>CM066739.1:52136558-52816558 GCA_033961575.1 Aselliscus stoliczkanus
ATTTCCAGTGTTTTGAGATACCTCCATACTGATTTCCATAATGGCTGCACCAATCTCCATACTGATTTCCATAATGGCTGCACCAACAGTGCACCAGGGTTCCCTTTTCTCCACAGCCTCGCCAGCACTTGTTGTTTGTTGATTTATTGATGATAGCCATTCTGACTGGAGTGAAGTGGCATCTCATTGTGGTTTTTATTTGCATTTCTCTAATGATTGGTGAGGCTGAACATTTTTCGTATGCCTGTTGGCCATCTGTATGTCCTCTTTAGAGACATGTCTCTTCATATCCTCTGCCAATTTTTTAATTGGGTTGTTTGTTTTTTTGGTGTTGAGTTGCATGAGTGTTTTATAAATTTTGGATATTAACCCCTTATCAGATATATTATTGACAAATATCTTCTCCCATTCAGTAGGCTGCCTTTTTGTTTTATTGATGATTTCCTTTGCTGTGAAAAAACTTTTAAGTTTGATGTAATCCCATATGTTTATTTTTTCTTTTACTTCCCTTGCCCAGGGGATATATCAGTAAAAATTACTCAGGGTAATGTCTGCAAATTTACTCCCTATGTTTTCTTCTAGGAGTTTTATGGTTTCAGGTCTTACATTTAAGTCTTTAATCCATTTTGAATTTGTTCTTGTATATGGTGTAAGGAGGTGGACTTTCACTTTTAAGCAAGGATACGAAACATGTGAATCGGAAAGGAGTGAGGCAGAAAGGGCTGACTTTCGAGACCAGAAAGAGAGCGAGCAAGGGTTGAGGGAGGGAAGGAGAAAGGTAGAAAGACAGTAAAGGAAGGAACACACTCAGGAAATGCACTAAGGGCAAAGGTGGGGTTCGGTGGGGGGCAATCACCATCACTCTGACCGAGCGCTACCGGGGGTCATCACATCCCCCCAGGCTGAGCACACTGGCCCTGAGCAGGGGTGGAGAGGTCACACAGACAAATTTGGCCCTAGTCCTGAGTGTTTGTATGCAGATGGGCTATGAAAGGTGGGCTCCTCAGCAAACAGCTCGGATGCCTGCTTCCCCGCAAGTTACAAGGAAATTGCACACCTACCCCAGGCCACAGCTGTGGAGTCCCACAACTTTGAAGTTTTTCCAAGAAGCTACAAAAGAAAAGAGGTGTGATCGTATGGTCAGTAAGAAAGTCTTTTAAAAAACCCACAGAGGAAATAATTAAGAAATTTTAACTACATTAGCATTTTAAATTTTATTCAAAAAAAGACACCAGAAAGTGGGAAATGGGCCCCAAACCAGAAGATGTTTGTACCGTGAGTTAGAGACAGAGGGTTCCTATACAGGATGCATGTAGGACCAAAATTAATTTCTGAAAAATGCAAGACAATAGGAAAATGGACAAAAGATTAAAAAAAAAAGAGGAAGTGTGATCAGTCAGTAAAAATGTGAAACTGTATTCAGCCTCATTAGTGATCAAGGATGTGGAACCAGAAATGCAAACCACAACGAGATACCAGTTTACAAATATCAAATCATCCAAAAAAATTTAAATGCGGTGGTACCAAGTGCTGGCGAGGATGTGTCTCAATGAACAATCAGATGCTGCAGGTGGGCATGAAAGTGCCACCAGCACTTTCCAAACAGCCTGGCCTCATCTCATGAAGCTGAAACCGCACCTCCCTGAGACCCAGAAATGCCCGTTTTTAGCAAATTTTCTGGAGACATTCCTTGCCCGTGTGCCCCAGGAGTGACGCTGCTTGAAATAATTAAAATCGTATCCTCCCACTGGAGCACGGGGGTGGTTGTGTGTTCACACCCTGGAATTCTAGAACACTGGGAAGATGGGGACCACATTCAGGAATGGGTCTCAGAACAACAGTAGAGTTTAAAAAAAAAAAACAGTGCGGGAAAATCACACAGTGATTCTCTTCAAGTAAAGTTCAGAAAAATACAACTCAGCCATATGCTGTTTGCAGAATGACACAGAGGATTTCAAGCCGGGGGTGAATGATTGGAACCTCAGAACACGGACCCGTCGGGGGCCAGGGAGTACAGCCAGGAGGGGCCGCAGGACCAGAAGCCAGGACACCGGTCGTTCTGTGCCTCAGGGCCAGGGCTGGGTCCACAGGCCCATTTTCATTGTTTACTATTTACACTTCGATGTCCATGCACATTTCAGAAAAACAGAAAGGGACAAAAAAGAAAGGCAGGAAGGCCATGCGAGGGGACAGGGGACAGAGGGAGTGAAGGCGAGGGAGAGAAAGGGTGTGTGCCGCAGGCCTGTTCTCAGAGCCAGGAAGGTGCCACTCCACCAGCTGATGGGGCTGTGCCCCCCAATTCCACGCGATGCTGTCTGCCTCATTGTGCACCCCGCTGCCTCAAGGACCGAGAAGAGGTGACTGATCTCTGAGCCTCACACCCCACTGGAGTGTCCATCTGTCCTCGCACCGAGAGACTTACATGGCGTTGGCTGACCTGGCTGGACGCTGGTGTTTGGTCCAGCTGCTGGTAGAGGAAGGGGCTATTGTGGCCCCTTTTACAGGTGGGGAAGCTCAGACCCAGAGACGCTTTGAGAGGTGAGAGCCGCGTGGGAGGGGTCGGCGGGCCTTGGACCCAGCCAGTCTGCACTTTCGGTTCACCATGGTCACAGCACATGCCGCCTTAAGTAAGAATCGAAGAATGTCTTATTTGTTTTCTTGGCAGGGCATCTTTTCATTGCTGTTGCTTTTTTAATTTCCTGCTTTCACACAGGAAGCCTGTGTGCCTACCAGCTCGGAAGCATCCCCTCAGCCCAGGGACACAGGACTTGACAGTAGGGGCCTGTGGTGCCCCCAAACCAGAGCGCTGCTGTCCAGGGGAAGACAGGCACGGCCGGGGAGCCCATCTCCTTCTCCATCGTGAAAGGCACATTTCCCATTAAAAGGTAAATCTTTATTTCAAAAGGTTGGATAGGATGTGACTTAAAAAAAGATGCCCAGCTGGTTACATCTAGGGCAGGGAAGAGGTCCCATGGAGTGCCCCTGGCCACAGCCACAGTGGAGCCTTGGACCAGACCAGGGTGCACCTGACTTTCGGTGCTTTCCCCTTGGGGTTTCCTTTCCTCCTTCTCCCTCTGACTTAGGCAAACCAACGTTGATAGCTGACATGCCAAGTTGCACCTCCTTAAAATAAGCTATTTCAGTTGGGCGGTGGCCAAGTTTGAATGGACTTGTCCCAGATGACACCCTCTGTACAGTGGGCAGGAAAGAAGCATCCAGCACTGAGGCTTCCTCCTTCGGGTGGCCACTGGTCCTCTTCACGCAGCTGCTCCCCGGAATCCCGCCACAGCCCGTTTCCTGAGCCTCTGGTCACATCCCTCTATACACAGCTGCCCATCAGGCCTCCCAGTGCAGGGGCTGCTGGGAGTTGAGAAGAGCTACACCTGGACCCCCTGCCACAGGTCAAGTGACCTCAGGCAAGTCGCTTGGCCACAGGGACTTTGGCGGCCTTGTCTGACCGCAGGAGAACTGGACTAACCCATTTCCAAGGTGGTATCCAGCTCCAACATGCTGGGTGGACCTCCACGGCAGGGCCGAGCCCCAGTGCCAGCTGGCCGAACCCCAGCAGTGGAGGATGGGCTGTGGGAACCCAGACAGGAAGAAACACTAATTGGCGACAGTCCAGCCCTCCCTGCCACACTCTCTCCCTCTCTCTCCCCTTTTTTCTTCTCTCTCTTCTCCTCCCTCCCATCTTTCTCTCCCCAGACTCTGTATTTCCATTCCATTCTCCTACGTTTGTCCATGCTTGCAAGGGCAGGTGTCCACCCAAGGGTCCTGGTGGCTTCTGAGCTCTGAGAGCTGTGAGGGTGGGAGGGTCAAAAGGCCAAGGCTCCACCACACACTAGATGTTCCCACCCTTGGATTAATCACCTGCCTTCTCAGAGTTCTCTCTCTCTCTCTCTCTCCATCCTCTATCTCTCGAAAACCCTCCCTGCCATCAGCAGAGACCTCAGGGAACAGACCCCCTTGAATGATAAGAAAACAACAGTGACAAGTCCCTTGACTTCAGGTGGCACCTGTGGTTCTAGAAGCCCCATGTGCCTCGAGCGTGTCCTGTTGCCCACCTGTGAGGTGTCTGGGAAACGAGGAGTGTGCCCTCCTGCGCCAGAGCAGAAGAGTCCCCAAAGTTCCTGGTAAAACCCCCTTTCCCGAGTAGTTTCCCCGAAAGTTTGAGTTTGGGGTTCGTCTTCTTACAGATCACAAGGATAACAAAAAGGATGCAGAAAGCAATTCATGAATAACATAGAAAGCCATGTCTGCCTGGTCAGTTAGAACAGGCTCTCTATTTTAGGGCTTTTCACAAAGCCTCAGGGACATGGAGCCACAATTCCAGGGCGGAGGAGGGGCGGGGAGTAAAATGGCAGCCAGAAAAAAATCTTTCAAAAAGGTATGAAAATATAAACCAGTGATATATTTTTAAAACATTTCTCATTTGTTTTCCCCAAGGTCCCTACAACTTCCTTCTGGAAGAGTGAATGGGAGACTTTGGAAATGTAATTTTAATTGTCTATTGAGCAACCCCCCTTCCCTCACCTGCCCACTCCCCACTCGTTCATCCAGCCTCGAAGGCGGCCTTTCTGCCGGTGGATGACCAGGGGGTGAGGTTTAACAGGCAGACAGCCCTGCACATGGCTGCGTGTTGTATTATTGACACCCACCCCTTCCGCATGTGCTGAGGCCCGGCATCTGTTTCCAGCAGACGGAAAATACTGAAGGAATATTTGCAAAAAGCTGAGTTAAGTAAATATTTTATGCCCATTAATGTGATGGCTCACAGTGAGCGGGGGGAAGGGAAGCACGCACCATGGGATGTGCAGAGGGTACTGTGGGGTCTCCGCAAGCAGCAAGCAGCCTGCCTGTGAGGGTGTAACCCCAGGCCTTCCCTCTGCCTGCCGACGGCCCTTGGAAACCGGCTTGGTTTCCAGCAGGGGCTGAAATAAGCAAAACATGAAGCCCGGACCCGCTACTAAAAGGCAGTGTCCATGAGCATGCGCCAGGGGTTCAATTAATGTGGCTCTCAAAGTAGGGTCCCCAGGGGTATCCGACGGTTAGGCCCCACGGGACACTGCCAGGAATCAGACACCCTGGGGAGTGGGACCCAGCGAGGAGTTTTCCGAGCCCTCCAGGGGACTCTCGTGGGGGATCTGGGTTGGGGGAAATTGCAGATGGTTCCCGGGTGAGGAGGGCGAGTCCTGGCCCAGAAACAGCCTTTTTCCTCTCTCCATGCCATTTCCGCCGCGTTCACTGACCACATCTGCCTACTTGCTTTCAGTTTTCAGTTAACAAGTTACATGCTGACCAAGTTCAGGGGCAAGGGGCTCGCATAGCTGCACCTCCAACGAGAGGGCCGAATCTGAGACTCAAGTCCCAGCTCTCACCCTCACCAGACCCGCCCACTCGCATTCTGGAGCCGCCCACTCCCTCATTGGATCCGCCCACTCTCACTCTGGACCCGCCCATGCTCTCATTGGATCCGCCCACTCTCACTCTGGACCCGCCCATGCTCTCATTGGTTCCGCCCACTCTCACTCTGGACCCGCCCATGCTCTCATTGCCCACTCTCACTCTGGACCCGCCCACTCTCTCATTGGACCTGCTGTTCTTGGGATGTGTCTGCAGCATCTCCCTTCTGCCCCAAGTGGATTGCGCCAGGTGGCTGGAGGGGGTGCAGTCCCGGTAGCTCTCACGGTCTGGCAGCGTTGCTGTTGTTCACCTACTACACATACACAGACTGCTTCATCTGCACCCCCCAGCAGAGAGGCTTATAGCCAGGTACGTACGGCCAGGTGGCAACTGCAGGCCCCAGTCTGAGAACCCCTTTTGCCCCTCCCACCCCAGGGGCCCCAAGCCACAACCCCATACCCCAGAATCAGGGCATGATGGGGGCCTGGGAGGGCTGTGGGCTGTAGCTGGGGCAGGGGACAGCAGCAGAAGCCCCTGGCCACTGGCCTGGCACCTTCACTGGACTGTGCCTTCAGTGACATTCTCTTTGACCTGTTCCTTTATGGCAGGGCCTCTGGCTTTCCTAGGCAGGAAGCGGGAGAGGAGAGGAGACAGGGCCAGCAGACAGGGACTGCAGTAGGGACTGCAGCCCGGGCCAGGAGCCCCACCCTCAGGGCTACCAGGCACCATCTGTGGGGCTTCCCCATCCCCCCTGGGCCCTGTGATGGGGCACCCCAAGGGGGGCCCTTCCCTAGAACCAGGCCTTAGGCAGAGTCCCCCATCCTAGGTCTGGCTGGGACAGAGAGTCTGTGGGTAGGAGCTTGAGGCCCAAGATTAAGGGGGAGCCCATGAAATGATAGGAGCCCCTCCTGCCTTTGCTCCCCTGAAGTTTCTCACTAGAAAGCCCTTCCTGCCAGCTGGGTGAGTGACAGGAAGAGAGATGTTCTCCTCACCCCAGTAAGAAAAGGGGGGCTGGATATTCTGTCTTATTTCTGGAGAGGACAGGGCATGGGGAGGGGCAAAACTCAGGGACGGGTGCAGAAAAAGGGGTGTTGGAAACGGCCGGACATGGGGAGGGCCATGGGGTGGGGGGAGGGGAAGGTAGGATGCGGAAGGCAGGTCCCAGTGGCAGGATGGGGGCAGGCAGTCTGGGCCTTGGGGACTGACGCAGTAAAGTATGGGAAGCCATCAGGTGGGCGCAGTAAGGAGGTGTCTGACCAGGAGGCTTCCTTACTGCATATCAACGGCGGCCAGAGCCATCAGCCAGGACAATGAGACGGGAGCAAAGGGCCTGACTGGCGATCGATACTGGACCGAGCAGGACAGACAGGAAAGGGCCTGGCAGGGGACACTGGTGGCCAGCAACTGACATCTCAACCCCAGGCGGCAGCTGGCGGAGTCTCTTCTCCCCTCCACCAGGGACTGGGTCACCACCATGGCCTGAGCTCAATGTGGCCCGAAAGAACTTCCAGACCGCCGGACACTGGGGCCTCCTGGAGGCTGACATTTGGGCAGCACTGGCCAGGGAGACATCTTGGAAGGAAGGTGGTGCAGGTGTCCTGAGGGGCAGCTGTTGCACAGCACTGGCCCATGTAAGTCCGGGCAGTGAGCCTCAGAGGATGGGGCATCGAGGACAGAGGAGGAATCAGGCTCAGGAGGGCAGGGCCTGGTCCCTGCATGGCCAGCGCACGGTGGTCACTGCAAAGACCAGGCAGCCTACTTCCTGTCGCAGCCGCCCTCCGCCTAAGGCTCAGTTGGCCAGAGGTGTCAGGGCTGCTTTGGATCCAGTCCCACCTGCTGGAGAGCGGCAGCACGGAGAGGCATCCCCCACACGCCATCCGGAAACCAGGGGCCGCGTCCCCGAGGGGAAGGGACCCCGCACCTCCATTCCTGCAGGTTCTCGACACTTGTGCCAGCTGTGGGACCTCTCTGGGTCCCCTCAGAGGGATCCTGTGAGAGTTCAGGGGGTGACCCAAAGCCGAGCAGGCATTACTTACTTGGTGCGCCTGAGTGAGGGTGCATACCCATTCCCTTTTGTGCCCAGGGACTTGCAAAGACGCTCATGGGCGAGTGAGAGCCTCCACTTGGACTTCTGAACCTCAGCAAGAAAAATGAGTCGCCCTCATTCCCATCGGGCACAAAACAGAGAGGTCCAGGGCTGGGCAAGGCAAACAGAAAACCAGGCTGGGCAGTGGACCTCGGAAGCTCGGCCATGTGGCCCCTTCTCTGGACCAGCCCCCCCTGTGAGGACCTTACAGCCACTCTGGCCCTCACTGTGAGATGGGACCATGTATGAGTCATTATGGTAGTGACAATGACAGCAGCTCCACAGGATGGAGCACCATATCAGCTGTCCCCACCCTGTCCCTACGTTGAGAGGCTCTGCAAAGTTCTCTGGGCACAAAGGGTCCTGGGCTCCTTCCTGTGGGCACAAGACCCCTGCCCTGTTGGCTTCTAGATTCATTGGAGCATCTCTGGTGTATTCATATAGTGGAATATTACTCAGCCTTGAAAAGGAATGAAGTGCTGACCCTGCGACAACATGGATGGACCTTGAAAATGTTACGCTGGTAAAAGAAGCCAGACGTGAAAGACATGCACTGTATGATTCCATTTATGTGAATGTCCACAACAGGCAGCAAATCCACAGCGGCTAAAACTTGTCTGACAGTTGCTGGGCCAGGGGAGTGGGTTGTGAAATGAACGGGAAGTGTCATCATCTCATTCCTTTTTGAGTTGATGACAATGCTTTGGAACTAGATAGAGGTGGTGGTTACACAGCATCGTGGATACACTAAATGCCATGAAATGGTTCACTTTAAAATGGGTTATTTTGTGTTATGTGAATTTCACCTCAATAAAATAAAATGCAGACAGCACTACAATAGTGGTAATAATAGCAAGCACCAGCTGTGTGCTGGGTGGGGTTCTAAGGGCCGTAGCTCAGTGAATCATCATGACCCAAGGTGGGTACTTGACTGTCCCCCTTTTACAGCTGAGGGAATCAAAGCTCAGAGAGGGTGAGTGACTTACCCAAGGTCACCCAGCCACTAAGGGACTGGCTCCGGGAGACTTGAGTTTAAAAAGCCAACCACTCAGGGAAGACTGTAACAGGAAGCGGGCAGCTGCCACGGCCCCAGCCTCAGAGGTAGCACCTTGGGCCCCTGGAGCTGGCCGTGGGAGGAGATCACTCCCTGAAGCTATTAGCAGTGTGGGCAGAAGGCGCTGTCAAGCCCTGGGCCTCTCTGCTGGCTCCTTGAGCACAGTGCCCAGTGTCCAGAGTGACCCTCTGGAGGGCAACCTTGACCCTGTCACACCCCCTCCTTCGTCCTGCTGTCCCACAGCCCCACCCGTGCCTGCCCCTCGACCTTGAACAAATGCACTGACCTCTTTTAAAGGAACTGCTCCCAGGAACAGTGAAAATACCAGCGCAGAAGAGACCTCAGTCGTTCTCGGCAGAGACAGCTGCCAATGGCACACAGTAGCTGCAAAGGTTTTCTTTGTAACTGGCTAAAAAGAAGATATTTTTAGACTATCATCATCAACATAAGAACACAATGTGATAAATTCTCCCAGCAGCTGAGGCCCCAGAATACTGTGACGGTCCAGCCACACCAGGGTCTGAGGACTGAGGTCATAGGAGGTGACCCTCCCCGCTCCTGGCCTGGCTTCTCCCTCGGCTGGGGGCCTGCCCACCTGCCCTCTTTGCCATGATGGAGCCCTCCTCTGAGAAGCAGCCCTGACCCGGAGCCAGTGTGACCCCTTCCTCCACATTGTCCCTCAGCCCGTGTATCAGGCTGGCTGTTGATGACAACTGGGCACAGCCTCAACTTATCACCTGCCTGTCCCAGGAGCCTCTCGGCATCACCTTGTCTGCTGCAGGTGGCTTTGTTGGTGGGGTGTGTCACACACTCTGCCTGTGCACCCCGGGGACTCAGGAATCCCTCCAGCTTGGTGAGCTCGGGCCATGTGTCCACTCCTGGGAGGGGGCTACAAAATCCCAGATCGGCACCGCGCAGGGACACCCACCCCTGAGCCCAAGGGACAGAGAGAACCCAGCAGGACACAAGCAGGCCTGGGCTGAAGACGCCCCTTGGCCTCATCCCAATTTAGCCCCAGGTAGATGAGAAAAGTCCCATCAGGGGCTTGGAGCAGATGGGGCAGGCTCCGGACCCCTGCCCGGCCCACCATCTGTCCTGAGAGTCAGCCCGTATGCCTGGGCAGGCCCCCTCATGGCCCACCATCTGCCAGCCCCTCGGCCCTCCCCCTGTCTCTACCGGGGCCCTCCGGAGGTGATGGGGCCGAAGCCAGAGGCAGACCTCACTACCGTGGACCAGCCCCATCGGGAAGCCCTGAAGGGAAGGGGACAGTAGGAGCCTGGCCTGGGCAGGGGGCACCTCCGAGACGGCTGCCTCTTGCCCAGGAGGGCGGGGTCCAGCCTTGTCGGGGAGTCCCTGCTGGACAGGCCTTGACCAGCAGCCCTCGTCCGGTCCTTCACTCCCCAATCAGCCCGTTCCTCCCTGGCTGGAAGCCCCTTGGCGTCCCCGGGTGCTGGTCAGCACCCTCCCCCTCCCAGGAACCCCCAGGGCCTGAGAAAAGAATCGCTTCCATGCAGGGCCCCAGGAGAGGGAGCGGAGACATCAGGAGCCCAGCTCTGCCTCCAAGGCCCAGCACCCCCAATCCCTCAGCCTTTTGCTCAGAAGGAAACTGATGCAGAGGGGGCGGGGCCTGCCTTTGGGAGCCCGCCTTGGGCACCACGCAGCCTGGGCCCTCCGGAGATGGCAGCTGGGCCCGCGCGCCTTGGCTGGAGCACGCTGGCAAATGCACATCAGGCGGCCAGGGTGGTGAGAGGAGACCCCAGCCTTCCCTGCCTCAGGCCCCCCTTGCTCGTGGTGGAGGAGGGGTCCCCCTCCTCCCCGTGGGACATGACGAAACGTCAGGTGGGTGCTTGGTGAGAGTGCTGGCTCCTCTCAGAGGGGGGCGGGGAGGAAGGCGCCCCCCATGAACCCGCTAGCAGCGCCTGCCATGCTCTCTGCTGGACGGTCGGCCCCTGGGTACGGCCGGGCCGGGCCAGACATGGCAGGAGCCCGACAGGCCACCAGCCCCGTCTGCTCCCAAGGCCCCCACTCCCAAACTGCCCTGAGCAGCCCCCAGGGTGGCACCCAGCAGGGGGGGTGCCAAGTGGCCCGATGACAGGAGCCCCCAACCGCTGCTGCTTCCCCTCCACGTCCCTGCCAGCAGCCAGGCGGAGCCTTGCAGCACCGCCCACCGTCCCAGGAAGAGGGGGGCCTTACCGCCCCCCACAGGCCCCCCACAGGCCCCCCGGAGTCCGTGCTCCTCCGGCCCTGCTCCCCCACGGGCCGCCCCCATTTCCTCCCGGGGCAGGAGGCTGGGCCCCGGAGCCTTGAATGTCCAGCACCCCACCGACTTGTCACCTCACCCCAGTGACACCCGACTGACCTCCCCAGCCCCACCGCAGCCCCCGACCGCCCTGGTCAGGAAGGGAGCAAGTCACCCAGCAACGCTCTGTCCCCCGTGGGGTCAAGAGGGCAGCAGAGCCCACCAGCGTGTCCCCCAGCCAGCAGGGTCAGGGGAGAGGGCCCGGGGTCCTGCTGTGACCAAACCCACCTCCGCACACCCTGGGGGACAGGCGCCTCTACCTCTCCTGGCCCCCAGGCCCGGCTGGAGGGGGTGCGCAGCGGAACTAAGGGGGGACACGTGTGGGACTGAGCCCGAAGATGGAGGATCCGTGGTCGGACGGCGCCACCGGGTGGACAAATCGGAGAATACACACACCAGGCCTCGTGCCTGTTCCCGTGTAGCGCTCTGAGTCCTGGGCTTCCTTCCCTCTTCCCAGCTGAGCTGTGCGACTACCAGAACCGCCTACCCTCTAATAGGATTATGCTCAGATACAGCTGGTTATCAGAGGGCCCAATCCAGGCAGGAAAATAAACCCCTCCAAAAAGAGCTGCTCTTCCACAAGCCCCCTCCCCCACACCGGCACATCGTCACCCACTGTCCAAAGGAGTGGTCCTTCCTCTCATCACTGATGTGACAAGTGCCCCTGGCTGGCCGGCTCTGAGGGGGGAAATCGGAAATCCCTGGCCACAGAGGGGCAAATCAAGCCTAAAAAGGAAGAGGAGATGCAATTGGCTGAAGCGCGCTGAATACCTACAATATATGGATAAATATATGGAAAGAAGGAAATAAAAAACAAAACAAAACGTCACTGGAAACCCATTGGAAATAACTAAGGCCCCGACTCTCTATTTTGAAAATTGCTGATTAAAAGAAAAGAATTAAGGATTTCCCTTTTTGAGCGGTATTTCAGAGTAACCTGTTAACCCCAGTTGATAAGGGAAGGTTTGTTTTCTTTAACAGAACTCTATCTACTCATCACGCAACGATGAGACCGTCAGGAAATCACTATTTTGCAAGCTCTTCTGGAATAATGATTCCTTGCAGTGGCCGTTGATGACAGACATTAAAAAGCACTGGGACTGTGACCACCTGGACCTGCCAATCAAGCTTAGCATCACGGACATGCCTCCCTGAGAGATGCACAACCCCACCCAGGAAGGGTTCTGGCCAAATGATGAGCCTGAATCGAATCAGGCTTCCAGAGCTAAACTTCCATTTTCAGAAAATATGGGGGTAAAGTGACACCACAAGGAAATATCAGATCCAGAATGAGTGGGACACGCAGCCGAACAGCTGATCTGGTTTCTGCAGCAAGTGATGGGTGGGGTGAGGTTGCAGGGGGTGTGGGGGCAGCCTGATCAAATTGAGAGAGATTTAAGAGGCCCAACAATCAAATATAACCTATGGGCCTTGTTTGGAACCCAGCTTAAACAAATCACCTGCAAAAAAAAGGTGTTTTTGAGACAGAGAAATTTGGTTATGCATGAGCCAAGAGCTGAGACCAA
Organism: Aselliscus stoliczkanus; assembly: GCA_033961575.1. Lineage (NCBI taxonomy): Eukaryota > Metazoa > Chordata > Mammalia > Chiroptera > Hipposideridae > Aselliscus > Aselliscus stoliczkanus. The sequence continues at coordinate 52,148,927 of CM066739.1, forward strand.
GAATTACCATTCCTTAGGATACTGTGCTAATGGAGCCGTTGATATGTCACAAAGTTACCACGTTTGGAGAGCTGCATCCTGAAGTTTGCAGGAGCAAAATTACAGGTCTGTCACAGGCTTGAAAACACTTCAGCCACAGGAACAGCCGAGAACACGGCAACAGCAATAGGTGATGCAGATGTGGCAAATCTTAGTTGTTGAATCGGGGTAATACACACAGGAGCTTACTGTGCTATCCTATCTTTAAGTGTCCTGAAAGCTTTCATTATAAGAATTTTAAAAAGAGAGAAAGAAAGCTCCCGTCTCCTACAAACCTCATTGTGGACATTTTGTGGCTGAAGTTGATGCTGCCTGTATCCCTGAGCCCCACCCTCCCTCCTTCTCCGGGGATGTGTTTTGGGGAGGGGAAGTCGACAATGTCATTGTTCCTCTTTCAGTGGTTCCTGTGCCCACGAGTCCATGGGGCTGCCACAGCGGGGCCGGGCGCCTGGGCAGAGTCCCTGCCTGGTCCCTACCATGCCCCAGCACCCTCCCTCCGCCCCTCGTGGGCTTTCAGACCCAATTCAACACTGTGCTGGGAGAGCTCACCCAGAGGTCCTGTCGCCCCTATGCCTCCTCTCTGTGGGCTGCAGAACAGCCCTGGGATGTCCGTATCCTAGTCCTGGGAACCTGTGAATATGGGACCTTAGATGGCAAAAGGGACTTTGCAGGTGGGACTCAGCATCCTGAGACGGGGAGATGATCCAGTATTACCCAGATGGGCCCAATGTCATCATGGGGTCCTTATAAGAGGGAGGCAGGAGGTCAGAGAAGATGTGATGCTGGAAGCAGAGCTTGGAACGAAGCAACGGAGCCGGGGACCATGGGCCCACGAGCGCAGCAGCCTCTGGAAGCTGGGAACCGTGAGGAAATGGATTGTCCCCTCGAGCCTGTGAGGCGCCTCTAAATGCCAGGCTCAGGGGAGCTAGGGAAGCTGGGAAGGTCACCCTGATCATTTGGGGGCAGGCGGTACGCCAGGGACTTCCCTCTGTGCCTCACCTTCCTTCCTCCCTGGGTCCCCTCTCCACAGGTACAGGGCTGCCCCACAGTGAAGCAGCCCCACTGGGCAGGCTGCACTAATTCTAGTGAGACAGAGCTGCCCCTCCACCGGCCCAGCAGGCCCACCATGTGTGGTCCCCTCTCTTCTCTGACCCCAGCCCTGCCTCCCTGCTCACCACCGGGGTTCCCTCACAGGCCCAAGCCCAGTGAGTGCACACCCCTGCACCCCCCATGGTCATATTCCGAGAGGCCCTGAAAACATAGCGAAAGAACCCCAGCACTGGCAATGTCCTTGGTGTCCCATGTCCCGAGCTGGAATTTGGCTCCTTGCCTGAGCAGCTCTCTCTCTGCAGTGATATGGATCTGATGATTTCGTTTCCTCTTATCTTTCCAGAAACCACTGCAGTTGTGGTTGGGAAACACGGTTCCCAGTCAGCGAAGCACTTTCTCCAGCCACCAAAGGGCCCTGGTCCTTCCAGCACCGTCAGCGTCCTGGGAGCAAAGATACACCACACTGTCCACAGGCAGCTCTGAGCAGGTTCCCTCGGCGTTTACTCTGCCCTGTTCCCCCATATCCTGAAGTCCCGCGCTAACTGGGGAGGGCATGGTGGTTACAGAGTTGGGGCCTCATTCCCTACCCTTTAGACAGCAGCTCCTAAAGCTCTGCTACCCTCACTTTTCACACAGTAGGTGCCTAATACATGTCACCTGAACAGAGCAACCCTCGAGATGACGCTGTCTGAGACAGGGGAGGTTCATAGGATACAGGTTCACGCAGCGCTAAGGATGCTAAGCAGTGTGATCACGGCCCCTAATGAGATTTCCTGCATCGTGTTCTTGAGGCTCCCTGGAGCTGGGGCATGAGGTGGGCCTCCACACTCTGCCCCCATCTTCCGTCAGACCTGGCCGGGTCATGGGGGTCTGGAACACATGTTCTGTCATCCAGCTCAGCCCCACGCACCTCCAGTGGTCACCAAGCGTGTTGTGGCCCAGCCACTCTGCAATGATGGGAGGGCCGGTAAGGGTGACCATGGGGCCACATTAAACTAATCACCTGCCCGAGGACTTTTACTGCACAAAAGGGACATCATCCCTGTCCCCAGGTGGGCGTGATGAGCTGGGAGGAGCGCTCCTGCAAGGACCAGATAGTGACATGCTAGCTGTCCCTTATCCACCCAAAATGGCCAAAGGTAGCCCCTTATCTGTTTCGGCATGTCCCCTCTTCATTATCAGGACATAAACATGTCCAAGTCACTATAAAATAGACAGCTCTGCAGATAGCAGCTCCTCCTCAAGACTCATAGGGGAAGATCCTGTGATAACAGCCCCAATAAACAGAGATGTCATCTGTCCTCTTTCTGTTACCCAGTGTCCAGAAGGGCCTGGGACCAGCTCTGGCCATGGGACAAAAGGTTCGACCAGACCTGGCTAGCCAGCCACCAGAGGAAGGTCGTGGCTGCCCCCCGCCCCGAGCAGTCAGGAGCTGAGCGGCCTTGGAGTCACTGCGGGGAGAGGGGGTTCCAGGTGGGAAGGGAGGAGTGTACCCCCAGGTCCCCTTGCTGTGTGCCACTCTGACTCCCGCTCATAAGCAAATGTGACTTCCTGTCCCAATTAGCAGAGGCTGCTGTGTCTCCTGAGCGCCCAGGGGCTCTGAGAAGGCTGACACCTGAATTTTAGATGCTGGCCTCCAGGATGAGAGCAAATGTCTGTGGCTGGAGGCCCCCAGTTTGTGGAAATTCCTTACAGCAGGCCAGGAGACGAGCCCAGGTGTGCACACGGCAGTGTACGCTCAGGCACACAGCTGCAGGACCTTTCCTCGTCTCCCCATTGCCACCGAGGCCCGAGCTGTGAGCTGGCCCTGGGCTCAGCAGGAGGAGAGGGCACAATAAACCAGTCAGCTCTGGTCCCTTGTTCAGGGAGCCAACCTGCCTCTCTCCTTCCCTCCCTTGCCCATTCATTCATTCCTTCATTCATTCATTCTTCCCTCCTTCATTCTTCATTCATTCATTCCTCTTTCTGTAAACACATCTGCCCCCCACACACACACGAGCCCAGATAAAAATGCAGTATCGGGCTGGCCGAGTGGCGCATTGGTTAAGAGCTGGCTTGGGACGCCAGCGGCCCCGGTTCGGATCCCACATATGAGGGCCAGTGACACTGCCCTCTACAGCTAACAACAGCTCCACCTGGAGCTGGGCTGCGAGCCCCGGTGATGGTGTGGGCTGCAGCCCCTGCTGCAGTGGGCTGCCATAGGCTACAGTGAGCGGCTGGCAGCCAGCGTGAGTGGCTGGCAGCCAGCGTAAGCTGCCAATAGCCGCGGTGAGTGACCATCCAGAGGCCGGCGACCCATCTGCCTCATCCGGGAAGAGCACAATGATGATACCAACATGGGCCAGTGAAGCGACATCCTCCACAACTAGACTGAAGAACAAAAAGACAGCAACTTGTCTGTTCCCCTTCCCCGATTCCCCAATGCTGTTCCCCTCCCCCAATTCCCCAATAAAATCATTTAAAAAAAAAAAAAAAGAATGCAGTACAGACAAGTCCTTTCCTGGGCCCACAACACATAATTGCAGAGAAGGTGACAAGTAGTTCAGCAGAAGGACTGAAGAGCCTTGAAGATCCCTAACTCGGCCTGAGGCAGGTGGTGGGGAGGCAAGGGGATGGCCCTTAACAGAAAAGGGGCCCTTCCAGTGTTTGGAAAGACAGTGACGGGCGACGGGGGCAGATGAGATGACACTGGGGGATCTGGGGGGCCGAGTGCACAGGTCCTGAAAGCCCCCCTGAGAACCTGGGTTTTATCTCCGAAGTGATGAGAGCAGGAGAGGGACAGGAGCTGGCTTGCTTTTACAAAACTTTGGTGGAGGGGGCCGGCCGAGTGACTCAGATGGTTACGAGCTCGCTCAAGAGTGCGAGCTGAGCTCTGAGCAACAGCAGTTCGATGCCCAGCCCGAGCTGAGCTGCTGCTGAGCTGCCAACAGGTGGTAGGATGGCTCAGCTAAAAAAAAGGAAAAAAAAAAGAAACTTTGGTGGGAAATTAAATATTTTTCTAGGCGAAAGATCAAGGTGTGATGCTGACCAATTTAGAGGTTGTGTCACTCAGGGGGCTGAGATGCTGGGCCAACAGGCGTCTGACTCTCTCTCTCTCCATCTGTCTCTATTCCACAACCGCTCCCCCCAGCTCTGGCGCTATCTTTCTCCTTCTCCCCAATGGCGGTCAAGCCTGCTGACCCCATGAAGCAGCCTGCAGTCTTTACAGGGACCTCACCCTGTAGGGCCATCCCTACCCCAGGACAGACCTGCTCTTCAAGACAAACCATCCCTATCCCCCAGAGCCTATACCCCAGCCTCCCACCCACCCCCCATTTCGGAGTCTGGAACAAGACGGCCCCAGCTCCTGGGACCCCCACCTCCCTGCATACCCAGAGGGCGGGTGAGGGAGGGGAGTGCCCATTGTCCCCAGAGAGCACTGCTAACCCACAGCACATAATCCTGTTAAAATATTAATCCTCATTTAGCCTGGAGGCGAGGCGGCTGCTGAGATAAAGCCCCTGAGAAGTCATAAAAGGCGAGGGCAACTCATAAAGTAGACCTTCACACTAATAAAACCCTGCTGTGGCAAAGGTCGGCTCAGGCCCTGGTAATCAGGGACAGCCATCACCACGCAGGGCCCAGCCTCAGCCGGTGGGGGGGCCCCACAACAGTGCACAGCGCTAATCTCTCCAGGAGAGAAAGTAGCAGGCTGAATCTCCTAGAAGGAATCGCGCCCCTGCTCCCCTCACCAGGGCTGCACCATGGCCGGGGAGGGAAAGGGGTCCCCGTTTGTAAAATGTCACTCCACAGAGGAGAAAGAGGATCCGTCAGGGGCCACTGCCAGTGTCCAGATGCTGATTTCATCCACGCATTACTTCATTCACATATTCAAGGATCATTAAATGCCTACTGTGTGCCCAACACTGGGCCAGGAGACGAGGATGAAGTGTCACTCGCAGCCTAGTGGGGAGACACAGCACACCTGCAATGTAATGAATGAGAATGGGTGACTGGCCGGGAGGCTGGCCTTATGGTGGACAGTGCCCGCTATTCTCTCGCCAGCAGAAACTGAGCATGAGGCTGGGCAGGCCGGTTCTTCCCCACCCGAGCCCCATGCGTGGCTCAGCTGCACAGGGTACATGTGTCAAATCCACTGTGTCCCTAGGCCGAGGAGGCCTCTGGGTCGGGTCCTGTGAGGGCCCCAAGGACCCATTAGCAAGAAAAGCAGTAACTAAGCTGCTTCCTGAATGTCTTTGAGCAGTGGGCCTTCGGGACCCCTCCGCACCGCGGTTCCTGGTCTGCCCACAAACGCTGCACCCAGGGAGCAGACTGGCCCTGTCTCTAAGCTCCACGTGCCCTTGACTTAGCAGGGAAGCCCTCAGCTTCAAAACAGCTGGGATGATAACTTTAAAAATGTTTTACTAACTTGGTACCGAGGAGCACGCCTAGCGCCCAGCTCGGTAGCTAATATCTGCTCCAATGAAAGGAACCCGTGCTCCTTGAGAAACGGCTGATTCTAGGACCAAGGCAGGAAATCCATGAGGGGAGGCTGGAGTGTCCTGTAGAGACGAGGCTGTGTCCCGGGGATGCAAGGGCCCCTGAGAGGGCTCCCAGCGGCCAAGGCTGGGAGAGTTCGAGCAACAAAGTAAAGTAGTCCTGGATTATGACCCAACGTATAAAGCAAGGACCTGGAAGTCCATCCTGATAAAAATGAGTGCATAAATTAACAAATGGGGAGAATAGACAAATCTCCTGTGCAGAATTCCAAATAATTTATTAGACATCTTCCCCCAAGACATGGAGCATGACCCCTCACTCCTTACACGTGAAGGGCACGGAGTGACCTTCCTCCCCAAACACAGGACATGAAAAGGGAAAGTAGGCAACAGTAACTTTATGGGGGAGAAACCTGGCAGGCAGACACCGTCCTGGCCAGGGGACCAAGGTCACATCAACAGTGGTGAGTCATGCTGATGGGAAGCACCCTTGATAGGATGACATGAGAAGGGCACTTTATCTGCAGGGCCATCCTCCCAAGAACCCATAACCCCAGTCTAATCGAGAGGAAAACATCAGATGTTCCCATCTGAGGGTCAGTCTACAAAATGCCTGGCCAGCACTCTTCAAAACCATCAATGTCATCAAAAACAAGGCAAGTCTGGGAAACTGTCACACCCAAGAGGACAGTGAGATGTGATGACTCAATGGAATGTAGGATCCCGGAACAGGAAACAGAGAAAGCATGTTAGGGCACGGACTGAGGGATAGAACATGGACTTGAGTTAATACTTGCTTATCAACATTGGCGCGTTCATTGTGCAACTACACCACATAATGTAAGGCAGGAACAATAGAGGGGGCTGGGCATGGGGCACATGGGTGCGCTCTACGGTCTTTGCAATGTGTCCATAAACCTACATTTGCTGTATAATAGTTTCGTTTTGTTTCTTTAACATTTTGCCTAACCAGAAAGTATGATACATATTTGCTTAAGTTTTCCCTCTAAATATATTTATTCATCCAACAAATACGCCTTGAGCACCTCCTCTGGGCTGGCATTGTGCCAGGCTCTGGGGACAACAGGGAACTATATGACAGGCCCTGCCTTCAGGGATCTCGAGTCTACCGTGCACCTGAACAATGACCAGCATGCAATAGAGTGGGGAAAGCTGCAGGCGACAAATATAAATGATGAAAGTTGATGGAAAATGCATTCCAGAAGTACATAGTCAAAAAATGTATGTCGGGGGCCGGCCGAGTGGCTCAGTTAGTTAAGAGCGCGAGCTCTGAGCAACAGGGTCACTGGTTCGACTCCCACATGGGCCAGTGAGCTGCGCCTGAGCTGAGCTGCCAACAGGTTGCAGGATGGCTCAGCTGGTGAGACCACATGCTCCTACCAAGGTTGTCGGTTCTACTCCCACATGGGATGGTGGCTACGCCCACCCACGACTAAGATTGAACATGGCACGTTGAGCCGAGTGGCCCCGAGCTGCCAACAGGCGGCCGATTGGTGACTGGACTTGGGAGCTGAGCTAGTTGCACCCTCCACAACTAGGACTGAAGGACAACAACTTGTCTATTCCCTTTTCCCAATTCCCCAGCACTGTTCTCCTTCCCCAGATTCCCCAATAAAATCTTTAGGGAAAAAATGTACATCGCAAAATCCATAAAGAACTGACCATGTGGACCACATGATCGATGATCAGAGACGATGAACATTTTGCGCGTGGGAAGCACAGATAAGAAACTGTGACATGGAAAAAATCTCCCAGCCTCTCTGATTTAATACTTTAAGACATCACTATAGGGCCAGCCGAGTGGCGCAGTGGTTAAGAGCTGGCTTGGGGCACCAGCAGCCCCGGTTCAGATCCCACGTATGAGGGCCGGTGACACTGCCCTCAAAAAAATGAATAAGTAAAATAAATGTTTTTAAAAAAAAGAGCTGGTTTTGGGATGCCAGCGGCCCCAGTTCGGATCCCACATATGAGGGCCAGTGACACTGCCCTCTACAGCTAACAACAGCTCCACCTGGAACTGGGCTGTGCAAGCCTCAGCGATGGTGTAGTCTGTGGCCCCTGCTGCAGTGGGCTGCCATCGGCTACAGTGAGTGGCCAGCAGCCAGCATGAGTGGCTGGCAGCCAGTGTGAGCTGCCAATAGCCGCTGTGAGCGACCATCCAGAGGCCGACCACCGATCTGACTCATCCGGGAAGAGTGCAATGACAATACCAACATGAGCCAGTGAAGCAACGTCCTCTACAACTAGACCGAAGAACAAAAAACAGCAACTTTTCTGTTCCCCTTCCCTGGTTCCCCTCCCCCAATTCCCCAATAAAATCTTTAAAAAAAAACAAAAAGGACATCACTGTACATGTATTTAGCCACCCAAAAGGAATAAAAAATAAGACCCAATGAAGACAGCAGGGCAGAGAAAACACTTATAAGTAACTGCTTCAACCGTCCCTGACAGAAATCTGATTGCAACCAAGTGGTTTTTATACATCTTTTGTGCAATAACTATCCTCTCTAGAGACTGTGACCCAAGGAAATAATGTGAGTATAAAAGAACAGAAAAAAAAGTTAGTGATACCAAGATCTCCACAGCTGCACCATTTTTTAAAGAAAAAATGGACAGCTCCGAAGCCTGACCATAGGATCCTAAGTGGCTGGTAAACGATGGCATCTAGGAGGGGTGCTGGAGCCTGGGTTCTAGTCCCAGCTCCCACACTCGTTATGTGGAAGTGCTCTAAGAGACCAGGAGAAAATGGGAACCCATGGAGGAGGGCTAAGGAGCGCCCTGCGACAAAACTGAGCGAGCACAGAGCCAAAAAGCGGAGGCGGAGTTACCCCAGACCTGGCCGAGGTGTGCCGACCAGGGCAGAAAGCAGACCTTTCCTGCCATCTCCAGGCCAGACCCAGGCAGGCAGGTGAGGGCGAGCAACTGAATTCCCACATCCCCATTCGCCTGCGGAGCCAGTGCCGGGCGAAAATAGTCCATCGTCTCCCTGGCGGCGCCCCACACCCCCAGACCGCCGTGTGGACCCAGACACCCCCCGGGTCTGCGTCCTGCGCCCCCGGCCCCCGGGTCTGCGTCCTGAGCCCCCGGCCCCCGGGTCAGTGTCCTGCGCCCCTGGCCCCCGGGTCTGTGTCCTGCGCCCCTGGCCCCCGGGTCAGTGTCCTGCGCCCCGGGCCCCCGGGTCTGCGTCCTGCGCCCCTGGCCCCCGGGCCTGTGTCCTGCGCCCCCGGCCCCCGGGTCTGTGTCCTGCGCCCCTGGCCCCCGGGCCTGTGTCCTGCGCCCTGACCCGCCGCAGTCAGCCCCTCCCTCACCGCCCGCTGCCCCTCGCGCCCACGCAGCAGCCGGCACGCGTGTCAGGTCACCCCCGACTTAAACGCAGCCATTGCGCCCAGAGCCATCATTCTATTATCGCCTTGGATTGGGTCCCGCTGAGCGTGACCGAAAGCCCAAGACAAATGAACGGCGTGGCTCTCCTTCCGCGAGCCCTCCGTGGGGAGCCCCTCAGCACCGCTGCGCAGGCAGCCCCGGAGTTTGCGGCACCAGAGGGAGCAAGAATCACAAAAGAAGGGGAGCCAATCTAGGTGTCGGAGAGGCTGGGGGCTGTCACGACATTCTTCTTGGCTTCCATTGGCCAGAATGTAGTCACATGGCCGAACGTCGCCGTGTGGCATGCTGGGAAATGTAGTCTTTCTTTTTCGGCGGCCATTTTGTTCTGGAAGATGTGCAGAGCAGAGACGGGAGCACTGCTAGCGCCCAATCCGGGCTCCTCCGTGGCCCGCCTCCCAGCCTCAAGCCCACGCACGCCCCTCCTCCACCTCGCTGTTGTCCGTGGTCCCCGTGACCTCCCCCCTGACCTCCCGATCATAGGCGACACCATCATCCAGCTGCTCAGGGGGGAAACAGGGGTCTCCCCTGGAAGCAATGGGACAGCGAGTCATTTTGGCCAAACCTCCAGACTCCGCGCGCACCTGTCGCTCCCACGGCCGCCTCCCTGGTCTGGGCCGCCGCCACCTGCTGCCCAGACACCAGCGGTCACCTCCACGCCCTGCACCCAACACCCCTTCCTTCCTCCTGCCAACGGGCCTCAACCTGCAAATGAGGCGGGCTTTTTCTTAAACGTCGGGTCAATGGATGCCACTCCCTTGATTAGACCTTCACACGGCACACACACCCCACCTGACCTGACCCCATAGCCAGCAGTGACCCCAGGATCACCTGCCATCCCCTAAGGAGGCCCACCCATTGGGACTGCACCCCCAACCCCCGCCCCGGCTCCTGCCAGACACCCCATCTCCTTTCCCTGCTTTAATTATTTTTGATGACTCTATTTGATGACTCTATTTTACTGTTGAATTTGTTTATTCATTTTAGTTTGTGTGTCCTCAACCAGAATGAAAAAAGTCAGGAATACCAGCTGTCTCATTCCCTGCCGTGTCTCCAGAGCATAGAACAGTGCCTGGCACACAGAACACGCTTCATAGGTAGGTAGGGAGAGATACATGGTGCGAGTGAGAGGACAGCACGCTGGACTTGGGCCCCCTCTGCTCCACCACCCCCCTCCTATGAGCACGGGGTGAGATGGGAGCCCCCTCTTTTGACTACCTGGTTCACGAAGTCTATTAAATGGGACCACCCATGCCCATGTGCCTCTCTGAGGATCCACAGGGCCCAAACAGGATCGGGCAGCCGGTTCTAATCTGGGCTATCAGAGTTGACTCTCTGCCCGCCCCATTCCAGGAGGCCCCTTCACAGGAGCAGGGAGGGAAGAGGCACTAGCCCAGGTGGGGGTTCCCCGTGGACAAGGCCAGCCCTGGGCTGAGCGGCTGGTCCTCTGCTCCCGGACCCTGGGAAGCCCACCCCACAGCTCTGGCCCAAGCAGGCCTGAAGTCCGTGTACCCCAAAGTCCACCCCAAATTATTGGCTAGAGGAGGGGGCCAACCTGGTGGTCCATGGGCACAGGTTCCAAGAGTTGCTACGAGAGCTAGGGTTCGGGCATAGGCCATCCCGATGGAGTGAGCCCCCCATCTGCTCTTCAAATCTTCTGGCACTGGTCCCCATCCTCCCCCATGAGGACACACGTGCTGGAGGAGGGAGGAGCGTTCAGCCCACAGGGCGCCACTGGTAATAAAGGCGGGTGCCTCGGGAGGGCCGGGCCAGGGGAGGCACCGACACGGGCAACCAGGGACCTCTTTCTGAGACGCAGGTATGTACTTAGTCTCTTTTTGAAAGATTCACAGGATAAGATCAGTGTGGGTGACCCTGGGACTTTGCTCCGCTCCTCAGCAGGAAACTGCCGGGCATTTGCGAGTCTGGAGAGCCCATCATGAGCCACTCAGCCACCCTCCTGGCCGTGGCTCTGGCCACCCTCCTGGCTCCAGGGACCGGGGCACCTGTCCAACTGCAGGGCTTCCGGAACAAGCTGCTGTTGGTGTCCTTCGATGGCTTCCGCTGGGACTATGACCAGAAAGTGTCCACCCCCAACCTGGACACCATGGCGCTCGAGGGGGTGAAAGCTCGCTACATGACCCCGGCCTTTGTCACCATGACCAGCCCCTGCCACTTCACCCTGGTCACTGGTGAGTGTTAGCCTCGGGGTCGGTCCCAGTGTGGGCTGGTGGCGGGGGGGGGGACCAATTGAAGGAACCCCAGTGCGTGCACATAGCCCTGTCCTGGGGGACACCGTGCACGGACAAAGGTGAGACAAGGAGGGGACATTCTCACTGGGGAGACACAGCACAGCCAAGGGGATTGTCACCTCTCCATTGGTGACAACTGATAGAGGGCAAATAAATACAACCAATGGTCTCATTTTAAATGGTGACAACAACCAGGATGGCAACCCAGGGGAGCTTCTGAAGGAGGTGAATATGGTTGCGATTCAGAAAGGTGGGAGAGATGAGCCTGGGGCTTCTGCTCTGTCTGCTGCTTGCTCTATCCCCACCCCACCCCCAGCAGCCTGCGGACAAAAGTCTCATTGTCGGAGGGCTACACACAACTCCGGAGAACCCTTCCTGCCTCTCCCAGCTTCTGGGGGCCCAGGTGTTCCTTGGCTTGTGGCCGTATCACTCCAATGCCTGCCCCCTTTGTCACATGGCCAGCTCCCTGTGTGTGTCTCCCCTTTTCTTGTAAGGACACCTGTCAGTGGATATAAGACCCTCCCCCACAATTCAGAAGACCTTTATCTTAACCTAACTACTTATATCTACAATGACCCTATTTCCAAACGAGGTCACATTCTGGATGGCACAATTTTGGGGCATGCTATTCAGTACAGACAACTCATCCTCACACCAGCGTTTCTGTGACCACGGCCCCAATACACACACATGGCGACACCATACCTGATTCTCCCTTCTCCACATCACCTTTTTCCTTAATATACAGCAGGTGGGGAGGAGGCGGAGGGAACATTCTCATCATCGTCCCTCCTCCTTGCCTTCTGAACTCACGTGCGTTTCACCTGCACAAAGCAAATTTTAAAAGCTATCTCTTGGAGCGCCTCTTGGTTCACTGAAATTCCTGCCTAGGATTCTATTTTATGGCTGGACCCTAATTTATTTCATGAGTTCCCTCATAAGAGCCACCCAGGTGTCTCCCGACCTTTTGCTAAAACCAGGGAGGCTGCACGTGAAGTCCCCGCAGGTGTGCACCTGCCCCACTTTCGCGGTTAGCTGCGGGTGCTCCGCTACATGTGCAAGTAGGAGCGCTGGGTTACAGAACATGTGCTGTGACTTCAATCCCAGGCCCACGGGCACCATGCCACAAAGCCTGCCTGTGTCGCCCTGTGTGGCTGTGCCCCCCCCCACTGCCGCCTTCTCCCCTGCAGGCAAGTACATCGAGAACCATGGCGTGGTCCACAACATGTACTACAACACCACCAGCAAGGTGAAGCTGCCCTACCATGCCACTCTGGGCATCGAGAGGTGGTGGGACAATGGCAGCGTGCCCATCTGGATCACGGCCCAGAGGCAGGTAAGGTTGCCCCCGCACCCACTTGGATGGCAGGCGGGGAGGTAGGAGAGGGACCTGGCCAGGAAAGGCCGTGACTACGTGAGCCCCACAGCAGACCCATTCCCCACCCTGGGAGTTCCAGTGTTCCTGACAGAGGACTGTTAAGTGCGGTCCCAAAGAAGGTGGCACTCGTGGGGACCCAACAGTGAGCTACACAGCCCTGCTGGGTCCTCCCTAGAGCCCTGGGACCCAGAGGTATGGCTCCATCCTCCCAGTCGGAGAGAAAACTACACCTTTGGGCCCTTTGGCACTGGGGGATGGGGTTGGGGGGTCGCACAGGGAAAAAACTCAACGAAACAGTATATAACAATAAAACAGCTTGGTCCCTTTTCCCTCCCTCATGCCCCTCAGGCTGGGCAGCTAAATTCTAAGGGGCAAAGATGAAGTAGGAGGTGGGTTATAGTGTCAGCCCAAGAATTCCCCCATCCTGCAATGTTCTGGGGACTCGCTGGCCCCGGAGGTGTGGCTTCTAGTCAAGTGGAGAGCGCCACTGAAGTCTGAGTCCTCTCGCTCCGGAAGAGACTACTCGCAGAAAGCCAAAGCCAAGAACTTGGCACCTTGTGACACTCAGTATAAACGAAGCAGCCTGGGAAGGTGCACGGGCAGCCAGGGCACCCGTGGACAGGTCGGGAGGATGGGTCATTAGATAAAGCACGGTTCATGGAAAGGTGGACAGATGGCCAGGTTGAAAGCTAGAAAGGCAGGCGATGGGATTCGGATGAAGGGGCCATGACACGCGCCAGGATGTGAATACAGCGGGGAAAGGTCGGGCTGCAGGCCAGAAGAGGGGTACTCTCTAGGCACCTCAGCCCGAGGGCAGGGACCTCAGGCCACCCTGACAATGAGGACGCTGCGTATCTGGGAATACTTATATATCCATTACTTCATTAATACTGAGTCCACTGGGCACCTGCTCTCTCCTCTATAAAATCATATCAGCCCCAAGATAAGAGCTATGAAGATAAAAAGGCTGGAGGTGGCAGTTGGGGGCGGGGATGAGTGAGTGGGCAGACAGAGAAGCAGGAAGGAGGGGACGCATGTGTCAGCAGGCAGGGGACAAGCAGGGGACAAGCCGGAGCAATGCTGCGGTGTTAACGCCACCGTCCCTGGCAGGGCTTGAAGACTGGCTCCTTCTTCTACCCCGGTGGAAATGTCACCTACCAAGGCGTGGCTGTGACACTGAGCCGGAAGGAAGGCATCCTGCACAACTATAAAGATGAGCAGGAGTGGAGAGCCAACATCGACACCGTGATGAAGTGGTTCACAGAGGAGGACCTGGACCTGGTCACACTCTACTTTGGAGAACCAGACTCCACCGGCCACAAGTATGGCCCTGAGTCCCAGCAGATAAAGGATATGATAAGGCAGGTGGACAGGACAGTGGGCTACCTCCGGGACAGCATCAGGAACAATAACCTCGAGAGCCGACTCAACCTGATCATCACATCCGACCACGGCATGAGCACTGTCAAAAAGAATGCCAGCGACCTGGTGGAATTCCACAAGTTCTCCAACTTCTCCTTCAAGGACATTGAGTTCGAGCTCCTGGACTATGGACCAAACGGGATGCTGATCCCCAAAGAAGGGAAGCTAGAGCAGGTGTATGAGGTCCTCAAGGATGCCCACCCCAAACTTCACGTCTACAAGAAGGAGTCGTTCCCTAAGTCCTTCCACTATGCCAATAACCCCAGGATCACCCCCCTGCTCATGTACAGCGACCCTGGCTACGTCATCCACGGGGTGAGTTGCCTCGGGAATGTGCGGCTAGGGGGCTCCTTCACCGGGCTGCTGGGTCTTTTTCCCTCTCTGTCTAAAGCACCCCCAATGTCTAGCTAGTCCCCAGTTTGAAGGGCATTCACCACCAAAGGGACACAACCATCACTATGCAACAGGAGTGTGTGTGTACCTGTGTGTACCTGTGTGTGTGTATGTGTGTACGTGTGTGTACATGTGTGTGCATGTGTGTACATGTGTGTGCGTGTGTGTACATGTCTGTATGTGTGCGTGTGTGCGTGTGTGCATGTACATGTATGTGTGCATGCCTCATGTGCACGTTTATATGTGCATGTGTGTGGGTCCGTGTGCGCTGTGTGCACATGCGTGTGTGTGTAGGGTCAAGTGTGAGAAGATCAGCCATAAGAGTGACACGGAAGAGGCAGAGTGAGGGGCAGCAGTCTCCCATCAGCAGAGAGCCAGGGCAGGTCTGAAGGGGAGGAAGATGCCGAGAAGGGACAGGGGGCCCGGGAAAGGCAGCACTGACTGGCGCAGGCATTCATGGAGAAGCCCCTGGGGTGGCCTGGGGCTGACAGCTGCACCCTGTTTACTGGGGTCTCCTTTATGTCACAGGGTCTTTGCAGAGGCTCTCTTTGGGCCACTGATCTTTTAAGGCTCAGAATTCAGAAAAACTGAGATTCAGAATTCCTCCTGCCCCCATGTTTGAACTCTTTCCGGGGGTCCTCTGCCAATGCTGCAGAGGGTGCTGGGGGTGCTGGAGGAGACAGCGGGTGGGCTGGGAGTCCCAGCAAAAACTTAGGACCCTCCCCTGGCAGAGGCTGAATGTGCAGTTCAACAACGGGGAGCATGGCTTCGACAACAAGGACACGGAAATGAAGACCATCTTCCGGGCCGTAGGCCCCAGCTTTAAGAGGGGCCTGGAGGTGGGGCCCTTCGAGAGCGTCCACGTGTACGAGCTCATGTGCAAGTTGCTGGGCATCGTGCCCGAGGCCAACGACGGGGACCTCAGCACCCTGCTGCCCACCCTCACATCCGACACCAACAATGGGGGCCCCACCACCGTGGGGCCCACATCCCACTCAGGTGAGGCCCCACCCTCTTCCTGCACCCATTGCAACACCGGGTGGGAATGCCTGTACCGCTGTGAGCAGGGTGCCCTGCTAGCCACAGGGGTGCCTTCTCTTCCCCTGTCCCTGCTTCTGGGCACATCTCGAGTCCCTGACGCTCCCACCACACCTGACCCCGTACAGTGCGTTTTGTGCCTCTCGGCAGTGCGGGACAAAGAGCGGGTGCACACGAGCATGTTAAGACAGGGCTGCTGAAGGCCCGCGGAGTGGGTGATGAACTTGCCCTCCGTGTTCCTGGTCCGACGGCACCCGTGCACACGCATGGCCACTTGAGGAACTCCTTCCTGCAGCCAGCGTCTGTCAGCCTCCCCCATTCCCACCGCACCCCCACCCTGACCCATCTCAGGGGCAAAGGTCACCTGAAAGCTGACAAAGTGGCAGGCCACAGCGGGGGCCTGGCTGGAGGGGGCAGGCCCTGCTGAGCAGGGGCTGTGAGAGGTCATGCGAGATGAGAGCAAGGAGGCCATTGCAGCCGAGGCAGGTGAACACAGAGGGGCGGTGGGGGTGGATTCAGGGGCACCTCACGCACCGTCCAGAGGTTGGAGTGAGTGACATGCTCTCACTTCCCTCACTCATCGGCTCCTCCAACTTTCCTTAGGGTCTGTCCCCCTGCCAGGTGGCCGGCCCTCCTTGGTGATGGGACTGCTGGTGGCTGCAATTCTTCTGGCCAAGGTCGCATAATGCCCTAGGTGCTCAAGGTCAGTGGACCAGGGGGTGTTGGGGAGGGTGGGACCACACTCCCTGTGGCTCCAGCCTGATGATGCCCCATAGATGGCCCACCCTGCCACAGAGGAGTTAGTCCCCAGGACCCCAGGCAGGCCCCTTCCAGCCTCTCAAGTCATGCTTGGAGCAGGTCTTTCCAAAACAAACAGCCCACATGAGCCTGGAACCCTCCCAGCCTCCTCCCCTCCTGCCTGCATGCTCCACGGGGACTCCGGAAAGCTTCAGAAGCCATTGTGTGCATGGTGGGGGCATGGGTGAGAGCTGCACGGGCGGGTGTCCTGGAACTCACGGGAGCCAGGAGCCGGCTCAGAGGACTTGGCTCACTGAGGGACGGCCCCCTTTATTTCTGCCCTGTGATGTCACAGCTCCTTGGCCAAAGCAGAAGCAAGTCATTCTTTCATTCTGAAACTCCACAGTGGGAGCCCCGCTCCATGTCAGACTCTGCTCTGGGCTTTGGAGACACACGGTGAACCAGCAGCCGGCCCTGTACCCCAGAGTTTGTCGTTTAGGGATTAGGGGGGGCAGATGATAGAGAGGAAACAATGGCTGAGAGAGGACCCGGCTCTAGAGAGAGGCTGGCCTAGAATGGCCTCTCTGAAGAGGTGGATTTGGGGTGAGACCTGAATGATGAGGTCAAGCCAGCCACACCAGGCCCTGGGGGACGAGATTCCAGGCAGGGGAGAGCAAGTGAGAGTCCCGCGATGGGACTGGCTGCTGAAGAGAAAGATGAATGGTGTTCTTAGAAGCTGGTGAGCGAGGGTGGCTACAGGATGGGCTTGCCACAGGACAGGGTCGGGAGGTTACGCTGTGGGCAGTGGGGAGCCCCCAGATCAGGGACACAGGGACACACGGTAACCTGGCGTGGAGGATTAAAGGAACGCAATAAGCTCCAGGCAGGAGCACAGGAATGGGGCAGGTAAAGCAGTTAGGAGGTCACTCAGGGGTCTGGGCTGGACATCTCGGTGGCAGGGTGGAAATGGTGCAAAAGGGACAGATTCAAGATACCTTTAAGGGGCCTGGCTCTCGAGGTTTGTGGGTAGATTGGAGTGGGGTATAAAGGAAATAAAGAAATGAAGGCTGGGTCTGCAGTTCAGGGCCTGAGATGCCCGTGAAGGACAGAGGGGTGAGGCGGTTGGGGACGGCATGGCGAAGAGCTGGGTCACCACGAGGCTCATTGAGGAAGACCCGCTGCTAGGCTGGGACCGAGGCCTGAAGAGAGGAGGGGTGCCGAGGTGTGGGGAGGGGCGTCCCCTCCCCCATTCTCCACCTCTCCCTCCCTCCCCACACCTCTGCTTCGTCTCCACTAGACCCACCCTCCCCCAATCCCTCCCTCCTTCCCAACCCCATATTACTCTTCCTCCAGGCCCACTACCACAGGAAAACTCCAGACGCTGCCCTGCAAGGCCCTGAGCCCGCCCTCTCTCTGAGATGGTCTGCTGGACACAGATGGGCCCTGTCTCCCCAGTTGACCAGGGACCGGGCACTGCACGCCTCAGTGTCCCCACAGCTCCAAGCCCAGGCTTGGTCATTACGGTGCTGGCAGGAGGCCTCCTGCCTAGCTTTAGGTCTGCAAACGCCTAGGCCCGCTGGGCGCTGGACCACGGCTCCTTCCGGCCCTCCCCCGCCCCCTCCCCCGCCCCCTCCCCCCCTCCGCACACCGTCCCGGAGCCGCACCGCCGTCTGCGGCCACGCGGAGGCGCGCGGGAACCCGGCTCAGGACCGTGCAGCCGCCGGCAGGCCGCAGGTGGCCGGAAGGCTTAGCCCCTCGAGCTCCTGGCCGCCAGGGCCCAGCCCCACCTGGACTGGCCCGCTCCCGGACCTGACCGCCGTCACCTGGAGGGCCCTGCGGGCAGAGAGCACCCCACGAGACTAAAGGACAAACCTGATGGTTAGGAAGTCCCAGCAGCCGTCGTGGGTGCGATCCTTTTTCTCTAAAGCCTGCTGGTTTCTTACAGTCTTACCAGTTGGTCCCAATGTATAATAAATGGCTGATTCCTTAGGCAGCTAAGAAACACAGGGGAACCCATTCATTCTGGTTGGGGGGTCGCCCTGGCTGGATCACCAGGAAGAGAGGGTGGAAGGGTGGGCTTCACATTAAAAGAAAAAGGAGTGGAGGGAGGATGAGAAGGCTGTTTGTGAACTGATGGGGAGCTGGAATCTCTAAGGGCCATTGTTCAGAAAAAATAAAAAGGTGAAACCAGGGCAAAGAGGAGATCGCCATTGGTGGGTTGGGGGAAGAGTCAAGGAGAGGGAGAGAGAGAGTCTTGAGCATCTAGACATAAAACGTACCCCTGGAGGGCCGGCCGAGGGGCGTGGTGGTTAAGCGCTGGCTTGGGAAGCCAGCGGCCCGGGTTCGGGTCCCACATATGAGGGCCGATGACACTGCCCTCAAAAAAAAAAAAAGTACCCCAGGAGAGCTCTCAAGAGGGAGTGGGCATTGACTGGCTCCAGAAAGGGGAGTGGATGGCAAGCCCAGGAGCAGAAGGGACGCTACCCATCGCTTAGTCCGCTGGACAGTGTGCACACTGAGCCACTTCAAGGACCACACGTTCAAAACCACTTTTTAAGAGCATGGGCCTCGGGATCAGACACACTCTTGCTCCAATCTGCCCCCACCACAAACTGGCCTCTGGTGCTAGTTTTACCTCCCCGGCCTTGGTTTCCTCATAAGAAAAGATGGGACGATAAAGAGATTACCCCAGGATGTCCCGCGGGGCAGGGGCCCCAGAGGTGGCAGCCATGGGGATGACTGAAACGCTGCAAGGGGGAGGTGCGGAGCTGTCCAGTGCAGTTCCCGAAAATAAATCCAGCCGAACAATCCCAGACGCCGTCTTTGAAGGGTGAGTTTCTCAGGACCTGCCTATTCCTCCCCCGTGTGAACACGCCCTCCTCCCTGGGCCTCCTGCTTCTAGCTCAGGTCTCTGGGTCCATCCCAACCTGCCCTCCACAGCTGCCCAACCAGCACCCCGAGCTGGGTCCTGCCCACCTGCAAGGTCCCGTGGCTCCCTGGCCTTCATCCCACAATTTTCCTGAAAGGAAACCCTGCCCCTACTGTCTGCTGCCAAACCGGGGGATACCCTGCCCAGCCCACCTGCACAGGCTTCTGACGCAGGACAGGCCCAGATCCGATCTTCCCCCGCACCCCCGTCAGCCTTACCTGGTTGGAGGGGGCCAGGTGGGGTATGCAAGTGCGTCCACATCCGAGGTGCAGTGAGAGCTCGTAGGTGCAGGGCTAGCCACCATGACCCCCAAGTCTCTGAAAGACACCCAACCTGATACTGAGACCCCACGATTAGGTGTCTGCTCAGCTTAGTCTGCCTTCAGGCACTGGGCTAAGGATGCACTGAGGACCCCTCTTCATTGGCTTTTTCAAACAAAACACAGAGAGAAAGAGGGTGTGGGGCGTCCCACATTCAGTATTCTGCCAGCCCAGATATCGGGTCACAAGTGACCCCCGAAGAGCCCCATTGGTTGACTGACTCACTGGAGGCGCTTCCTGTGTCAGGAAACAGGAGCTGAGGCAGGCTGCGGGCCAGCCGCGGGGCTGTTCTCATTTGGGCAGCAGTGAGGTTGAACGTGTGCGGAGCACCACCCTGAGTGTCATGGCCAGGTTCAAACCCAGGTCCCACACTTCAGCACTCACTAGCTCAACGCTCTGTGGCCCTAGGCAAGTTGCTGACCTCTCTGGGCCTCAGTTTTCTCATCTGTAAAATGGGGAACATAGCAGTACCTGTCTCATAGTGTGGTTCTAATGAGTAAAGGAGTTAATATTTGCAAACTGCTTAGAGCAGGGCCTGGCCCCCGGAAGGCCTGCGTGTTCAGTTTAGGAGTTGCACAGAGACGGGTATGGAGCAGTGAGAAAGGCACACCTCCTCACTTTTCCATTCACCTCCAAGCCTTCTTGTTTCTCTTGGTTCTGGTCCGTGGTACTAAGTCTTAAACACCTCCCTTCTGTAGCATGGAGAAGTCCCAGGCTCAGAGCTCTGGGTGGAACGTTACAGACTCTGTTTCATTTGCATTGTATTTGTTTGCATGACCTCCTCCCTGTTTGGATGACTGCTACTGATTTTCCATTTACATCTGTTATTTTAAACATTTTCCTTTTAAAATTAAGACAATGAATGAGTTGACTTAAAGAAAAACATTGACTAATAAGTGAGGTGTCTGGTAGACATGACACAACGTATAAAGGAGGTCAGCTTTGGCAAACCTGCAGGAGGGTACCCACACTCCTGCCTGCCTCCTCTCCCTTCCAACCATGTGGTCACCCTGGAAAGCTTCTGAAAGGCAGCACTCAGCCTCCCGTGGCCAGAGTCCAAAGACTCTCCCAGGCCTTTCTGCAGAATCCCACCGTATTTCCCAGGTGCCCTGGACCCTTCCTGGCCACCGACACTATTGAAAAATTGATGTCACGAGGGCCGGGCAAGTGGCTCAGTTGGTTAAGAGCTCGCTCAAGAGTGCGCAAGCTGAGCTCTGAGCAACGACGGTTCAATGCCCAGCCCGAGCTGAGTTGCCGTTGACCTGCCAACAGGTGGCAGGATGGCTCAGCTAAAAAAAAAAAAAAAAAAAAAAAAAACGGAAAATCGATGTCACATTTCACCAAACACAGTTTATTTCACTATCAGCCCAGCTAAAACAGAGCCTGGAGAAAACCCCAGCTGAAACAAAGCAGTGTGCACTGCACTCTGGAGACACATGGAGGTGACCCGGGATGATTCACACGTATATGTCATCCACACACAACTGTCAGCCAAACCTTTGTTGAAGGTGGCCATTCCAGGTGCTGGCAGTAATGGGTGAGATATCTGCGTGCTGACTGGGTACTTTGAGCATGGCAGGGTGTGTGGTTGGGACAGTGAAAATCCCCTTTGTCAGGAGGCCCCTTCTCCCTTTTAGAGCCAGTCCTGCCTGCTGTCACCAGGAGGCAGCGCCCTCGGGCTCCTCAACACCCCTTGAAGCCTTTCTCAAGCAGCTTCTGACGGTAGAGGGAAATGCAGACCCTCCTGTTCCTCCACCTTCTCCTCCTCTGAGGTCGCCTCACTCCTCCTCAGACCAGCCTTGAGGAAGTGGTCAAGAAGTATGAACATTTCCTCAAGTTTTAGATGGAGCCCCACGTGAATACCGGGAGGAAAGAAAAAAGAACTAGAACTTTCCAAACCAGGTTCGCTTTAGGATCTCACGAGGATTCTGTGATCTCATAGGATCATGTAGGGCCATGCGTAGCACAAAGGCCATCTTGGATCAGTGGTTCTCGAATTTGAGCATGCTTCGGAATATTGCTGCTAGATCTGATGCTGCGCAGGCGTGGGGTGCATGCGCGCACGCACATTTTGGAATCGGTATGTCTTAGGTGGGTCTGAAAATTCGCCTTTCTGACTAGTTCCCAGGTGATTCTGATGCTGCTTGCCCTGGCACTGCACTTGATAAAAGTTTGAATGAATGAATGAATGAATGAATGAATGAATGAATGAATGAAAACTGGTCTAGCCCAAGCTCCTCATGTTAAATTGGGCAAGAATTGAGGCAGTGTCACTCTGGGACAGGAGCACAGGTATCTCCAAGTTAAGTCCCCATCCTCGCCAGCCCTTTCCCACAGAGTGCCACTTGCTAATGCAAATAAGTCTGTTCTTTCCAAAACCTAGTGAGCTGCCTGCCCAGGTCTTCTCGTCTCCACTGAAGATTGATCCTGTGTCAAACCAGGTCATACAACCAGACGACTGACATTATGACACCGCACAGTCCATCTTTAGAATGAACAGGTTCCTCCCTAGCCAGCAGGACCCTAAGTGGCCACTGCCTTGCTGGGCCCACGTACCCAATAGCAGCAAGTGCTTTGCTGGGCCACTGGCTGGGAGGCCCTCAGCCCCAGACCCACAGAGGACCCCAGGGACGTAGAGGGGTCCCCCCTCCCCTTTCCGACCCAGCAGCAGGAACAGAGGAGGGCAGTGCCCCAGCCTGGACGCCTCCTCGGATGCCTCCCCGCCCCCATTGCCTGGGTCAGGGGTGCGCACTGCACCCCCACCGGCACCCCCACCCTGGCGCGGGGGGGGGGGGACATTTGTTGCCATGGTTACCTGCTGTGCTCACACGAGGTTCTGGCGCCACCGGCTCCCAGCAACGGGGCTGTCCTCTGAGCAGGGAGCCGGGGGTTCAAGACTGGACATGGGACCCCGCGCGCGGCACACGCGCCGCACACACGTGCTGTACACTCATGTCACACGCACGCTGCGCATGCCACATCCTCCACACACACCATATACATCCAAAACACATGCACGCGAGTAACATGCGAGCACACACCACCACATACACCCCACACTATACACCCCACGTCCCAGCCACACCCCCCATGAATACGCTTACAGCACACACACGCTCCGCACCCACTCCGCCCCACGCGGGAAGTTGCACTCAGAACCGGCTTCCCAGCGCGCACACTCGCAGGCTCAGCGGCCGCGGGTCGCACCCGGGTCCGCGCACGCGCAGCAGGCTGGTGCGACCCCTGTCCTTTGTGACCAGCAGGCCACAAGTTTCTTCGCGTTGTTTACACCCCAACCTTGCAGGACCACTTCAGGGACGGGGCGGCCCTCTGGGGCGCGCACCCCCAACCCAATGGTCAGCGCAGCCCCTCTGGCCCCCACCCTTCATCCCGCCGGGAAGCGCAGGCATCAGCATTCCAGAGGCCCCTGGCGCCCAGGCGGCCAAGGCGCAACGGCGCGTCCGCGGGTGTCCGGTGGGGCCGCCGGGGGCCTTCCCGGGAGGGCCTGCGAGGAGCTGGGCCTCGGGACCAACCCCTGTTCACACACACACACACACACACACACACACGCGCGCGCACACACGACCTGAAATGCCCCCTCCCAACCCAGGTCGCCCTCTGGAAGCCGCTCGTGGCAGCGGGAGGGAGGAGATGGGCAGAGAAGGGACCGGCCTCTCACGCTCCCCGAGTGCGGAGAGGGCAGCCCCACAGGCAGGAATGCTTTCCGTCCTGAAGAGAACCGAATCCGGTCCATCCTGTTGTTTCGTTTTTGGTGACAAATCGTCGATAGGTGGCTTTTGCTTTACATCTCTAAAGAAGTTCAAAAAGTGGGGGAAGCAGCTTTAACAAAACTATCCCGTTACCATGTGTGAATTAATATAAACAACTTGTCTCATACTCTGCGCCAATAAAAATGCAAAACAGGTGAATTCAGTCGGAACCACATCTCAAATAATAAGTAATACTCGTCCCATGACACATGAACCATCTGAAAACATATGGCCCCAGTCATCTCATGAAGAGATGCAGTTCAACAAAAATTTAACTTTTATACAGATATAAAATCAATATAGACCATAACTTTAATATATTTATGTTGCTCAATTGGTTAATTGTATTAACATTCAATCCAGAGTAATTGTTACTACTGAGTCTCAGAGCCACACAGCAGATAAAACATCTTGAATTTAAATTATGTCCATGATTTTGTTGCAGACACCTGTGCTTGAGTGATCGGTGGATCGCTTTCAAGCATAAAAATGTTTTTATTAAAATAAAATTCAGTGGAAGAAGTGAAACAGGACCCCTGGGGGGAGGGGAAAAGAAGCAAGAGGAATTTGTTCAGGTCTTTGGTCTTGGGGGAGAGAGTCACATTGGTACATTATTTACATTTCATTTGACAGATTTAAAAGAAAAGCCCCAGGAGAACTGGAGGCAGATGCATTTAGAAAGAACTTTTCTTGTAGAGCTCAAAGAAGGCAGACTTTAGGACTGATTCACCACAAACAAAAAACCACCAAGTATTTAAAGGGGAAAAAAATCACTAGAAAACGAAAGTCACCAAATTTACACTCATCTGTTCCAGGTGGGCCAGCAGCCACTTTCTCATGTGATTATGCTAATCCTAAAGGTCAGGACATAAATGAGGAAAGCAAAAATTATTGTTGGGGTTCACAGGAAATAGCAGGGTTTTATTATTTGGGGACTCTGTGGTTTTGGTTTATCTCAGGGTGCTGGGTGGTTTGCTTGCTTGCTTGGTTTTTGACTGAGGACTGTGACTCATTCAATGACATGGGAAGGAGGGCAAAATATCAAAATGTTTTGCTTCTCTACAGTGAGGAACTGGTTGTTTTTTTCGTTTTTCTTTGTTTTGAGGGCAATGTCACTGGTCCTCATATGTGGGGCCACTGGCTTCCCAAGCCAGCGCTTTACCGCCGCGCCACTCGGCCGGCCCTGTTTTGTTTTTTAAATGATGAGTTTTACAATGCACTGGAAATCACATCCTTTGCAACCTTGTAAACTTAACGATGAAAAAAAACTAGACATCAACCTGAAAAGGTGCCAAAGGCCATGATTTTTCCATTTTTTAGGGGTCATGTGGACAAAGCAGTTTGAAGGCCTTGACCTCGTTTAAATCCCTCCTGGACAGATGAGGGAACTGAGGTTCAGAGGAGGGGAGTGACTGGTCCCCTGTTGCACAGGGTGTTGGTAAAACGTGAGGTTAGGCTGTACAGATAACCAATGGGCACGAGGGGAGATGCTCAATGTCATTGGGCATCAGGGAAATGCAAATCCAAACCACAACGACATGCCACTTCCCCCATAGGATGACTATAATAATTTTTTTTTTAAGTTAAATAACAGAGTTGGCAGGGGTGTGGAAGATTTGGAACCCTCATATATTGCTGTGGGAACAGTGTGTTGGCTCCTCAGTAAGTTAAATATAGAATTACCTTATGATCCAGCAATTCCACTCCTGGGTATAGACCCAAAAGCATGGAAAACAAATGTTGGAACATAAACTTGTACACGAGTGTTCTGCTATGAACAGCCAAAAGGTGGAGCCAGCCCAAGTGTCCATCAGCAGAAGAACGGATAAATGAAACGTGATACTTGCATGCAATGGAATGTTATCCAGCCATCAAAGGAAGGAAGTGCTGGCATGTGACCCATCGTGGATGAACCTTGGAAACATTACGCTCAGCGCAAGAAGCCAGGCATGAAAGGCCACATATTATGATCCCATTTAAAGGAAATGTCCAGAACAGGCAAATCCTTAGAGGCAGAAAGCAGTTAATGGTGACCATGGGCTGGGGGGGTGTGGAGGAGGAATGGGGGTGACTTAATGGGCACAGGTCTTCTTGTGGGGTGATGGAAATGTTCTGGAACTAGATAGAGGCGGTGGTTGCACAGCACTGTGAATGTACTTAATGCCACTGAATTTATATACTTAAGATAGTTGAAATGGTAAGTTTTATGACATGTGTATTTTAGCACAATTATTTTAAAAAAAGATTCTGTACACACACACACACACACACACACACACACACACACACACACACACAGCAGGGAGGTTCCATAGTGGCCATGTTTCCGGCCAGAAAGTCTTGATAGCAGGACCCCGTTTGCTTGGCTGCTTCCCACACAGCTGTCCAGGCCCTCACATTGGCTAATAAATGCTGGTGGTGGGGGGGGGGAACCCACCGGGATGGGATGGGTGAGGGGAGCCAGGAGGAACAGCTTGGCCTGTCCCCACTCAGAGGAGGTCCACCCAACTCCCACCAGAGCCTGGCTGGAGCCCCAGTTCCTTCAACAGAGAGGCTGGGGGAGGGTGGACAGGGACACTCCAGGGAGCAGCAGGAAACTTCTTAAGGCTTCTCTGGGCCCCAGCTTTGGGGTGTCAACCAAATTCTGGTGAATTGACTCCAGGTGGCTCAATGTGGGAAATGGCACTTTTCCATCATCAGATCCAAGCAACCATGCGCTTGCTTTTGTTTTTGTGGACAGAGCACACCTGAACGGATCCCTCCCACCCTGTTAATAAAACAGGCGGGTTGGCTGTATTCCCACCTGCAGTGAATTAGGGAAGTGGTTCTTTCAACTAGCCACTCGTTGGGAGAAACTCACTCTGGAAAACAAACCCGAGAACCACCAGCCCTTCAGAACACACCGTCTGCAGAGCACAGCCCTCCGGAAGTCCGTGTGCACGTGAAGACGTCAGCTAAACCGCAGGTGAGGGGCAGCGGCACACAGGTTGTAAACGCCCAGCTCTGGCATCCAGAAGGTGCGTGGGTCACTGCACCCAGGCTGCACCCCACCCCCCGAGATCCAGCCTGAGAAGACTGAGGGGGTGTGTGCTGTAGTTAGGTTCTCCTGTGGCTGCGCCTGACTTTCTCAGAGAATTCGTGTTTTCCGTTTGGCATTCTTCCCATATGAAACACAAGGGAGTCGATTCTGCAAAGAGATTCGGGGGGCGGTAAGCGGGCGGAGAGAGGGATGTTCGTCCTTTCCAGAGAAGCACAGGCACCAGCCCCACAGAGATGCTGTTAGTACCTAACGGTTGTTCTTTAAGATATACGCAAAACTAGGATCCTGCCACCACTCACGGGATCGGGGACCATGAATCATCATTGTGAACAAGAGCCCACGTTGTGCTCTTTCTTTTTGTTCCATTCCATGTCCAGTTTGTCACTGACGTATATGAGACCTGGGCAAATCATTCCACGGTCTCCGGGCCCAGATTCCTCCTTGGGAGTGTGGGGCTCCGTGTAGTCTCTGCACTTCAGGAAGCGTGAGCCCTTTTGCTGGTATGCAGACTGGGCGAGGCCTGTCTGTCCCGTTATTATGACCATGAGGCCAACCAATGGGCAGCCAAAAGCCATCTGTATTTTGTGCCAATTGAAGTTGTGCCTTAAAGTTACCAATACAAGGGCCGGCCGAGTGGCGCAGTGGTTAAGCGCTGGCTTAGGAAGCCCCGGTTCGGTCCCACATATGAGGGCCAGTGACACTGCCCTCAAAAAAAACAAAACAAAACAAAGTTACCGATACATGCATCCCTTTCATCCACAGCCAATTCAGTTACCTGCTGGTTTGGTTTACTGTGTCTTTGGAACAAAGTCCCACAAATTGGGTGGCTTAAAACAACCCAGATCTATCCACTCACAGTTCTGGAGGCCAGAAGTCTGAAATCCGGGTGCTGGCAAGGGCCGTGCTCCCTCTGGAGGACCCTTCCGGCCTCTCCCAGCTCCTGGAGGCTGCCAGCATTTGGGGACTTGTGGCTGCTCATTCAGGCCTCTGCCTCGTCATCACACGGCCTTGCCTTCTGTCTGTCTCTCCTGCACCTGTCTCTTATAAGGACACCTGTCATTGGACTTGGGGCCACCCTCATCCAGGATGACGTCACCTCCAGATCCTTAATTATACCTGCAAATACTCCTTTTCCATAAAAGGCCACATTCAGAGGCACCGAGGGTTAGGACTAACATCTTTTTTTGGGGGTAGGGTCAGACCATTCAACCCGCTGTACCTGCTGACTTTATATGTAACAACTTGCAATGGGGGCGATTAGGATATCGTTATCTGGATGACTTACCCATTAATAGGGACCGAGCTACACCTGGAACCTACAATACAATGCCAAAAATGCCCACCAGAGGCCCACTGAAATGCCCAGAAGGAAATATAAATGAGCAAAGGACTGGTTTATTTCATAACACGAGATGCATCTTTTCCCACAGACCTACCTGTTTGCATGTTCAATATGCAGGAATACTCTTCTTTCCCGGAAACATAGAGACCTCACCACCTGTTTTTCATTTTCCACTTTTGATCAAGACGCAGGTAATTGAGCTATTTTGCTTTTTTCATAACTATAAGAAAAACAAGAGCATAAGTACAGTAACATGCAGTGGGTGGTCAGCCTTAGGTCTCAGGGCCGATGACACCGTCCCAGGGAAGGAGACACTTTGTGTCCTCTGCCAATCGCTGACACGAAGGACAGCAGCCCGTCTGACCAGACCGCCCTGCTTTTCACAAGAAGCTGAACACCAGCTATCCTTGGGGGGAGGTGGGGTGAAATCTTCTGATTACTAGATGTTGACAACTAATTCAGTATACTTAAAGGCCCTGCTTGCTGTTTGTGCACCCGTGTTCAGAGCAGCAGTACTCCCTATAGTCAAGGGGTGGGGGAACCCCAGGTGTGGAGTTGTTATTTAATGGGGACAGAGTTGCAGTTTGGAAGGATGAGAAAGTTCTGAACATGATGGTGGTGACGGTTACACACATCGTGAATGTGCCTAATGCCACTGAACCACATGCTCAAAAATGGTTAAAAGGGTAAGATTCCGGCCAGCCGAGTGGCGCATTGGTTAAGAGCTGGCTTGGGATGCCAGCGGCCCCCGTTCGGATCCCACATATGAGGGCCAGTGACACTGCCCTCTACAGCTAACAACAGCTCCACCTGGAGCTGGGCTGTGCGAGCCCCGGCGACGGTGTAGGCTGCAGCCCCTGCTGCAGTGGGCTGCCACAGGCTACAGTGAGTGGCCGGCAGCCAGCGTGAGCTGCCAATAGCCGCGGTGAGCGACATCCAGAGGCCGGCAACCAATCTGCCTCATCCGGGAAGAGCGCAATGATGATACCAACATGGACCAGTGAAGCAATGTCCTCCGCAACTAGACCGAGGAACAAAAGGACAGCAACCTGTCTGTTTCCCTTCCCCAATTCCCCAATGCTGTTCCCCTCCCCCAATTCCCCAATAAAATCTTTTAAAAAAAAAAAAGGGTAAATTTCATGTTATGTGCATCTTACCATAATTTATATCTTCTTTAGAAAAACAGTTTGGGCTCCTCATAGGCCACACATCACAGCTGGGCACCAAATTAAGCCAACTGGCTGCCTGTTTGGGGGTGGGGACTCTGTCTCATTCCCCATGTTCCCCCGGCACCCAGCCCTGACCTGTCTCCTAGTGGGTGCTCAGTGCTTGTAGCTTAACAAATAGCTTTTGATTTTCTGGTTATTCAATGCAGTGTCTGTAATATACATGTGATGCAAGGACTTGTATACACAGAGAATTGTGAGCACGCGCGTGCACGCACGGAGATGCGGTGGTAAGGAGGGGTGGCCAGGCTATCTAATGCCATCCACAGAGTTACACTAAGAAGCCCAGACATCCAGGTTGCAACCTGTTGTGACCTGGATGTTGAAATACTTCCCTCGGATTATGTGAAAACATTTCATTTCACAGTGGAATGAGAAAGAGGATGTTGAGGGATACACGAAGCCAAAGAATTAATTGAAAGGATGTGGAAAAGCAACTAAGTCATCCCAAAGTGGCTGCAGGAAAAGGCTTTAACATTTTCAACTTTAAATTGCAAAGCCACCTGGAAACAGATGGGGAGCCTCACTGCGCAGGAAAAAGAACAGGCAAAATGCCCAGTCAAGTCGATTTTTTTAAAAGATCTTCAGCCTGAAACATAAGGTGCTTAAAATGTCTGTAATTTACACCCAAGACCTGGCCAACCAGCCTAGAACAACGACAAAGACCGGAGAAGGGAAATAGAAGTTGTCTCTTTAGTCACACAAGCTTCCCCAGGGGCACCTTCCTCTTTAGTTCTGGGAAGGCCCCCGACTCACCTGTGGGGCCAATCCCCAATGGACAGGAACCAACAAAACATAGTCAACAAATGTCTTGGTCCAGTAATGGGATCTTTATATTTATTGTGAATCCCGCCATCCTACCCTCCCCCACTTCCCCTCCTCAACCCAGCTGCCTCCCCACCTTCAAAATCCAGACATAACCTCATCATGAACGTTCATCAACTATTCAGTAAGAGCCTACTATGGCCGTGCACCGCCCCCGCCAAGCTGCCTCCGGCCGCCCTCGGCCTGGTGAATCCCCTGCGAACCAGAAGGCACCTCCATTCTGCCTCCGCTCTGCATTGCTGCATTCAATTAACTTCCAGGAGTAGGTAACACTCCCTCGTGGAGACAGTTTCAACTCCTACCAACTCAAGTCCCTACCAACTGCAGGGAACTCGGAGGCTCGGTCTAGGCTCAGAGGGCAAGCCTGTGGAGTGGCTTGCTGAAGGGTGCCTTGGACATGAGGTGGACAAGTGACGGCGCCTTCCAGTTCTGGGTTTATTACACTCTAAAGCACTTAACAAAACCAAACTCATACTTCTCGTTCCGAGGTTGTGGGATTGAGGTGTATGAGCAAGGAATAGGGTGGTTGCATAGCTGAGTTTCAAAACCGACATCCGTAGAACCACCCGTTTTGCTATCGGTCTACAATTAATTATTTCCTTTCCATGCCTTTCAAATACAAGGCCCCAATTTCTTTCATAGGCAGAGTGCTTACACATAGAATAGAAAAAGGTGAATGACCTAACAGAAAAAGGGTAAAGGATTTGAGTCAAATATTTGGACAGTTCTCAGAAAAGAAGAATGCCGCTGGCCCATGAATCCAGATTACCCTCACTGATGATTATAGCAAATCAAATCACAGTGAGACGCCATTTTACTTCCAGTGCATCTATTTTAAAGTTGAATAAAAGCAACTGCTGGCAAAGGGTGGAAAAAACAGACACTCTCACCTAGTATTGGTGGGCGTGGGCATTGTTGGAAACGTCTAGAAGAGCGAGTTGGCCTCATCTGTCCTTTGACCAAGTCTCACATCGAGAAAGTTCACAAAGATACTTCCAATGAGGAGCTGAGAGCAGCATTCTCTGTAATGTCTAATGCTTGAAACTATCCAAATGCCATCAACAAAACAACGAGTAGATGTGTGGTGTACACATTCAGTGGGATACTACTTAGCAATAAAAAGTCAACAGACTAATGCTGAGAGAAATACGCCAGACAGAAAAGAGGACATACTGTACGATTCCATTATATGAAGTTCTAAAAAAAAAAAAAAAAAAGGCAAACTGATCGGTACTGTGAGAAGTCAGAATAGAAGTGACCTCTTGAGGGGCCTGAGGTATATGAATGGTAATTACACAGATATATACATGTATGAAGTTATAGTGAGCTATTTCCCTAAAATCTGTACACTTTATTATATGTAAGTTATATCTTAGTTTTACAATCTATTTTTACTGTGAACATATGTGACTTTATATACACGAAAAACCCAATATATAAAAAAAAATAGGAAAAAGACAAGCTATAAATATATTTTTACCATGAGCACATAATATTACTTTTATATACTATATGGAAAACATAGTATATAAAAACACATTACAAATATCTTGAATATATATTAAAAACAAAATATATTTTTATAGGGAGCATCTATAACTTTTGGAAATATGGACAACGCAATATGAGAGGAAAATATAAGACAAGACTCTTGAAAGAGTCAGTCTGCCCCAGTCCTCGTCGTGAAAACTGGTCTCCTCGCTTGGGCTCAGCCTCAGGAGGAACCCACACCCCTCCCCACCTGTCACTTGGCCACCAGCTTCAGGTCGAGAGGCATTTCTAAATACTTGCACTTAAGAAATCGTAGGATTGGGCCGGCTGATTGTCTTCATGGTTAGCCACTGGCTTGGGACGCCAGCGGCCCCGGTTCGGGTCCCACATATGAGGGCCAGTGACACTGCCCTCAAAAAAAGAAAGAAAGAAAGAAAGGAATTGTAGGATCAAAGAGAATTCTCGCTTGTGTTCTGGTGGCCTCGTCCAGGGACAGGCCTTGCCCCAGGTATGAGGTGTCACCGCATCTCCAGCCTCACAGCCCTGTGCTGCCAAAGCCCACAGGAAAGGGTTCTGGGGTTCATGGGCGGCTTCCAGCAGTGGGAGAAGGTCTCCTACGACCGACCAACTGCAGTGGGAAGAGCAGGAGAACTCAGGCAGATCCAGGAGAGGCCCTGGCTGTCGAGACAAAAGTGATTTTTCTGTCTGTTGACTTTATAGCTGCGAAGTCAGTCCTCAAAGGGCAGGGAGAAGGAGGTGCCCACAGCTCCCCACCCCACCCCCCGCGCCTAACTCATAATCAAGACGATGGGTCTGGGTGGCAGAGGGTGGTTATGTTCCCTCCAGTTGTCTCTCTGGTTAGATAATTAGTGGGTGTTAATCTGACCCAAGAGAAATAAGAAAACAGAAGGGAATGGAAAAAGGCAGATACATATTCTCCACAGGGACAGCTCAGCCCCTTTCCAGGATGGGGCTTCTGGGCTCCTGCTGCCACCCAGATGTCAGCGGCTTCTTCCCTAAGTGAAACCACCAGTGTATCCAGCTTGGGAACAAGCACCGGGAGGGTGAGGAGCACTTGGCACTTTGTCATCCTGCGGCACGGTTCAGCTGGAAGCCAGACCATCTATGAAACCCTTGCGGGCCAGGCTGCGAGCATCTCTTTTTAAAGGAGGGAAGCTGAGCTGAGGCGGGCTTGCGAGCCCCCAGAAGACACTCAGGGCTTCTGCCCGGGCCAAGGGCACCTCTACCCATTCCTGCTCCCTGCGGCCCGTGGCCAGCCTAGACAGAAGGCCCCAAGTGCTACACAAAACTAGACACCAGAGGGCCAAACGGGTGGACTTGTCATGTAGAAAAATGACCAGTCACAATCCATGAGAACTTCAAAATGCTACCAGATGGGCCGGCCGAGTGGCGCGGTGGTTAAGTGCTGGCTTGGGACACCAGTGGCCCTTGTTCGGGTCCCACATAGGAGGGCCAGGGACACCGCCCTCAAAAAAAAAAAAAAATGCTACCAGAGCCAGAACCACCGCACATGTTTTGACTCAGGTTCAAAACATATGGTAGTTCTTTCAAGTGCTGGGTGGACCAAAGGCCCCGTTTGCTGAGGGTCCTTCATGTTGGGTATATGAGTTCCCTGAGTGCTGCCATAACAAATTATACAACCTGGACAGTTAATACAACAGGAGCTCATTCTGTCCCGGTCCTGGATGTCAGAAGTCTTACATCACGGTGTCATCAGGGCCACATTCCCTCTGAAGACTCGCGAGAAGGACCTTTCGTTGCCTCTTCCAGGGCGTGGTGGTTGACAGCCACCCCCAATGTTGGCCTCTCACGTGACAATAGCGCAAGTTCACAACCACAGGGCGGACATTCGTACAACCCACAGAGCTCATTCCAACAGCCCCAGTTTTCCTCTTTTAGGAGCATAGTTTACATACAATAAAATACACCCATTTTAAATGCTAGTTCTACCAGTTTGGGTAAATGCACAGTGGCACCAGCACCGCCATATTAAGTTTTAGAAGACAGAAGATGAGAAAGGAAAAGACCACAGCAGAGGGTCCCCAGGCTTTTTACAAATTCCGTTTTTTTCTTCCCTTGTGTAAACAATACACATTCATTGAGCAGACACGATTTTTAAAAATAAGCAAAAATTGGACCAATGTATTTCCAGACTTTTGTATTTCCAGACATAGACATGGTTAACATGGAATCATTGTGTGTACATAGTTGTTTAATCTGCTTTTTTAAAAAAAGGAAAGAAAAGACTTAACAAATCTGCCTGCCCATGACAAAAAATAAGTTCTCCAATTCTTAGGGCAATAAAGCATTCCGTTGTACGGCTGTCCCATGAGAGAGGCAAAGGAAGTCCCTACGATGCTGAAGGAAGTTTCTAGGGCTACATCTCAGTCCAGTTCAGGGGATATCCTGCCAAAAAGTCCCCACATGCCCTTTTGTAGTCAGCCCCCTCCCCACCCCTGGCTCAGGCAAGCACTGATCTGCTTCCTGTGTCTATTCTTTTTCTAGAATTTCATAGAACTGGAAGGATGTAGTAGGTAGTGCTTTGTGTCTGGCTGCGTTTGCCTGAGCGTGACACTTCACGACGCGTCTACATTGCTGCTTTCCTCAGCAACCCCCTCCGTTTTGCGGCTGAGCACTTGTCCCCATACATCCGGACCAAAGCTCATTTATCCATCGACCAGCAAAGGGGCATTTGGGTTGCTTCCCCTTTTTGGCTGTTATGAATGAAGCTGCTATTCTGTACAAGATGTGTGTGCACATATGGTTTCAATTCCCTTGGATAGAGACCTAGGGGGTTCTGGGCCATATGGCGAGTGTGTCTGTAGCTTTTAAGAAACTGACAAACTAATTCCCAAAGTGGCCAAACCATTTTGCATTCCCAGCGGCAGTGTGTCCGGCTTCCGGCTTCCCCACATCCTCACCAGCACTGGGTATCGTCAGTCTTCTAAATCGTATCTACCCCTGCGGATGTGTGGTTTTAATTTGCATTTCCCTAACGAGCAATGAGTTTGAGCATCTTTGGAGGGGCATGTTGACATTCTTATGTCTGCTTTTGTGATGTCTGTTTAGATTCTCTCCTGACACCTCCCCTCCCTTTTTTTTTTATTAGTCTCCTGTTTTAGTATCTCACGATCTGACAGTGGGGTCTGTACTGTTCCCATTTTTGGAATCTGATATTCTGCGTGGCCTTAGAGCATCAATAAGTTTTACAAATGTTTGCCGGGAAGTTAAAAAACAAATAAGGTCTCAGGTTGATGGAGGGAGCAGAAGCCTGGCTAGCTTGAGCTGCCAAGAGGTTGTCTCAACAAGAAAAGGCCCCGGTGGGTCCCAATACTTTGGGTTTGTCCCAGGTTTCGCTCTATTTCTCTCTATTTCTTGTTCTCTCTTACTTACCCTGCCTCTCTCCCTGGGCTGGTCTCAGGGTCTCATAGGAGACACATTCATCCTGGAGTGAAGGGTGGGGTCATGGCAGACATCCTTCCAATTTAACAACCTTAGAAGAGGCAGGAATCTCCTGTAGGGTCCTCAGGCAAATGCCCCAGCTTGAGTGTTTGCTGTCCCCAGGCCTGGAGCCACCTAAGCAACCAGGACCCATGGCCACCCTAGCACACACACACAACCACATGGAGAGGCCAAGGGGCAGCACCCCAAAGAGAGCGGGGTACCCTCTCCAGAACCGGGCTGAGGACGCCAAACACACACAGGTACATCCTGTCCCGGAAACAAGACGTTCCAAGAAGACATCAAGCGTGTGAGGTTCTGGTCCTCTGAGGCCTAACTCCTCCATGCTGTTGCGTCAGTGGTTTCTCAGAAAGAAGCGTTCAAGTCTCTGTTCCAGCTGTACTCGTCTCAATTTTTCTCGTTCTGCCAGTTACCACTTCCTGAACCTCAGGCTGCCTTTCCTGCATTAAAATTCATGAACCCAAAAGGTTAGTGGGTCGTAACTTTTATTAAGATGCAACAGGGTTTTTTTGGACTCTTTCATGATTTTTTAATGATTTCTCAAAAAATTAAACCAGCACCTCTTCACTTTTCCTCCTCATTGTTTCTACCTCTCTTTGTCCAAAAGCCTGTTCTTCACAAGTCAGCACCCCATCCACCGGACCAAATTTAAGGGTCTGGGTTCAGAAATGCTGACTAGAGAGTAATGTGTAGTCATCACAGAAATTCTGGAAAATACAGACAAACAAGTATAAGAAGGAAAGAAAATTGAGTTTTAATCTCACATCCCAGCGATAACACTTCAGTATTTTTATGATTTCTTTCCACTCCTTTTCCCATATATATGTAATAGTGAGACCACACTGTATATATGTATCTAACCCACTTTATTCGTTTAACATCACACATGGTTTCCATCATGTCATTTAAAAGGCCTTCTAAAGCTTGAATTTTAAGGATAGTAAAGAAATTCCTGGTCTGAACACACCACACTCTATATAAGCCAAGTGCCCACTGATGGACAGTGAGCTATTTCCAGTTTATTTATAAGCTCTGCTGTAGTAAACAAATCAATGCATAAGTACACGTTTCTGCACAGCCTGATTATCTTTTCATTTCCTCAGGACACGCCTGAGGTGTGGAGTCACCTGATAAAAAGGCATGACTGGTGTTGATCTGAGAGCCATGGCCAACTGCTTTCCAGAAACACTGAAGCCACTTAACGTCCCCACCCACAGTGTATTGAGTGCCGATTTCCCTACGTGCCCACCCAGCTTTTACCAGGGTCTTTAAACTGACTTTTAATTTCATTGAGGACTTGAGGGTTTAAAACCACAAATGTGTGTTGCCTTGGAATGAATCCACCCCAAGCCTGCCTTTAAACAACTCACGGTTACAGGTAGGCTGGGGCCCCAGTGCTGTGCCAAGCGTGGTGGTGGAGAGAGCGCACCAACTCCATCCCACCCTGGTGGGAAGGCTGGAAACCAAGAAACAATTCAAGAACAATGTACAAATTAAAGAAACCACGAAACCCACATTTACTTGCAAGAGCCTGCTGAAGCTCAAAGGGAGGCTGTGAGTGCGGGTGGGTGGGAAGAGGTGTTATACGCTCGAGTAATTCTCTCCATGGGGCATTTTGGCAATTCATGTCAGAGTCATTAAAATGCTTGGATGTTTTCATGGGATTTTCAAACCAAAAAGAGTGATGGACTTTGATCAGAAGATTTCATGGCGAAGAAGCTGCAAGGAAACTAGCTGGCATGCTGCTGGTACATACTGCCCCCTGGTGCAAACTGTCCCCTGGTACATATGGTCCCTGATATATACGGTCCCCTGGTACACACTGCACCTGCTGCCATCTTCCCGCAGGACCCATGGCAGTACATAAACTGCTTGTACCATTGTCTCAGCGGTGGGACCCTTGTCCTGCGTTCATTTCCCCCCACCCCTCTCCACCCACCCAGGTGAGGATGAGGTGTGCTCCGTGTGCAGGGGAAACTTCAGAGGTGAGCTGCAATCCGTTGGCAGCCCCCATTGAGCCTCATGAATGAGCAGGGCTCAGTCCCAACACCACCCCACTGGCTTCTAAACCTCTCCTGCCCCAGCCCACCACACCAGAGTCCTCCCTGGCCGTCTTCACATTTGAGTGGCAGGCAGTACCGTCTTCATTTCTTCAACAAGCACCCGGTGTCTCTTGCGCCCTCTGGACACAGTGGAGACACAGCAGTGACCCAGCTGGACGCAGCTCCCTGGCCCCTCCAGGTTGACAGAGCCAAACCTCTCTGCTGATAACGTAGCTTCATGTAAGGCGAGTCATACAGTGGCCCCCTTCCTACTTTGTTCTTTTTTGAGGTTGTTTTATCATTCCAAGTCTTTTGCATTTCCTACAAATTTTAGAATTACCTTGTCAATCACTTTTTTTAATGTAATATGTTGAGATTTTGACTGGGATTGTGTTAAGTCTTTGGATCAATATCTAAATATTGGGGGGATGACATCTTAAAAATAGCAAATCTTGCAGTCAATCAACAGTCTTGTTTATTTCAATCTTCTTTCCTTTCTTTCAGCAACAAAGAAATCAGAATATATTGAGGGGATACCAGGGCCTGAATATTTTTATTATAGAAATTTTTTATAAAATTTGAGTTTTAAAAAAGAAACTATAACAAAGATCAAAGTAATCCATGAGCTTAAAGGCTAGATAACTCAGGAGACAGTGCTTTACGTAAACTTATACACAAGGTGAAAATTGTTCACAAAGCCATAAATTGATCATTAAAACCCTCTTCACTGGCCCCCAAAAGATAATCACCATTACCTGTGTTTTGGGGATCCTCTTAGACAATCTGTACACTTCTTTTTTTTTTTTTTTTAAGGGCAGTGTCACTGGCCCTCATATGTGGGATCCGAACCCAGGCCGCTGGCATCCCAAGGCAGCTCTTAACCATCGTGCCACTCGGCCGACCCCAATGTGTACACTTCTACCAGCACAGAAATTTCTTTTGGTTGCACAAAAGAAATAATACCCTATAGATTTGTAGTGGGTTGAATGGCAGCCCCAAAAAGACACATCCAAGGGCTAATTCCGTACCTGTGAACGTGACCTTATTTGGAAAAATGGTCTTTGCAGATGTGATCAAGTTAAGGATCTCAATATGCGCTCATCCCAGATCAGGGTGGGCCCTGATTCCATCGGGTCCCAAGAATCTGCAGAAACCTCCAGCAATGGCCTCCAGCCGCCAGGAAAACAATTAGCAATCTCATGAACGTGTGTTCATTTGCCGCTTTGGATCCCCAAACCAATGACCGGTTTTTAGGTAAGTGCTTCTACTCTAGATTTTTGAAGTTTGTTAACTGTAAGGTATTTTTAAATGTGTGAAAATAATGCATTTTACACCGGAAAATCGTTTGACACAGACAACTCTGCACCCAGCCAAGGTCTTGTAAAACCACAGCTGTGGGGCGTGTAACAGACGAGATTCATTTGCGTTAGAACGCCACCGAATCCAGTGTGTTCAGAAAAGCCTTAGATGGCTTCTATCTCCTAGGGTTGCTGAGACTACAGGGACACTGGCAACTCCATTTAACTGAGGTGGGGGTGTAAGTTACTGCAGTCCCTCACCCACCCACACCCCCTCACCCACCCACACCCAGGGACCAGCTTAGCAACAGCTCACAAGACTAGATCCACTTGCCCTCTAACACGGCATCTCAGCATGCTGCCCCCCAGATGCGCCTGCACAGTGCACATGCAAAGATAAAGACATCCGACACTGTGCTGTTTCTAGCAGAAGAAACTGCAGTTGGGGACTGATACGATTGCAAAATTAATAAGTGACACCCTTTAAAATAAAAGCCTTAGGCAATAGACATCTCCCATAGGGGTCTGTGGTCTGGTCTCCAGAGCAACGTCAGGAAGGACTTGGTTAAATGGTGGTTTGGGGCTCCTACAACAGTATTCCTTAACCTTCCTTGCCCCCAGGATCCAAGGGGAGGGTCCAGTCTGTGTAGGTCTTTAGGGGCAATGCAGTAGGCTAGGTGGCCCAGGGCAGGTCCCAGGAGCTTAAAAGGTTTCTGCTGCTAATTCAACCTTAGGGGGGCCTACTGAGAGCTGCTGGAGCACTGCTTCCAGACATGGCCTGCCTGCCCCCCCCCCACGCACACATAGGAAATGGCAGGAATGGGCCCCACAGCCTGTGACCTGAAGCAATTAAGGATTCCTTTTCCGCATCTGTAAAGAGGGCTGGGACAGGCTGCCCTTTGTAAGAAGTGTTTCACACAGTGTCAGCTGTAGTCGGCCTCTGAGGTCTCCTGGGGGGGTGGGGGGGTGCGAGGGACCCAGGGATCAATCCTTGTATGTGTGCCCAGGGGATTCTTAGGCAAGCTGAAAGCTTAGAACTTCCGCAAGCACCCTAACCATGCTTATTTTTACTTGAGTTCTGATTCGTAAATACTGCGTGTCACATATGTATAATATTTATCTGATACAGATACAGAATCAGCATCACATAACACAGCAAGCGTGCAAGTCACACCTCAGTCTTGCAAATGGGAGGGCACCTGGGCAGGGACAAATCATCACGTTAAATATTGAAGGCTGTGCGATGTAGTATATGACCAGAGTTTATCCCATCCAGACCTTTGGGGGTGCATCCAGTGTGGCTGGTGGTGGTCACTCCTTTTAGCCAACTCTGGTTGGCTAAATAATGAGGCAGTACTTGCAGAAAAACCATTCATGTTCCCAGACTAATTTAAGTCACTGTATGACTTTTGCTTAAAATATATTAAAATATATTTAAAACGTATCTCTTGCAATTCTATAAACCTGTACTGCCCAATATGTGACTACTAGCTCCGTGCTATCAGGCAGCGCTGCTAGACTCTCCATCCTATATCAAGTCGCACCCAGCCCAGAGGACAGCAAATACTGAGTCGCTGTTGGTGAAGTAGAAAATGATTGTTCTGACTTGTCTTAATAATTCTTACATGTAACAATCAAAACGGAAAACAGAATCTGCTTTATCACCAACCCACGTTTTGACACAATTATTTAGCTTGCTTCTGCCTACTTCCAGTTTTCTTTTTTAATGGACACCTCACAAGCGTTGGATCACACCGTCACCCTATTTACCTGATAATTTACTTCCACTCAAATCTGTCACATTTTTTTTCTCCAAATAAATTATCTAAACATTATTGTTGAATAGACGATGTATGTGTTAAAATTCCCAAGAAACTGATTCTTTTTTCCAATGGGTTAGGATCAAATTCTTGACAAATTCATTTCTTAGGGGAAGAAAGAATTCTTTTCTTTAAAAAAAGAAAAAAAAAAATGAGCAAGTATCCAGGATACCATATATCACCAAGAGGAAACGAAACTTCCAGGGCAAAAACCTCACACCCAAGATGAATTCTGCAAGGAAGAGTGAGTAAAAGCTGATCCGGTTGCTTGTCTGATTACAATAAATATACCTTTGGCCTCAGCCCCACAATAGGCTGCCTAGTTCCACGAACTGGGAACAGAAAAAGAGCTGGGAAAGATTGTCAGTGGTTCTGTCCACCCCAGCAGTACAGGTTTTATCCCAAAACAAGGATTCTGGGCTGGGGGCCCCTCCAAAGTGAGCAATCATTTCCTCCCACCCCCACCCCTAGCAAATCGTCCTTATTCCCACCTCCTTTGCAAACAATACCGGAGTTTGCAAATGTTTCCCAAGTTCTCTCCAGGGTATCAGATAAATATAACTGATTTAACTAAAAAAAAAACAACTGAAAAACATGCCACAAATGGAAAGATGGATTCCTGCAGCTCTGAATTTCCTATAGTAGGCCTTTCTGGTAAAACAAAACACATTTCTCCAGGAGAATCCTTTATAAATATGGTTTTAATGGTCAAAATTACATTGAGACAGTCTCCTGCAACAAGAAACGACTTTTTGATTTGCTCAAGAGAGAGAGTACAGTGCAGCTGCGTTCACGGAAGACACAA
The DNA here is from genome assembly GCA_033961575.1 of Aselliscus stoliczkanus. Classification (NCBI taxonomy): domain Eukaryota; kingdom Metazoa; phylum Chordata; class Mammalia; order Chiroptera; family Hipposideridae; genus Aselliscus; species Aselliscus stoliczkanus. Next base: position 52,189,508 of record CM066739.1, read on the forward strand.
AACCAGAAAATGAATTTTCATTGAGTTCAATTGTATTGATGCGAATAAAGTTAAGGCTAATGTTTATCTCCTTTATCATGCGTTTGACTTCCCCAGTTTCAAGATCTAAATGACTTCAGGGGGGAATGGTGCAATGGAATACGTCTCTTAACAGCAGAAAATAAAAGGGTGGCCTGCCACCAAGGACCCCAGAGAGGGCTCCACGCCATCCCACTTCTCAACGCGGTCGTTTCCTTTCTGCCGCGTGCAGTTGATCCAAAGGAGACAGATTCCCAAATCCTGGCGGGCCCATTCATGCCTTAGTCCTAGGTTAGAAACGCCGCCGCACATCTTGCTCCCACCTCTCACATTCATCCAAATCGTGAAACAAACTGAAAAGTGCAGTTCCTTGTCTCCCTTAAAACTTGGGGGCTGGGTTCCACTCTTGCTAACTACAAGGAACAGCGCGGAGCAGTTCGCGTTTTCAGCTGGTGCCCTTCCGCTCGCCTTTGGGGGGAAGCTGGGCTGCTTTGGGGGGAGCTGGGCTGCTTTGGGAGGGGGAGCTGGGCTGCTTTGGGGGCGAGCTGGACTGCTTTGGGGGAGCTGGGCCGCTTTGGGGGGAGCTGGGACGCTTTCGGGGGAGCTGGGCCGCTTTGGGGGAGCTGGGCCGCTTTCGGGGGGGCTGGGCTGCTTTGCGGGGAAGCTGGGCTGCTTTGGGGGCTGGGCTGCTTTGGGGGAGCTGGGCCGCTTTGGGGGGCTGGGCTGCTTTGGGGGAGCTGGGCTGCTTTGGGGGAAGCTGGGCTGCTTTGGGGGAGCTGGGCTGCTTTGGGGGGAAGCTGGGCTGCTCTGGGGGAGCTGGGCTGCTTTGGGGGCTGGGCTGCTTTGGGGGAAGCTGGGCTGCTTTGGGGGAAGCTGGGCTGCTTTGTGGGGGGGAGCTGGGCTGCTTTGGGGGGAAGCTGGGCTGCTTTGGGGGGAAGCTGGGCTGCTTTGGGGGGAAGCTGGGCTGCTTTGTGGGGGGGAGCTGGGCTGCTTTGGGGGGAAGCTGGGCTGCTTTGGGGGGGAGCTGGGCTGCTTTGGGGGGAAGCTGGGCTGCTTTGGGGGGAAGCTGGGCTGCTTGGGGGGGGCTGGGCTGCTTTGGGGGGCAGCTGGGCTGCTTGGGGGGGGCTGGGCTGCTCAGGTTTTGCTGCGCACGCCGCCCTCCCACCCCCAGCTCCCCTCCGGCACTGGGTCTTCCATTCCTTCCCCAGCCCCCGGGCCTTCTGCTCCCGCGCAACGCAGCCCGAGTGCCCGAGGCCGAGGGAGGCCAAACGCGGCCGGCGCCCCGCAGCAGCGCCCCCCGGAGGCGAGGGCGGCCGCCTCGCTGCGTCCCAGCTTCCCCTTTCGGGCCCGAACAATGGCTTTGGGCCCGGAAAACGAGGTTCGGGGGAGGCCCAGCGCCCGGGGCTCCCCGCTCCCCGCGCAGGGGCGCCCGCGGACCCCGCATCCGGCCGGCACCCCCGCTGACCCCCGCCCAGGGCGCCAGGCCGAGCCGTCCGGGAACAATGCGCGCCCCGCCCCCGCGCCGCCCCGCCCCCGCGCGCTCATTGGCTGGGGCCGCGTTGGGCGGCCCGGGGGGCGGGGATGGGCCGGGGAGCGCGGCGCGGGGCTCCGCGGCGGCGACGCGCGTGCGCGGGGCGGGCCTCCGGGGCGGGGGCGGCGCTTTGTGCTCGGCCGCCCGGAGGTGCGGGGGGCGGCGGGCGGGCGGCGGGCGCGGGGCAGCATGGAGGAGCTGAGCAGCGTGGGCGAGCAGGTCTTCGCCGCCGAGTGCATCCTGAGCAAGCGTCTCCGCAAGGTGCGTGCGCCCCGCCCGCCCCGCGCGCCCCGCGCCCGCCGCCCGGCTCACGCGCCCCTCTCTCCCCGCAGGGCAAGCTGGAGTACCTGGTCAAGTGGCGCGGCTGGTCCTCCAAGTGAGTCCCCGGGGCGGCGGGGGCGGGAGGGCGGCGGGGGCGCGGCGCGCAGCGCGGGAAGTCCGCGGGGCCCCCCGGCGCTGCGGGGAGGGCGCCCGGGCGGAGCGGCGCTGCCCTTTGTCTTCCAGCCCGAGAAGCGCGGGGCCCCGGCCTCCTCCGGGCCCCCCCGGGGCCGCTGCCCGGCGCGCTCCCGGCGCCCATTTGTTGCATGCGCCCCCGCCCCGCGCGCGCCAGCCCCCCTCCGCGGGTCCACATTTCCCCGCGGTAACCTGAGCTCTCTATTGATGAATGCAGGCCTTTCTTTTTTCTTTATTTTTTTTCTTTCTTTTCGTGGAAGGGAGGGGCCTTGGCACCCCCGGAGGGGGTTCTGTTTACCGTCCCTCGCGCAGACCCGTTTCCCCTTTCTTCCCGGACCTCACTTTCCTTTCTTTGCTTTCCCCTCTCGGTGCCCCGGCCCGCGCTCGCTTGGGCGCCAGCCACATTGTTCTGAATGTTTGGGCTGCGCTTCGGTGCCCTTCGGCCTCCCCCTCCCTGCATCCTGGACAGCCTTGCCTTCACTCGCTGGCTCCCGGCCAGGGTTTGGGGGCTTCCTTGTACCACTTTGCATTTTGTTAGAATCTGTTTTTCTCCCAGAGGGTGACTGTCGATTCCTCCTGAGGCCGCATGTTAATTGCTGGGGGGCTTGAGGTGGTGTTTTCAACCTTTGGGTTTAAAGATAAGGTGCAGGCTTCCAGGGCTCCAGTCTCCTGGCGTGAGTGGGACCTCATCCTGGGCTGAGTGACCTTGGCGGACTGCCCCAGCACCCAGTGCCCTTGCCATCAGCAGGGATTGGCTTTCTGAAGTAGCCCGTCGCTGCCTGCTGTTTTACCACGACCTGCACTTTGCTTTTCCAGACACAACAGCTGGGAGCCCGAGGAAAATATCCTGGACCCGCGGCTGCTCCTGGCTTTCCAGAAGAAGTGAGAAAGTTACAGCTTGTGTGGGAAGGGGGAGCACGTGCAGGGGGATGGTGGTCTGTCCCACAGTCATGCAGGGTCCTGGGCTTGGGCTGTCACCAGGGCCTCTGGGGACATCTCCATGGCTGACTGTGAAGGTGGAGCAAGCTTAGAGGTCCCAGATGGTCATCCCCCCCTCCTGTCTGTTGGTGCTGCGTCCGGACCTAACGGGTCACTGAGTGCTGCTTTGGTCGTTCTGACAGCCGGACTTGCCAAAAGGAACCTTCTCAAGTCCGTCGAGAGATTTTCCGGCTTCTCTTCTTGGTTTTTTCTGTTTGCAAGGAGGACTAATAAAAACTAGGATGGCGGGTGCCATTGAGCAAGAGAAGGCTCAGAGAGGTAGCTGGAACACTCAGCACCAAGTTCGGCCTGTTAACGGTGTATTTGTACCAAGAACGCATTTTTCCCTGGGCTGCAAAACGCATGGTACTGAGTGAGCAGCGTGGGGGCCCCTGGCCAGTCTCCATCTGAATTTGCTTCTGTAATTCTAGATGTTGTTTCTATGTTTAAGTAGGAGACTTGGGTTCAGAGAAAGGCCTCCTTAAGATTCTGGGGGAAAAGGGTGGTGGTATGGAGGATGGATGAGCCCCCATCTGGGCACGGGAATCCAGGAGTGCTGTGCCAGAGAACACTGGACAGGGCAGGTGTGGGCGTTGGCTGGGAATTGCCCAATTGATAGGGACAGAGAAATTAGCTGCTTAAAAGCTGTCTCTGCTGGATCCATCTGGCCGGCTTGTTCCCTGGTGACTTCAAGCTGTCTACTCTTTCTTCTCAGAGGGGCTGTGACAATGGGGAAAAAGCAAAGGTGGGCTTGGGGCAGGCCAAGAGAATGTAGGGTTCGCCCAGGTGCCTTTGGAAACGCTGCTCAGCAACCTCACTGGCAGCTACGTAATTCATAACGTGGTCCTGTGAACCATGGGGGCAGGATCCTGACGGGAGAGCGTGTGTTGTTACCTTCACTTTGGGTTGTACAACAGACCAGCAGTGGGGCTGGTGAATATCTGGGAGGCAGAGGAGTTACTCAGGTGGTCTGAATTACATCCTGGGGGAGAGAAGACTGGAAAGGCGGTTACTCTACTTTCCCCTGGAAACCAGAAAGATCTCCCTGGAAACTGGGAGCTGGCAATTATTTGCTTGGTGTGGGGGTGTGGCCTTTGTAAGAAGTCTGAGGTTAAGAGCCCTCAGGTACAGGTGACTGTGAGGGGGAGGCGACCCATGAGATGCTCCTGTCTCCCTAGAAGGTTGGGGCTGCTTTGGAGGGTGAGCTCTGTCTGGTTGTACAAAGGATTCTTTTTTTTTTTTTTTTTTTTTTGAGGGCAATGTCACTGGCCCTCATATGTGGGACCCGAATGGGGCCACTGGCTTCTGAAGCCAGTGCTTAACCACCACGCCACTCGGCCGGCCTTAAGGATTCTATAAGAGAACACCTTCCAGGCCCCAGTGGGATGATCGCCCATTTGCATTACCGGGAACCTTCCCCAGATAGCTCCCCTTGGCCTGTGCTAGCCTGAAGCACAGGCCTCCTCTAGGGTGGGCTGGAGGCCCGGCCACTTCATCTAGATCAGAGTGCTGGAACAGAGGGCTTAGGAAAAGGAAAGTGAGAGCAAGGACAGCCGGGGTACCGGCGTGGAATGGGCCTGGAGCCTGTCTTCCGCTGTGCTCCTTGACCTGTGGGGTTTTGTGTGGGTAATGGGGGGCGGGCACTGGGGGCAGTGGCCCTCGCCTCCCTGTCCTGGACTCTGATTTGAAATGGGGAGGTAGGCCATGTGCCCACAAAGACTCCTAGTGGCATTCCGAAATTCCCACCGAGCCTTCTCCCCGCGAAGGTGGCCTGGGTTAGCACTGGGTCATTAAGTGATGGCGTAGAAGAAACCTGGAGGACTGTTTGTTCCCTAGCTTTGCTTGAATTTCTGTGACTTGTCTTTACCCAGTCCAAATGAAATAGATGAATATACAGATATTATTGAGCCATTTTCCAGAGAAAGGGGTCTGGACCTCCGCCTGGGATATGTTAGTTAACAGGATATATTATTGCCGTGAAACTGATGATAAGCTACCATGGGCTGGGCTGGAATGTCGGGGTGTTGGAAGCGTGGGTGGGGGGGCGTCTCCCTGATTGGTGATTGTCTTCAGGGAACAGGAGAAGGAGGTGCAGAACCGGAAGAGAGGCAAGCGGCCCAGGGGCAGGCCAAGGAAGCACACCGTTATGTCCTCCTGTAGCCGGCACTCCAAGCTCAAGGTGGGTGGCTGATGCCCAGCTTTGGCTGTTTATCCTCCAGCGCTCAGGGCTGAGTGGAAGGTGGAGGTGGGAGGGTTGAGGGCTTTGGGAAGTGAGACCCTGGCCTGCCTCCCTCCTTGCTGCCCCCCCAAGCATCTGCCATTAGGGGCAGCAGCAAGCTCAGAGTCCCCACAGAGAGCCCCACAGTGGCCTAGCCCCTCCTAGGTTGGTTTCCTATTCCTTTGACGTCCTGTCTACACTTCTTTCTACTGGAGAGCAGGCTCAAACTTGGCTGCTGACCATTACTGTCACTCCCGGCAGCCTACGGGGAACAGAAGAACAGGAAGTGTACACACAGTAGGTACTCGTAGGTTTGCCAGGTAGATGCAGCTGCGTGGGCAGCCCACAATTACACACACACCTAGGCTCTGTGGCCGTGCCCCTGCCTCCTGCAGTAGTTCAGAGGCAAGATGGGGTATGAGGTCCCAGTTCCAGATGTGCCTGGCTCCTTTCTAAGGGGCCTGACGCCACACAGTGTGACTAAAAGCATGGTCACGTTCCTAAAACCACCTTTCCAGGAGGCTGTGGGAATCCTGCCTTTAGTCTCATTGGCTAGTCTGCACCAGCCTCATTTTGAGAGCCCTTTTTTATTTTTTTTGAGGGCAGTGTCACTGGCTCTCATGTGGGACCTGAACCGGGGCTGCTGGCTTTCCAAGCCAGCGCTTAACCCACCGCGCCACTCGGCCGGCCCGAGAGCTTCTTTTTGAACAAGATAGTGGGGACAGCGGAAGTCCCACTGACTGCAGGAGAACGTGGGGTGTTTGTGTTGACTGGATGCACTGGCCAACCCAGTAGCTCAGGCTCGTTAGCTGCGGTGATGAGTTGGGGGACCAGCCAAGCAGGTTTGATTCTGTTGTCCCCAGTTCACGCAGGCGAGCTTTGTGGCATGGGTGCGACTGTTGGCAGTCTCCCTGAAGTGTACCTTTTAAAATGCTGACCCATCAGGCAACATGGGGCCCTGAGAAACAGAAGATGGGAGGACAGTGGGTTTTTTTCCTGTGTACTGGAAGGTTCTGAAGGGGTCAGATTTGGAAATGGAGATGGCAGCAAGATGCCCACTTGCTTTAGATTCCAAAGCTCTTGCGCACGCTGCTGCTTTTGACACTTGACCTTAGGAGACACATGGGTTGTGCTGCTCTTAAACTTCCCGTTTGGAATTGTCTGCTAGGAGCTAGCACTAAGCTTGTATCCCCCTTGAAAGCTAATAGCATGTTAGCTTTTACGGTGTGTTCTTTTTATGAACCATCTGTTTGTTTTTTGTTTTCTACTTTTTTTTTTTAAAGATTTTATTGGGGAATCGGGGGAAGGGAACAGCGCTGGGGAATCGAGGAAGGGGAACAGACAAGTTGCTGTCCTTTTGCTCCTCAAGTCTAGCCTCGGAGGACGTTGCCTCACTGGCCCATGTTGGTATCGTCATTGCGCTCTTCCCAGATGAGGCAGATTGGTCGCTGGCCTTTGGATGGCCGCTCACTGCGGCTATTGGCAGCTCACGCTGGCTGCCGACCACTCACTGTAGCCTATGGCAGCCCCCTGCAGCAGGGGCTGCAGCCTACACCGTCGCCAGGGCTCGCACAGCCCCGCTCCAGGTGGAGCTGTTGTTAGCTGTAGAGGGCAGTGTCACTGGCCCTCACATGTGGGATCCGAACCAGGGCCGCTGGCATCCCAAAACCAACTCTTAACAAATGCGCCACTCAGCCGGCCCTCTTTTCTACTTTTAACTGCATGTCATGGAACCTTGTTAGGACCTTATGCATCCTTTCTGGGACAAGGCAGTGAGAAATCGCTCCCTCCTGGCTGCCTCTAGACTGGAAGCCACAGGAGGTGCTGGCTTCCTGGCGTCTGACAGTGGACCCTGGGGACCAGACTGTAGAAATGGTGACCCTTTCCCTTTGTCTTTTCAGGAACCCGACACCCCCTCCAAATGCAAATCCAGCAGCTCCTCCACGTCTTCCTCATCCTCTTCCTCATCCTCAGATGAAGAGGATGACAGTGATTTAGATGCCAAGAGGGGTCCCCGGGGTCGCGAGACCCACCCGGTGCCTCAGAAGAAGGCGCAGATCCTGGTGGCCAAGCCGGAACTGAAGGACCCCATCAGGAAAAAGCGAGGCCGCAAGCCGCTGCCCCCGGAGCAGAAGGCCGCCCGGAGACCTGTGAGCCTGGCCAGGGTGCTGAAGACCGCCCGGAAGGACCTGGGCGCACCGGCCAGCAAGCTGCCCCCTCCACTCAGCGCCCCTGTGGCCGGCCTGGCCGCCCTGAAGGCCCACGCCAAGGAGGCCTGCAGCGGCCCCAGCACCATGGCCACGCCAGAGAACCTGGCCAGCCTGATGAAGGGCATGGCTGGCAGCCCCAGCCGCGGCGGCATCAGCTGGCAGAGCTCCATCGTGCACTATATGAACAGAATGAGCCAGGCCCAGGCCGCCAGCCGACTGGCGCTCAAGGCCCAGGCCGCCAGCAAGTGCAGCCTCGGGCTGGACCTCAAGGTGAGGACGCAGAAGGGGGAGCTGGGGTTAAGCCCCCCAGGAAGCAAAGTCCCAAAGGCCTCCAGCAGTAGCACTGCGGAGCAGAAAGCGGGGAGCGCAGGGGGCCCCCCCCACGTCCACAGCAGCAGCCGAGTCCCTACCAGTTGCCTGGGCCCCCAGCCTGTACCCACCCAGGAGCTGAGTCTCCAGGTTTTGGACTTACAGAGTGTCAAGAATGGCACACCTGCGGTGGGCGTGGTTGCCCGCCATGCCACTGCCAAGAGTGTTCCTGCCACCGTGCCAGGCACTGGGAAAGGTGCCGGGGCTGGTCCCACCGGGGGCGGCGGGCCAGGCATGCTGACCGACACCAGCAAGAGTGACAAGCTGGCCTCCAGGGCGGCAACTCTGCCCACCCCTACAGGCAAGAGGGACTGTGTCAAGGGCAGTGCAGCCCTCGGAGGGCAGGAGCTGGGCCCTGGAGCCCCAGGCGATGGGCGCAAGGTGGCCGTGCTGTCAGAGATGAGCACCGGTGAGGAAAACAGCAGCTCCGAGTCAGACCCCGACTCAGCCTCGCCGCCCGGCGCCGAGCCGAACCTGTCGGTGTCTGTGCAGACCAGCCAGGACTGGAAGCCCACCCGCAGCCTCATCGAGCACGTCTTTGTCACCGATGTCACTGCCAACCTCATCACGGTCACGGTGAAGGAGTCCCCCACCAGCGTGGGTTTCTTCAACCTGAGGCATTACTGACGCCGTGACTGCCGCTGCCCCCTCCCTTCTCTGGCCTCTGGTGTTTCTTCAATAAGTGACCTGCACCCCAGATCCTCTGCAGGGGCCGGGTGGCCTCCTTCAAGGGCAGGCCTGGGGGACCTCCGGGACCCAGGCCTTGCCTGTGATGTGGGGCCAGGGCAGTGCCTTGATGCCTTGTCAGGGCCTGGCCTGGCCCTGTTCCTACCTCTGGGCCTTCGCTTCCCTTCCCGGTGGCCTCCGGAAGCCTGGGCCGCCACCGCACCCTCTGGGCTGCCTGTGATGACGGTGGTCGGCTTTCCTCCCGACTCCCTGGGACACAGGCGTGAGAGCAGAGAGGTTCTCCTGATGCAGCTTGGCTGCTCCTACCCAGTGGTGGCGAGAGAAAGTGTATTGCGGGGTAGGCGGGAGTAACAACTGCAGGCCCTGTTGTTGGGCTGGGAGGGGCAAGTCCCAGCACTGTTGCACCTGAAGAGCCTCAGAGTTTTGGGGAGCAGAAGAAGGGTATCACTCTAGCTGCTCTCCTTTCTGCTGGCCTCTGCAAGGACTGCCTCAGTCCTAACCCTGGGCCCACAGACTGACCTGGCGCCCGAGGAAGGTAGGAGTAAGGGCAGTTGCTGGAAGTGGGGCCCCCACGTCCTGCAGGGTGCCTGCCCCTGTGTAGGGACTTGGCCGTAGTTCCCACCCATGGAGACGGCACCGCCTTTCTCTGACAATCCTCCCACCTTTGGGGGTCCCGTGTTCTCAGCTGTGAAGCTATAGCCCTGTACCACTTGGAAAATGGAACAAAATCGGAGTGGCCCTCTTGGCAGAGGGCCCCCAGAAAGGCTGCATCTGCCAACCCAACTGCCCCCCTCAGTTGGCTGATTTGGGAGCTAGCCGCCTGAATGGCGCCTGACCAGCATCAGAACTGTTACGGGAGGGGAGAGGTGGGTCGGTCAGCGCGTGGGGTCACTGGGTCTTCGTGATGCCAAAAAGAAAAGGGGTTTGGGAGGCTCCCTTTCTGATTTTAGTTATTGGTTAAAGTCAACCAGTAGATGTGGGGCTCTTCCTTAATCCCCAAAGTCTTGAGTGCAGGGGACAGCCCAGACTTACACAGCAGGCCATGGTTCCTGCTGGGTGGGCCTGCTGTCTCCCCGGTCCCTCATCCTCCATGCCAAATAGGACAACGTGGCTTTTGTATAGCCAAAACAATTTCAGCAGTGTGCCTTTGGGGACAGCCCATGTCCAGGACTTCTGAGGGACATCCAGGTGCAGCAGGAATGGTGCCCACCTTGGCCAACTTGAGGGCTTGGAGTCCCAGACAACCAGGCGGAAACTGGAAAGTGGGCACTAGAGGGGAGACTTGCCCCTTCCACTGTCTCGGCAGAGAGCGACTCCAGCTCACTGCACAGCCTGAAAGAAGGATCCCAGCCTAGTGTGCCATGGCTCCAGCCTCCCCTGTCCCCAGACACCCAGGTGCCCCTGGGCTGCCCCCCCACCCCTCAGAGGGGAGCTGACAGCCTCCAGGCTTTGCAGCTCCTTTGCTGCAAGGCCACCGTGCTGCCTTAGAGGCTGCAGTCAGGCCGGCAGCAGCTTCCCTGCGAGCCCGTGGGGCCACCCTGGGCTTCCAGAGGCTGTAGGCTGACCTGACACCCCCAAGCAGCCAGGTCTCCAACCCTGACTTGGTGCCTTTCTGTTTACCAGCTATTTCAATCCCAAAGTTTTAATCTGTAAACACCTTACTCAAGCCACTTTTGGCTGTATTGTGTTTTTCTTATTTGTGACTCCAAGCAGTTTGTGTTTATGTGGGCGTGTGTGCAGGTGCGACAGCCTTCGCTGGAGTTGGACCAGGTGCTCAGAGTTGGTCATGTTTACCAATAAATAAAATTAGTACTTTTTTATTTGCTGCTATGTGTGTGCACATGCATCTAACCATCAGTCACACATCCAACGAGATTCCTTGTTTCTTCCTTCTGCAGGGGTTCCAACCTACGTGACTGCATGGAATGCATCTATAGTGTATAATTAATTGAATGGGTGTTTTAATCCTGTTGCGTCTCTCTGTTTGCTTCTGTAATGGGTAGGAAGAAGTGGCTGGTCTGTCCTCTTTAAAGGGTTTGGCATATTTTTATGTATGTTTTGGTACCAAAAAGAGTGTTCCTTTGTTTTGGTACACTCAGAGTTCTGACCTAAGGGCACTGGGCCTAGAGGTTTCATTAGGAGAAAACTTTGGGGGAGGACCACAGTTTTGGACCAGTGCCGATCACTGGCATGATTGGTGTTTTTTAATTAAAAAAAAAAAAAAGCCAAATTATTCATGTATGCCACTTCTAATTGCTTTAAACTGTGGCTGTTTGTTTGCTTTCATAAAAGAGAACAAAAGTGGATATGTTATTACCCTGGGAAACTTAAGATCTCTGTTGAACCAGGACAGCAGCCCAGCCCCCATTTTCAGTCAGGACCAGTTAAAGGAAGTGCTTCCCCCAGGAAGCCCACTGTGCTTGGAGGAAGGGAGATGTAGTGCCTAGATGACCAGATTTTTGCTCACGTGCACCTAAAACTTCTGTGCATTTTCTAGCATTTTTGGAAACCTAACAACTAGCAATAGGTAGCAGTTTTTTGGGGTTTTTTTAGACTGATTAGTTAATTTATTTGGCAGGGGAAAGACATTAGCAAATGTGTCCGATCTTTGTCCGTTTGTTAACTTTTAGTATATCAATAAATATTTTTTTAACTTGTCAGCCTGGTGTATGTTGTGAGTGGTGCCTGGAAACACAGGTCTCTCTCTTTTCACTTTCTTGAGGCATAATACTTCTCCGGGCATGGATGGGATCGGACTGAAGCTGAGGATGAAAAACCAAAGGCTTTTGGAAAGGCTTAGCCACTTACATGGGTGCAGAAGAATTTTTTTTTCTAAGGAAATGGGTGGGGTTGATTATAGAAGTAAGTCCCTGGGGGAGGGGGGTTGTCACTTTGAGGGATAAAAAGTATAATTATTGCACTGTGTTGTACACCTGAAACTAATTTTTTTTTTAAATGTATATTTCACAATAAAAGAAATAAAAAAAAAGTCCCTATACCAGCAGTTCACAAAGAGGGCGACTTGGCAATGTCTGGAGACAGTTCTGGTTGTCACAATGGGGGGCTGGGGAGGAGGGAGTTGCTACTGGCATCCAGGGATGCTACAGTCCATTGTAAACTCACTTGGAGACATCTCCCAAAGACATCCTTTAGGTTAAAACAACCCTAAAATCCCCTCCCCCCCCCACTATCCAAACTGTTGGAAAGCTACCCAACCCCTTGAATCGCCCACATCATAACACTAAAAGGACAGAGATGGAAGATTGCAGTGGATTTGCTATAAGCACAAGAAGCTTGGTGTCATCAGGGCTACTGTGACCCCTAACCCAAGGTTCACAATAAAGAGATGATAGCTTCCTAAATAACCTCCCTGGTCCTTTAGGGTTGGTGTCACACTCAGCATGAATTTATTCATGAACGTCATCCTCCCTGGAAAATCAAGCTTCTTTGGAAGTAAAGAGAGAAACCGGCCTGGTGTTGGCCATGTTGGCCACCTCTGGTTGGAAGGGTAGTGAGTGGGGCAAAGGCCTGACCGTTTTAGCTCAGGAGGAGGTTCCCACTGCGGCTAGAAATGCAACCCAGCCATACCAGGCTCCAGGAAAGGCCTGCGAATTTGAAATCAGATTCTTTCTGGGAAGACTGCTGGCATGTTTTCCTTTGTTGGGTCTTAGAGGCTGAAGCTGTTTTGTTTTGGGGAAGGTGGGCAGGGACAACCCCTAGCCTTGCTGTCCCTGGCCTTTTGAGAACTGCAGAGAAGGGTTGAGGATGGCCAGGAAGGAAGCTGGTGGAGCTGGAGCGGGCGCTGTCACCTGATGGCGAGCCGGGCTTTCCTGGGAGTCATTTCTACAGAGCCTGGGCCAAATGGGTGCGGGCCCTGGTCCACACCGGCCTTTGTTAGTTTCCTGCGCAGCTGATCTGATTGCCTAATCCACCGCCTTCTCAGAAGAATAGGCCGGGCTGCCAAGGGGCCAGACCCGGCCGGAGGGCTCAGCGCCCCCAGCTGTGTCCATTCCAAAGGCGCCTGGCGGGACCGGTCATCCAGGCTCCCAGACGCGGATCAGGCCGGCTGGACACCTCCCTCCTCCCCTCCACCTTCGCGGCCGTAGGGAGGGCGCAGAGGGGGCGCCCACGGTAGGGGAGAGGCAGCGTTCCCTGCTCCTCTCGGGACCCAGAAAGGCCCCAGCAGCCTGGGGAGGGGACGGGCCACAGGGAGAGGGGCTGAGGCCGTCGCCTCTAGAGGGCGCGCGCGCCCCGCCAAGTGCTGGCCGCCGGCTCTTCGGACGCGCGGGGGAGTTCCCCACCTGGGGCTCCGCGCTGCCCGCAGGACAGAATTGCACGATCCGCACCCCGACGGCTCCAAGCGGCCCGCAGCAGCCGCCGTTCCCGAAGTCTCCGAAGGACAGGCCTGGCCTGGCCCACAGCCTCGTCTCCCGTGTCCAGACCCCCAAGGCTGGACGCCCGCCGTGGAGCCCGACAAGCACTGGGCGCCCGGGTCTTGGGTGCAGCTGGGTCCCAGCCCTGCCCTAGGTCTGGAGGACTTTTCAGGAAGACGAAAGCACGAGCCCCGCAAGCGCTGAGGGCGGGACTGTTAGCCGGCGGGCCTCGACTGGGCCCCGTGCGCTGCAAGCATCAAAGGAACAGTAAAAGGGACCCGACCCGACGACGCTCTCGGACGAGTTTTAAACATTCCAGTTCAACCAGTGTGTGTGCTGGGACCGGCTCCCCGCGGGCGGCGGCCACGCAAGCCGGCCCTGCCCTCGGGACGCGGGGGACGCGCCCGGGCGGGTGGCGGCCCCGCGGCCCTGGCCTCCACGCCTCGTCGCCCTCCCAGAGCATCCGCCCGGGGAACGGAGCCGGGACAAGCAGCTCCTGGCCAAAGCCCAGGTTGGTGGTGGGCAGCCAACCCCGGGACGGGGGCAGCGTCGACGGCGTCCATCTCCCTAACGGCGAGCCCACCGCGCCGCCCCGACGCGCAGGAGGCCGCCACGGGAGAGGGTCCCGGCGGGAAGGCCCGGCCCTGGCCTGGGGAGGCCGCCACGGGAGAGGGTCCCGGCGGGAAGGCCCGGCCCTGGCCTGGGGAGGCCGCCACGGGAGAGGGTCCCTGCGGAAAGGCCCGGCCCTGGCCTGGGGAGGCCGCCACGGGAGAGGCTCCCGGCGGGAAGGCCCGGCCCTGGCCTGGGGGCTTCAGCGCCGTCCGCGGCCCCCGCCCGGCCACCCCACTGCACTCCCGCCCTCTGGTTTTGTCTGCAGCGGACGCAGGCCCCTCGCGTCCGTGGGGCACTCAGCACTCGGTGACTCGAAGCCGGGCCGCTCGCTCCCTCTCGGGTCCTCCCACTCGCGTCACAGAACTGAGGGGAGGAGGCAGGAGAGCTCCGCCAAGGGCGGGGGCGTGACTTGCTGGCCAGGGCAGAAGATGCGCGGGGAAGCCCGTGCCCTGCCCTCCCTTCGGGCTCTGCCAGGGCGCCAAGATCCGGGCTTCTCCGCGGGGCGACGTCAGTGGGGGACACGGGGATGAAATTAGGGTCAGTGCGAGGGCCTCTTTGGGGGTCCCGAGGGCGGCTCTCCGGTGCTGGCTTCATGACCCCGCCCCCACTGCTGAAAAGCCTTGGGCCAGGAAGGGCCCAGAACCCCGCACCTCCGCCCTGAGCGCTGTTCTTCCCCGGACCGTGCCTCGCCCGGCGTTGGAGGTCCTGTCCCACCCCAGCCTCAGAAGACCTGGGGCAGAGAGGTTGTGGGGGTTGGCGGGGGGGCGCGGGGCTGAGCCGCAGCAGCTCCAGGTTCACTAATCACATCAGCTCGCTCTGCGCGGGCTCCAAGCAGCCAGTTGCCTAGCAATACCCGCGAATTCAATTCTTCAATCAATAGGCGCGAGGCGCTGCCTTTCGGGGAGCGCCGGCAAGGCTGGGTGGGTCTGGGGTGCAGGTCCCACGACAGTGCTGGGAGCAGGCCAGAACCCCCCGGGGAACACAGCTGCGAGGCTCTGAGACAGGGGACCAGCGACGTCGGGCCTGGTGGGGAGACATGTTGGGGGAGACGCGCCAGAGAAACGGGAAACACAGAGGTCATGCCCATCCTCCCGGGGTCCCCGAGTTCTGCCCGGTCCCAGAGAAGTCAGGGAGGTAGGTGAGGAAAGCTACGACCTGCCTGCCCCCAGGAGGGAAGGAGGGACACACCCGCTCCCGCCCAAGCTCACCTCCCTCCCCCTGAGTTGGAGTTTTCCCCAGTTGGGAAAGGGCCCTTGGGGTTGGGATCCTCCCGGGCTGATGGGGACGAGAGTGGGGGATGGGTAGGTAATGAGAGAGGGAGGAGGGAAGGGTCCTCTCCTCCAGGGGCGCCTCTTCCTTCGCTCCAGGGAGGAAAAAAAAAAAGGAATAAAACCGAGACAGGTCTCTATTTACAAAGTATATATTTAAACACGTAAAAATTGGTATTGGATACAGACATTCACGACCGCAGAAGATAGGTACCGAAGCTTCACTCTCTAGCTGAGGCGGAGATCGATTCAAGATTTGTACAAATCTTAGAATTAAATAAACCCAACACGCACACATCCGCGCGGTTGCAGACTCCCAGCCAGGCGCCCCCGCCCCTGCCCACCCCCACCCCCAGGTCAGCGTCGCAAGAGCGAGTCAAGGAGACACACGCACGGCCACGGACAGACGGCAGGACAGAGGGGCTGGGAGGGCAGAACCAGGCTGGCCGGAGGAAGGTCGGAGGGAAGAGGCGAAGTCAGCCTGGAGGGAGGAAGGGAAGGCGGGCAGGCGAAAGACATGTGTCCCCGAGTTACCGTCCACTCGGTAACCGACAGTTCCCTTCAATGGAGTTTCCTCTGAAAATAGCGTCGACATTTAAATAGATACACTGAGTCAACGGCGCTTCTTTATACAAACTCTAAAATACCAATTTTACAAATGTGAGCAGATAAAAATCCCCGTTCCAGGGGCTTCTCTTTATAGGCGCAATTTAATATTCAAAAACAAACAAAACCACGTTGTACAGCGTTTTCCTCTTTTTTTCACCCCGTCTCTTTAAAGGCAAGAAAGTCTGGAGGAGAGAGGCTGAGAAGCGGCGGTGGGAATATAGGGAGTGAGGACGGGGCTGGGGTTCCCTTCTTGCCCCCCCGTCAAGGAGCTGCCCCCTTCGCCCCGGCTCCCAGCCTCGCTCGCCCGGAGTCTGTGCTTCCTCCAGCTCGCAGGGCCCCCACGCCCCTCCCTCGACGAGCCGTAAGTTGGATCTCCGCTGGCCCTTTAAGGACGGGGCAGAGCGGGAAGGCCACAGGACCAGTCCTCGAAGGGGGGGGGGACAGATTTGTGCTTTTGAGTCAAAAGAGGGGAGCGAGTTCTGCATCCTTGGAGCGCAGCGTGGTCGCGAGCGGCCGGGGTGGGGGCGCCCCGGGACCCGCCGCCGCGCACCGCCTCCCTGCCGCGGCCGTCTCTTCTCCAACTCCCGCTCCTCCCTCCCCCTTTGGCGGAGTCTGAATGTCGAGTTCAAATAGAGAACACTCCGCGAATCGAAAAGGCCTATAAATTATAGCTTTTGCTTTTAAGAAGGAGGGGAGGGAAAAGCAAAAGTTCTGATGCGCATTCTTGGATGAAAACCTCGCCGCCCCTCCTTCCCCTCGCCCCGCCGGGGCCGCCGAGATGCGAGTCCGGCCCGGCTCCCAGCCCAGGGCCCAAACCCTGCACCTCACTCGCAGCCAGGCCGCAGCCAAGGCCTGGGTGCGAAGTCCCCGCTCTCAGCCACGCCCGCCGCCGCGCCTCCCTCCGTGGGTCCGCAGGGTGGGCCTGTCTGGCCGTGCGTCCATCCGAGAGCTGGCTGCCCGCCCTCCGCGAGCGACGGAGGCGAGTCCAACTTTTCCTGGGAGGTGGGGGCCACCGTCTTTTCTCCTGGCGAAGCTAGAGGACGCGAAAGGAAAGGTCCACCCCCAAACACTTTTCTTGTAAAACAACTGTCTCCAACTCTGGGCACCGACATGCAATCCTCCCAATTTATCCTGGCATTTCGGGAATGTAAACAGATTCGCTGTATTTCTTTTCTTTCGGTGGAGTAAGGAAAGGAATCGAGGGAACTGGGAGATTCTATCCACATGACACACACGATCTGATCTGCGTGTATAACACACACATCTCCGGTAAAGTGCATTTCCTGGTGTGGTCCTGGGGGGAAATCTGCTGCTCCCCACCCACCCGCGGCTTTTTACCTTCATCACACACAAAAAAGTGATTAAAGTTAATACTTTTTTTTCCCTAACAGACTTCTTAATCTTAAAAAAAAAAAAATAGGATAAAGAAAAACAGACTGACCCCACCCCCTTTTTTCTGATTGGGGAGCCAACCTTTTGCTGGCCTGGCCGGCCAATGGGAAGAGAGAAAAAATCCGGGTCCTGCCTTGGTTCCAGGGGTCTGCCATGGGGCTGTGGGCAAAGGGAGGAGGGGTGAGGTGGGCCAGCTGAGTCCCTCCAGACCCTATCAGAGGCCCAGTACCCAGGTCCCCAACCTCCCTAGTCCCTGGGTGGCTGAGGGGCCCCTCCTGCCCCAATTCAGCCTGTCTGACCCAACTAAACCCCGGAGTCTGTCTCTCTCCTTGTTAAATAAAACAACTTCAGGAGTTGAAATATATATATTTAGATATTTTTTCTTAAATAAGATATTTACATCTAATAGAAAATATAACTCTAGAGATAATCTTCCAACCAAAACTGAGGGGGAGGAAGGTGGAGTGAAGGGGTGGGATGCGTGGTTAGGGAGGGGACCAGCCAGAAGGCTGCCTCCCATCCCAAAATAAAAAGCATTACGCCAAGTTTTCGCTCTCACTTTCTCTCCTGCTCTCTTGTCCTCACCCACCCAACAATTCATCTTTTCTCTTTAAAAAAGCCTTGGTCCGTGTTACTTTCCTTAATGGTGACGGTCAAAAAGTTTGAGGTCACATCGGTGACCACCACCTTCTCCAGGTTGGTCAGAGAAGGACTCCAGGACTCTTCCTCTGGATCTCCCAGGATTCTGGCCACTGGAATCCTGGCGATGAGGGAGGGCCTGCCCCCCTGAGCCCCCATGTCCCGATATAAGCCGCCCACAGAGCCGGGGGTGTCTGAGCCATGCCGGGCCCGGGGACCACCAGAGTCCAGAGCCCCCTGGCCTTTGGCCTCCAGGAAAGCAGCCCTGTGCTTTATGACCCTGGCGGGAAAGGTGTCCACAGCCAGCTTGCTTGTGGCCTCCGCTGGGCTGGGGCTGGCCACACCGCGCTGGGCCAGGTCCGAGTCCTGCCTTCGGGCCAGCTGGATGACGCTGTGGCCTGCTGGGAACTTCCCTGCTCCGGAAGACGTGTCCTCCAGCTTCCGGTTCTTGAGGTAATCACCCAGGCCGTCACTGGGTTCTCCCAAGGGCCTCTGTGCGGGGTCCAGGAGCTCCTTCCGGGGCTTGGGCCCTCGTTTCTTGGAGCTGTCGCTTGGCGAACTGGGCTTGTCATCCACACGGCTAGCACCCCGTTCTCGCTCCCGGTCCCTGTCCCTGTCTCGGTCCCGAGGGGGCTCCACGCGGCAGGTGCTGCTGGTGCTGCTGCTGCTCCCAGGTGGGGACAGACCCATGTTCCGAAGGCCCTCACGTGCCCGGGAAGTAGATGCCAGGTCCTGAGGTGAGCGGCCGGGGTAAGGGATCCGGATGCCACGGGCAGAGTCGCTTCGGAACTCATAAGTTTTGGCCTTTGCTTTGGCCTGGGCCTGCAGGACAGAAGAGGGCATCAGAGTGGAGCAGGGCCTTGCCCATCCCCCCTAGGGCCCCTCTTGCAGCCCTGGCCTCCCAGCCTCGCCTTCTGAAGCCTCAGAATTTCTATATGGCTGGGGGTGGGGCTTAGGGGGAGCAGTCTGGGTGAAGAGGTAGAGAAAGAATTTGTCTGGAAGCAGCCGTTTGCAGCAAGCACACTTCTTGTATTTGATTATATGTCTATTTGGGATGGCTGTGTATGTGGGGGGGTAGGAATTGTAGAGGGTTAAGCCTCCCCCAAGACACTCCTTGAGCACTGCCACTAACCTGGTAATAGCCTGTCTGGGGGCTCCCTCCTAGATTATAAATAGGCATAGTGTGTGGACACCTTATTGGTTCACAAGCCCTCAGGGCCCCCTTCCCACAAACTGATACAACAACATTGCTGCCGTCATTAGACAATGCCATCCTACCTTGAGGAGGAAGGTTTTGGGCTTGGGACCTCGCTTTTTGGGGCCATAGAGCTCCATCTCTCGTTCCCTAGAGAAAGGAGGGAGGGAAAAGGGGGTGTGAGTAAAGAACCTGATGGGACTCCAGTCCAGGCTGGAGAGAAGCCATCCTCCGTGTTCCTAAGTGAGGAGCTGAGGCTTGGATGGGCCTGTACCTTTCCTCAAAGGCGGCGAGCAGGCGAGCATCTAGGATGTTTTCTTCAGGTTCCCAGGTGCTGTACCTAGAGGGAATCAGGAAGAAGTGGGAGTCAGTCCCAGGAACAGGAAAAGAGCAGCGGGTGTGTGTGTACGTCTGTAACTTTTCTTGTTGCATTGTATTGTATTTCAGCGTAAGGGGGGAAAGAGGAAGAAAGAACCCTCCCGAATAACAGTCTACGTTGAGAATTGCATGTAACCTACTTACTTCTGCGACCAGCCCTTCCATTTCACGAGGTATTCCATGCGTCCCTGAGGATGCAAAGGGAAAAATGTGTGTGTGCACGGGGAGAAATGCATGACGAGGACACAAGAAATACATGCAAAAAAATGCATGCACCAAATGAATGCACGAAATCCCATTGCGAAAGGCACGCGCCCACTGTATCACACCCTGCACGAAATGCTGCACAAAGTGCATGCACCGGCATTCATCCCCCCACCCCGCCCCCCACCCATGCAATCTGTGCATCGCTGCAAGTCTAAGGAAAGCGTTTGGGCTCAGAGCCGCCGCCGCCGCCACGGCCGCGGCCGCTGCTGGGACCTGGGGGAAGGGAAGCTGGGCTGCAGTAGGGGGAGGGAACCCGGGCCGGGAGGGGAGGGCTCGGCAGGCCTCGGCCCAAGGCCCGGGGGCACCTACTTTCCGTATGCGCCGTTTCAGGAGGGCTTCGGCCGCGAACACCCGCTCCCCCACCGCTGAAAGCTCCATGTTGACTCGCCGCTTCCCCCCTTGGCCGCTTCCAGCAGAAAAGCAGCAGCCAGCGCACGACAGACCATAATACTCTCCCGCTGACGTCAGTTCTCCTCCCCCCTCCCGCGCGCTCGCTCGCTCCCCGCCCCCCTCCAGCTCTCGGCTCCCTCCTCCGCTCCCGCCCAGCGCTTCCTCCCGCCCCACGTGTTGCTAACGACGTTGCTAAAGCGGAGCGGCCAAGGCCTGCTTCCCCGTGCGCTGATTGGGCAAGCTCCGGGCCACGCCCCTCTCCCTTTCCTCCCCGCGTTGCTACGTGACCCGCGTTCCAATCGCCAGGGGGCGGAGTCCGAGGCGACTCCAGAGACCGAGCCGAGGGGGTGGGGGCAGCGGCCGGAAGTGACGTCGCGAGGAGGGCGGCCCGGCCGCTGTCAGTCTGCGGGGCTGGCGAGGGGGGCCGTGCGCCCTGTGTCCTCGCCTTGGCCCCCTCCCCCGCCGCCCAGTAGTCCCTGCCGCGCTCGGCGTCCCCCACAGCTTTCGCTGGGACCCCCGCGGCGGTGTCAGCCAGGCCCCGCCCCCTCGGCAGACCCCCGCCCCGCCCCCACCCCCAGCCCGGAGCCCTCCCCTCCCCCTCCTGCCGCGCGGCACAATGCACAATGCACAGGTGCTGGGGCGCCGCGGCCGCGCCCGAACCCGGGGAGCCGGCGACGCGCCCGGGGCCCGCTCCCTTCCCAGCCCCCTCGCCCGGAGCTGCACACCAGACCCTCGGTCTCCATAGCAACGGCCTCCCCCGCCGCCGCCAGCCCCATCCTGCTAACAAATCAATGTGCCTGTGTCTCCTCCTGTCGCGCAGCGCTGCCCTCGGCCACCCTCTGGGCCCTGCGAGCCGAGCTGGGCTCGAGCGCTCGCCGCCAGCTCGGAGGCTGCAGGCAGGCCCCGTGGGGACCCGCGGTGCGCGCCCGAGCCTCCCGCTCCCCGGGACCCGAGGGGACGCCGCGCGCCTGCCCCCGGCTCCGCGGCCCGGCCCCGACGCCCGCAGCACCTGCCCTTGCCTCCAGCCTGTGCCGCTCGCCCCGCCAGGCCCGGCCCCGAGTGTCGCCGGCCCTGACCCACGCCTGCGTGTGCTGGGGGGCGGCGTGGATCACAGCCAAGGCAGAGCCTGGAGCTCGGCCGGGGCTGGGACGCGCGGCCCGGGGTGCCTTCCGCGCCCCCCCGCACCCGGGCTGCCTGCGGGGCCTGAGCCACACGCTTCCTGTCCCCTGCTCTGCCCGACGTGCACGGCAGTCAGTGGACGGGACAGCGCGGCGCGGGAAGTGGCGGGGGCGCCCCGGGGTCTGGTGCGAGGACGGCGGGGTCCCGGCGAGGGGGCCAGGGCCCGGCCGCGGGTGCCTCGTGCGCGCACACGAGGTCTGCTCCGCGCGCGGCGGCCCGTGGCTGGGGCCGCGGCGGGGACAGCAGCTAAAGGCCGAGCCCAGATCTCCGCGACCCTTGTCTCTTAACCACCTGAGCTGCAAGTCACAGCACCCACTCCCAAGATTTAGTTAAAACGTCGGTGATAAACTTGACTGGTAGCTGTTTCCCTTGGCGAACACTGGGGTGGGAGGAAAAAAAGAGTGCGCGCAAAAGCGAGCCAAGGAGTCTGACTCGAAGGAGAGGAGCAGGAAGCCCAGAGCGGAAAACCGGACTCGCGTCCAAAGTTAGGTGCGCGGCGGGCGGCGGGACCCGCGGGACAGGCGCGGCCCTGGGCCCACCGTCTGTCTCGCTCCCCGCCCCCGCTCCTGGAAACGCGGGTTCCAGGCTCTGGCCTCGCTCCCAAACTTTACAAGGTGGGAACTGGGAGAACAGTCCCATCTCTCTGCCGGTTCTGTCCTAACGAACAGCGAGTTGGCGACGCCCAGATCGCCGGGGCGACTCGCGCCGGCCGCCCGCGAGAGGCCGCCGACGGCCGCGTCCTTAATCATAAAAAGTCATTCCCGGTAACAAATAGTTTCGTTGGCCGGTGCCAGCGATACAGCTGTTTCTGTTTAAGCTTAAATACTTTCCAACAGTTTGGGCAGTAAAAATAAAGTCGGTCTCAGCCGCCTATAAGTGTCTGGTTTCCCCGCCCAGAGAAAGCCCACCCTCCGCCTTGGGCCCGGGTCGCTTGCACACCCCGCCCGCCCCCTCTTGGAATCCGCTGCCCGTGGGCGACGGCTCCAGGGCTGCCCAGCCCCGCACCAGCCGCCCGAGCTCCTCGGGGAGGCTCCAGGGCCACCTCGGAGGCCGGAGGGAGGGCGCCTGCCCGGAGCGGGCTGAGGACCAGACCCGCGACGCCTCCCGCCCTCCCCCGCTCCTCGCAAGCTCGCCTACACCCGCAAAGAGTGGTGGTTTCCCTTCAGATAGGGTTTCTGGAGCTCTGTCCCCGGGAGTGTGTTTGCGTTAGGTGCCTTTACAGCCCCGGAGTGTGCAGAGGTCGATGGTTTCAGTTTCATGCTGAAAAAGTTAGTTCTCCTCCGCCCTCCCGGTGTTTCTCTGCTTTCCTCCTTTTTACTCTCCCTCCCTTCCTTCCTTTCTCCCTTCCTCCCTCCCTCCCTCTCTCTCTTTTCCTTCTTTGCCTAAATGCCTCAGAAGCTTGAAGTGGGGAAATGAAAACCCTGGCGCTGCCGTGAGCGGCTCCCTCCTCTGGAGGGGTGTTTAGTCATTCTTTTTGCTTCCCCGCGGCATTTTCCGCCTGTCTTTATGCCTGGTGGGGAAAACGCTTGTTCTGATCAAAATTATCGCTTGTGAGGTGTCTGAGTTTGCAGACGTCGGGGATTCCTGCAGAGTCCATGGCCAAGATGGAACTCGATCCAGAAGGAAACAAGGGGTATAGAACAATCTGAGAGCAATCAGACCAAGTCTCGTTCTTGTCAGCAGCAGACAAACTCAGTCCCGCGGAGGAGAGCAGCCTGGACTGCGGAGTGAGGGTGTGTCTCACCGCCCCCCGCCTGTCACACCCACCAGCTGTCCAGGAGATAGTGGGAGTTGCAGAGTGTGAACACAGGTCTCTGGGCAACCTCGACTCCCCAACAGTTTGGAGAATGAGAGGTGGCAACCTGAGAAATGGGTTTGCAGTCCAAAGTGACCCAGAGCAGGGGCCTCCCTGGTGGGCAGCGAAGGGTGCTGGTATATGCCCGGAGAGGGCGCTGGCATGGGGTGGGGGGTGGGGGGAGGCATCACTCCTGCGGAATCCAGGCTGGCCCTTTCAAACTGGTCAGCCCGTGGCACTTGGAAACCAAGAGAACGAGGAACCCCACTCCCCACTTTTCTTATTGAACCTCCCTTCCTCCATCACTGAATTCTCCACACACCCCTTCTTTCCTCCACACCACTGCTTTTCTCCTTCAAAGTTAGATCATTGCTTTTCCCACGTGAACTTCCTGCGAGTAAACAAAACAAAGTTTAAAATGAAGAACGAGAACCCTCTGCTCTTAATCCCACCGCTCAGCCATCCTTGGCGTGGCTGTCAGGTTGGAGTGCGCTGCCTCTGCAGTAAATAAGGTAACTGCTTCCTATTACTTTAGCCCCATATGGCTGCAATTTGAGTGTCTTTGGAGACAGTGCGTGTGTTGGGGCGGGGGGCTGGGGGAGTGAAAGTGGAAATCAAATGCTCTCAGATCGCATTTTTATGAAGGAAATTGTAGGCGATTCTCTTAGTAGCCTCCTTCACCCCCTAGTTCTCAGGAGAAGCTGCTCAGTTTCTTTGTCTATGGAAATGCAGACACTGACCCACCTCAGGACACCTGCTTCCAGAACCCCTGGGTCTCCTGCCTGGTTCTGCATTCGACTTGGGAACAGGCCTGCGACTTCCTTTCCCGAAAAAGGGCCTTCAACCTGCTCCTAGCGCCTGGGAGCCAGCCCGAGCCATCTGCCCCAGACCGTGGAAGGTGCCCAGACCCTGTGCTCCATGCCCAGCCTCATTTGAGACCGAAGGCTGCCCTGGTTCCCCGGGCGCCCTTAGGCCTCCCTATGCCGGTGCCGGGGCCCTCAGCCCTGGGGAGGAAGGCCCGAGGCTGGTCGGAGGAGAGGAAAGGGGAGCGGTGGCAGGGGTGAGGCGCTGGGCTTCTGGGTCGCCCGCCAGACCAGCAAGTCCCAGCGCATCCTCTAGCTCCAGGGTGAGGCTCGGCCTCAGCTCGTTCTTTGGGAGCGTTTCAACTCTGCGGCTTGGCGGGCGTCGGACCTGCCTGGTCTTGGCCGCGGATGCGGGCAGATTTGGAACCTAACCGTTTGCCTCCGGCGAGCCGGCAGGGCCGGCTGTGAAGTGAGTATGGGTGGCTCCGAGGCGTGGCCCTGGGGGCCGTGGCCTCGTATGCGGCTGCCGTGGTCCGTGGCTTATCTCAGGTGGCCCGGAACCTGGTGGGCGTCCCCTCACCCCACGCCTGAGTCAGGGCCCGGGGCCTGCGAGGCGCTGATTGCCCACTACCGAGGGGAGCTGCAGGGGTGACCCAATGTCCTGCAAAGAGGTCCAAAGACCTGGCGTGGGCAGATGGGCCGGTGACTGCAGGTGAGGCTGCTAAGCCTTCTGGTCTGGGCTCCTGCTTCTAGTTGTTCTGCGGAGCAAGAAGTCCCCACCTCTCCTGTCCCGTTTTCTTTTCCCAAGGAGACATTCTAACCATCTTTATTAGAGAAACACTAGAACACTCTGCGAAGGATAAGAAGGGACTGGCCATGTGGCTGTAATTCACCACAAGCCTGAACACATTCTAGAGGTCACAGAACCTTTAACTCTGGTCCCCTGAAATCACAGGAACCAAAATCAAGACCCTCACTTTTCCTCCACATGAGGAGTGGTTCCTCCAAGGTGGAAACACTTATTGAGCAGTTGTTATCTGGTGCCTGCATTATCCCACTTAAGATTCACAGCAACCAGGTAAGATCAATTCCATTATCCCCATTGTATAGATGACCAAACTTGAGGCTCAGTGAGGCCAAGTAACTTGCCCAAGGGCACACAGCAGGAGCTCTTCCTAAGAAGTCCTAAGTCCAAGTCTCTAATACTCTGGGGGGGGGGGGTTGGATCCTTGGACATTTCAGTTCCTTCAGGGCTTATGGAAGGAATTCAAGGTCAGAACCCCAGAATGGCCCTAGAGGAAGCCAGAGGTCTCATTGCCAGAATCAGTGACCTAGTCCTGCTAAACAGAGATATTGTTTTGAGCCCTTAGCAAAAAAAGATGAGTCTGGAACAGAGGTGGAAAGGAATTCTAGGATCTCAATGGACCCAGCTGGAGGCTGGATGTTGGTGGAAGTCTGTTTTTCCTTCATCATAGAGCACAGTGGCTAAAATTGTGGGGTCTAGGGCCAGCATACCTGGGTTCAAATCCACTTAATAGCTGTGTGTCCTTGTGCAAGTTACCTAACCACTCTGTGCTTCAGCTCCCACAGTTCTTTTAAAAAAGGAATATTAACATGCTTACCCCATAGGGTCATGGGAGGGTTCAATGAGATGTCAGGTAAGTCTATCACACTGTCAGGCACAGGCAAATGCTTGCTTGGTAAGTGTTCATTGTTACTGGTACAGTTGTCACTATTATTGGTGTTCTTGGGACCAGGCTAATAGGACCCGGGGAGCTTGGTTTGAGTGACTTTCCTGGGGAACCCGGTGTCACCCCGAGCTGAGCTGTCCCTAATTTCCATGAGGGGCACCCACGAAGAAGGAGTCCAGTGCTCACCGATCCTCCCCAGGAAACCAGCTGTGTGCTCCTCAGACACCGTCTAGACTTGCCCCTTAGGGCGTCTATCCCAGGACGCGTCCCACAGACGGGCTCTGAGCCAAAACGCACCCGCAGCGCCTCGCAGCACCGAGGCCAGGCGCACTGGGGGTGCCCTGTGGCAGGAGCACACGCACAGCGTCGAAGCGAGCACGCATATGCGCATGCGCGCCGCAGGGTGGTCCCCCCCCCCCCAAGACAACTTCTCTCGGGAAGGCCGCCTGGGGTTGCTTGCGAAATCCGGCTCCAGGAGCAGGGAGGCACCTCAGCCGCGGGGGTGCAGGCGGAGATGGCTCCGAGGTGGGCGGGAATACGAAGCGGCTGCGCCCGAGCGCCTGTCCCTCAGAGTGGAAGGGGTCCGCGTGCGGATGGGACTGGGCGCTGTTCCCGTCGCCCCTAGAAAAGGGGCTCAGACCCGACGGCCTAAGGCCCAGCCTAAGGGACTGGGAGGTGAGGTGCAGGGGCAGAGCAGTGGGTGGCCTAGGGGGTCAAGGCCTTGGATCCCCACCGGAGACGCGGGCCTTATCAGAGGTCCCCTGCCTGGGATGCCTGGCTTTCTGCTGCTGCGCTGGCGGTGCCCCTGTGTCTCAACGCATTGACAGCAGCCCCAGGTGGAGAGTTGGACCCCGATGCTGTGCACACGGGGAGAGCCTTGGCCTCGCGGTGACACGGCACCGTCTGTGTGTGATCCCCTCCCGTGGCTCCATCCACACGGAAGGCAGGGAACACGCACCGTCCCACAGGATGACACCGGGCGAGTCTGGGCGAGGTGGGGCTGGGGACGGTGGTCTCAGAGCCTGGGCTCCCTGGAACCCCAGCTCCGCCACGGTTGGCACTTGGGCTGCCAGCCATACTGGTCCGCTGGTCGTCTCCCGGTCCCCTCCATCCCCCGAGGCACTTTCCAAAGCGCTCCCCCGCCCCAGGGAAGCTGCTGGGAAGCCGCGGACTCCATCTGGCGCTTCACTTTCTCACTTCCTACCCCGCCCCCAAGCGGAAGGAATTGAAGTGACTTTTTGCTGGGACCTCAAGTTAGCTCCCAACTGGAGGTCCCTCGTTAGTGCCGTTTCCCCGCGAGGGTGATCGCGCCGAGCAGAGCCGAAGTCCAGTCTCCGCTTTTAGAATAGACCGAGGTGTGGAGCCTGCCGGGTGACCGGGAGACATAAGTTGGGGGAGGCGAGTCTGGGGCCTGCGGCAGGTCGGAGAGCAGAGGCGCCGCGTGCTCGTTCGCCCTCGGGGCGGGGGGAGTGGGCAAAGCGGAGGCCGAGATGGCCGGGTGGCCAACCCTAGGGGCAGACATTTGAGATTCCACGGAGAAATCGCGACGGCGCCCAGAGGGTCCGGCCTTCGTGCCTCTGATGAGCTTTGGCGGAACTTGGGCATCTTCGGCTCTGACCCACGCCTTTCCTCAGTCCCCAGACGGTGCTTCCGCGGTGCGCCCCCAGCTTCGGTCCCAGGCGGGGCCGCGGTCCGGGGTCCGACTAGGCTGAGCGGGCGTCGAGGCTGCAGGACCAGAGCGCGCCGACTCCGCGCACGCCCAGAAGTCGTGCTGCCGATTCCAGGGCTGCCACAAAGCGCCCGACCAGCGGAGGCTCCGTCCTAGCGCAAGCGCCTCCCCGATCTCTCCGGCCACCCTCGGGCGCGGGGCGGCTCAGCCCCCAGGGGAAGGGCGCAAACTGCCACTCGGGCCGGGACACTTTCTCCAGAGAGCCGGGAAGCCTTTTCTCGCTGCAGATGAAAGCCTCAGATCGGCTTCCCCGCCCTTCTCTAGGAAATCAAATTCAGGGAACGAGGTACCGTATTTACCCGCACAACTTCCTCCCTTGACGTTTGTGCTCTGGAAGTTGGGGCAGAAGTCATCCTGCGAACATGTGGGGCTGTCCAGCGCCGCTCCCCGGCACCGTTCTTATTCATCTGGAAAGCCTCACTCCCTCATTTGCATAGTAATGGCTTATTTAGAATAACACAGCAATCAGAGGCAAAATTAATTTTCTTTTCTTCAGCTCGTCCTTGAGATCCTGAAAATAGGGGCTTATGGCAAGAAAAGTCGCTTTTGCACAGAGTGCGAGAAGTTTAAAGCAGTGGGTATGGGATGTTCTTGCTGAGTTTCTGTAATTTTCTAGTTTCAGTCTTTGAGTTTAGCTACTTTTTGGTTAAACGGGTTGAAGGGCTGAGCCGCCGTAAGAACCCCTGCAGGCACCCTATCTATCACCCCCTCTGTCGTGGGGAGGTCGGGTGTTCTGGAAACAGGGACAGCATGGACTGTGGCTAGGGGTGTTGGAGGCAGACTTTGCAGATGGCGCAGGACATGGAGGGGAGAGGGTCCACCCGTGGCCCGATGCAGATTGAGGAAGTGTCAGGCCCAGCAGCGCCCTGGCCCCTCCAGGGCTCGTTCCCCACCCTTTGAAGGGATGGAGAGGAAGCACTTCTCTGCCCTGATGGCCACTGCGCAGAACGGGGCAGCAACAGTTTTTGGATTCAAAGCAGAAAAAAAGGGAGTGTGGGTGGTGGTGAGGGCATTGTGTGGAGAAAACATCTTTTATACATTAAAAACGTCTTTTTGATCTTTTCTAATATGACGAGCAGTGGGAGGGAGAAATCCACAAATAAATATGGTAAATGAATTTGGGCTAGAATTATAATCGAGGGCCACTTTCAGGATGATTCTGGGGTCCAGAGGATTTTTGCAACAGAGTTTGTCCCCTCCAAAGCCGCCGTCTCCTGTCCCCCAGTAAATAGTGCACAGAGTGAGCAAAAGGGTGGGAGATCAGTCTGGGACCCACCCCACAATGGACAAGAACTCCCTATCTCTTCCAAAAAGATGCAAGTTTTACGTTTAATTAAGGAGGTGGCAGCAGCTTGGGCTTGCCACCAAGAAGACACCATCCTGGTCACTTCTTTTACAATAATTACTATGTTTCTTATAAAATCAGGGTTGCAGGAAGAAGCAGGATTAGGAACTGCTGCGGATGGAGCAAGCTGCAGAGTGAGGTCTGCAGGCAGGAAGAAAGTGAACGGAGCCTTAGCACCGGCGGTGGGGTGCCGGAAGGGGTGTCCGCACCCCGTCTGGGTTGCTGGGCTGGGGCCGGCAGGCCGGGCTGCATCTCTTTCCTCTTTCCTCAGGATTCATTCACGCTGCCTTTGGACGGCAGTCTCCATCCTGACTTCTTCACACCTTCCTGGGTGGACAGCTCCACCCTAGAGTATTTCTAACAGCGTGAGTGATAGCTTTTCCCTGGGGGAGGGGCCTCCTTGGGAAGAGCACCCTTGGACTACCTGAGCAGAGTCTTTTCCTAGCGAGAAGCGCAGGGGATTCCTGGCCTCCCAGTCCCTACCCCAGCTTCCAGCCTGTTTCTCCCCCTCGGGAGAGAAGGGAGGACACGGAATGAGTAGTAGAGAAAGAGACCCGTCCAGAGCCTTGCCAGTTCTGCTGTTCCCCAGGCCTCTCAATCTGCAGGAGAAGGTCTCCAACCCACCTCGTTCTCCAGCCCCGGATGTTCTAGGCTCAGGCAGTGGATCCGGGAACTGTCCTCCCTACTCCCCCCACCCCACGCTGAGAGGCGGGGTCGGACCTCTCTGGCTCAGGAGTAGCCTGTCCTCCGCAGGGGGACGACATCCAGCCTCCAGGGGCCGAGCAATGGCTTCGTTTGCCCCAGAGCTGGAGAAAACTTGGCCCCAGCCGACGGAGAATAAAGAGCAGCCCACTCGAAAAGAAGCGCTGCCAGCCCCGCTGGACGGGCGCCGCGGGCTGGGGGCGTGGGGCTCGCGACACTGGGCTTCGATCGCGGAGTCGCCGTCGAAGGCTCCAGAGCGGGGCGGGGCGGCGGGGTGGTGAGCTTTCCTCCCAGAGCCGCGAACTTCTGAGACAAATCCCAGAGTCCGGTCAGGAGAAAAGTTCCAGCTCCACTTTGCACCAGTCTGATCCAGGAGGGAGTGTGCATTTCAAATAGAGAGGGTGAGCGCAGTGTGTGTGTGGCGGGGATCACGAGGTCCAGCTGGGCTTTAAAGGCACCCGGACCACTCAGAAGCCAAGGGGGGAGTCGCTTGTCTCAGCTGAGGCGTGAGCTGGCAACCACCGCAAGGATGTGGGTCTGAGAGTGAGGGTGTGCCAGGCGCAAGTGTGGAGAAGAGGAGGAATGGGCAGAGAGACGGCGGATAGATGGCTTGGCCGAGATGACCTGAGCCTCAGCCGGAGCCTCTTCCCCCTTTGCCCCACCCAATCTGCTGCTCAGCTGTCTGCTTACCCCGTGTCCCTCCAGTTGTGGTTCTGAACGCTGCCCAGCCCCTGTTCCAGCTCAGCCACTCCGGGGCAGTGTCCTCAACACTTGCCGGGCAAGATTAGGTTCCTCTCTGGAAAATCAGTATCCCCCAGAAGGGCAGGTTCTTTTCCATTTTATTACTGACAGGCACCTATAATGGACCCACGGAGAGTACTTTGGATCCTAGGAAAGCACAACTCCATCTCTCTCTCTCTCTCTCTCTCTCTCTCTCTCTCTCTCTCTCACACACACACACACACACACACACACACACACACACACACACACACCTGCTGTTTTTGCAAGATGAGGGGACGGGTCTCAGGCTCAGTTTCCTCAAGTAAGGCAGTGCTTCTTCCAGCCTCTGTGGGTCCAGGCACTTCCCTTCTGGGAGGGAAGGATCCTGGGGTTGTCTGTATTGGAGCTCCCACGGATGCTCCGGGAGGCCAGCCACAGGATAGAACTCTGGGTCCTGGGTCACAGCTGGGGTGGGGCAGGGCAGTGGGTGGAGTTAGGCAAGGGTAGGTGCGGGCTGCCCAAGGGCCCACCGACCAGCTGCCAAGCGGGGGCCTGCTGGGGAGTGCTTGCGAGTACCTGTTTCTACGCTGGCTCAAATGTGCATGTGTGTCATCTGTATCCCAGAGCATGGTGCCCAGCCTGGCACAAGAGGGGGTGCAGGAGTGGTGGGCATGGGTTGAGCTCTGTACTAGATGCTTCCCAAACTCTTCCTTTCTTTCCTCTTCACAGCCCTTAGAGGGAGGCTTTATTTACCACAGTTAAAGATGGGAAACAAGCTCAGAGGGGTTAAATACTGTGCCAGTGACTACGTTAAGCTGCAAGACAAGGGTTGACTTAGATCTGTTGCCCAGGAGTTGAGGTGCCAGGACAGCTCTGGCTAGTGGGCAAACAGGCTCATCAGGGAGCAAGTTAGCCCTGATGCTGTTCCACTGAGTCGTGGGGTTTGGTGTGAGAGAGTCACCCTGGTGTGTGTGGGGAGGGTTTTCTGTCTTTTGGACTTCCCAGCCTCTTGTGAGCCCAGGAGCCCAGCAGCCTGGGGCCAGAGTCTGACAGTTTTCCTGCCTCCTCCCCAGCCGCGCTGGCAGAGTGGCTGGTTGCCATCAATGGCAGTCAGTTCCAAGTTCTGGAACAACTAGTCAGACACAGGTCCCCGTGCGTCAGCTCCAGGGTTCCTGGACCACCAAGCCAGTGCCTGTGCTGCCCCTGAGATGTGCCTGCATAATGCAGTGGATTGGGAATGAAAAGATGTAGCTAAGATTTAACTGAGCTAGTTAAGTTACCTTGGACAAGTCATTTTCTTTCTCCTGACCTCAGTTTCTCCCTGTAAAATGATAATTTGGAGCAGGCAGCTTTGGAGCAGCCTGTCTCGTCTCCACATTCCGCACATTTGGGTTCCTTCGGGCAGGTTTATTGAGATTCCAAAATCTTTAGAAAATACTTGTTAACCATTGATGGCCAACCGCTGGTGCATCGCCTCAGCCAGCACACAGAACCCTGGAGTTTTGGACCGCCCTGAAAACACGGGGACTTCTAGTGAGAGCAGTGAATTCCTGTCCCAGCTGCTCAGGTATTGGCCTGTTTCCCCAACAATGCCACGCACAGAGCTACCAAACACCTAGTTGGGGGACCCAGGAAGTCAAGAGGAAAAACCTGGAGGAGGCACTGGATGACCAGATCCCCTCTCCAGTCCCAACCATAGTTGGGGACAACAGAAGGTGTTATCTTCCTTCCAGTTCCAGCAGGAACGCCACTCTGCTGGAGGCAAACAACGAGGACTAATTCCAGGTACATTCTATAGGTGGCATCCTGCTACTGGAAATGGACGCCTCTGAGGGGAGAAGCTCTCTCCGTGGCATCTCCAGGAACTTGGGAAGCCAAGGCAAGGTCGACACAGCCCCAGTCCAAGCTGCCAGGAGAGGGTGTTGGGGGGTGGTTCTCTCGGACTCCGGGGGCCACTGGTCCAGGTGCACAGGCTTCTCCAGGACCATTGGCCTGCCGGCAAGCTGGGGTTCTCTAGGAGTTTCTCATGCCCCTGCAAACTGTGGGAAGAAAAGGCCTCAGCCCCAGAGGCGGTGGGGGGTCCTGGGTAGGTGGGTTATGCGGGGTCTCTAACAATGGTCACCTGCAACACGATGCAGTGCCACTCAGCTCGCTGGGGAACTGCACCCGCACAGCACAGGTCGCAGCCTGAGGCTCTTCCCCAGCCCCAGATGTCCTGGCCCAGAGCCACTCCGCATCCAGAACCCTGCCGGCAGGAGGCAAAACCCCTTCTCCTGGTGGGCAAAGAGACCCGCCAGAAGCGGGGAGAGAGAAGGCTACTGGGGCAGCCCCCTGGGTGCAGGACTTCTCCCGCGCAGGCAGGGCCCGAGGCGGCGGGCAGAGCCGGACGGGATGTCCTGGGGCTGCACCTTGTGCCACCTCCCATCTCAGAGAGGCCTCTGTGACCCCACCTCCGCCTTGCCGCCACTGACCCCGCCTACGTGGGCCCAATCCTATGGCTGGGCCGCGGACCCCCACGGTCACTGCCCACAGCACGCGGCCTGGCGTCAGAGAGCGGGACGGCACAGCGACGGCACAGAGAAGTGACAGCGCCGCCTCCCGCCCTCCTGGCGGGCTCCACGCTGCCCACGCCCACCCGGGTGCCAAGCCCGCGAGTCCTCGCCGCCCAGGCCCCACGAAGCTCCCGCCCCACGGGCCCGGGCCTGGGACCTCGGCCAGGCCTGGCGTCGAGGTGGTCGGAGAAACGGGGCGCAGGGCCCCAGAGGACGGCACAATGAGTCAGGCCTCGGGGAGCAGCTGGAGGGACTCTGAGCCCCCAAATCGTAGCCCAGGTTTCGTTCCTCTCCTACCCGCAGGCGCTGGACTCTGTTTCTCGGGATCCTAGGCCTTGGCTCAGACTTAATACAGGCTCGCTCATATTATTGTTTAAACAAAAGCAATTAGATTTCAATACTGATTCATTTGCATTTGCACCTCGGAAACAGTAGGGGGGGAGCGGGAGGTACAAAGTGGGGGCCTGGCAGCGGCGGGTGACACCTTTCATCGCCACAGCTGGCCGGGCTGCCCGTGCGCCGGGCACATCTGGCCGGGCCGCGCGCTCCCCGCTCCCCGCTCGGCGGCGCGCTCATCGATCGCCGGGGCCGCGGCCGCGCGAGCCGAGAACAAGGTATAGACTGTATTTAGGTTCCTGCCCTTATATGGCGATGTGCGCGAGCGCCCGCCGAGCGGCCTCACCATATAAGGACACGCGGCGGGCGCCGGGCTGAGCTGGTGCGCGCTCATTGGCCCGCGCGTCTCTCAGCAACCGGCTCTCACGAGTGGAAAGCAGCCAGCCGCCCCCGCCCGCTCCCCGCCCCCTCCCTTTCTCTCCCCGTCGGCGTCCCCGCCTCTCGCGCGGCACCCCCCTCCATGCCTACCCCCATTTTTGCCTGCACCGTCTCCCCAAGTTTTCTCCCCGCGGGTGTCCTCCTCCCCCTCCGCCTGGATGTCACTCCTCCCATTCGGCCTGTCCTCGCTCCCTCCGCGCAGGCTCCCACTTCCCTCCCACGCACCCCCTCCCCAAGCCCTGCGCGCCGCAGTGGAGCCGCGGGAAGGCGCGGGAGCGGGAGGGGAGCGGGCGGGGGGGTGTGCATCGCCGCCGCAGCAGCCAGCGCAGCCTCAGGTCCGCGGCGTGCACGCGCGGGGAACAGTCTGAGTGCCCCCCGCACACTCACCTCCCCGCCCCGGAGGTACTCGGAGCAATTAGCCGCGGAAGAAAGGTGCTTTCGGGGCTGGGGAGGTGCTAAGCCACCAACAGCCCTAGGTGCTACCAAACTACTATTTCCCAGGGTGTCCCTTCGGGCTGGATTTCTGCATGCAATCATAATAATGATAAATCGATGTCTCATGTAAAGGTTACGTTAAAAAAAAAATCAACCTGTCAATTGTTGAGAGGAGGGAAAAAAAAAAAACACCCTTTATGCGGGGAGGAAACTGGAAGAGCCACCCTGGGGTTTCCAGGCAGAATGCCGCAGAGCGGTGGTTGTGGGTCAGGCGCCCCGCGCTGGGCCCACCCGCGGGGCCGGGGCCTGCGAAGGGAGAAGGCGTTATGTCTCCAGGGGTGAGGCTCCCACTTGCCTCAAATTCAGGCAGCGAAGGCTCTGTAGTTCGGGGGGCTCCCCTGGCGCCCCCCCCCTCGCGAGCAGAGGCGCGCGCACGCGCAGGCACAGGTGTCCGGCTGACCCCTCCTCTGCTGCCGCCGGTGCAGAAGCGCCTGTCCTCTATCCTAGCGACGCCGCAGTGGCCGGAGCCACCCTCTCGGGGACCCAAAGGGGACAGCTAAGACAATGGGCACCCTAGCGTCCTGGGGACTTGGCCTGTTACCGAGCTTGTCTCTGGGGCCGCCGCCTCGCCGAGGCGCGGAGCGATGCCCCCTACTGGGAAGCCTGAGCCTTGAGCACCGCGCAGGTGGGGATCGCACGAGAAGCCGGCTGGGTGGGGGATGGGGAACGGGGGCGGGGGTGACCCGTGTGACCTCCCCTCGGTCTCGGGCATCCTCGCCCCTCTTCCCTTCCAAATCTCACATTCCCCAATCTGTCCCCTCCAGGCGGAAGGTAGCAGAAGTGGGCACTGCCAGGGAACGCGGGTGCGAGATTGGGGAGGGCGCTGCCTGCTGGATCGAGTGAGCTTCGGCCGCCGCCTCCTCCTCGCTGTTTCTACGGAAGGAAGCTCCGCGGCCACAGCAGCCGTTGGTGCCAGCACGGATCTTTCTGACCTTGGCTGAGATTTGCTGTCGCGGTGTTTTGCCTCGCAGAATGCAGTTTCCCTCCTGTGCAGGGGCTGGACATGCCCTCGCGACAGAGGGTTGCACGGGTCTGCGCCCAGCGCCCGACCTCTACTGTGGAGACCTCTCCAAGCCCTGGAAAATCCGTGGGTGCCCGGGTGCAGCCTCTGGGCGCCCCTGCATAGCCCATCCCCGCCCCGCGCATGCCCGCGCCCATTCAGCCAGGTCATTTATATTAAATCCCCATCCCCAAGTTTCTGTGTTTTTAGGTACATGAATATCTTCGTCCAGCGTGGGGAGGCGAGGAGATGAGGGCCTGGATGTCCTCCGGCTTCTCCCCACACGGGGACGCGTCTCCTTAAGTGCATCTCTTCTTCTCTACTCTTAAACCCCAAGAGCAGGAACCACTCTCGAAGCTGGAAACCTCTCCCTCTGACCTGTTGGCTCCTAGTCCCTGCCCTACTATTTATTAAATTTGAATTTTCCAGCCAGTTGTGGTGAAATCGCTGGAGTCGAGAACGCGATCGGTGGGAGGGGTGAGAGAGAAACTTGCAGACGGGGAAAAATAAAGCCCCAAACTTACAGACACACCTCTCCCCTGCGGCCGGGCCGCTATGGGCCTGGGTTCCTCCGGGTTAGGGGAAGAGGAGGCTACGGACCCCGGTGATTTCGACAAGTGGTCCCGACTCCGGAGCTCGACCCCACCCACGGATCCTCTGGTCGCACTTTTCGTTTATTCCTCAGCAACCTAGCTGCTCGGGGCTCCGCGGGACAATGTCCTCCCCGCCCGGGGTGGGGCAGGGCCTGAGCTCGAGCCCCAGGCGGGCTCTCCTGCTGACTCTGGGCACCCCTTTGCAGACCCCGGGCCCCCCTGGGCGCTCTGAGAGGGTGCGTGGGCCAGGCTGCCAGGGGGCGGCAGGCGGGCGGGGGCGGCTCCCCGCCGGGACGAGGGTGGGCGCGCGGCACCTGCTGAGCCGCCGCCGCAGCCGCCGCGCTTCATGGCGCCGGAGAATCCACTCGGATCCTCTCGGCGAGTTCCGGGCTTGGGGCGTTTTGCAGTCGGCACGCACGCAGCTTTTTCATTTATTTTGTGTTTTTCTGCGGGGGCCGTCGGCGCGGGCCCGCGCAGCTCCCACACCGGGGTGCGGTGGGCTGCGGGCCGCGTAACTGCATGGGCGGGGGCGGCCCGCGGTCACCGAGGTCAGCAGCCCATTAGCGCGTTCCCACACGGGCGCCGCGACCCCGCGAGGGCCCGGGTCACGCCGGCGGGGGGGCCGCCCGCGAGCGCGCCCCCAGGCCCCCGCCCCCCGCAGGTCCCCGCCCCTCCCCCCGCGCTCGCCCCCGCCGCAGCCCTGCTCCCGCCGGGGCTCCGGCTCCCGGGGACAGCGCCCCGGCGCGGGGAGCGAGCGAGGCCGCGGGTGGGCTGCGCGCCCGCCCCGCCCGTGGCAGCGTGGCGACCGGCGCCGCTTTGGCAGCCATTTTCTGCAGCCGCCTCGGCCGGGGCTCTGCGGAGTGGGGCGGAGGCTGCGGCCGCGGGGCCGGGGCGGCGGGGCCGGCGAGGCGCGGGGCCGGCGGGGGTGCGGGGGCCGCCCCGGCCGGAGCGGGCGGGGGGCGCAGTGGGCCGGCGCCCGCCCCTCCCCCGCGCAGGGCCGGCCGAGCGGGGCGCTCCGCGTGGCGCGCGCCTGGATCCCACCCTTTCCGCGCCATCTTGTCCCCGGCTGGCGCCTTCCCAAAGCGGGGCCGCCGCAGACAAAGCCGCCCCGGCCCGCGGGGGCCCCCGCAGCTCGCCCTGCCGGAGTGGCCGGGGCCCCGGGGCCTCCCGCCCCGCCCCGCCGCTCCCGAGGGGCCGCAGCGCCCCCCCCCACGCGCGCGCGCACACACAGGGGGGGCTCTGCTCGCGACGGCCACTCGCTCAGCCGGGACCCCCCCTCCGCGCGGGGGGCTGGGCTGGACCCGCGCCCTCGCTGCAGCCCACCCTGGTTGCGGGAGGGAGGGGGTCCCTCGCAGGCGCGGGCACTGCTCTGGCTGCGAGTTCCTTATTTCTTTGGATTGGGTTGGGTGCGGTGGTCACTAGTCCTGGAGCCCCCACCGCCAACCTCACGCCCCCGTTTTTCCACCGAAGAAACTCAAAGAAGACCACAGCCTGGGCCGCTCTCGAGACCCCCCTCGCTGCCCAGCAGCTGCTGAAAAGGGGAAGTTCCATTTTCTGGAATGGCAGTGCTGTCACCCCAATCCCCCAGTTTGCTCGGCCCTTTCCTTCGACGCCCCTTCACAGGGCTTCCAGACCTCGGGGTTTATGGGGTGTGTGGGGGAGGGGGAGGCACCCCTTCTTCAGCTCAGAGACCCTGGAGAACCTGGTGCCTGCCAGCCTATGCCATCAAGTGCCACGCTACTCCTTGCTGGGAACGTGCTCCCCTAAGACTCCACTTTTCCACCCCTAAGTCTCCAGCGCCTGGGGTGGGAGGCTGCCCACGCTTTCCAATCGCGGGTTAGGTGT
Organism: Aselliscus stoliczkanus; assembly: GCA_033961575.1. Classification (NCBI taxonomy): domain Eukaryota; kingdom Metazoa; phylum Chordata; class Mammalia; order Chiroptera; family Hipposideridae; genus Aselliscus; species Aselliscus stoliczkanus. The sequence continues at coordinate 52,226,321 of CM066739.1, forward strand.
CCTCAGGACTGCTCCACCCCGGGGGAGCACATAGTGACCGGTTTGGGCGCAACCCTTTCCCTTCCACCGACCCGCGATTGCGTCCGCAGGTCCCGGTCCACCTAGACTCCTAGGGGCTTCAGAATGGAAGGGACAGTGGTAGATGAAGGAACTAAGGCTGGGAGAGAGGAGTAACTGGTGCAAGGTCATTCAGAAGGTTAGTGGCAGAGCTGGACTCTCATCCCCTTATTTCATTCAAGATCCAAGCCCAGGCTCGCCGATGGACGCGAGTCACCCCTCCAAGTCCTCCTGGCCAACATCCGGCCGGGTGGAGGGGGCTGGGCACCAGGGGGTTGGGGAGAGGCCTGTCTGCGTCTGCTGGTTCCCACCTGAACACTGGGTTTCCCCAAGGGGACGTCTGCTGTCCCCCTCGACTCCTACCCCGCAGGGTCTCCTTGGAGGAGGGCACACAAAGCCTTCCTGGGGTGGCCTCCCCAGCGCTGCTGGCCAGGTTCAGTCCTCCACCACCAGCGCCTGCCAGCCCGCGTGGATTCCGAGCCCGGCTCCGGAAACCAGTCTGACCACTTCGCCCATTTCCCAAGCCTCCCAGGCGGCGGGCGGCCAGCTCCCAGGGTGGGGTGAGCCCCGCTCCGCCGCGGCCTCGGCTGCCTCTGCGATGAATGGATTTGCCCAGCGGGCAGGAGGCAAAGGGACACTCCCGCCCGCGTGCTGAGGGCCTCTGGGCTTCTCCCCACCCCGTCTCCACTCGATGCGAAAACCGGTGGCGAGAAGCTCCACTCTGGGCCGAGGTCGCCTCTCAGCGCGGGGTCAACCGCCAGGCGGAGGACTCCTGCCCTCGCCCTGTACGCGTCGCCCGCGACGCCGGCTGCCCTGTGGGCGCTTACAGTCGGGTTGGGACGCTGAGCTGAGCCCCAGAATCGAGTGGCGACTGCGTGGGGTGACGATGGGACTGCAGGAGGAGGAGGCCGGAGCAGCCCCCGCGCTGGTGGCAGGGCAGGCAGGTGGCCCCGCGGCCCGTCTGCCACGTGCTTCTAAGGCTCGGCGAGCTATTCACCAGGTTGCCCCAAGAACGCAAGTGAGCCCCCATGTCCAGCCGGCGGTTCCTGTCCATGAAACCCCCTAGCGCGCAGGGCCAGGTGCTCTGGTCCCACCCGCGCCGGCAGACCCCGGCGTGGAGGCGGTGTGTGGCCGCAGGGCTCCGGCCTCGGCCAGGTGGCGAGCGCGCTCCGCCGCTGTCCCGGGCTGCGCTGCGACGGCCACGGGGCCAGAAGGGAAACTGGCCGGTCGCCAGCGTCGCAGGGGCGGGCGGGGACGGCGGGGGGCGAGCAGGCACCCCTGATGGCGGGCACCGCTCCCCGAGCTCTCCCGGGGGCCCCAGCGACTCCTCCTGCGGGTCTGGGGCCGGCCAAGCCCCTTTTGCCGAGTCAGCGGGGCCGAGGGGCGGCGGGTGAGCTTCTCTGCGCCCGCCCCCTTCCGGCTCCTCGCTCTTTCGGGGTGAGGCAGGGCAGTCAGCACCCAGAGGCAGTGTCGGTGTGCTGGCTGGGTGTCCTCCCTGAGCAGCCCACCCTTGCCTGCGGCCTGACGGCTCTGCTCCCCGCCGCTGGCAACCTAGGGAGGGAACAGAACAGGGCTGACCGCCCCGAGCACCTCCCCTCCCCCCACCAGAGCAATGGCTTGCTTATTCCTTCTAGGCCAGGTGAAAGGTTTAAGGAAACCAGGTAGGAGTGGAGGTGGGGATAGGGTAGGGTTAGGTGGCGGGAAGAGCAGGGAAGAGGTGCGGGCTACTCTCGCACCCCGTGCAAGATAGAGGATGTCTCCTGTCTGAAAGTATTGGGGGCAGGGTTGGGGCAACCTGGCTGGATGAGGGGACAGGTCTAAGGGCGAGGGTACAGGTCTCTTTCAACAGAGGGTGGCAGAGTAGGGGCAACCTGGCTGGATGGGGAACCCTCCTGCTAAGGCTGTCTCCCAGAGCTCCCAGCACCTGGAGCCCTGCACTGTCCCCCCTCTCCATGGGCAGAGCCCAGATGAAAAGGGAGGAAATTGCAGGGGGAGCTGATTTTTTTTTTTGAAGGCAGTGTCACTGGCCCTCATATGTGGGACCCGAACCGGGGCCAGCGCTTAACCACCGCGCCACTCGGCTGGCCCCGGGGGGGGGGGCTGATTTTAAACGTGGTTAAATAGGAGCAGTCATCAATAATCTGGGGACTCTAGAGTGGGTAGGGCTGGACACCTAGGAGGACCTCTAAGTTCACTACGGTCTTGGGAAATCATGGAGCAAATTCTTGCTTTGGTCAAAGTGTGACCTGAATGAATAACAGCTAGGGACTCCACCTTCAAGATTCCAGGGAACAAAGAACACAGAAGTATAGTCCACAACTGACTGTGACCCTCAACTCTGCTGGGGCTGAATTTCTCCAAGCCTCCTGTTCTTTGTCTGTACAATGGGGCCATGCAGGACTCCGTTACATAACACAGGAAGTGCCTGGCACTTAGTAGTTGCCTGGACTGCAAAGTAGTGGGGAGGAGACACTTTAATGTACATCGTCCTCTTTGCCGCTGCAATTATGGAAAAGCTTTCTCAAATGCACCTCCGTTCCCAGCACTGTTCCAGGCCCTGCACTGAGGGCATAAAGGAGGTGTCTGTGAAGTCTCATGTGTCATCAGCATGGAGGCAGCAGCAGTAGGAAATCAATGTCTCCAAGAATAGACAGACCACCCTTCCTCTCCCTCCTCCTCCTCCTCTCCTTCCTGGGGGAATCCCAGGATAAAGTGAGACATCAACCCCGAACTGTGCTCCTCTGGGAAGCTCCCAGTTGTCCCTCCAGCCTGCTCATCTGCTTCCCCAGTTACTTCTAGTACCTTCCTGGGAGCAGCATGCACAGGAAGAAGGGGGCAAAATCTGAATGAGCAGGAGAGAGAATGTTCTGTTGACCCTTAAACAACATGGGTTTGAACACCACAGGTCAAATAATACACATATTATTTTCAATAAACATCTGTACTGGTCTTGATTTGCAGTTGGGAGTCTGCAGATGCAGAGGGCCCACGGTATGCATTAATCTACACCATTTCATAGCCGGGACTTGAGTATCTATGGATTTTGGTATCCAGGGGGATTCTGGAGCAAATTGCCCACAGATACCAAGGGATAACTTAATTGGGAGAGTCAAAAGTTATACTCAGGGCCGGCTGAGTGGTGCGGTGGTTGGGAGCTGGCTTGGGACGCCAGAGGCCCTGGTTCGGATCCCACATGTGAGGGCCAGTGACGCTGCCCTCTAAAAAAAAAAAGAAAAACTAATACTCAGATTTTCAACTGCTTGGAGGGTCAGTGCCCCTAACCCCCACATTTTTCAAGGGCCAACTTATTCACCAACTACCTGAAGTTGACATTAATCCAAAGGGCTGCTGGTTACAGGGAAAGACTTGTGGGGCAGTTTTAGGAGGAGGCTAGAGAGGCTGCAGTTGGGGAAGGAAGGTGGGGGAAGAATCAAAGCACCTATTCTGGGGCCGGCCGAGTGGCTCAGTTGGTTAAGAGCTCACTTGATAGTGCGAGCTGAGCTCTGAGCAACAGCAGTTTGATGCCCAACCCGAGCTGAGTAGCTAAGCTACCAACAGGTGACAAGATGGCTCAGCTAAAAAAAAAAAAAAATCAAAGCACCTATTCTGGTTTCACCGTTTTGCTCAGTGCAACATTGATCAGCTTCAGATGCCTTTCTGGTAATCTGACATCCTATAAAATTTTCCACTCATTCTCTCAGTATGCATTCATCCATCCATCCATCCATCAACCACCCATCCATCCATTTATCATCCATCCATCCATCATCCATCCATTCATCCATCTATTCATCCATCCATCCCCCCACTCATCATTCATCCATCCATTAATCCATCCATCATCCATCCATCCATCCATCCATCCATCCATCCATCCATCCATCCATTCATCCCTCCCTCCATCCATCCATCCTCCTACCTATTCATCAAACAAAGATTTCCTAGGTACCTTCTCCATGTTGGTCAAGCTCAGTGCTCAGAGTTAGGGGTATTTTTATGCATAATACAGACCTGACTTCTGGCCTTGTGGAGCTTAAAGCCAGGTGAGAGAAAACAGTAATAAAAAGGCCACACACCATATACCGGGGTGCCAAAAAAATGTATACACATTATTTGTATTCATCTTTTGTTATCGGTATATACTGAGTATTATAATTTTAATACAGTTTTTTTTCCTTTCTTAAAATGTGTATACAAGGGCCAGCCGAATGGTGCTGTGGTTAAGCGCTGGCTTGGGAAGCCAGCGGCCCTGGTTCGGTTCCCACATATGAGGGCCAGGCACACTGCCCTCAAAAAAAAAATGTGTGTACGTTTTTTTGGCACCCTTTGTATATAACTTATAACCTTGATAAGTACCATGAAAAAAAGTGTTAGGTGCTATTAAGAGCACATAACAGGTTAATCTGGGGCTGCGGACTGCAGGAAAGGCCAGGACGCAAGTTGCCTGACTAACTTGGGGCTTCTGATTCAGGATCCTTAGAGCTGGCAGCTGAGCCCAGGAGGCTGTGACCAAAGCTTGAGCAATAACGGAGTAGCCATGGAAATGGAGCAACCATGAAATGAAGATGGTGAATAAAAATGCTCTTGTCAGCTCATGATTGTGGGAGAGAAGAGGCTGCAAAGAAATTCAGGTGTGAGGAGAGGGGAGTTTACTGTCAGGTCTGTGCCCCAGATGTCGTAACTAGCAGCTCCTTTTTTTTTTTTTTTTTTTTTTTGAGGGCAGTGTCACTGGCCCTCATATGTGGGACCCGAACCGGGGCCGCTGGCTTCCGAGGCCAGCGCTTAACCACTGTGCCACTCGGCCGGCCCCATCAGCTCTTTATTTTGGAGGCTACTCTAAAGCCATGTTCTACCTGGGGGGCTTCCAGAGGGCTGAGCCAGTTTTGGAAGAGGCCAGGATGTTCAGGTCCAAACCAAAACTAGAGCAGGTCCCATTCCATAGCAGACTGACTCTTCTCAGCCATCCTGCCTTGAGAGCGGACCCCAAAGTGCAGGCCACAGGCAGAAGGGCTGCTCCCTCATGGTCCTGGATGCTTTGCTAGCTAAAGCGTCACTGTATCCACCTGTTAAATGAGGGGTGGTGTGCTGGAGTCTCTCTGGCCTCCTGCTAGCTCCATCCTTATGGTGACTTTGGGTCCCAAGAGCTGCTCACTTGGTGGGTTATCTCAGTTCACAGCTGGTGCCTCTGATGGGTAGGTGGCTGTGGCTATGCTGACACTCCTGCAGTGCGATACTTAGGAGCCCAGGCTACCTGGATCCAAGCCCCAGCTCCACCACTCACTAGCTCTGTGACCTAGGGCTATGTACTTGGCATCTCAGAGCAACCATTTCCTCAAGGCGGTAAAATGGTTTGAAAATCGCATCAGGTTATTGCGAGGATTAAAAGAAAGTGTGTAAGGGCTCTTCCGTGGATCCTGGTTCAGTGAGCAATCTATAATTGTGAGTTATTGTCATTATTAGGTCATGGGGGTACCAGGCAGTGGTGTTTCTCCAGGGGCTGGTGTCACCTTTGGCAAGTCCCCTAAATTCAAACTCATGTTGAAAATTATGAAAGAGAGAACAAGACACCTCACTAGCTATGACAAAAGCAACCGCTTTCGTAAATGAGAGAAGAGTAAAAGACAAAGATGGAATCCAATAGCTACAGACTACTGTTTAGACCCACAGAGGGGAAGAGACATGCATCTCTGCCTCCCACTGCCATGAGCCAGCCTGGAGGCTCTGGGGACCGTCCTTGAGAAGGCCACTGCTTAGAGCAGCAAGGGGTGAGGGGTGGGCGAGCATGATCCCCTGAATAGTCACTCTTTTCTGAGGCAGGGTTGGGAGACGTGGGGAGAAAGGGAACAGCAGTGACTTGCAACCTTGTAAACAGAGCTCATTCATTCAGTAAATATTTATCCAAGCGCTCCAGACACTGTTCTGGGGAATGATGGTGACAAAGACACAGTACCTACCTGCCAGAGAATTCAGTTCAGCCGGTGAGGGAGACCATCACGGGTGGGGAAGACACAGGGAGGTCTGCAGGGCGTGATGGAGCACACAGCCGCAGTCTAGAATTGTGGACACATTCTCCGTCAGCTTGGGGGAGGGGCGTCGCCCTAACTGGGGGTAACCTGGGGATTGCAAACCTTGGGGAGGGTTCTTCCCCATCCAAGTTTTATTTCTGGGCAGCTGCGTGGCTGCAGGGCAAATGAAGAGATAACTGTCTTGTGGCTGCTGTTGGTCCCGTGTTCCTGGCTCAGCGCTATCCAAGGTCCAGTGAGAGGGCTAGCAGTGAGCAGCCCACGCCTGCCAAGTCTGGGAGGTGCTTCAGGAAGGGGCCCTCTTGAAAGCATTATTTATAGATCTGACCGTTTGCCCACTCTTATCTTGAGGATGGGAATTTGGGACACCAGGTCACACGTTGGTCTCTTCCTTTGTCAGCAATCCATTCAACATGGCACTTCCCACAGCCATCGCACAAGGCATGGACAACACAAAGAGATAGCTTGCCTGCAAAAGACCCAACTGGTGCCGAATTGGGGGTGCATTTCATTTCTCCAGCCCCGTGTGGAAGGGGCTAGAACAGACCAGATCACCTCTAATGTTCTGTGTGACAATATGGTCCCCACTTGCTGACTTGCCAAGATTTGGTGAATTAAATTGGCCTGTGTGGTATGTTCCCTGCAATGCCCGGTGTGTATTTAGATCTTTCAACATGTCACAAGGGAAGCCACACAGCAGTCAATGGGAGTGAACAAATGTCAGTGGATGTGGTTCTGAAGTCTTTCTCTGGCACCTTCTCAGCTACTTCCTGTCTCTTTGGGGCTTGGGTTTCAAAAGGTCTCCTGGGGCCCTAATTAGGTTGGAGAGGGGACCAGCCCCATTTGCAATGCCACAGTCGCCTCTGGTGAGGTTCTCGGTGTGCTGCAGTCCTGCGGAATGCCAGCTTCCCTGGGGGACGAAAGCCAGGCCTAGATTGGGGTCGGCCCAGTGTTTCCAGAGTGTCAAGGAAAAAAACAAAGTATGAGCTAAACTACCAGAGGATTTCATTCATTTATGCCCTCACTTTTTCACGCCTATGTTAGCCGGCCAGCCGGCATTCGACAAATACATCTGGTGAACCTGCCAAGTTCTTCTAGGAGCTGCCAACAGATCGATGAGCCAGACAAAGACTTGTTCTCATGGTGTTTCCACTCGAAGTGGGGGAGGCAGACAAGTAATGAAGTCAAGAACTTCAGATAAGGATGCCAGCTGTGAAGAAGAAAGATGGTACTAAGATGGCACTGTTGTCAGGACAGGCTTCTCTCGCAAGGTGGCATTTAGGAGACCTAAATGCTAGGAAGCAGCCAGCCTTGGGGAGCCCCAGGGCACAGAACTGGTGAGTGCAGACTGGCTGGCACACGATCCAGTTTTGCCTGGCTGCCTAATTCTGCCTCTTTCTGCCACATCCTGCTTCCTCACGTGCCCAGGGAGGAAGGTTGGGCTCTGCTGTGTGGTGTGAGGGGCAGGGCTGAGCTTGAGCTGGCGGGACCCCCGGTTGCAGGGCTCTGATGGCTGTGGGCTCACCCTCGCCGAATTGCATTCACTTGTGTTGAGGTCATGGGGTGAAGGGTTGGAAAACAGGGCTTCCAGTAGGTGCGGGGCAGGGCAGGTCACCCCAAAGTTCTCAGCTGCTGGAGAGCGAGTTTCTCAGCCTCGCCCTGATGGAGAGGCTCCTCTGGTTCCTCCCAGCCCTGCCACAAGGCTCCAGTGCCAGCCAGCACCTGTCCGCAACCCCAGTGGGGAGACTCCAAGGACCGTTTTTAAAATCACAACCTAGCATGTTTTGCCAGCTTACAGACAAGTTGCAAGAATCGTACAGGAACTTTCATATACCCATTTGCTTTGCCATTCTCTGTGTACACATACACATTTTTTCCTGAGCTATTTGAGAGTGAGCTGGAGACCTTGTGCCCCGTGATGCCTAAATGTTTTTCCTAAGAACACTGACATTCTCTTACATCATCACTGTATATGGCATCAAAACCAGGACATTTTACCATCGATCCAATATCTTGTCTAACCCACAGTCCATATGCAAATGTTGTTGATTTTCTCAGTGATGTTCTTTTATAACTAGTTTTTTGTTTTTCTTGTTCCAGGAGCCAAACCACGGTCGTGAACTGTACTCAGTGTCCTGTCTTCTGAATCTCCTTCAGGCCGCGACAAGGCCTCTGGGTTCCTCAGCCTTGGTGTTTTGAAGAGTACTCCCGATCTTTCTGCATGGTTAGAGTCAGACTTCGCATTTTTGGCAGGAATGCCTCTGGAGTGATGTCCTTCTCAGCGCATCATATCTGAAGACACATGTCAGTTAGTCCCAAGACTGGTGACGTTAACTTTGATTCCTTCTAACCTGGTATTTGAATCACTCAGTCTCTCACAGCTTCCTTTGGGCCTCCGTGTCTCCCTCCTTATCTTTTTTGATGTGTCTCCTCGCTGGTTCCCTTCTCTCTCTATTTCTGTCATGGCCATTCTCCATTTCTTTGTCCCGGTCCTTCTGATCTCCTTACCTCTGTGTCTGTCTCTCTCTTTATCTCTGGTCCTCTCTGGTTTCTTTTTCTCCCTGCTGCTGCCTCCTTTCTTGATTTTGGTCCCGTCTCACCCCTTCCTCATTCCCTCTTCAAAATACTGAAATGTCTGCAAGTGCCACTTGGAGAGGGCACCAGCTGAAGACCGGTATATATCCTCTGATTCCTAGGAGGAATCCCATGGAGCTAATGAGAGTTTGCTCTGAGAGGCTAGACCTTTGAGACATCAAAGTCGGCCCCGTGAGATCTCACACTCCTGAGAACTCATCTTCAGGCCCAGGAGAAAGGGCAGGTTTAGAGGAAGAGGCATTCTGCAGGGAAGTAAGCTCCGTCCCCACTATCCAGCTGCCTTCTGCCCACCCATAGGTCCTCTCCCATGAGAGAGTACACAGACCCTAAAGCCCCCTCCAGACCCAGGGCTGAGGTTCGCTGTGGTTTGGCCAAGGGTGAACAAATACCATCTTTCTGCCAAGGCAGAGCCAACTCAAAGTTCTGAGGTTAGCAGGTTTCTTGCCACCTCAGAGAGCTGAGCCCACAACAGCCTTCGTCCCCACTTGGTGGTCACTGGATTGGAAGAAGCCCAGACCCTTCCGTCTTCTCTTTGGGTTGGGCCCCAAACCACAGTCCAGAGACTAGAAGCCAGACCATGGCCCTCAACAGCAGTACGCGGCCAATCAGTCGCGGCTATGGCATGGAAGTTGGAATTATGTTATCATCATTCCCATTAATAAATCCAGTTTTATAGTAGGTGAATTGGGTGAGCACTGCCCCACTTGTGGGCACAGAATGATCGATAACTCCCCTTAGTGTTGGCTTTGGTCTTTGGGGGGCTCAGTTTCTCCATCGGTGGAGTGAGGGATTTGGAGTAGAAACCCCATGACCTCTCTCTGCTCCAGTTTCCAGGAGCCCGTGACCCCATGTCTTCTCTCTACATGATAGGCGACCCTGTCCACCCACCATGGAGCCACTCCTGCTCAGGCCTGGCCCAGGATTGGCTGAGGATTCGGGGTGTTTGTGTATGTTTCTCTCCTGGACCAGTCCCAGGGACTTCCCAGTCTGCCTGTCCTTCTGCAGACATTTGCTTTCATCCTATTCTAGGGGACAAGGCATCACGAAGGACCAGTGTGAAGCAAAACTCAGAGGAAACATTCCCACAGCCCGCTGCCTGGGCTGGGCTGGGTAACACCTTCACCCTCCAGCACTCAGTGGCTGCAGGACTGCCAGGCTCGGGTCAGGGAGCAGGGAAGAGGCTGGCGCCACACTCATCTGAGCCTCCTAGGGGTCACAGGCCGAGGGGATGGCAGAGCTCACACGCCACCCAACCCTCCTCTTTTGCAGATGAGAAAGCTGAGCCCTGGGGAAGCGAAGTAATGGCATAGCAGTGGCAGAGCGGGAACCAAATCCCAAGGCTCGTGACTTGCACCTCAGCGCCCCTTCTGCCGTCACCCCTGGATTTCTCAGCTCGCTGGCTCGATAACTCTCTCCCATCCCCAGACCTGTTGGCAGGCAAGAGGAATAACTCATGTGAGTCAAAAGCAATTTGCAAACATAAATAATTTTCAATGCCAGAAGAAGAGCCTGTGGGAAGATGCACAGAAGGTTGAGGGGGACCAGGCCGGACCTCCTGAGTCCCCCTGGCTTCCTCTCCCCCTCAGCACTGGCGGGAGAGTCGGGAGCATGAAAAACAAAGCAGGAAATGGCTATAAGGATGCCGGCTTCCGCTGTTCATCCAGGGACTCTGCTCCCAGGCTGTCCTCTCCCCACCCCTCAACATTCACAGGATTTTGTAACCCCACCTCCTTTAGAGTCGAGGAAAATAGATGGTCCCAGGCTTGCATCTGGAATGGCGCTGGCCTCCTCCGCCTGGCCTGTGCCCCTCCTTGTCCTCAAGCCCCGCAGTACCACCTCAGCAAAGAATGGATGACGCATCCTTATTCTGTTACATTCATCCCAGCGTTATATTGCAGAGGGGCTTAGCATGACTGCCCCGTTTTTCTCACTTCTGCTTTCCAGAAGTGACCACCCAAGATCATTTTCTGATTTTGTGATAGGTATTTGCTGATGTCTCCAGGACAGTCCGACTCCTGTCGCCATGACAACCCACACAGCCCTCTGAGAGGTTTTGGAAGATGGTGGTGCTGGTGGTGACAGGAGGTCCGATGTCATTTGGGAGGGCCCAGAGTGTTAGGCACACCTTTCCCAAAGCCCACCCCAAGGGGCTGTCTAAAGCAGAGCGAAACAATGAGAAACCAGATACCATGGAATTAGTGAAGAATTTCTCAGATGAAACAGGAAAGGGAGGAAATCCAGGGAGGTTTACATTTCACCTGGAGCAGGTTGAAAGGAGTCCAATGGTTGGCAATATTGAACTCCAGGCTGCGTTTGAAAGGGCCCTGTGCTCAGGCAGTGAATGAGAGGTGTCCTGCCAGTGTGGGCTGCGTCGCTGTGACCTCCTCCAGCCCTAACCGCACACACACACACATACTCGAATGCACACACACCTTGGATTTCCTTTGGCTATGCCAGCTCTCTGCCCCTCCTTAGATTTGAGAACATACAGATAATTGGTTAAGAAAAGTAATGATCACAGGCAACATTTGGTGAGCTCTTACTATTGTCAGGCCTTACCCACACAGCTCATGCAAAGCCCATATACAAAAATAAGAGGAGTGTGTGCTGTATCCCCTGCTTGTCACTAACAGTGTGTGTGTCTGACTTGCCCACATTTCTACCATCCTGAACCTCATGTTACAACTAAATACAGGAGGGGGAGGTGTTGGACATGACGTCAGCAGCCGTATAATAGGCACCACTAGCTAAATACGGAAATTAAACCATGTGTTGGCCTGGAACTGACTCCAGGATTATCCTTAGGGTCTGTTCCCCTAAATTCAATTACCACATAATTACCTGGAGTCTCCTGAAACTCTCACAAATGGATCAGGTGAGGGGGCGGCAGGACCCCAGAGCAACTGATTGTGTGTGTGTTAGCTGTCCACAGGGTGTGGAGGAAGGGAGCAAAAGCCTGAGTCCCCAGCCTCTGCTCTGCAGTCGGGGGGTGTGGGGGGCTGAGGCACTAAGGGCAGAGCAGGGCCCTTCCGTGGTCCAGGGGCTCTGTCCATGGCTGGCCGTGCAGAGATCAGCGCTCAGTGTCACTGTCCAAAAGGCCCCATCTCTCTCTCTCTCTCTCTCTCTCTCTCTCTCACACACACACACACACACACACACACACACACACGACATCTGATCCCAAGGCATTTATTTGTGTACCAGCTGTGGGAATGCGTAAAATACCCAAGACATGCCCGTCACCTTCCTGGCAGGCAAGGCTCTGTCTCAATGGGGAGCCGAGGCCCGTGCATACATGTACGTTGCAGTGTGCAATTGATTGACGGCAGGTTAGGGGTGGGGGAGGCAGTAAATACTGCAGGAGTTCAGGCCCAGCCGGCCCTGGTAAGGGTTGGAATAACCTAAAACAACCTCAGGGAGGGGAATGGGGCCTGAGCTGCCCTCTGATGAACCCAAAGAATGCTGGAAGCTGAGAGCATGGGCCCTGGAGCCAGACAGGCTGCCATGAAGCCCTGTCTGTTCCCCTGTTTACCGGATGTTTGACCTGGGATGGTTTACCCCAGCCTCTAAGCCTTCGTTTTGTCATCTGTAAGAAGGGACAACAGTAGGACCTCACATGGAGACATGTAAGCATGAAAAGAGATGATGCCCCAGAAGTGCCCCGTAATGAGCTAGCTGTGATTAGTAATAGCAAAGGGAAGAGAGGAAGAGTGGGGTGGGGCAGGAGGGGGGCGATTTCTGCACCACGGCCACAGGAAATGGACACTTGTGTCCAAGAATAACCGCCTTCAATACTATTTCCTCTTCAGAGTCTTCACCTTCTCAGAGAAGCAGCAAACAAGGAGCCATGGGAGACCATGGGAGCTCATCCTCTCTCTGCTGTCCTGGTGTCATTCTTGGTGACCCAGGTTAAAGAGCTGGGACGAGGCCCCAGGTCAAAGGGTAACTTACCCCAGGCAGTGAGGACACCAACAGAGGGCTGGAGGTGCCCGCTGGGCTATGGAGAGTGGAGGGCAGAAGGGAGGGCTGGCAGTGGGTTCAGAGTAAACAGCACTGGGTATCTGTCCCTCTGTCACACTGCGGCTCTGGGCCAGAAGTCATTAGAAGGCATTTGGATCTGACATGGGATGTTTAATGTTCCCTGGTAAAAGAACAAAACAAAACAAAGCAAAAAACCTGTGTGTGTACTTAGGGGGTTTTCCAGAAGACTCTGTCCTGACGGGCTCTATCCTCACCATCAAAGCACGTTTTTGGGGCCGGCTGAGTGGCGCGGTGGTTAAGCGCTGGCTTGGGAAGCCAGCGGCCCCGGTTCGGGTCCCACATAGGAGGGCCAGTGACACTGCCCTCAAAAAAAATATATGCATGTTTTTGAAGGTGACAGGCAAACTGAGGCGTGGGAAAGGCAAGGTTTCTGGTGAGGGGAGTGGGTGCTGCAGCCAGGCCTGTTCTGCACTCCTTGTATGTTCTAGAAGTTTGCTGTTCAGGCGGGCGGGAGTGGAGGACCCTCAAGATGGAGGCACCGATTCTGCGGTCCTCTCACTCCTCCGTCTTGGCCATGTCACAGGCGTACCGCTTCCCCACTTTGAATCACAGCAGAGGTGTGCCCACTGTCATCCAGTAACCATTCGGTGCCACACCAACAAACTCAATGTCATTATGATAACTGCTCTTAAGGAGACATACGGTTCAACTCTCTGCACCATCTCTTTCCTATCGGACTGAAACTGCCCTGTGGCCAGGGCCTGACCTTACTGACTATTCAGGACCCAAACTTTGCAGATACAATCCAGGATGCCCAGTTAAATCTGAATTCACATAAACAATACATTTCATTATTTTTTAGTATTACTGTATCTCAAATATTTCATGAGACATGCTCACACTAAAAAATTCGACTTCGTACACCTGAAATTCGAATTGAACTGAGCAGCCTAGATTTTTACGTGCTCAGTCTGGCAACGGTAGCTGCAGAGCACCCTGTGGGATCCAAGGAAGGAGCAAACACTGAAGAGTTGAACTTGGCCCTTCTGAAAATGAGTTGGGGAGGGTGCAGGCTACAGGGGGACCAGAGCTGGAGTCTGGGACCAGGCTGGTGCAGGGGGGACCAGCTTCTGACCGGTGGGTACACAAGTGTCCGTTTCTTTGTGGGGTCGGCTCCAGCCTCTGTGCTCAAGGCTCAGCTCATTAGAAAGTTTCATTTGGAGAAAAAAACAGAGACTCCTAGTGTGTAAGGTTAAGATCCCAGCTTTCTGCTTTCCTTCTCTCTCCTGAAACTGGGCTCAAGGAGAGGGTTTCTGAATCTCTTCTTTTGAAGTGCTGGGCCCCAACAGACATCTAGGCCCCCCGGAGTTAGGCAGAAGCAGCTCACGCTGGGGGGGGGGGAGGGGCGACTCTCTTCCCAGCTGTGCCAGGGCCATGACCCTCTTTGAATGTTTCTGAACCTTGGACACATCTGTGTCCTGAGGCTCTGGGGAATGAGTCACCATGGGGTACCTCTCTGCAGGATGATGGAGCAGACAGCTTGGTTCTGGAATTAGCGCAGAACCAGGCAGTGGCCACTTGCCCTAGACAAGCTGTTCTGCCATCAGAACCTCCAACTCTCATCCCCGAGAGAACCCTGTGGGGTCTGAATGGAACAAGGTGCTCAAGGTGCCTGGCACATCCAAGGAGCTCAGCAAAGGACACCTGTGGACGCCCTTGGGTCAGCCTGGCACCAGGCTGGGCATCCCTGCAGCTCCTTGAGATCCACCCATTTGCCTGTGTCCCACTGTCATCCTTCTGATCTCAGGCTCTAGCGCTTCCTAGGACTGTCCTCCTTGGAAGACGCACTCCAGGAAGTCCACCCTCAGCACGTTCTCAAGGCTTCAGGCCACCTGGAGGCCACATCTTCCCTCCAATGGCAGTGCCATCCTCTGCCCTCCCATCTTCCTCTTCCCAGGGCTCAACCTGGCAGAGGCCACCCACTGGGCAGGCGGGGCACCCCGGGGGGCTCACGCTGACTCCGTCACCCACTGTGCAGACCTGAGCAGGGGCTCCCCTTCCCACTCCCGGTTGGTTTTTAGTTCTGCTCTACCAGAAAAACAGGGAGACGAAATCGCCGCCTGGCATGCGCCTTTGTGTGCCAGCCGGTGAAGGACAGGCCCAATTCTAGTGCTGAGCAGGCAGTTTGCCAGAAGCAGTCAAGATCACCCCTCCCTCCACTCCCAGGGTGGCAAAGGGCATTCATTACATGGAGGGGGGAGGGGGGAGCATTTAACTCACTCTAAGGGGGCTGGGGTAAAGGGGGTGGTGGGAGGGACAATTCACAAAAGCCAGGGCTAGAAACTCCCAACGGTTTTTTTTTTTAGAACTTCCCTTCCCTCGTTCCCCTCCCCCCACTGGGCTCCCCTCCCCCACCTCCAGTCGCTGGTGGCCTGCAGCCAACACTGGCCACACTGTCCGCATTCAGGCCTCCCCGCCCTCTTGGCCCTCTATCTCTTCCCCTGGCCTTTCCAACACTGCACTCCCTCGCCACCTCTCCCCACCACCCATTTGAACCACGATGACCTCTTTTAGCCTGGGTGCCCTGCACAGATGTGGGCCCCTCTTTTAGCTTGGGTGCCCTGCACAGATGTGGGCCCCTCAATCCTCAGGCTGGCAGGCAAGCGGCTGTGGAGGCCAGGAGCAGCCGTGCACCCACCAGGCCTGTCCCACTGCCCCTGGCCCTGCTCAGCCACCCCAGCCAGGAGGAAGATCGCTGCGTCTGCAGAAAGCTGGCCTCTGCCCCTGCATTCCTGGGCCTGGCTTCCAGGCTTGGGGAGCTGCACCCTGGAGTTCTGCCCACTCCCCCAGCCCCCTCTGGGCCCTTAACCCCTTCCTGCCCCACGACACCAAGGACCCCAGCCTTGCCACCCAAGGCAAGATGGGTGAGATGTCCCATACTCTCTCCCCTCAACGAAGGAAGCCAGGGTGGGCAGGCCTGGCTCACCAGGCCGCCTCCTCCTCCTCCTCCTCCTCCTCCTCCTCCTCCGTTCCCTTACGCCTTGTGGGAAGCCCCCTGCCCCGGCTGTGATCACTGAGGCTCCAGTCAAAACCTCTGGCCTGGTGGTTTCCGGGGAGAGAGCCTGGCAGAGCAACAGCCTCTGAGGGTTCCTCCATGGGGCGGGGCCAGCCATGCCAGCGTGATACACTGGAGAGGGTGGGAGGGTCCCCTCCCCGCTGAACCTGCCCAACCGGGCTGGGATTATTAAAGAGGAACACCCTGACCCACCAGGGCAAGCACCTGGGTGTGTTGCGCCCCGAGGGTGGGGGGGGCAAAGATGAGCAGGTGCCAGGGAGAGTGCGGGCGAGCGGTAGGGGCTGCTCGCTCACCTCACCCACGCACTGTCCCCCCCACTATGCAGATCCTAGGTTTGCCAGGGTGGTAGCACCACTGGCCTGAGAGCCCTGGGGGCGAGGAGCTGCTGGCACCCCCCTCAAGAATTCCCCTCTGTTTTGGAGCTCCGGGGAGGTGGGTCAATCCTCGAGCGCGCGCGCGGCGCGGGGCCTCTGCTCATCAAACCAGGCCACTTGGCTTTGCTAAGGTTTAGCGCAGGACGAGACCGGTTTCCTCCCGGGAACTTAGGAAGTGGGGTGGGGAGAGGCGTCCAGGCGCCTCCCGAGCCCTCGAAGACATTCCCCCCACGCTAATCCCCAACAGCGAAAATGCACTTTCAACATCTCCATTTAATATTTACATTCAAGCAGGTAATAATTGGAAGCTTATAGTTTAGACATTTCTAGTAGCAGCAGTTTCTAGAGAGCTCGTTTAGCTTTTTAACAAACTTTTTTTTTTCTTTTTGCACATAGAAACGACACATCCATGTGTACGGTATCAAAAAATATATACCAAGGTTACTGGTATTGCAGTTCCTGGAAGGAGAGGAAATGAAATCAACCGAAATACTGAATGAACGGGAAGAAAGGTCAACAGAAAATAGTTTGTCTGATATAGAATATAACATGATCTAGAGGAAACTCCATAAATCTAGGTTTTTATATTTCAATATATAAATACCTACAAATAAATATATATATATATCAGCCCAAAGGGGGTGGTCGGGCCTTTTGAGCTCAAACAATACATTTCAATAATAACACCACGTACAAACGGGAGTAAAGTCTGCACTTGACAAGTTAGCACGGTTAAAATATAATACTATAACTCTGAGCCCGCTGCCTGTGGCTGCCCTGTCGGTTCCGGAGGTCCGCGCGGGAGGGGAGGGGGCCCGCGCCGCGTGGAAGGCGCCAGGGCAGGGTCGGGCCGGCGCCCCGGCCAAGATCCCACCGCCAGATAGAGAGGGATGTGGCTCCCCGGCTCGGGCGTCCCGGAGCTCCCGCAGAGGGGGCCGAGGAGGGCTCCTCCGCCCCCAGACCCCGGGGCTGAGCTCCGCGCGGGGAGGGCGCTGGCCCTTCTGACGCCCTCCGGCTACACCGTCACGTATTCCTTGAACGTGACGGTGAGGCAGTTCGCGGTGACGTCGGTGATAATTATATTCCCAAAGAAGGGCTTGAACTCGCTCAGGGGCTCCTCAGGCTCGTCCTGGGCCTCGGCTGGAGGCTTCTCCGCCGCCGTCGGCGCAGCTGCCACTGCTGTCGCCGGCGCCTCGGGCTTCACTTGAAGGGCGCTGGGCGGCTCCCCGGCCTCACCCCGCGTCTTGACGCAGCGCAAGTCTATGGGCTCATCCAGATCCGAGTCCAGCAGGATGACCTCAGGCGGCGGGAGGGCCGCGGCGGGGGGCATGTCGGCGGGGCGCTCGGCCGGGCTGCCTCCCAGGCAGGTGGGGGTGCTGATGCTACGAGCCGTGAGACGCTTCTTGCAGGGCTCGCGCTCGCTGTGGGTCTCGGAGAGGCAGCGCTTGCGCGCGTGGGAGAGGTTCAGGCCGACGGCGTGGTGGTGGTGGTGATGGTGGTGGTGGTGGTGGTGATGGTGGGAGGGCGGGTGCGTGCTCCGGGCTGGGTCCCAGGCCAGCAGGTCAGGCTTGGTGGTTAGCTGCAGGGGCTGCTCGCCAAAGGCCTCCTTGGCCGGGGACAGCTTGCGGGAGGCAGCGTCCTGGGGCTGCGGGTCACCGGCCCCCGGCGCCTCCTCCTCCCTCCTCTTAGAGGGCGCTTCCACCTTCTTCTCCTCGGCGCCCGCCGCCTTTTTGAAAGTCCTATCGCCCGGGGGGTGACGCTCCTCGGCGGCCCGCTTCTTGTGGCCGGGGGCGCGCGCCTCGCCCTCGGCGGCCTCCCCGGACTTGATCTTCACCGCCTGCATGCCGTTCTCCATGTACTTGCTCATGACGATGACGATTCGCCCGTTCTTGTTCTTGTTCTTGACAATCTTCATCTTGCCCCCAATCCCGTTGCCCGGGACCGCCTCCTTGGGGGCCGGCGTCATCCCGTTGGGGGCGCCTTTCTCAGAGCCCTTGCCTGGAGCCCCAGCAGCGCCAGCCAGGGGCTTCACGGCTCCCAGGTAACCCTTGGCTCCAGCGCCATGGGACCACTTGTCGGGCGCGTGGCTTTTGGTGCCCAGGTCTGGGCAGGCGGGGCTGGGTGCCTCCTTGTGGCCGCCCTGGTACTGCAGGTCGTACATCTTGGGGTCAGGTTGGTAGGGGTGGTGCTTCTTACTGTTGAGCTGGTAGTAGTACTTGCCGCCCTTGCCAGGCGGTGGGGGCTTGCCCGCCCGCTCCTTGCTGTGTGGCTGGTACTGGTGGTGCTTCTTGCTGTTGAGCTCGTACTGGTGCCCCTGGCCCTTGCCCTGAGTGCCCAGCTCCAGCTTGGCACGGTTGTCAGCGGAGGAGTCCTGGAGTCCACTCAGTACATTGGAGCGCCGTGCAAAGGTGGGTACCTGGGGGAAAGGGGGCAGGGCACTGAGAGGAAGGATGAGGCCAGCCCCAGAACATGCCTCCAGCATCGGAAGTGTCCCGCCCCCCACCAGAAGGCAGCTGTGTTATCAAGGGGGTGTGGGAGGTCAGGGAGAAAGGAAGCAGAATGGGGGTGCTCTGGGGGTGCTCCGGAACTCCCCCTGCCCTGTAGGTCTGCAAGTAGCTACGGTGGTAACTTCAAGGGAAAGACTGGTGCGAGGCCCCAGGATCAGCGGGTGTTCTCACCTGTACCACCAGTGGTTTGGGCTTTGGCCCTCTCTTCCGATATCCCATCAGCTGTTCCTGACGTTCCCTGGGGGGAAGGAACAGAGGGCAGCGCCGTTAGCCTCGGTGGCCTCCCCTCCTGCTATGCCTCAACCTGCAGTGACCGACCCCTCTTCAGAGAGCAGCCTGGCCAGCAAAACCCAGAGGGATAGAGAGCTCGGGGCAGAAGGTCACCTCTACCACCCGCTGGGCACGTCAGTCCGGTCCCCGAGCCCCACTTTACGCTGGCATTGACCGTCATCCGCCCAAGGGGTCCTCCTCAGAAGTCAGCACCTGAACTGGGGCCCACCCTCCACCCCTGCCTTTATACAGGGGAGGTGGCCCCTCGGGGTTGGGTTGCTGGCACTGGCGCCCACAGCCTTGGGCCCACGATCCTGCGTGCCGTGGAGTGGGCGCGGGAGTCCAGGAGATGCAAACAAGCTCAAAGGAGGTGTATGAGGACCACGTCCCTCCTGTCAGAGGCACAGGATGCTAATGACCTCATTAAGATTCAGATAACGAGTGTCGCCGGCGGAAGAGAAGACTCCTCGTTCTTCTAAAGGGTAGGCACTAAACCGCGGGAGGGGCTGCGCCCTTGTTTACACAGCAGCAAATGAGCCAATTAGGGGCTGGGGGCGGAGGCTGGCTGCAGGGGCCAGGGCCTGGCCAGGTTCGCAGCCACCTGGTAAACCTGCTCCCAGTGGCAGCGACAGCAGGAGGCTGAGCTGGGGGAGGTGGGGGCGGCGCACACAAGCTCCTCCCCCTCGCTGAGCCCGGCCCCTTCCATTTCCAAATTAATATAGCCCACCGGCGGTGGATCGGGTCAATACAGCTGCCAGGCTTCCGCCTGCGGCTTGGCCAAGGGTGACCGATACTAGGGGGCGGATCGTCCCAGCACGGCCCAGCCCTCCATGGAAGAAGAAGGCGCCTCTCCAGCCTTGGACAAAGTTGCAGCCCATTTCTGGGCCATAAACCCTGCTCTCCAGCGACCCTAATCAGCCCTTGCCGGTGGGCTAGCCCAGGGGAGTTCTGCCAAGCCAGGGCCTGACTCCAAAGTTGCATGGCATTGCAACAGCCTGCGTTTTAATTCTCTGGGGACCCATTACGCAACATGGCATCAGCCGCTAACATGGTTACAGGGTGGTGAACTCCCAGGTGGAACCCGGGCAGGATCCCTTCTCCGCGCCCCCCTGCGTCGCGGGGAGAGCAACTTCCCCCCCAGGTCGCTGGCTCCGAGGGTCTAGAGTTTACAGTTTTAGCGCCAAATGCACCACAGGAAATAATGCAAAATAAAAGGGGGCGGAGGGATGGAAGGCGGCGGGGTGGCCAAGCTCCGCCGGCCCCTGCCGCCCCTCTCCAGCCCTTCCCCCTTCTGTCCTCCCGAAACAGAGAACCACAGCCACTGGCGGTGAATCCAGCTGCAGCAGCTGCAGCGTGACAAGCATCTGGGTACACGAGGTATCTGAGCCCCACCTCAGATACCACCCCCCACCCTTGGGGCCAAGCGCACCCACTGAGTAGCCCAATGGGGGTTACGAAGGGTACGCAGAACCAGGCAGAATCTGACCCGTTCCCATCCCAAGCTCCCTGGGGTAAGGGTGGGGGCTTAAGGTCTTGTCAACTTTTCTCCGGCTCCCAACAGGTTAAGTTCAGTTCTGTGACGTTGGGCAGTTTCACAGTGCCAGCTCCCTTGGAGCTGCCCCGCGACGTGCCCTGGCCAAGCGGCCGGTAGCTACAGGAAAGCAACACCTAGGCTCTGGGGGTGGGGCTCCAAGGTTGCGAAGGAGTGGGGGGGGGCGCCGCAGGGGACCAGGAGCGGCTCTGAGTTCTCTGGGCAGCTGTAGGGCCCCCCGCATGCACCCATTCCGCAGTTTCCCCAAAACACAAGTCCTGCCTTCTCTGGCCCTGCCCCGCCCCCATCCCCGGGCTGCAGCAACCGCCAAGGACATTGGTTAGAGCCGAGGCCGCAGCCGTGCCGTTCAGGCCCGTCTGGGGGAGGCGGTTACCGTGGGTCCCTCCCAGCCCTCCTTCCTCCTCATTGCTGCGTGGCCCACTCTCCCAATCTCGTACAGGGTCCAGGCTGCGGGCGGCGGCTGCTAGGAGATGCTCACCTGTTCTGGAAGGCGATCAGCAACCGGGGGTCCAGGATGTTCTCCTCGGGTTCCCACGTGTTATATCTTGCAAGGCAAAAGGGAGGGGGACACAGCGTAAAAAAACCGAGCCAGCTTTTGCGGCCTCCAGGTGGGGAATGACATAAGGCCCTACTCTGTCTTCATGAACCGAAAGCTATTTAGCTGTGTGTGTGGGGGGTGGAGGGTAGATTTCTGCAGGCCTGACGCGGTCCCCGATACACCCCTCCCAAGGCAAAATAAACACACAAGGGCAGGAAGGGGAGGGGTGAGGAAAATGAAACTAGCAGTTTATTTTGCAGTTGTCAAGAATTTTAAGCATGTTACTGCGACATGTTCCAAAGCCACTTTGCTCACCAGGAACCCTGCGTGCAAAGCAGCCGAAATGCAAAGTCGCAGTGCCCTCCTCCTCTCCCCGGCCCCGACTCTCGGCGAGGGCTTCAGCCGTTCTCCATTTGACCCCTAATCCGATAACTGTCAGCCGAGCCGACCCCCCCTATCCCCTCGCGGCCCTAGAGCCCGCTGTCACGGGCAAGCACCCCTAAATACTCAGCAACACAAAAATATGCCTGTGTGTGTGCGAGAGTGTGTGCGTGCCTGCGCGTCGGTCTCCATCCGGTGCCTTCGCATTTCAAATTAAAAAAAGAAATTCCCCACCAAAAGCACTGCGGTGACAGTGCCCAACATTTTCTGCCTTTTTCCTTCCTCTCCCTGCACCACTAGGAGGGAGAAGGCACACAATTGCATTTTCGTCGCTTTTTAATTTTTTTTTTTTTTTTTGGTTTTGCAATATGGAGCCGTTCGGTGGAGGGAAAGGGGAAAGGAGCCATTTTCTGCTGCACATCAGTCAGTGCCTGCGCCCTCCCTCCCTCCGCCGGCCTCCCCGGCTCGGCCCCGTGTCTCTCCAGCTCCTCCGGCTCCTTTTAGTGCATAAATTAGTGATGGCATTTCCCGGAGAGCGGAGCACAACACAGGGCGCCGGGCTCGGGCTCGGCGGCTCGGCTTCCCCAGTGCCTGCCACCGACTTCCCCACCCCCTCCTCCCTCCTCCCCACCTCCACCCCGCCTCCCGTCCGCTCCCCGCACCCCCCACCCGCCCGGCGGGTCCCGAGCCCGGAGCCCCGCGCCGCGGCACCCGGCCCCCCGCCCCTCCGCCGCTACTTACTTGGGGGACCAGCCTCTCCATTTCACTAGGTACTCCACTCGGCCCTGCGGGGGGGAGAGACAGCGCTCCATCAGCTTCCGCGGGATCCCCGGCCCCGGCCCGCAGCCTCCCCGCCCCCTCCCCGCCCGCGCCGGCCGCCTCCCCCGCGCCGCCGACCTTGCGGATCCGCTTCTTCTCGATGCTCTCCACGGCGAAGACGTGCTCGCCAACAGCTGGCAGCTCCATGGCCGAGGCGGAGCGCGCCGGGGCGCAGGAGGCCGGGCGGCTGCACACGCTGCTGGCTCCCGCCGGCGCCCGGCTGCCGCCCCGGCCCAGGCGCCCCGCCACCCACGCCGCTCGCGCCGCCGCCCGCCCGGCTCAGCCCGGCCGCCCGCCCCGGCTCCCGACTCCCGGCTCCCGGCTCGCGCTCGCTCAGACAACTGAGCCCGGGCCGCGGCTGCACAAGAACTCATGCAAATCCGGACGTCAGCGGGCGGGGCCTCGCCGGGCCCAGCTCGGCGTCAGGGGGCGGGCCGGGGCCGGGATTGGCGCAGCCGGGCCTACGGGAGGCCCCGGCCCCGGGCTCCGCGGGGAGGAGGGCGGGCGCGGGCGCGGGCGGGGGCGGGGGGCCGGGGGGGGGCCGCGAGCCCGGGCACCGGAGGCTGCAGGGCGCGCGCGGGGCTGGGCACGAGGGGCGCGTGGGCCGCGGGCGCGGGGGGGCGGAGGGCGGGACGCGACCCCTCGCCTTCCGTCCGGCGCTGCGGCCGCCCCGTCGCCCCTCGTTTCAGCGCGCACAGCCCGGGGACCTCTGCTGGGGGCCACCCCGCCGTCGGCTGCCGTTTCCAGCGGCGCCGAATTGCGTCACGTGGAGACGCCCCGAGACCCGCCGGCAGGGGGCGGAATCGGAGCCGGGGCAGCTCGCTGCCCCCACCCCGCGCGCCCCGCGCCCCGCCCCGCGAGGCTCCCCGCGTGTGGGAAGGCGAAGGATGGGCGAGAGCGGGCTGCCCGGCGGGGGAGGACCGGGCGCGCAGGGTCGCTGGAGGAGGGCGCGGAGAAGAGATGGGAAGGGGCACCGCGGCGCGGCCAGCCCGGGGCCCGGGCGCTGCAGAGCCTTGCCAAAAGGGGGGCTCCGAGCTCGCGCCCCGACCCTGGTGGGCTTCCAGTGTACCTGAGGCCCCGTCCTGGGCGGGTGGGTGCGGGATAGCGAGTTCCCAGCAGCATTCGCCGCCCCACCCCCTGCGGCTCAGCCAGACGAGAGGCCGGGAGGACAGAGAGGGCGCCGCGCATGTCCTTGTCGGCTTGGGGAGCCGAGGGGACTTCGTGGGGTCCCCGGTAAGAACATCGAAACAGGAGGCGGGAGGGCTGAGAAGAGGCTGAAGCTGGGCAGAGGTGCAGGGGGTCGCACAAAGGGGAGCCGAATGCAGTGGCCAAGGAACCAAGCGTTCGTCACGAATCCGCGTCCCCGACGCGGCCGGGGACGCCGCCGAGTGTGAAGTTTAGCACCTCCGGTGGCGAGACGGCGCGTTCCGGCGTGGCGCTCTAGCCTCCGGCTGGGGGAGCTGCTGCGCCCCACGCAGCCGCCCGCGGGCACCGCCCACTGGGTCGCGAGCTCCGCGGGGTCGGGGCGGGGAGTCAGGGGACCTGGGAGGGGGCAGGGTGGCCGGCGTGGGACGGGCAGGGGCGCGCCCGGCCTGGGGTGTGTCTGGGCCCCGGCCCTGGGCCCTTGAAGGACCCGGAGCAGGAAGCTTGCGCAACCCCTTGGCTCAGCGTCCAGGGAGAAAGAAAAAGGGCAGAAGCCGAGCGAGAGTGGAACCAGAGCGGGGGGCGGGCCAAGCGCCCTCGGTGCCTCTGCTCCCGCCCTGACCCGCCGCCCGAATGCGCGGCGGGAGCTCGAGCTGGCCGGGGAGGGGTGAAGTGCGGAAGCGAACCCCCAAAGCATGCGCGGGGCTTGTGTTCGACCAGGAACCCGGGGAAGCCTGGAGCCGGTCTGGTGGTGACGAACGCACACGCTGACTCTCCACCATTTCACGGCCACCTCGCAGCGCTGCTTCGGTGGCGGCCGCCGCCTAAAGTGCCCTCGAGTCTCCTCTGCTGGAAGGGCCCTGGGGGGTGGGGGGCCTCAGAGACTGCTCTCTGACAAGCTCGAGGCGAAACCTCAAGATTCCCCGCAGGAGGGGGGCCGTCGGGCTTGAGGACTACGCCTTCCTGTGGGCCTAGGGACGGGTGGGCGGCTCTCGGGGAGAAGCTGGGGGCGAGGACTCCGGGAGGACACAGGGCAAAGGTTTCCTTCTCCTATGTTTTGGGCTGTTCCCTGACACTCCACTCGTGTGGGACAACTCGACCACAGAAGGGGAAAAGTCCCCGAGCCTGGAGCGGGGAGGGCTGTCCGCTCGACAGTCACCCCTCCACGCTGAGCCAGCCAGCCGCCAGGCCATCGGTTCCTCGGGACATCTGCAGCGACCTTGTCCTGGGCAGTCCCATCGTCCGCGGAGGGACTGAGCTTCCCGACACTCCACCTAAACCCCTCGCTAGAAACCCCCCTGGAAAATCTGTCTCTGACGGGTGTTTCCACGGCGTCCGGGTCCGGGGCGCAGGGGCGGGTGAGCGGCCGCTGCAGCCTCCACGCCGCCAGGGGCGTCGCAGTCCGCAGGCCTCTGCAGGCTCGCTCGGCCCGCGCCCCTCTGGGGCCCGCGCTCGGGACCTCGGGGGCCACTGGGCAGCAGCGGGTGCCCCGACGGCGCGTTTGCGCAGGAGCCGGGCTGTGCGACTGCCGAGCTGGGGAGGAAGGGTGGTCCCCGCCAGCCAGTTCAGCGGGTCCTTTCTGGAGCTTCCTGCGCTGCGGCGCGAGAAGCCACTGGGCTCACCAAGGCTGCGGGAGGCGACGCCCCTCGAAGAACCGCAGAAGCCCTGGGGGATCCTGGCTGCCCCCGCTCCTGGCCTTTCTGTCACCACTGGGGAAATGACCGAAATACGTAGGCACCCGCCGAGAGCGGCAACGCGCCTCCCGCTTCTCTCGCGAGGTTATTTATTTTGTCCTCTTAGCGGGTGGCGTGTTTATCGAGAGAGACCAGAGCCCTAGCCTCACCTCTGGGGTGCGGCCCTAGACCACCCGCCACCTGCCAGCAAGTGTGGGGAGGAGCTCTCCAGGCCGCGGAAGCGGAGGTGGGCCGCAGGGAGGAGGCGGAGACGGAATCTGGGGGGCAGGGCGGGGCGGAGAGCGCCCTGCGAGCCCCCCCAGGCAACCTCGCGGGAGGCCTCCCCTATCACCCCATTCCCTGCCCTGGCCCCTCCGAGGAGCCGCAGGCCAGTGGAGCCCAACTTCGGGATTTCCAGAGCCCTCGGCTGGGGCCCTCGCCTCTGACCCGGGATGTCCCGAGCCCCGCGGGAAACCAGGGAGAAAGGTCGGGGGTCTGCCCACTTGACGCTGCCCGCTCCCAGCCACGGTCGGCTTCCCGCCCCTCGGTTCCCCAGAGGGAAAGCCCTTCGGGTGCCACCTCGGTCTGGAGCCTTCAGGGGCCTCAGGGGCCCCAAAAGAAGAGCGATGTTATCTCTCGGAGCCGCAGGCTCCATTCCCTAGGGGAGAGGGATGAAAGAGGGCACCGTGGAGACGCCGGGAACTTACTAATGGCTGTGGACCAGAAGGTGGTCACTGAGAGTCGGGGTCCGAAGGGATCTGACCCGCGCCAACAGGGGAAATACACGACTTAAACCCTCTCCCTGAGTGGACGCTCTCTGCAAGGAGACGCTACCACCCGCCCACGGAGCCCAGATCTGGGCTTCGCCGGGAAGAAGCCGTCTGTGACTTCCCGGGCCAGTCCCTGACTCCGAAAGCTCTCGAGTCAGTGTGGCTTTCTAGGCCCCCGGAGGTGGACTTCAAATAGCCCAGAGAGAATTTACCAACAACGACTACAGACTCTGCCCAGGCTTTGACGAGAGCTCATTTCTTTTCCTTTGTTCTTAGTACAGGGTCTTGCCTTTGACTTTAGCACTGGCGATTGTAGTGTTGCACTTTTAGCGGCGGCTTTGGGGGAGCTGACCTAGTGGGATTGTCCTGGTATGGGGGAGGGGAAGACGAGCGGGGAGGCTGTGTGGGAACCCTGCACTCCGCCCCCTGCGCTCTTTCCAAGGGATGGCTTTGTTCCTAAGGGCGCCCCTTCGCCCTCTGTGTCTGCACCCCCCCGTGTTCCTGATCTTTGTTGCGCTGCCCGCGAAGGGTCAGCTTTCATTTGGGCGGCGAAGCCCCTGACGTGCCCACGTCCCCCCGCGGCGGGTCGCCCGGGGCCGGAGATGGGGCTCCCGGCGGGCGGGCCAGGCAGGGGGCGCGGGCGTGGCGACTGGCCCGGCGCGCCGCGGGACCGTGGCCCCTGGGCAGGTCCTGGGCAATCCTCGGGGCCACACCAGCGCCCGCAGGGCCGCGCCTCTGCATTGCGGCACGCGGGGGTCGCAGGCGCCGAAGCGGGACGCGTGGTTTTCTACGACGTGGGCTGGCCCACCCCATCCCAACGTCAGGGCAGCCTCCCGAGGCGGCCCAGAGAAGGCCACCCGGTCCCCGCCCCGTGCTCGGTCGCGGGGCTCCTGCCGGCCTAGCGATATACGCCCTCGGGATCCATATTTCAAATATGATCTTTGGAGCCGCTTCCACTGCCCGCCGCCGCCGCCGCCGCCGCCGCCGCCGCGCGCTCACAACGGCCTCTGTGTCCTGTGTGCTTTTCATTTGGGGTTCGTTTGCCCAAGGTCTCCCCGCGGGCCTGCTCTGCGCGCGAGGCTCGCCCCTCCACGTCCGCCCCTGCGTTTTGCTCTCGTGTGCCCCTGTTGCGCCCCCCGAACCCAGCGGGGCCCACACACAGGACAGATTGCTTTCTTTCTTGTTTCCGCCCTCGGGCTGCCGCCGCAAACCCGAGAATGAAATAAAAATCGCGGGGCGAACCCCGAAGTGCTCGTCAGCCGAAGCGCAACTGCCACCCCCACCTTCCCTCCGCGCAGTGCGCGCCCCTGTCCCGGCCACGCGGCGCGCGGAGGGCTGAGCGCGCGCCCGAGGGGGTATTTGGCGAGGGGGGAGGAGCGGGGGCGGGGTGGGTGCCGAGCGCCGCGGCCCGGGGAAGCAGGGCTCGCTCTCGTTCCCCGCCCAACCCTGGGGTGGCGGGGCGGGCGCGATCGGAAGGGCCCCGTGCGTCCCCGCCTCCCCGGCTGGCCGGGAGCCGAGTCCGGCCGCGGCCCGGAACCGCGAGGACGCTTCTCGGCGGCCGAGTCCTGCGCAGCCGGAGCTGGGGAGGGGGCGGGGGCTCGCGAGCTGCGGCCGCGCGTCGCCAGCCAGCCGATCGATCCCCAGGGGCGGGAGTGCGGCGAGCGTCGCAGGACACCTGGGGGGGGGGGTCCCTGCAGGATCGAGGGGCGAAGGGAGAGGGTGCGCGGGGATCCGGTGACCGCGGGATGGCGGCCGGGAGGGCCCAGCCCGAGCACAGCTGGGCCTCCACTGCGGGGCCCGGGGTGGGTGGTGGCGAGTGAGGCACCCCCCAGATTCCATCTTGTCTGTATCAGGACGGCCTGGCGACTTCCGGAGCTGAGTCCCTCCACACGCAGACCCCGTCCCCGAGGAGCCCCACCCCAGCCCTGAGGACGAGGCTGTCGGACGCGGTCACCCAGTCCGCCTCCCTCGCTCCGCCCTCCTGAATCCTGATAGAAATGTGTGGGTGTCCCCTCGACCCCACCTCCGGAAAGTCCCCCCAGGTTTGCCCTAGAAGTCCCCTCTCCAGCTCCTGCCGGAGGGCCGCTGGCCGGGAGGGTCCCCGAGAACCCCCGAGGACTCCCCGGCGGCTTCCGGAGGGCCCTGGCCGCACCCTCACCTGCCAGCTCGCGGCGCCCAGGCAGGGGGCCGGGGCAGGGGCGCCCAGGCGCCTGCACTGGCTACGCCCTCCCCTAGGGGGCGGGCGCCCCTCGGGCTGGCGGCCGTTAGGGCCTGCCAGGGAGGGCCGCCCGTCCGCGCCTCTCCCGGGGCTGGAAGGAGACCTGCAGAGGGGGCGAAATGCGCGTCTCGCCCCAGTGGGGGTGCGCAGAGGAGCCCCGCGCGCCCGGCCTCTGGCACGCCCTTCCCCCGCCCGCTCGCTCTGGCTGCGAGGCGGCTGCTTTTCCAGCCAGAAACAACAGGCCCCACAGTGACTTTGAACCTTAGGAGCCTCTGCACAGCCAGGACAGCCTTGTCTCAGTGGTGAGGGCCATTGTTTCCCAAACGCGCCCCTTGCTCAGCGCCCATCCAGTCCTGGTGAGAGGTCAACAGAAGTATGCATGCACCTTTTAATTGGAAGTTTTTAAAGAAAATCTCAGGTCAAGAGCTCACAAAGCCCCTTGTTCTGTTATCAAAGGGCCAACATGAAGCAAACTGATATTTGCAGATTTCCCCAGAGAATCCAGCAGGCTTCATATAGGACTTAGTTCCCCGGGGGAACTCTTTTCCCCAAACTGAGGTTCACTGAAAAGAGCTGGCTTGGGGGACACATGCCACTTCTTAAAGTGTCTTGACACTTCCTGGTAAGGTAGGCTCCCCTGGGTTGCGGACTGGGAAGGCGCGTAAAACCCCGGAAGATACCACAGGTAGGGAAAAGAGACCCAAGGTTTCACCTCTGATGGAGACAATGGGCTTGAGAAAGGCAGTTGGACTGGAATATGTCTTGAGATTATTTATAATCACTGAAAGTCCAGATAAAGTTCAGTATTTCATTTTTTTCTGGGCTCATAGAGGCACTGATGGAAAGAAGAAACACAGCGAGTGTAGTTGAGTGAGTGTGTGGTTGACACGGGGTGGGTGGGCACATCCAGGCCAGCCCCCCACCCCCATGCTTCTGGGTCCGGCTCCAGCAGGCCCAGGAGGCTCAGTGTCAGTGCCCACCACACTTTTAGGGGCCCATGAAAATGGTCCAATTTATTTTTTTAAACACTTTTTTAAAAAATTGGTAAAATAGGGCCGGCCGAGTGGCGCGGTGGTTAAGCACTGGCTTGGGAAGCCAGCGGCCCCGGTTCGGTCCCACATATGAGGGCCAGTGACACTGCCCTCAAAAAAAAAAAAAAATTGGTAAAATATACACAACATGAAGTTTACTGTTTTAACCATTTAAGTGTGCAGTTCAGTGGCATCAGGCACATTCACACTGTTGTGTGGCCATTACCACTGTCATCTCCAGAACTTTCTCATCTTTCCAAATTGACACTCTACTCATTAACCAGTCACTCCCTATTTCTCTCCCCACCAGCCCCTGGCAACCACCCTTCTACTTTCTGTCTCTATGACTTTGCCTACTCGGGGTCCCTCATATGAGCAGTATCATACAGCAGTTGTCCTTTTGTGTCTGGTTTATGTCACTCAGCATAATGTCTTCAAGGTTCATGCATGTGGTAGCATGTGTCAGAATTCCTTTTTAAAGGCCGAATAATATTCCATTATAACTATATCTAGTTTATTTTAAAATCAGAAGCAAACCTTTTTAGGTTGAAGGAAATGTTTTAATGTATAATATTAACGTGTTCATCTGGATACCAATGCAGTTATAAACTCAGTTTTTTAAACCACTTTTTGTAAATGAAGGGAGGAGCCGCCAAGGGAAACTGTCCAGGACCTGTGAAAGTTAGACTGTGGTCTGCATTGGGAGAAGTTTCAAGAATGGCACCTCTGGGGACATTTGGAGACTGGGGCCCACCAGCTCTTCCAGCGGATAGGTGCAGGTGACTCAGCTCTGGCCAGGGACTGATGGCCCTGGGGTCCAGAACACCCCCCTCCCCCGCATATGTGCCCTGGTAGGTGTCTTGGGGGTCCCTTCCCCTCCCTTGGGAATGCAGATTTCTGTCTGATGCAACTGACATAAAAAACATGTAAAAGTAAAGGGAGCACCAGGAAATAAAAACACAAGGCTTGCCTTTCTTTCCTTCTTTTATTTAAAGCGTTCAGCCCTGTGAGACTCAGAACCAGCTCTGGCTTTCCCCCGGATGTCCATCTGGCCTGTGTCAGCAAGCTGATTGCCTGCGATTTGACAGTAATGATGATAATGGGGTGATTTTGTATTCTTTGACTCATTCGGATCGGAAGGTTCAGAAATGGACCCTTGTCTTCCACCCACCCTCCACCCCCTTGCTTGAAACTGGTGTTTTCTTTGCTTCCAAAGAGATGGCAGAGTCTCATGGAAGCACATCCAGACAGAGAAAGGGTCCTTCTCTCTTGGAACTTAGCGATGATTACTTGTTTCTTTTTTTCAGCTTGGAGACCAAGAATGAGTTCCGTGGAAGCCGAGAAACATCGCAATTGCACAGGACCCAGGAAATACTGCTGCCGAAGCCCTACATGGGCGGGCAGTCTTTCTGGGGATTTTGAAAAACAGCTACAGCTGTTACGTATACTGAGCTATCTGGGGATCTCTCACTCCCACACATTCTGCTGATGTGACTTTTCATCTCCTTCTCGGTTACCCACCAGCAAAGATACACTCCCATTTACACTAAGCCTGGCTTCTTCCTTCTTTCTCCAAATAGGCCCAGACAGACAGACAGACAGCTGGACACAGGTGCAGTGCTGTGGGTGTTAGAGGATTGAACCAAGGGTAACTTGGTCCCTGATCGCTTCCCACTTGCTTCTCGGCCAAGCCAGGGGGAGCCACCCCTGCCTGCTGGTGGGAATTACAAAGAAGCCCTGTGCTCCGTGGTGGGACCAGTGTGTGTCCAGACCAGTGCCTGTGCACACAGTCTGCAGCGCTGGTGCACGCGCCTCTCAGTAGCATCGATTAGGCTATTTTCATGGTGCTCGTTAAAGGCCTGGCTATTCGCAAAGCACACTGGCGATATCCTCCAAACTCAGACCCTCCAACCCCATGGAGGAGGGCCTGGACCTGTCGCTGCGGGCTTTGCATGTCCACCCCCTAGAGAAGAGTAGGGTTAAGATAGATTATCTACCCCTGTCAACCCAGCCCCAGGCAGGCAGGGCTTATCCTGTGGTCCTGCGGGGGCGCATAAAGGCAGAGGTCCCCACTGCTAAGTGGAAGTGGGGCTGCTGGTTGGGTGGGAGGTGTGCCCCCACCTTCTGCTCCTGTCGTAGCCAAGATGTTCGGCTCTGCCCCAACCCTCCCTTTGTGCCTCCAGCTGGAGGGAAAGGAGGTTGCCTTTAAGACCACAGGCACGCTATGAGGGAGAGGTGCTTACAGGGGAGCCGGGCTCCAGGTTGCCAAGGTGAACCTGTCAATAGAGTATTGAACAGACCCATGCGACCGGCCATAATTGTCGGCTTCATGGCAGCTAGCCTCTGGGCCTCCTCGACCGGCCCAGAGCACTGCAGGCAGGGGTCTCCCAGGACAGAAAGCCCCCCAGTGCCCCACCCTCCCGAAGACGCGTTAGCCCCAGCTGTGTGGTTTCTTTCCTCCCACACTCCACCCTGGCTTGGGCCCTAGCATCCTTCCAACAAGGGGGTTTGCCCTGGAGGGCTCCCCCTCATTGGATTTCCCTGACTGCCTGCCAACCCCAGACATGTCCAGAGGGGGCTCTTTGTCTCCGTTGCAGGGCAAAATAAAAATGTGGGGTCCCCTGTTCAAAAATTATAAACAAGTACAAGACGACAGAGCATTAAACCAGCACGAAGCCCTGTGGGTCTGTGCAGGTCCTGTGCGCGGGAAGCTGGCCCGGCAGCGAGCTGCCCAGCCTCTGTCCTTGGATGTGGTTCCTCTCCCTGCTCTTGGCTTCCCGCTGGTCCCAGCCCTAAGACGGGCTAACTGCAGCCATCAGAGTCCCAGAGGAGGCCAGCTGTCCTAGGAAACCCATCACCAGTGTTGGGGAGACTCTCGTCATGGCCCCTGTGGTCAGGTGTGCCGCTCTGGCCAAGATGACAAGGCTCGCATGGCAGGGGAAGTGTTAGGAGGGGCCAGGGCCACGTCAGTGCGCACGCTTGCTGAACGCCCCCCTTCATCCTGACACCTGATGGAGTCTTTCTCCCCCTCGCCGCCTGCCCCAGGCAGAAGTGTTGAGATTCGAGCTCTGGCTGCAGGGCCCTCAGACGCGGTCAGGACTATTGGGACGGGGAGCTGCTGGGGCAGGTAGGGCGCCTGCTGGCAGCCCTGAGGTGAGGAGGCAGGAACCTCGTAGGAAATTAGAGCCAGATTCCCAGGCTTCCCTCCGCATTCCTGCCCGCTGCCCCTGTGACTCCAGGCCTCCGTGTCTTCATCTGCGAAAAGGAGGTAAGACCTTTTCAGCTCAAGGCCCCTACAAAGGCCGCCAAGGCTCGTGTGACCTGTGCCCATCAAGCTTCCGTCTTCAGGCCCTCCTGCTCCCCTCGTACACTCCACTGCAGCCACACCGCCCCTCCGCCCATCCTCAGACGTGCCGGGCACGGTGCTGTCTCAGGGCCTTTGTGCTGGTTGTGGCCATGAGCTGGAACTTTCTCCCTCAGAGAGCTGCATGGCTCTCTCCTTTTCTTTCAGGTCTTCACGCAAAAGCCATCTTTTCGGTGAGCTACTCCTGACCACCCCTGCTCCTGCCTGCGTCGCCATTCTCCCTTTTTTCTTCTCTGTAGCACCACCTTCCACCTTCCAGCAGACTTTCTGTGTATTAATCATGCTCCTCTCTCTCTCTCTGTCTCTCTCTCTCTCTCTCTCTCTCTCTCTCTCTCTCTGTCTCTCTCTGCTGGGACATAAATCCACAAGGACAGGTCCTGCTCGCTTCCCTAGGAAGACCAAAGGTTAGAAGTGCTCAAAACTCATTTCTTCCTAATGATGTCGCTCTATTTTACTCTCAGCATGATCTTGGGGTGATTGACATCTCTTGTGTCCTTTTGGTGGAAATACTGGACATAGGTGGCTACTATGTGTCCTGTGCCAACTCTGTACTCAGGTGGCAGCTTGCAATCACCGTTGTGGAAGTATTTACACCACAGAAATTGGCAAACACTGCAAATCCTGGCTTGATTTTTTTTTTTTTCTTTTTGAGGACAGTGTCACTGGCCCTCACATGTGGGACCCGAACCGGGGCCGCTGGCTTCCCAAGCCAGCGCTCAACCACTGCGCCACTCGGCCGGCCCAATCCTGGCTTGATTTATTGCTTTGTGGATCGTCTAGACTTAAGAAAGTGATGGAAGTGTTAATAGTTCAGGTTGAACTTAAAACTGTGTCTGTCGTGTCTGCAGCTGTTGCATTGTGAATGGCACAAAAACTGAGGAAAGACTCCTCCAGCATTACAAAACTCTATTCGATTCAGCAAAGAAGTCTCTCACATTACGGATAAGTGAGATTCACATACTTTGTCGTTTCCCTTTCATTTTACTGGGTCGCTTAAATGAAAATATCAACTAACATTCATGTCAGAACTATAATAATTTATCAGTTGCAAGCATAGGTTGCCTACTGATCCAGGAGTCTGGCAAAAAATCAACAAAAGCTTTCTGTGACTCAATTGGTTCTAAGGAGTTTATAATAAAGAACATTGTATATTTTATTATAACTTGTAAATTGGGTGATACACATCTTTTATATCAGTGACATTTATAACACATATTATATAAATATATATAAATATGTGTATATTTTTTTTTCTCCAGAGAAATGGTTGCTAATAGTAAACATTTACCAGCACCTCTTTCAGGACCAGCCCAGGGGAAGCACTTAGACTACTGTAAAGAAATGAAATATGTTGAATAAAATGGGACCGAAGGAACTAATTCAGCCCCATAGGTGACCCTAAACAGGGCAAGGAGATGGGAGGAGAGACCCAAGCTGGAACACGGGGGTGGTAAGAGCCAAGGCCCTGGGATGACATAAGGGCACCGAGAGTGGGGATGGGGACACAAGCTGGCCCTGGGAGCTGGCACGTTAGATGGCACCATATTGAAGGAAGCATTCAGGCCTGCGACGGGCAGCCAAGGCCTCAGGACAACACCCCTGCAGCTTCTTCTATCAGGACTAGACGCTCCCTGGCGTAGGCTGCATATGTCCCCAGGATGCCAGACCCCCAAGGCATTGTCCTGAAGGCAGATGGCTCCAGGCCCCTGGACAAAGAGTCCGTTATCCTCGGGGCTGCCCGCTGCCCCTCTCTCTCTGTCCTCCCAGCTTGTTAGGGGGCCTTGTGTCCCAGGACATCACATATCTGCTGGACCGAAGGAGGGCCTGGTCCAACCCCAGTCCTGAGCCTCCTCTTGCCGTTGAGAAATAACTCTCTTTTTGCTTTGTTTTATTCTTTAAATGTGTTTGCATTAAGTATGCGTCAGGGTGGATGGTCAGAGGCAGTCTCACTGAGCGAATTACATGTGAATTACGACCTACGGGTCAAGAAGGAGGCAGCCATATAAAGATGGGGGGTGACAGGTTGTTCCCGAGAGTGGGGGCCACAGGTGCAAAAGCCCCGAGCCAGGCACACACTGGGGTGACAGGACCAGAGGCAGGCAGGACGCACAGACAGTATGAACAAGGGGGCAGAGGGGGAGCGGCGACTCCAGGAGGAGGAAGGCAGCTTGCTGAGCTGCGGGGCCTGAGTTTGGATGTAATCGTAAGCGCTGTGGAAGGCCTTTGGAGGTTTTAAGCAGGGACGTGGGCGGAGCCATTGAGTGCTGGCCAGATAACAGGGTCAGGCCTGGAGCCTGGAGACACAGGACAAGTTCCCAGGACTGAAGAGGAGCCTGCTGGTTAGCGTCTCCTGGAGGCCCCTCCTCCAGCTGGTCCTCTTTCAAGAAGCATCTCAGAAGCACCATCTCCCCCGTCTAAGCAGCACGGACATGAAGACTCGATGACCAAAAAGAGGTGGTCAGAACCTAAGGACAGACCCTGGAAGCCAGGGCCTCGCATCCCGCTCAGTGACCTTGAGCAACTGACTCATCGCCTGTGCCTCAGTTTCCCCATCCTAACAAAGAGGCTAATGATAAAATGGTTGGTAGTCATGGGGTTAACTGGATCAACAGGCAAAAACCTTGCACAGTGCCTGGCAGGAGCGAGGGCACAACACGCATTAGCTTTCAGCATTATTTGTTGTGCTTTTATGCATGCTGTTGACAATGGGGCACCCAGGCAGCCAAGCCTGGGTCAGAACCCCTGGCTGGGACAAGGTTTCCTGGGGCTGTAGAAGGCGATCCCACCGCCCGTGGGCTGGTGAGGCCTGAGCTACACTCCTGGTTGTTCTCCGAGGGAGCACAAGTCACGTGTGGTCCAGCCGAAGGCTGTTTTTTTTGTTGTTTTTCTTTTTGAGGGCAGTGTCACTGACCCTCATATGTGGGACCCGAACTGGGGCCGCTGCCTTCCCAAGCCAGTTCTTAACCACCGCGCCACTCTGCTGGCTCTAGCCGAAGGCTCTTGAGCTCCAGGAGCCCCACATTTGGGGCTCATGAAGCCCCTGGGGCCCCTGGGGCCTTTAGGGTCTGGGGCACAAGAGCTGCCACTGCTGCTCTGTGAGTGACCTGTCAGTCTCTGCTGGCCTTGATGGGGGACCCCTGGGTCCAGGTGGAAGCCTTTCTGTCCTCAGCTTGGGTTGACCCCTCTCCTGGGTCTGTCTGACCCAGGAAGTCCTTGGTTTCAGGGATGAGCCGGCCTCGATTCAGACAGCCCTGTGCAGAGCTGAGCTTGGGGCACTGGTGGGGGTGGGGCCCTCTCCAGAAGCGAAGTCAGGAGTAGGGGCACCTGTGTCCACTATTTTGGGTCTTCTGCTCACTGCTTGTGAAGAAGATCTTTTAACAGCAAGCCTAGTGCCAGCCTTAGACACATGGGATGCTCTGAGTGGCGTGGCTGGGCAGGGCTGGGCGAATGCCCCCCCACCCCTGGCTGGAAGAGCAAGATGAGGGGCTAGGAGGCCATGTAAGGTGGACCAGGACTGCACTTACTGGGGACTCCCCCCACCCCGCCCGGGTTATGTGCTGGGTCAGGATTGTGTTCAGGAAGCTTGTACCTCGCTTTGAAAGGTACGCCTCCTCCTCACTTACAGATGGGGAAACTGGGGTTCCAACTGGTTCTGCAGGGCCGCAGGGCTGGGACTCACCCAGGGCGGCCCCCCCACCCCGTGCTCGCTCCCTCAGCCGTCACATCGGCAGCTCGCGTGTTGACATTTCCATCGCGCGGTGTGGGACGACGACGTGACCCAGCCATGTACGCACGCATGCCTTATCTCCTCAGCTAGACTATAAATTTCTTCAGTATCTCCTGTCCTTAGCAGGCACTCAGGCACACATGTGGCAATTCTTTTCAAAGGAATGCATAAAATGTGAAGTAAGCAGTAACACTGACCAGGAGGGCTGAATTTCAGCTGGGCCCAAACGCCTTTGTGTGGTGGTCATCCAGCACTTCAGTCCTTTCATTCTCCCAACAGGCCAGTCAGGCTGGGCCAGTGAGGACGATTGGATGCTGGGTTTCACAGGTGAGGCTCAGAGAGGCCAAGACTTGCTGCTGTCACTCAGCAGATGGGACCAAAGGCTGGCTGCTCTGATTCCCGCAGGAGAGTCAGGAAAGCGAGGGCTTTCCCAGTTACCGTGAGGGTCTAGGCAGCCCCGCCCAAGAGGAGTAGCCTGGTAGCCGTGTTAAAAAAGTAAAAAGGAACAGATAACATTATTTTCAATAGCACCTTTTATTAGCCCAGTATATCCAAAATATTTTCAATTTAACCTGTGATCAGAGCAGAAATTATTAATGCGATATTTTACCTTATTTTTCTTGTTGTCTCCAGTCTTGGAAATCCTGTGTGGATTTAGCACTTGGGCATCTCTCCATTGAAGTATGAGAGCCATGTGTGGCCCGTGGCCCTGTAGCGGACAGTGGGTCTAGGGCAAGATGAGGTCACTTCCAGGCTCCAGCTGAGCAAATGCCCCTGGAACCCAGCCTGTTAGGGCTTCCTGTCCTTACCCTGGCTGGCACCCTTGCAGCCCTGGGGGCCTGCGGCAGCAACAGTGGCTGGACCCAGTGCCAGCGGTCATGGTGTCATTTGTGTGCCTGGTGTGGTCAGGCCTGGTATTAGGCTTGGTGAGGGGGCTTCCTTCCTCCGGGCCAAGACACATGTGGTCAGAAGCACTGCCGCCAGCTCACCATCCCCAGGAGGCCCACCCAGATTGACTTAGAAACTGAGATGGGGCCAGGGTGAGTGGTGGCCTTCGCAGACACCAGTGGGGCTGTCGATTTGGGTTCCTGGATCTGGAAGGTCACAGCAGTAATGTGTCCTTTGCACGTCGGGGACACAGCAGTGTTCCAACAGCCTAGGAGGGAGGCTAGCTGGCAGGGCGGGGGCCGGAGCCTGGACCTCTTTAGGAAAGGGTTTGTTGCCCCAGTGCTGGTCAGGGCTTTGGTTACAGGCAGGAAGCGGCTGAGGTCAGCGGACGGCCGGGGTCACACTTCTGAGGTGCCTGTGTGTTGGTGTTGCCTGGGGCAGCCCTGGAGGGGCCGGCCTCTTGCTCACAGGCCTGCTTATCACGTAAGTGGGTGCTGTTTGCTGGCAGCTGAGGGTAATTACGGGGCTGCGTCTTGGAGGACAGGTCTGCGCATGTGTCTCTCCCAGGGCTGGTGGCCCGGCTGGGGCAGCCGAGCGAGGAGCGGTGCCCGTCAGCTGCTCACTGAGACGTGAAGCGCTGGGACTCAGGGCAGGGCTGCAGCCGGATGCCTGGGAGGAAAATGCCAAGTGTGTTTGAGGAGACATTTCCCCCTCGCAGGGCCAGCGGGCCAATGCCATTTGGGGGCGGTCCTGGCAACAGTGACTTCTAGTCTCCTGCCATATGCTCCATCCCCAGGTCCCAGGTCCTGGTGATCCCTGTTCCTGCCCTTGTCCCTTCTGCTTTGTTCTCTCTCCCCAGTCCCTCTGCACTTCTCTTTATCCTCCTCGCCCTGCCCACCACTCACCAGCTCCTGCCTCCTCCTTTTTGGGGACTCTCCTAGGCTGCTCCTGCATGCCTCATTCCAGTCCTCCCATTTCATTGTTGGGACAGCCCCAAGAGTGAGTTGAATTGTCCCCCCAAATTCACGTCCACCCAGAACCCCAGAATGGGACCTTGTTTAGAAATAGGCTCTTTGCAGATGTAATGAAGTCAATATGAGGTGGCGAGGGTAGCCCAAATCCAATACTACTGTGTCCTTATGAAAAGAGGGAAATATGAACTCAGAGACAAGGACACACAGGGGAAGACATTAGAGTGTTGCAGCTGGAAGCTAAGGACTCTAAGGACCACAGGCAGCCACCAGAAGCTGAAAGAGGCAGGAAGGACTGTCCCCTTGACCAGAGGGAGTGCAGCCCTGCCTACACCTGGATTTTGAACATTCAGTACCCAGAACTGTGAGGAGTGATTTCTGCCGTTTAAGCACCCCTGGGAGTGATCCTTTGTTACAGCGGCCCCAGGACACTTACCGAGGCCCCTTTGGGGGCGACTCCAAGCTGCAGCAGGCCACCCCTGAAATCCAGTTGGCTGCAAAAGCCCCAGCTCACGCACATTTTCTGGAATAATAGTCTTCAGAATTCCAAGGAATTTCTTTGAGCTCGCCAGACTCCACGTCCCAACCTCACACTTGACAAGTGATGCAATCAACAGTTGACTCCCGACAGCATTTTTGGGAGATTAGCTGGACGCAGGGGGTGGGGTGGACAAGAGCAGGCAGACAAGAACAGGTTACTGCAACAGTCCAGACTCAGGCCATCGCCGCCTGAATCAGGTGATGGTAGGTGGAGGAACAGGCCCTGGGGGTTGTTCTGGCAAAGCAGGGGTGTCACCGAGGAGCCAGATCTGGTGTAGGTGGAGTTCAGGGACCTGGGAAGCCGGCAGTGGGCAGTGGGCAGCAGGGAAGCTGTGTGGCAGGATGGGGAGGTGCCCTCTGGGTGGGAGTGCTGGCTCTGCCCTGACCATAGTGTGGTCCTGGGCCGCAGGCTCCTTGTCTGTGAAATGGGCTGGAGGAGGCCTCCTCCCAGGGCCCCGGGAGAGGGAGCGCCAGGGGATGGTAGCCCTCAGGCGTCCTACTGTGCTCTGTGCTACTGTTAGAATTCCAGGACAGTGAAGCTGGGTCACTCCGCAAAAGGCAGAGGAAAGGGGAGAAGTCCAGCGGCAGCTCTCCGGGGCCGTCCCAGGAAGGACAGCCAATGCGGAGGCGGGCGCAGGCCGGGAAGCAGAGTGCCCGAGGCCACAGGCAGGTGTAAGGAGGAGAGAGGCTGGGGAAGGCCCGGGGGAGAGAAGGGCTGCTGGGGACTGGGGACAGGGACGGGAGCTTGGAGGGACAGGGCTGGGCGGCAGCAGGAGCAGCCAGAAGATGGATGGAGTGAGGGCAGTGGACGCGCACCCGCGCGGACAGCCAGCAAGCTGGACCATTGACCATGTCCGGGCAGAGAAAGTGAGCGAGGGGCTGCGGCTGGAGGGGCCGGCAGGTCAAGCAAAGGTGTGTTTATTTCATGGCAGGGGAGAGGGCGCGGGTGGGAGTTGGGATAGAGGAACAGAAGATGCAGGGGAACAGGGGCTGGGAGCTCCGATGGGGGTTCACCCGGGAAGGAGGAGAGTGGCCAGTCCAGAGAGAAGGCGGCAAGATGCTCTGGAGGACCGGCAGCGGTGGGTAGGGGGAGGCACGTTCTCTGGCCGGGGTCTTTTCAGGAAAGCTGGAGACAAGGTCATCTGTGGGCTGTCTGCGGGCGGGGTGGGGAGGGCTGCAGTCAGGGTCACCAGGAGATTAGGGGAGAATGGCAGCTCTGCAGGGAGTTGGGCAGAATTGCAGTCTACACAAATACACTGTCCCTGGCAAAGACCTGCGCCCTGGAAGCCGAGGGCACAGGGGCTGTGCTGGCAGGCATCCAAGGGGCTGGGAGCCTGGGTATCACTGGGACAGGCTGGAAGCGGCCCTGCTCAGCGACCCCCAGCCCCCCGCCTGTTGAGGTCTGGGTCACACACAGAGTGGAGCTGAGCTCCGAGGAGTGCAGGTCAGTAGGTCTGTGTGTGTGTATGTGTGCGTCTGCACAAAGGGGTACCTGGAGGGACAGTCAGCCCCTTGTCATCACCTCTGGGTGGTGGTGTCTGGTGATTTTTATTCTCCTCCTTTCCTCTTTTGTGCTTTTAAATTTCGTTTACGACTGCCATGCACTGTTTTTTTCCAAAAACAAGAGAGCGGTTAAAAGCCTCCCCCACCGCACCCATGGTTGACGGATGGAACGGGAAGGTGGAACCTCTCTGCTTGTGCTGATTATCACAAGTTCTGTTTGAGGAACCACTTCTTTGAGCCCCCAAGTCCTGGGGTGCAAGTGAACTCGACAGAGGGGGCAGTCGGCATCACCTTGAACGCAACACCCCCCAGACCTTCCAGTTCGATGCCCAGCCTGAGCTGAGCTGCCGTGCAGCTGCCAACAGGTGGCAGGAGGGCTCAGCTAAAAAAAAAAAAAAATCAATGACATGCTGACAAGAATTTAATAATCCGCCCTGGGGGAAGGGGACAAAAAGCCCAACTTAGATCTTTTGTCAATTTCTGTGGTGTAAATACTCGTACCATGGTCAATTTCAAGCGCTCAGCGTGAAGCCTACCGACTGGCAAATTCACCTCCGCGTGACAACCAGAGGTGTGAAAACTCAGTGCAATTCCATCTGTGGAATGGTACCTTCCTGGGGCCAGGCTATACTCCGAGCTGGCTCACCTGCCCCTCTGGAGCCTGACTTAGCCACACACACGGAAGTCAGCTTTGATATCTATCACCGAAGGGAGGGACAAGGGTGCTTGTGCTGAGTGACTGCCGGGGGCAGGCCTGGCCTCCCCGATTTATAGTTTTACAAAGCACATTAATGATCTCATTTAATACTCTCTGCAGCCACAAATAAGGCGAGTAACATCTCTACTTTGCTGAGGGGGACTTGAAGAGTCAAGTCTAAAGCGGGGTGGCCAAGCCCATACAGCAAACGGATCACAGAGCCAGGGCCAGGGCCACCCCAGCGCCTGCGGGACTTTTCCTGGACTGGGGGGTGGCCGATCCTGTCTCAGCCCTGCCCAGGCTCATGCCTGCTTTCCTGAGCCTCTCATGCAGGATGTGTAGACGGGGCGGAAAGCAGCCTTCCCAGGCTTCTTTGCCACCCGGTTTGGCCAGTGAGATACATTCTCGGGGATCTGGAAGCAGGAAGTGAAGGGAGGCCACACCTCAGCTCTCCTCTCCGCTTGCTTGGTGGCCGCATGCTGGGCAGTGTTCCAGGGGCTGGTCCCTGTCCCTGTGGGTGTCGAGAGGCAGGGTGAGGGTTGTTTATTTTCTGGCCAGTGTGGATCTGGTCAGAGTGGTAGCTCACCGCGGCTTGCTGGCTCTGACAGCTCCAGAGGTTCAGGGGCCACCAATTGCTCGCTGTCTCACCCTCTTGGGTTCTCTGGATGGACCAGTTTGGTGGCTTCCTGGGAATCATTCTGGAAGCCAACATACAGCCTGCCTCTCCAGCCCTTCTAAGGATTTTGTAAGTACCTACCTTCAGTTCCTGCCCCAAGTGGCCAGAGCGGCTTCTGCTGTCTCCATCGGAGCCCTGACTGCCACACGGTCTAACTTGGGTCCCCTCCAGTCCCGTGTCCTGTGACCTTCGTTCCAGTCCTGGGCGCCCCAGCTCCACGGGGTCTGTCTACGTTCTGTCATCGCTGTGGAACGTCATGACACATATGAACATGAACGTCTGTCCATCCCCCTGGCAAATGTTCTGGAAAAGTGCAATGACCCAACACCACGGAGAGCTGGGAGTCAGAAAAGCGGCCTCTTGTTCGGCGTCTGTAGAAGCCAAAAAGTCCACAGCAGTTTTAAAAGATTCTCCACATAGGTGATTGTTTTAAAATGTATTTTCAAGCAAGTAATACATGTTTACTGACAATCTTAAAAAATAAAAGCAAGGGGCCGGCTGAGTGGCGTGTCTGGTAAGAGTTGAGTTGGGCCTCTGGCTCTGAGCAGCAGGGTTCGGATCCCACATGAGGGCCAGTGACACTGCCCTCTACAGCTAAGATGGTGAACAACAGCTCCACCTGGAGCTGGGCCGCTGTGAGTCCCTGGTGACGGTGTAGGCTGCAGCCCCTGCTGCAGTGGGCTGCCATAGGCTACAGTAAGTGACTGGCAGGCAGCTGGCAGCCAGTGTGAACTGCCAATAGCCACCGTGAGCGGCTGTCCAGAGGCTGGCAACCGATCTGTCTCATCCGGGAAGAGCGCAATGACGATACCAACATGGGCCAGCGAAATAACGTCCTCTGCAACTAGACAGAAGAACAAAAGGACAGCAACTTGTCTGTTCCCCTTCCCCAGTTCCCCAACGCTGTTCCCCTCTCCCAATTACCCAATAAAATCTTAAAAAAAAAAAAAAAAGTGAAAGCAAGAAATACAAATTGTCTACAAACCCGTGGTCCAGAGATAGTTACTGTCCACCTGTCAGAGCTCCTCCCATCTGACTTCTGAGTCTGTCCAGTTCGGTGGGTGTCCGTGTCTGGGCTGCTGCCTCTCTCTGTGTAAACATACATTAAATTTTAAAATTTAACGATGACATTGTCTTTATAGATCTGTAGCCCACGTTTCACTTAACTTTCCCGTCTTGCCTCCTCCCATCAGGGACTTTAAAAGACCCAAACCATACCCCCTGTTCCTGGATATCCTTCCACTAAGATTGTCAGATTTTGCAAATAAAAAATACAGAACATCCAGTTAAATTTGAATTTCCAATAAACAATGATCGTCTCATGCAAACATGGGACATACTCATAGCTGAAAATTATTTGCGAATGCATCTGACATTCACGTGTTCTGTATTTTGTCCAGCAGCCCTACCTCCTGGGTGCTGAGTGGCTTTAGATGCTGGGGCTCAGGCATCCTGGAGGGACTGATTCTGGGCTCGCCCCATTCCCAGTACCTGGCAATTCTTCTCTTTGGCGTCTCACCCTTACTACCTGCCACGTCCAGGCCAGATGTTTTACAGGTGTCATTCATTTCACTCTCACAAGAGCTGTGAAGCCCATTTTGCAGAAAGGGAAGGCAAGACGCGGGTTTCTCAGCCAGAAAGAGGATTCAGGTCCAGGTCTGCCCACTGGGGTCCCCCTAGCTTGGGCCGAAGAGAATGATGAAGCTAAGCCAGAAGGCCAGCGAATGGACCCGCTGAGCCAGACCTGGGGGTGCCACTGCCATCCTTTTAGGGGGACCCCCGTCCCTAGATAGCAGGCTTGGGCCTCTGAGCTGTGGGGAGGCCTCTGGCCTGGCGACAGCTTGGAACTCAGGGCAGCCGCAGGACAGAAAGCCACTGAAGGCCCTCAGGGCTCAGGGCTTTTGAATTGCTGGCAACAATTTCTTCTGAGCCCTCAGGGCTTATTTAAATGGAGCTAAAGTGCCCGGGTCCCTGGTGGGAGAGGTTAAGTAGCAGAGGAGGGAGGATTAAGTGCTGGCTTGGGGGGTGGGCGGGGCCTTTGGAAAGCTCTGGAATTGGCCTATCTCCCCGCTTTCCTGCCCCTGCTTCCCCCACCAGGCTGCCCTGTGCTCATTCCTCTCTCTGGTCCTTCCCGAGGTTCTTAAAAGTGGACACACCTGTGGATTGCATGAGAAGCAGGTGCAGCGTGGGCCCGGGAGGCCCAGGGCTCTGCATTCGAACAATCAGATCAGCCGCCTCCTTAAGCGCTCATCTCTGAGACCCCACCGTGCAGACCAGGCGAAGGGGTGGGTGTGGACCTGTGATGTGCTGAGGCTACCAGGGGTGCGTTGGAAGCTGACGGGGCTCAGAGGCCAGAGGTGGACATGAGGTCCCTGGCCTTCAAAGCTGGCCCCTTTTATTTCTGCCCAAGGTGGAGGAACCCACTTGGCAGCCACACACGTGCAGCCACAGGTACAGTCGTTAGTGGTCCTCGACCAGCGGGAAGCCCACGGTGAACAAGGTCCTCCGTGGGCCCCCCAAGGCCAGGCACTGGTCGCCCATAGTGATGGCAACTTCTTTAGTATCCTTCTGCGTGTTCACCTCCCCCCCGCTGCTCTCTCCTCCTTACTCATGCTCCTTGGCATCATGTGTCCGTCTTTTTCTGAGAATCCAGGATAAGCTGTGATCTTGAGTTTAGTGACTGCTGCAGTGGCTCAAGGAGGGCCCAGCTGGGAGCCGACCAGAGCGATAGGTGGGGGGCGGGGGGTGAGGGTGCAGAGCCGAAGGTAAGTGCAGTGCAGAGGGAGTTTTGCTTGGTTTCATTAATTTTCTTGTCCATTTATTATTAATTTTTTAATTAATTTTTTTTTATTGGGGAATTAGGGGAGGGAAACAGCGCTGGGGAACCGGGGAAGGGGAACAGACAAGTTGCTGTCCTTTTGTTTTTCAGTCAGTTGCGGAGGACGTTGCTTCACTGGCCCATGTTGGTATCGTCATTGCGCTCTTCCCGGATGAGGCAGATCGGTCACCGGCCTCTGGATGATAGCTCACCTTGGCTATTGGCTGCTCACGCTGGCTGCTGGCCACTCACTGTAGCCTATGGCAGCCCACTGCAGCAGGGTCTGCAGCCTACACCATCGCCGGGGCTCGCACAGCCCAGCTCCAGGTGGAGCTGTTGTTAGCTGTAGAGGGCAGTGTCACTGGCCCTCATGTGGGATCCGAACCAGGGCTGCTGGCATCCCAAACCAGCTCTTAACCAGTGTGTCACTTGGCCGGCCCTTGTCCATTTATTTTTTAATTGACCTTTTTATGTTGAGATATTGTAGATTCCCGCCATTGTAAGAAATAATCCAGAGAGATCCCACGTGCCCCCTACCCAGCGCCCCGCAAAGGTAGCAGCACAATGTCACAACCAAGGTATGGATATTGATAAAATGCACCGGTCTGACTGACACTTCCCCAGTTTTGC
Source organism: Aselliscus stoliczkanus (assembly GCA_033961575.1). NCBI lineage: Eukaryota > Metazoa > Chordata > Mammalia > Chiroptera > Hipposideridae > Aselliscus > Aselliscus stoliczkanus. Next base: position 52,271,143 of record CM066739.1, read on the forward strand.
TTGCATTGTGCTCATCTGTGTGTCTTTAGCTAACATAGTTCTGTCGCCTGCGTAGGTTCACGTGTCCACCTCTACAGCCGAGACACCCACTGAGCGTTCCCATCACTTCCAGGATCCCAGCTGTTGCCATTTTTATAACCACACCCACACCCTTCCCTCCTCCCCTCCCCCTCTCCCCCACAGCCAGGAGCCACTCGTATGTGTTCCATTTCAATTTTTGTCATTTCAAGGATGTTACATAAACAGGCTCACACACCGGATAACCTTTGGGGATTGGCTTTTTCACTCCAAATAATCCCCTGGAGATTAATGCAAATTGTCATGCGTGTCAATAGTTCTTGTCATCGCTGAGAACTAGTCTGTGGTGTGGATGTATCTTGTGACCATTTGTCCTTTGGAGGTCACTCGGGCGTTTCCAGTTTGGGACTGCAGGAAGCCAAGCTGCCGTGGACACTCAACGCACGGGTTTGTGTGTGAAGACAAGCTTCCATTTCTAGGATGAACGCTGAAGGCTGCAATTGCTGAGTCACGTAGTAATTGCATGTTTCATTTTTTAAGAAACTGCCAGGCTCTTCCGAGGAGCTGCATTGTGTTCCATGCCCACCAGCAGCGAAGGAGGGGTCCGCTCTCTCTGCAGCCTCGCCCGCATTTGGTGTTGCTGCTGTTTTTCGTTTTAGCCTTTCTGATAGGTGTGTTTAGGCCACAGTCTCACGTGGTTTAAAGCTGTATGTGCCTGATAGCTCATGACGTTCGTTGAACACCTTTGGAGGTGCTACCGGCCATCCATGTATTTGTATCCTCTTCAGTGAAATGTCATTGTTGAATCTGAAGTGAGTTTCTTATAAACAGCATAGTGTGGGGGTGATTAAAAAAACACAGGCCCTGGGGCCGGCCGAGTGGCGCATTGGTTAAGCACTGGTTTTGGGATGCCAGCAGCCCCGGTTCGGATCCCACATGAGGGCCAGTGACACTGCCCTCTACAGCCAACAACAGCTCCACCTGGAGCTGGGCTGTGCGAGCCCCCGTAATGGTGTGGGCTGCAGCCCCTGCTGCAGTGGGCTGCCATAGGCTACAGTGAGTGGCCCGCAGCCAGCGTGAGCGGCTGGCAGCCAAGCGTGAGCTGCCAATAGCTGTGGTGAGCGACACCCAGAGGCCAGCGACCGATCTGCCTCATCCGGGAAGAGCGCAATGACGATACCAACAGTGAAGCAACATCCTCCGCAACTAAACTGAAGAACAAAAAGACAGCAACTTGTCTGTTCCCCTTCCCCGATTCCCCAACGCTGTTCCCCTCCACCAATTCCCCAATAAAATCTTTAAAAAAAAACCAAAAAACACAGGCCCTGAGCCGGCCGAGTGGCACGGTGGTTGGGCGCTGGCTTGGGAAGCCAGTGGCCCCTGTTCGGGTCCCACATATGAGGACCAGTGACACTGCCCTCTACAGCTAACAACAGCTCCACCTGGAGCTGGGCTGCTACGAGTCCCCAGGACGGCAGAGCTGTAGCCCCTGCTGCAGTGGGCTGCCATAGGCTACAGTGAGTGGCCGGCAGCCAGCGTGAGCTGCCAATAGCCAGCGTGAGCTGCCAATAGCCACAGTGAGCGACCATCCAGAGGCCGGTGACGGATCTGCCTCATCTGGGAAGAGCGCAATGACGATACCAACATGGGCCAGTGAAGCAACATCCTCCACAACTAGACTGAAGAACTAAAAGACAGCAACTTGTCTGTTCCCCTTCCCCGATTCCCCAACGCTGTTTCCCTCCCACAATTCCCCAATAAAAATAAAATAAAAAAATCTAAAAACAAACAAACAAAAAAAACAAAAACAAAAAGCATAGGCCCTGCCAATCTCTTCCTTTTAAATTTCTCAGGTAAATTGTCAGTAGGTTAGGACATAAGTCTATTTTACGATTGATTTTCTCTGTGCTTCCTCTATTTCCCTTCTCTGGCCTTTCTGTGGATTCCTTGTACATTAGGCTCCCATCGTGGTTTATTTATGGTGATTCTGGTTTTGGCGTAGTTTTCCTAGTAGTTGCTGTGGGTCTTATGAATCACACACGTGACTTACCGGTGTGTAAGCACTCACATTTTACCACTTAGACTGGGGTGTGACCACCTCCCTCCCATTGAGGTCCCTTTAAAACTTTTCAGCTGGGCTGGGAGGTCTAAGAACACAAGGGGCTAAGTGACCCAGTGAAGCTTGGCTCCTAAGGTGCCCACACCCCACAGCCCCCCCGCCCACCCCCAGGAGCTGCAGCCTGGGGGGAGGAGCATGTGCCCTCGCAGACCCTCCCTGCTCAGCTCTCTCAGGCCCCGAGAGCTGACGTCACCCACACCTGCCAGGCTGAGACAGACACTCGCCAAGCCCAGGGCCTTCTGCAATTAAAGTCTTAAGATGGAGTCTCATGAGCAGGAGGGAAAAAAGCAATTTCCCGTTCAACATGTCAAAAACTGCTCACCCAAAACACCCCAAAGAGACGTCAGGCTGAGCAGAAATCCTCATCAAGGCTCCTTGAAGGGACGCTCGCAGGGGGTGGGGCAGCAGGGCTCGGCCCCCTTTCCCCACCTGGCAGTGCAGCTGTTCTGTTTGCAGGGGTGGGAGGGTGGAAGCAGGGTGTGGTGGACAAGGGTGCTGGAGCGTGTGGTATGTGATGATGCAGGAGCCCCAAGGCCTCACCATGTGGGTGTCAGGAGGCTGCCAGCAGGCCAGGTGGTCCACAAAAGCCTTCCCAAGGTCTGGGTTGGCTGCCCTGTCCACCCACAGCCTATCTGCCTGCCCTCTGTGTTCCCGCCTTCGCCGCGTGCATGCCCTGGGTCTTCCTGCTGGGGCGTGCCCTGGAACACGCCCTCCTCCCCCTGGTGTGCGCGTGATGATGCATGAGTATGTGTGTATATATGTGTGTGTGCACACATGCATGTGTACCACGTATGTGTGTAAGAGTGTTACCGGCCAACTGAGCAGCATCAACCCCGACCACTGAAACACTTTAATGTTTCCTTTTCTATAGAAATGTTAAGTCTATTCCCTAGTTCTTTAGTTTCTTAGCTCTTGGGCTTTGATTGCTTTTCTGACCAGTTTGTGAATCTTGGATGGAAGATCCCCCTTGCTTCTTAATTGCTTTGTAAATCAGTTCCTGAATCTGAAACAATGTAACTCTCCTACCCCTGATTCAGGTAACTAGTTGAAAGCCTGAGACTTCCTAACATCCCCCAGGCCAGGGAGCTAAATGTCAAACCCATTCTGTGTCCAGATAACTGACTCCACCTGAGTGATGGACTGAATAGCCACAAGTTTCATAAGAACTAACAGATTTACATTTTTGTCCTCATTCAGGAGCCTTGAGGATGCAGGGGATACCCCAACAAGCAAAGAAGCCAACACGGTCTTCCAGGTGGAGCTTGAGACCCCTTCCTCTCATCTGAGACCAGCTAGGGCGAGAGTTCCGTGAACCCCAAGAGGCAGGGACAGCTCTACGCCCCTGCCCAGCAGGAAGCAGATACAGAAGAAGAGACCTCCTGCCCCTCAGCTTCCCATAGAGATTTTATGGGGACCCCGTCTCTCAAGGAAAACTAGGCAGGCAGTTAGAGGCAGGCATTGGGTCTCTGCATTCCTACACGTCCCACAGAGTGTGACCGCCTGGGGGACATCCCCTCTCCAACCAAAACTCCCCATTGTATTGTAATTACCTACCCCCGCGGGAAGAGCAAGTGGACGCAAAATATCCAACTAGATCAGACCAGTCACTCACGCCTACACAGGACCTCTTGTCAATCACAGGGGCCAATCAAGTGGCCCTAGGCCCAGAGAGAACAGCCCATCCTGGAGATAAAGGATAAAAACCCCAAGTCCTGAGAAGCCTGCGCTGCTGCTGCCGCCTTTTCCCTGCTCCTTTTTACCGCTTCTTCCCTTTAAGCCTCACCTTTGCATGTGCCCCCTCCACACTCTTTGGTAATGGGCCCTTGAGCCATCCTCTAGTGCTCAGGTCTACTTCTATTTCTAAATGTACTATCTTTTCTAATAAACTACTTATTCTACCGCTTTACTCTGGTATCTCGTTCAATTCTTTGCTCGAGTTGCCAAGGACCTGGACTCTGCACCGAGAAAGGCCCACTCTCCGACAACAAGAATATGATGCATTGTGTGCACATTGTGTGTGTGTATGTGCATGTATGTGTAGGTGTCTGATCCACATATATGCTATGTATGTACGCAGGATGCTTGTGTACGTGTTTGCATGTGTGTATGTATGTGAGGCAGTGTATATATATGTAGAAATATATATAGACAGAAATAAAATCAATAGCATGTGAGTAAAGATAGAAAAGAATGTTTTTACAGCATGGTTTGTGATGGGCAAAACCAAAGCAAAACAAACACAAACAAAGAACTGGAAGCAACCAAAATGTGGGTGTCTGAGGTGAGTATGTAACCTGTGGTATGTCCACGCCATGGCACCCTATGCAGCATCTCAAAGGAATGGGTTAAATCTAAGTCAACTGAGACGGAAGGAGATGTCCGTTAAATATTTGCAAAAGAGGAAAAAAAACCAACAGATAGAAGTTATATGGTATGATCTCCATTTAAACAATATGATCAAGCTATAATACTCCCTGCTACAGCCGTGTATTGCAGAATAAATGTGAAAAAATTGTGGCAAAATCCAAAACTGGCTGCTGCTCCCAGAAAGCTTCAAGAAGTGAACTTAGGGCCGGCCGAGTGGCGCATTGGTTAAGAGCTGGTTTGGGGACGCCAGCAGCCCTGGTTCGGATCCCACATATGAGGACCAGTGACACTGCCCTAAAAAAAAAAAAAAAAAAAAAAGAAAAGAAAAGAAGTGAGCTGGAGAGGAGGTGCGGTAAAGAGTCATTGATCTTTTCATTGTTTCACTTGTTAAAATGAGGAGGTGTTACTTTTTTTTTTTTTTTGAGGGCAATGTCACTGGCCCTCACATGTGGGACCCGAACCGGGGTCACTGGCCTCCCAAGCCTGCGCCCAACTACCGCACCACTCGGCCGGCCCGAGGACGTGTTACTTTTAAAAAACAGCTTTATTGATGCATAATTGGCATACAAAAACTCATATTTAGAAAGTATCATATAGGCATATCGGGCCGGCCGAGTGGCGTGGCGGTTAAGCGCTGGTTTGGGAAGCCAGCAGCCCCGTTTCGGTACCACATGTGTGGGCCAGTGACACTGCCCTAAAAAAAAAAAAAAAAGAAAAAAAAGTATCATATAAGTTTTGACACAAGTAAGCCCCTGTCAAACTATCACCATGATCAAGGCCGTGTGCATATCCGTCACCCTCAAATCTCCTCTCCTGGTCCCTCTCCCTGCCTCCTGGCTCCCCAGTCCTTCCCCAGGAAGCCCCTTGACCTGCTGTCCGTCACCACAGATTTGTCTGCATTCTGTCGAGTTTTGTATGGATGGACTCATACAGCATGTGCTCTGTTTCTGTCTGGCTCCTCCTCAGCCTGATTTTGAGTTTCATTCATGCTGTTGTGTGAATGAATAGCTCATTTCCTTTCATTGCAGAGCAGCCTTCCATCACATGGAAAGAGTACAATTTGTTCACATCCATTCACATGTTGACACATTGTTTCCAGTTTGGGGCTATTACAAATAAAGCTGCTAAGAACATCTGTGTGTAAGTTTTTCTGTGGACTTAGGTTTTCGTTTAAATACCTAGGAATGGAATGCCTACCTCATATCATAGTGCATCTTTAATTCTTTAAGAAATTGCCAAATTCTTACAATGTCATTGTTTTGCCCTCTCACCTCGGTGTCTGAGAATTCTAGTTCCTCCCCAGCCTCACCACACTTTTGATAGCATCTGGCTTTTTCTTTTAGTCATTCTAATAGGTGTACAGTTGTTGTTGGAGAGTGGGCCTTTCTCGGCGCAAAGTCCAGGTCCTTGGCAACTCAAGCAAAGAATTGAACGAGATACCAGAGTAAAGCAGTAGAATAAGTAGTTTATTAGAAAAGATAGTACATTTAGAAATAGAAGTAGACTTGAGTACTAGAGGATGGCTCAAGGGCCCATTACCAAAGAGTGTGGAGGGGGCACAGGCAAAGGTGAGGCTTCAAGGGAAGAAGCAGTAAAAAGGAGCAGGGAAAAGGCGGCAGCCTTAGCAGCCTTAGCAGCCGTGCTTCCCTGCCAGGACTTGGGGTTTGTATCCTTTTTCTCCAGGATGGGCTGTTCTTCCTGGGCATAGGTGTGAGTGACTGGTCTGATCTAGTTGGATATTTTGCGTCCACTTGCTCTTCCCACGGGGGTAGGTAATTACAATACAACGGGGAGTTTTGGGTGGAGAGGGGATGTCCCCTGGGGGGTGGGTCACACTCAGTGGGACGTGTAGGAATGCAGAGACCCAATGCCTGCCTCTAACTACCTGCCTAGTTTTCCTTGAGAGACGGGGTCCCCATAAAATCTCTATGGGAAGCTGAGGGGCAGGAGGTCTCTTCTTCTGTATCTGCTTCCTGCAGGGCAGGGGCGTAGAGCTGTCCCTGCCTCTTGGGGTTCACGGAACTCTCGCCCTAGCTGGTCTCAGATGAGAGGAAGGGGTCTCAAGCTCCACCTGGAAGACCGTGTTGGCTTCTTTGCTTGTTGGGGTATCCCCTGCATCCTCAAGGCTCCTGAATGAGGACAAAAATGTAAATCTGTTAGTTCTTATGAAACTTGTGGCTATTCAGTCCATCACTCAGGTGGAGTCAGTTGTCTGGACCCAGAATGGGTTTGACATTTAGCTCCCTGGCCTGGGGGATGTTAGGAAGTCTCAGGCTTTCAACTAGTTATCTGAAGCAGGGGTAGGAGAGTTACATTGTTTCAGATTCAGGAACTGATTTACAAAGCAATTAAGAAGCAAGGGGGATCTTCCATCCAAGATTCACAAACTGGTCAGAAAAGCAATCAAAGCCCAAGAGCTAAGAAACTAAAGAACTAGGGAGGAAACTTAACATTTTTATATTTAACATTTCCATAGAAAAGAAAATATTAAAGTTTTTCAGTGGTGGGGGTGGGTGCTGCTCAGTTGGCCGGTAACACAGTGGTGTCTGATGTGGTTTTAATTTGCCTTTCTCTAATGTCTAATGATGTTCAGCATCTTTTCCCATGCTTGTTTGCTATATATATATATATATATATATATATATATATATATACTTTTTTTTTTTTTTTTTGACGGCAGTGTTACTGGCCCTCATATGTGGGACCGAACCGGGGCCACTGGCTTCCCAAGCCAGCTCTTAACCACCGCGCCACTCGGCCGGCCCTCATATATCTTTTTTGATGAAGTGTCTGATCAAATCTCATGTGGGAATTTTTGGGGAGAGTAAGGGAGAGCCTTGTTTGTTTTCTTATTATTGACTTTTGAGAGTTCTTTTTATAGTCTTCATATAATCCTTCATTGGCTATATGATTTATAAATATTTCCTCCTAGGACCAGCTGAGTGGCGCATTGGTTAAGAGCTGGCTTGGGACACCAGCGGCAGTGGTTCGGATCCCACATATGAGGACCAGTGACACTGCCCTCTACAGCGAACAACAGCTCCACCTGGAGCTGGGCTGTGCGAGCCTTGGTGACGGTGTAGGCTGCAGCCCCTGCTGCAGTGGGGCTGTCGTAGGCTACAGTGAGTGGCCGGCAGCCAGCGTGAGCTGCCAATAGCCGCGGTGAGCGACATCCAGAGGCCAGCGACCAATCTGCCTCATCTGGGAAGAGCGCAATGACAATACCAATATGGGCCAGTGAAGCAACGTCCTCCGCAACTAGACTGAAGAACAAAAAGACAGCAACTTGTCTGTTCCCCTTCCCCGATTTCCCAACACTGTTCCCCTCCCCCAATTCCCCAATGAAACCTTAAAAAAAAAAAGAAAAAGAAAGATTGTCTCCTAGTTTGCATCTTTCCATTCTCTTAATAGTGTCTTTCAAATAGCAGAAGTTTTAATTTCTTTTCGGTTAAAAATTATAGTAGTTTTATTGAGGAATGCATCATATGCCATACAATTCACCCATTTAACTCAGGGATTTTTAGTATATTAACAAACATGTGCACACATCACTCCAATTTGGGGACATTTAGAACATTTTCATTACCTCCAAAAAGAAACCTCATACCCATCAGCAGTCAGCCCCATCCCCAGCTCTAGGCAATTACTAATAAAAGTTTTTAACTTTGATGTCTGCAATTTACCAAGCTTTTCTTTTATGGACCACACTTTTGGTATCATATCTAAAATATTTTTGCCTAACTCAAGATCGCAAATTTTCTTCTCTCTTTTTTCTTTCTTCCAGAAGTTTTATAATTTTAGGTTTTACATTTAGGTTAATGATCCATTTTGAGTTCAATTTTGTATATGGTGGATGGTTTGAACTGAAGTTCTTTCTTTGCAGATAGATACCCAAACGTTCCATTTGTTAAAAGGCGATATCCTCTCTCCCCTGACTTCCTTCTGCACCTTTGTGAAACGCAGTCGCTCAGATACTGCAGGTCCATTTCCATTCCGTTGATCTATTGCTCCATCTGCACCCCAACACCAGGCTGCTGCAGTTCCTGCAGTTTTGCCGCAAGTCTCGATATTGGGCAATGTTGGCCTACTTCGTGCATCTTTCTCCGAGTTGTTCCAACTAGTCTAGGTCCTTTTCTCTTTCCCCGTGAGCTTTAGAGCCAGCTTCTCGATTTCTACCAAAAAGAGCCTGCTGGGTTTTGACTGGCATTGCACTGAATCTGTATGTCATTTGGGGGAATGGACATGTTAACAAAATCTCCATTTATTTAGATCTTAAGATTTTCTCAGCATGACATGTAGCTTTTACTGTATAATTCGCAGACATCTTTTGTCAGATTTATCCCTAAGTGTTTCATACTTTCGGTGCTATTGAAAATGATCTTTACAATTTTTAAATTTCTGATTGTTGCTATTATATAGGACACAGTTGATTTTTTTTTTTTTAAGATTTTATTGGGGAATTGGGGGAGGGGAACAGTGTTGGGGAATTGGGGGAGGGGAACAGTGTTGGGGAATTGGGGGAGGGGAACAGACAAGTTGCTGTCCTTTTGTTCTTCAGTCTAGTTTCGGAGGATGTTGCTTCACTGGCGCATGTTAGTATCGTCATTGTGCTCTTCCCGGGTGAGGCAGATCGGTTGCTGGCCTCTGGATGGTCGCTCACTGTAGCTATTGGCAGCTGACACTAGCTGCCAGCCGCTCATGCTGGCTGCCGGCCACTCACTGTAGCCTATGGCAGCCCCACTGTAGCAGGGGCTGCAGCTATGCCGTCCCGGGGACTCACAGCAGCCCAGCTCCAGATGAAGCTGTTGTTCACCATATTAGCTGTAGAGGGCAGTGTCACTGGCCCTCATATGTGGGATCTGAACCAGGGCCGCTGGCATCCCAAGCCAGCTCTTAATCAGCGCGCCACTCGGCTGGCCCCACAGTTGATTTTTACATACTGATGTTTGTACTACAAACTTGCTAACGTGACTTATAAGTTCCTGCAAGTTTGCTTATTTGTTTTGTAGATTCCACTAGGTTTTCTACATAGACAGTTGATGCTATCTACAAATAAGACAGTTTTGTTTTTTCCTTTCCAATCTGGTTGCTTTTTCCCCCCGTTTGCTTTATTTCGCTGGCTTGAACCTCCAATAGAAGAACCTCCAATAGAATTTTGTTCTGTGACCCCACGCTGGGCACTCCCTGCCTGAGGATGAGGAGGTCAGTGTGGAGGCCAGGCTCAGCCCTTCAATACCAGCTTTCACCTGTGCTCTCAGTTACCACGGACCAAGTCTGACATGAAACATGACAGATGGGCGCAACCAATAACCAGCTATCTCTGGGAGCGGCTGAATGGGCTGTCAGTGTGGAGATCTCACCCCCCTCCCTTCCATGCTGAGAGGGACATGCCCTTGGGCTTCTGGTGGGTTGAGCGGGCCCATGCCCGCTGTGGAGGGAGTGTGGCTGGGAGATGTGTTAGGCTGGGGAGGCGTCCTTCTGTCCTGCTTACTGGTGGCACGACCTCGAGAACATATTGCTGGCCCCTACCCAACACCTTCCCTTTCTCCTTTTTAACCGAGCCCTGTTTTTTTTTGAGGAGCAATGTGCCCAGCTGAAAATACGCATCTTACTAGACTCTTTTGCAGCTAGGGTTAGCTGTTTGAAGCGTGAGCAGAGATTTCTGGGAGAGGTTTTGCATTCTTGCTAGGATGCTCTTCCTTCCACCTCCCTCCCCTCCTTCGTTCTCTGCTGAAAGTATAGACGTGAGGCCCAGAGATGCTGCAGCCTTCTCAGAGCCATGAGGAGATGCTGAGCACGGCCTAGGAGTCTGGGACCCAGGTGGCACCAGGGACACCAGCTTTCTTGCTGTGTGGGTAGCCAAGCTCCTTGCTGGTGTAAGCTGTTACTAACCAGGTTTTCTGTCACTTGCAGCTGACAGGCTTTCTACTGGGGACATTTTAAGCCTGTTCTTCTCGAAAATGCTGCCCAAAAGACTTAGTCTATCTTGGAATTGTGGCACTGCTAAGATCGTTCATTCCTTTATTTCTTGAGTGTTGGTAGGTGGTTTGCCCTTGACCAGGCCTTCATTCTGGGGTCACTCAGGACAGGTCTGGTCCCTGCTTTCCTGGAGCTCACAGTGGCTTGGGAGACAGCTGTGAAGACAGAGCACCAGGGAGGGGGACACACAGAGGGGCTCACAGGGAGTCCCTGGCCCCTCTGGACCTCAGCTTCCCTGCCTGTAAGTGGGCAGACCGGACCAGGTGACAAGCTTCTTGCGCTCTGGCATGCATTCTTCAACTCTAGACAAGTTGGACCCTCCGACCTCCTTTCCCAGAACAGACGAGGAACAGAAACAGAGAGGGTGTGTGGTTTTCTCCAGGTCACATAGCAGGTCAGCACAAACGGTGCTGCAATGTCTGTATGTACATACAGGCCTTCCCAATGTGTCAGTGTAGCTAGGAAACATTCCTAGGACTAGAGCTGCTGAATCGGAGACAAACCAACCTTTATAACTTGGTTAGATGCTGAAAAATGCTTGCTTCCCCAAGAGGTTGTACTAATATATATGAATGAGAAACTCATGTACCCTCCAACGCAGTGGGTAATCAAAGTTTCTGATCTTTGCCAAACAAACAAGTGGAAAATTACATTTCGGGATAGTTTTAATTTGCATTTCTCTTATTAACAGTGGAGTTGACACCAAAAGCACGAGCAACAAAAGAAAATACAGATAATCTGGACTTCACCAAGATTAACAACTTTTGGACCTCAAAGGATATCAAGAAGGTAGAAAGACAAGCTACAGAGTGAGCAACAAAACTGCAAATCATACATCGGATAAGGGTCTGGTACCCAGAATATAAAGAACTCCTATAACTAGACAACAAAGAGAGAACTTTGCCAGAAATGGGCAAAGGGCTTGAACAGACACTTCTCCACAGAAGGTACACACAGGGCCAACAGACATGTGAAGACGCTCACCGGCACTCGTCATGAGGAAAATGTGCGTCAAACCGCAAGGAGATCTACTTGACACCCACCAGGACAGATAGGATTTTAGAAAGGGGGGAGTTGCAAGTGTTGGGAGGATGCAGAGAAATCGGACCCTCGTACACTGCTGGTGGGAAGTCACATGGGGCCGCTGCTGTGGGAAACCGTTTGGCAGTTGCTCAAAAAGTTAAATGTAGAGTTACCGTGTGACCCAGCAATCCCACTCCAAGGTATAGACCCAAAGAATTGAAAGCAGTGACGCAGATGAATCCCTGTCGCTCACATTCATAGCAGAACGCTTCGTAATCACCAAGAGCTGGAAACAGCCCCTGTGTCTGTCAACAGATCAATGGATAAACAAACTGCGGTGCAGCCACAATGGAACAGTATTCAGCCCCAACAAGGAATGAGCTCTGAGACGTGCCCCAGCATGGATGAAACACTGAAGAAACACCACGTGAAACAAGCCGACACCAGTGCCCACATTTTGTGTGATTCTATTAATACTCATAGGAAACGTCCAGAACAGGCCGATCCACAGAGACAGAAAGGAGATTGGTGATTGCCCGGAGCTGGGGGCGGGGGAGGGGAGTGACTGTTTGAGGGGGATGGCGTTTCCTTCTGGGATGATGGAAATGTTTTAGACCCAGGTGGAGGTGGTGGTTTCACCACACTGGGTCTTCACAGGCTCAGCTGGTTGGCAGCCTTAATTCCACCTGTGACTGTAACTCACCTTTGCCACAGGACCTGACACAGTCACAGCGTCCGGGGATGAGGCCTGAGCATCTTTGGGAGGCTGCTCTTCTGGAGACCCAGGGGTGGATGCCGTTCCAGAGGCTTCCACCTGCTCTCCGTGTTACAGCAGCTCACTTCTTGGACTAATGAACTAATGTGGGGGGTTGTGTTAACCACAAAGTATGTCCACAGCAAAGGCACATTCAGGGACCAGTAAGTGGACAGTGGGTGGGCCGGTGTGGCTACTGAACCAGCTGTGAGCTGGCCGGGACAGTCCTGGTTTCCTGGCCCTCACCTCCCCTGGCCCGGGCCTCCCCGTGCTGCAGAGGTTTACCCTGCTGGGAGAGAGCAGTGTCCGGCGGTGCCTGGCTGCATGGCAGTGCCTCAGATGAGGCCCTGGAACTTGTCTCTATGTATCCAAAACGAAACACCTCTTCCCCAAGAAGGGGCCCCCTCTGGCCTCCACGCCTCATGCCCTCGCTCCTCCAGAGCCATCAGTTCCGCCCAGACATTCCCAGAACCTGCTCCCTCTTTCCCAGGCTTGTCACTTCACCCGACATGCGCTGCTAAGGCTCAGGCCAGGGAGCTGACCGACTGCCGACTGCCCTCTTGCCGACGACTAAGGCTGCTTGGGGCACGGGGCCTCAGAGCTAAAACAGGACGGCTGGTCACCCCTCCAACAGATGCTCCAGGGCAGCTGTGAGGAAGTCATTTCTAGAACTTAATCCCATGTTGTTTCTCTTCAGCAGAAGACGCCAGAGTTCCCCAGGATAAAGCCACCCCGTGGCACGCACACGAGGCCCTTGCCATCTGTCTGCTGCCACCCACCCCACCTGCCCAATCCAGGCTTCCAGCTCTACCCCGCATGGGACATCTGGGGGCAAGGTGGCGTGTGCAGGACAGACGGCAGGCCTGACACCCTCAGAGCTGTCACCTTTGCAGTTGCGTAAGTGTCCTGGGGGCTGCTGTAGAAAAAGGCCACAAACTGGGGCCTTAAAGCAACAGAAATGGATTCCCTGCCAGCTCTGGAGGCCGGAAGTCTGAGATCAAGGTGCTGGCTCCTCCTGGAGGCGGAGGGCGAGCCCTTGCTTCTGGGGGTTGAGCACAGTCCTTGGCTTGTCGCTCTATCACTCCAGTCGGCCTCCGTCACCGTGCGGCCTTCTCCGGGCGTCTCTCTGTGCCCTCTCCTCTTCACATAAGGACACCGGTTGTTAGACTCAGGACACGTCTCACATCCAGGAGGACCCCGTCTCGAGATTCTTAACTAATTACACCCACAAGGACCCTGCTTCCTCCTTCTCTGAGAGTCTGAGCAGACAGGAATTTAGGAGGCACTCTTCAACCTGTCATAGATATCCCAGAGGTGGATTGTGTGGTTGGGGAAACTGAGGCAGGAGTCTTCACCCGTTCTGCTCGTGACTGGGCGTGGGCTCTGATGGCTCCAGCATTGTCCATCCAGCCTCCCCTGGGAGGCCCAGTTGTTCGTTGGCAGAGTGGGTCCCCAGGGACGCTCAGCGTTCTGGGTCTCACCCGAGGAGGGAGTCGGAAGGATTCAGCGTGGCAGCAGTCCTGAGGAAGACTTGCGGGTGAGTTCTGTGGCTGGGGGGACCCTCAGGTCTCTGGATTTGGGGGTGCTGGGCCTTTATACCTGCCTCACTTGTCACTGGATGCCCGCTGCCCTGGGAGGGCTGTGCCCTTGGCTGAGGCCCTCTCTTCCGCTGAGGGGACCCCCATGGGGCCAAGAGCTGAGAGCCCTCTGCTCGGAAGCCAGCTCCTCTTTCCTGAAAGGAGTCTGAGCAACCACCACCCAGCACTTGGGTGGACCTTTGGGTCCACAAAGCTCCCTGAGGCTCGCGGCTCAGGCCTTGGGATCTTTGCTTCACTGAGCAAGCGAGTGTGCTGACACCTGAACCCTGGCCACACCTGACCCCCACGGCCTCCTGAGAGTGTCCTTCCCAGAGGAGGAGGGCCGTCCCCAGGGCGGGTCCTTTCTAGAAGGCCCAGGACCTGTCGGCCTCACTGGCCTGCTCTCCACCAGGTCCCAGCCCAGAGCCTTCCAGCAGCTGGACGCTTCACCCTTGATGGGCCAGCAAAGGTTGTGCCCATTTACAGAGGGGCAGTGGGGGGCTGCAGAGGGGGAGCCCCTGCCGTTCTTGGCTTAGGCTGGTCTGTCTGACTCCAGAGGCCAAGCTTTCCCTGGTTCAGACTCTGCTTGGGGAGTGAGGGCCTCTGAGCATGCCCAGCCTGGGTCCAATTTCCCAAAGACATGGGATTCCCTGGGGATTACAGCCGCGCTGAGCGAAGGCCGCTGGGCTGTGTCCCGGTGCCTTTGGGGAAGGGATGTAAACATAGTCCTCTTTCCTTGGCCTCTCCCTGAGCCCCCACCCCTCGCCAGGGTGTAAGAGGCCCCGGACAGACCCCAAGCCCCTCCCCTCCTTCCGCCCTCCCCCACCTGTCCTGCTCTGGGCCTGCTGACTGGGGAAGGTGCCAGCAGCCAGACGATTAGGGACCACACTGGAGGCCGCCACAGCCAGGGAGGCAGCCATGGCCACACAGCAAGCGGACGAGTTTGAGTGTGAGGCGGGAGAACACTGGGGCTTTTCGCAAAATCAGAAGACTTTGGGGGTCAAAACCTTTTAAATCCATGAAACATAGCTTAAAATATCTTAAGTCGCCAGGGGTAAGTGTATGGAAAGGAGGAGTGGACTGAATGTCTGAGGGGAGGGTCCTGGGGACAGATCTGGTCTTGGGATCAGAGAGATTAAGATTGGACAGTAATAGGGCCGGCCGAGGGGCGCGATGGGTAAGCGCTGGCTTGGGAAGCCAGCGGCCCCGGTTAGGGTCCCGCATATGAGGGCCAGTGACACTGCCCTAAAATAAATAAATAAATAAAATGATTTTAACTATAAAAAAAAAAGACTGGACAGTAATAAAAAAGATAAGAAATAAAACAAAAAAATGAAAATGAAAGAAAAGATAGAAAATCAAACAAAGAGACAAAAACAAGAAAAAATGAAAAAAAAAAAGACTGGACAGTAATACTAATGATGACATTAAGATCAATCCAATTAATAATGGGACAGTAACAGGTAGACTATATGCCAAGCACTTTGTATATATTTTTACTGCACTGAGCCCTGTGTGGACTCTGGGACCCAGTATTTTTAACCTCACCGTATAGGGAGGAAGGCCACAGCTCAGAGAGGTGAGTTGACCTGCCCGAGGTCACACAGCTGGGCTATGAACGCTGGCTTTTGGCATCTGCACTCCCTCCAGTGGCCTCTCTATGCTGAGCTGAGTCCGTGACTGGCCCATAGTGTGAGCTTTCCTTCTATCGGCAGGGAAGCTGGCTGTACCTGTGATGTCCTGGGCTCCCCTGGGCTTTGGAGGTAGCAGGGGCTGCCAGGCTGCCCGCCCCCCAGCGAGGCCAGTGGCAGGGGAGTGGAAGGGAGGGCTAATTGTGGCTCTTTATTCATGGTCACATCCCTGTCCCCTGTGACAGTCAGGGCCTGAGGCAGAGCTCGCCAGGCAGCTGCACGCCACTGAGGCGAGCAAGACACCAATTTCTGCACCCCAGTTAGCAGGACTCAGGCCCCCTTAATTGAGAGTTGGGGACTCCCAGACCCTTATCTCAGAACACTGCATCCGGGACACCATCCTCCTGGCCTCCAGCCCACCCCACTGCCTATGGAACCCCCCCAGGCCCCAGGCACCCCTGCTCTCCACTCTAGGCTGGAGACTCAGCAAGCCCCCAGGTGGCCAGGCAGCGCCTCACTCAGCTCCCACGTCCTCCATGGCCAGGAATAACCAAGTGGTTCAAGTAGTGCCATGGTCTGGACCCTGCCTCCTGGGCATCCCCCCCTACAGGACTGAGTGCACTTCCCACCAGCTGGGAGGTGACAGGCAGGACCGCTGTCCCACTTCATCCATTTGGCTACCATTCTTTAATGAGCCAGCTCCTTTGCAAAGCACTGGGATATGGCTGCTCAAAACAGACTCACGGGCTATGGGTTTGCTGGGGGCCTGGAGTGAAAGCTAGGTCAGGACCCCAATGCCGGCCCCCTGGCGGGCTCCCTCCTGGAACACTCCCACTGCCTGACCCCGCCTAGAGGGTCACAAGCAACCCTGCCAGCTCTGCTGTTAGACGATCCCATCAGGGCAGGCTCCAGTGCCAGGGTGAGCTCTCTCCTCGGGAATGAAGGAAGCTGCCCTCCCGCCGGCCTGGTGTGGTAATTACTGCCGCCTGATCTCTCCTGCCCATTTGCCCTGAGGGGCACCAGCTGAAGCTCACAGCCAGAAGGGGGTCCGGGACCAGCCACCACGCCCAGCACGCCCGCTGTGCCGGCCCTGCAGCATTCTCTCCCCGGGAGGAGCTGACCCCCAGCTGCCTGATGCGTGCAGTCTCTGCCGGTGAGTCACAGGGCCACCTCGGGCCCCGATGGGCTGGTCCAGGGACTCCCTGGTAGGGCCTCACCATCACCCCAGCTCTAGCCAGATCCTGCCCGCTGGCTGTTTGCACATGAAAAATAAAACCGTCTCTGATTCCTTTACCCAGACAAAGCCGCTGCGAATGTCTCAGTCTATGTCTTTCCGGTCTGCTCAGTACACCTGTGCACATATTTTTATATAAAGATGAATTCAGATGTGAATAGTGGTTAATACCTGCAGGAACATTTCCCCAGGTGACTTAAAATCTTGAACAGCTTTATTGTGATATAATTAATCCCTTAAATTCTCCCACTGAAAGTGTACAACTCAATGGTTCTAGTAAACGTACAGAGCTGTGAAACCTACGCCATGATCCAGTCCAGCATTTTAATTGCCCCAACAGAGCCCCATGTCCATCTCCTCCCCTCCCCCAGCCCTAGACAAGCACGCATCTTTCTGTTGCCAGAGTTGCCTCTTCTGGATGTTTCATACAAATGGAATCACACCAAGGTATTTGGGGACCTCAGTCTTTTTGGAAGCCACAACTTGCCTGGGTGCTCAGTGTTCTGATCTGTGGGTATGTCTGTGGTCTGGAGCACTCATCCTTCCCTACCCCCACCCCCACTGAAGGTCTCAGGTGGGACTGTAAAGGGTGAGGTCTCTGTACACAGCATAGCAGCCCACTGCGGGTGTGTGCAGCCACTCACTCTTCTCCAGACAGCAGAGCGGCTTCCTTGGCTCGCACAGGTACCCCTGGCAGTGTTGCCCACAGAGGGGATGATGACACACAGACCAGGCTGCGCCTCTCTGACAGGCACGGTGCCACGCGCTGCCCAGTCTTGGGTGGGTCTGAGGCTCCTTCTCCAGAGCCCGGCCTGCGCTCCTGGGAAAGCATCTCTGGCTGGAAATCTTCATTCGCTGATGATGGTGGTGATTAATCGGAAGGAGCTGCCCAGATCAGGTGGGGCAGGTGGGTCATCCAGCTGGGAAGGAAATGGTCTGTACATTCAGGACCCGCTCATTCAGGACGGAGGCTGCATGAGGCTGCCAAGCAGCGGGAGCGGGCTTTTCACGTGTCGTCAACTAATTCTGGAAGATGGTTCTCAAAATATTCTCAGGCATGGCCATCCACCAACGACACTGTGAATTTTTTCAAAGTGCTGGCCTTTGGGGGACTTGAAGCTGAGCCCTTTGGGGTTCTGTGTCAACTTCCTTCCTGCAGATCAGGGCAAGGGGGTCAGTTCTGGCTACAGGGCAGAGAGTCCTGCCTCTTCACTGGACACTGCTCAGGGTCCCTGGAAAGTCCTTTCCCTTGCAAAGCGTTTAGAGCGTCACCAACCCACCGTGAAAAAGCATTTGCCCAGCTGTTGCCGCGGGGTGTGTGTGTGTGTGTGTGTGTGTGTGCGCGCGCGTGCCTGAACACCATGTCCAGTGGCTGCCTGTGGACAGCGTCCATACTCACACGCCCTCCCACACCAGGCATCACCCACAGGTGTGCACTGTCTCCTCTCTGAAGGTGCCAGCCAAGCCCTGACACATGTCACCATTGCCTTTGTGTCTCACCTTTTGTGTTCCTACTTCTGCCGTGTCCAAGCTGGTTGTGAAGTGGGTCCACCATCCTGTGTGCAGGCAGAGCAACGTGGTCTGGCGTGTGTCCGTGCGTGGGGTGGGGCTCAGGGAGGCACCAGCTGACAGTCCCATCTTCACAGGGCCTGAGACCAGGCCCGGGGGTGGGCTGCCTTTCCCGGACACCCCTGAACTCTGCTCCTGCCAGCCCTTCCCATGAGGACACGGCCCATCCTAACCCCCACTTCAGAAACCCTGTCTGCTTCGGCCCCGTCAAAACACCCCACTTCCCCAACGTACCCTTCCTTGTCTGCCCCACAGTGTGGCTAATGCCTCGCCCTCCATCATGTGCCTGGGGTCCAGCCCAGCCAGGACTCGTGGTGAGGGGATGACTCATGGGTCACCACCGGGATGAGTCAGGGTGGCCTCACGGAGAAGGCTCTCTCCTCGTCCACCAAGTGTGGGTACTGGGGAGAGAGACAAACGCAGGTAGTGGGCACATGATCTAGATCAGAGGTGGTCCACGTTTCCCAGGAGGGGTCCTTTTATTTATTCGTTTTTTAAAAAGCATTTCTTCCTTCTTTTTTTTTTCTTTTTAAAATTGGGGAACAGTGTATTTTTCCAGGACCCATCAGCTCTAAGTCAAGTAGTTGTTTCAATTTAGTCGTGGAGGGCTTGGGGATTGAACCGGCAACCTTGGTGTTATGAGCACTGCGCTGTAACCCACGGAGCTAACCGGCCGCCCAGGAGGGGGCCCTTTTAAATCATAGAACCTGTTTGCCATGGCAGTGGCGCTTTTAGTACCTGATAAGGACAAGACTGACTCTGAATTCCATAGCACTTTAGAGGAATTTCCATTTTATCACAATAGTACTGAGCCGACCAGAAGTTGCTGAATGAATCCTCGATGAATGAAGGACCGGACTCCATGCTTGTTGGGCCTTCTCTCATATTTGTGCGCCCAGCACTCCTGGAATCTGGCAGAAACGCTCATGCAAGGATCTGGCTGTGGACTCTAGGGGTGGACGCCACAGGCTGGGACCACCAGTCAAAACAGGAGAGGGGACCTCCCATGGCAGCCCGTCTTGGGGGGGGGGTTAGGGCTAGGGGCTCAAATGTGACCTCAGCATTTTCCCTGGTTTCAGCTCCAGCAGGTGGCTGGCTGGGTTCCCTGTTTCAAGGAGACTCACCATCCTGGAGACTAAGGACACAGGAGCCCTGGGTCCCTCCCTTCCCAGCTGCCCCCATGCCCCAGGGGAAATCAAACAGCCCGGGCCCAGGGGAACCACCGGGCTGCACCTGGCTGTCAGTCCCGAGGACGCCGCCTGCACGGCCCTCTGGGCTGACCTCTGCACACCCGGCCCAGGCACAGGGCCAGGCCAGGCCTTGGTCCTGGAGGGCAGTGCCAGGACAGCCCCCAGCGGCGCGGCGGGGCCAGGCAGCGGCTTTCCGCCCCTGAGACAGACCCAGCCTGCACCCAGGTGCCCTTCGGGGATCCAGAAACCGCTTCTCTTCAAAACGGCGGGGAGAAGGCAGCCGGAGGCGCGGCTGCCCGGGGCCACCCAGCTAAGGAACCAAGGAGTCAGTGTGAGGAGTGGACTCCCCGCTCTGCGGGGGCTAGCGGAAACGCCCCTTTCCGTCCCCCTGGGACCCCCGCCGGCACACAGCCAGGGAGGGCGGCCCGAAGGTGGGAAGCGCGGCGTCGCAGCGCCCTCGGCGCGGTCAGCGGGGGTGGGGGTCCGGCCGGCAGGGGGCTCCGCGGGTCTGCCGCCGCCCACTGTGCAGCGGGGAAAGGGCTCGCCCTGAGCCGGGAGGGTCCAGGAGCCTCGGTCCTGCGCCCGGCCGCGCAGGCGGCCAGCCCCACTGCCTGGGGTTGGCGCTCCGTGGGCGTGTGCATGCGCGTCTCCACGGGCAACCGCGCAGTCGCCCGGCAACCCGCGTCGCCCCCCAGGGAGTCCCCCGGAGGAGGGGGAGGAGGAGGGGATGCCCGTGCAGCTCCGCGCAGTCCCTACCTGCCGCCAGGCCTGGGATGCAGGTGGCAGGGGTTACCGCTGGGCCTGCTCCACACCTGTCCAGCCCTCCCTGGAGCTGCTCCTGGGGCTGGGCTGGCACCGAGGGGGGCGGAAACCCTCGCTGCACTCGGGCAAGCCCCTTCCCTCCCTGGGAAGCAGAGGCAGCAAGGCCAGCCTTCTCCCCGGGCTGGGTGAGGAGCAAAGGGGCTGCAGATGTGAGCACTTGGTGAGTCCCAGGCAATGATGACAGGCTCCTGGGAGCCCAGCAGGGAGCAGTGCCTGCGGGTGGGGGTTGTGTCAAGGGTTGGGATCCAGGGTGTCTCAGGTGATGTCCAACTCAGAACTGAGGGCAGAGGGCAGCATTGGGCACTGGGAGGCCCCTAAGATCACCCACAGAGCTTGGACAGAGTTTGGGGTTGTCCCCTTGGGTTGCCTGCCTTTTAGGACGTCATTGGCCACTTCCTGCACCTCCTGATTTGGTGTTTACTTACCACTTGAGGCCACACACTCCAGCCCAAAAGTTACAGGGTTCCACCCCTGCAACCCCAGACCCATGTCCATTAGTGTGGCCCCTGAACTAGGAGGCAGCCTGTGCCGCCGGCTGAGGCACAAGGGGGTTTTGGTTGGTGCACAGCTGAAGCACAGCTTAACCCCTCTCCTGGGCCAGCAGTGGGTCCAACTTAGCAGGACTTCGTGGGCACCTGGAACACAGCTCCTGCTTCCAGAGACCTGGCCTGTATCACTCCACTAAGGAACCCCATGAGGAAATAGGCTGTGGGCTGTGAGAGGGGCGCACTGGCTGAGACTGCAGGGTGGCCGAGTCCCAGCGCCACTCCACGCTGGGCAGTCTTGGCCGGTGCGTGCTTACCTTCTGTGAATAGTGGGGGCAATCTCCCCACCTCGTTTGTGGGGCTTGTCCGGCCCGTGTCACCCCGCAGCGTTGGTCAGGTACTGACAGTCACTCTGTAAAGGGTCCACCCTCCAGAGTCCCCTCCCGGCCTCAGAACGGCTCTGTTGGGCTTGAACACCTTCCAGCTGGGTAACGTTGAACAGGTGCCTTGATTTTCCTGGGCCTCAGTTTCCTCAGTCTATAAAATGGGGACAAAGCTAAGGCTGTGGGGGATTAACCGAGATGGGCAGGCACTTCCGGTGTCCGGGAGAATCTCTCCCGGTGCCACCTCCTCCGGCCTCCTGTCCGCAGGGCCCTCCAGGTCCTCAGCGCCTCCCTCTGTTGGAGCCCGAATGGCCCTCGCTTTCCCCTTGGTGTTTTCCTTTCTGGCCTCCTTCCCCTCCCCACACCCACTTCATCCCCCCTCCCTTTTTCACTGTCAGTTTCCTTTCTCTGCTGTGAACCTTGGTGAAGGCCCTCCGACTGTGTCCCGCCTGCCTGCCACTGTCCCCCCAGCCCCTGCCCTGCCTGCTGCCCAGGAGTTGGGCCTGGGCGGGCGGGGGCAGGGTGCTGATGTCACATTTATCCGCAACTCCCTGCCTAACGCAAATTTCATCCTCGTTCTCTCTGAATCAATTTACTTTTATTGCCTCAGCTGCTCAAAAGCAATTTTTCAAGAACAAAAAGGTCAGCACGTCCAAGACTAATCAATTCTGGGAGAGCTCCTGCCGCCACTGCCAGGGAGGCCGGGACGGGCGCCCCCCCTCCCGCCAGCCCCTCCCGCCAGCCCCTCCCGCCAGCCCCATCACTTTTATTGCTGCATGATGCCCGTCATTAGCGGCGTGTTTGAGACGCCCCACAGTGTTCCTACAACATAAAACCTGGGCCACTTGCAAAGGGGGGTCTGGGTGGGTTTATGGCCACTCACTGGCTCCGGACAGTAACAGCCGAGCTGATGGATCGCCTGCGCGGCGAGCCAGGACAGGAAGCATCCAGCCACTTGTTCAAAAGCTCAGCCGTAAAGGGAGTCTCCAGAGGAGCCGGGGCTGGCCCTCAGGCCCTCACTGTGGCTTGGACACCTACCTGCCTGCTGTGACCCCATCTGGGCCTTTCCCCTCAAGGCCGCCCTGGGCCCCACGGCATCCCTGCTGGGAGCCAGAATACTCCTTCCCGAGCACCCCCTCTCGGCCCCCCAATGCCAGGCCCCGCACCCTCCAACCCTGTGAGGTCTGTATTGCCCTTCTAGATGGGGAAGCTGAGGCCCAACATCAGGGAAGAAGGAAGCAGCGGACGCGGACTCCAAACAGCTAAGTTACCCCCCTGGGGGCACGGCCCGAGCTGTGCCGCGTGGGGGCCAGGTCTGCCATGCCAGGCTTTGCCCTCATGCCCCACTCTCCTCGTTCCCCACCACCCTGACATCTGATGCCCATGACAACAGGAGCTAAGCTGGGCTCCCAGGGGCTGACCCTGCCTCAGTGCTCTGCATGGTGACCCCACAGTCCCCACAAGAGCCCTGTTATGTCATTCACATGCCCATTTTACCGATGAGGAAACTGACACGGGAGCTAGAATATTACGCTCCAGCCCACACAGCTGGAGACAGCCAGCAGGGGCTAGACCCCAGCGACTCACTTTTGCCCTTTTAGAAATGGCTTGGGGGCCGGCCGAGGGGCGCGGTGGTTAAGCGCTGGCTTGGGAAGCCAGCGGCCCCGGTTCGGGCCCCACGTACGAGGGCCAGTGACACTGCCCTCGAAAAAAAAAGAAATGGCTTAGGATATGAAATATCCAGAACCAGGAAATCCATACGAGCAGAAGGCAGACCGGTGGTGGCCAGGGGGAGGGGGAGGGGAGAAAGTGCTTCATGGGAACTGGTCTTCTTTCTGGGGTGATGAGACTGTCCCTGAATTAGATAGAGGCGAAGGCTGCACGACACTATGAATGCACCAAATGCCACTGAACTGTGCCACTTAAAACGGTTAATTTTATGTTATGTGAACTTCACTTCAATAAATTATTTTTAAAAAACCACACACACAGCTTCGGTTTTTCTGTCACCTGCTTGGCAAGAGGCTGGATGACCGCCAGCTCTGGATGTCTCAGCACAGGTGGCCTGCCGCTGCTTTCCTGGGGGAGGTATGACAGCAGGAGAGATTCTGAGATGTCCTCCCTGGCAGGAGTGTTGCCTCTCCCAGAAAGCCTTCTGGGCTGACCCACCTGCTCCGAGGTCTCCTCCCAACCACCACGGTCCCATTCGTGCCTGAGGGTACAGTCTGCACTTGGCTGTGAGCCATGGGTAAGAGGCCCCTAGTTATTTCCGCTGCAGTGGCTCTGTTCCCAGCCAGGCCACAGCCTCGTCTCATCTGGCTCTGCCGGGTATCTCATAGCTCTGTCCACAGCACGCGGGCAAGGCGCCCCGGCTCCCCGCCAGACAGGACCCACACATACGCATCGTGGGTCCTAGGAGCTCCCTCCGCCCCCAGCCCTCTCGGCCTGGGCTCCCCCACTTCCACCACCCCAAGGTCTGATCTGAGCTCCCAGAACTTTTGACCTTTCCACAAAGCATCAGAGGTCATCTGGTAGACCCCAACCTGCTAACCAGTGCCCCCTCCAGGCTTTCTTGCATGGTACAATGACAGCTCCTTGCTCCCAATGACAGGACAGCTCTGCCTACTGTAAAGTTCTTTCTTGGATGGAACCCGAGTGAGTCACAGTCCCATTCTATAACAGACTGCTCACCCCGTTCACTGAAGAGCAAGCCTTGTCCCCTCAGCAGGCCAGGCCAGCATACAGGTGAAGTCTGCCCCCAGCGCCCCCATCCCCGCCCCAGTGGTCTCCCAAAGTCCCTGCCATGGGCCATTTCCAGCCTGGCTGCCCCTCTCTTGCTCTCCAAGGCCATGTCCAGCAGGAGCGCAAACCCTTGGCGGCCCCCTGCTGGGCAGGACGCCCTGCCACTCTGGAAGGTGACGGGCCAGGTCTCTTTTTGTCCTACGGGCCTTGGGGAGCCTCTGTCCCAGGGTGAGAAGGGGTTTCAGAGCAGAAGTAAAGCCTGGGACTGGTGAGTCCCCGTGGCACATGGGCCCTGCGGTCAGCTAGAGGGTTGGATGCAGCCCTTGCCAGGAAACTGCCCAGGAACTGGCAAGTGACTCCCTTCTCCCGGATGGGTCGGATGGGTCAGATGGGTTGGGTCGCATCAGAAAGGCTGAGTGACACGCCCAGAAGACAGCAAATACCAGTGTCTTTAATCAAATTTGTTTCTTTAGCAAGGAGGATGACACCGGCTCATGACGTGTGTTTTGTCCTAGGCACGGTGTCAAATGCCAACTAATCGTGTGCCCATTTACCGGGACTGGCCAGTAAAGGAAGGGTTAGGCAGGGAGGGGCCACCTTGCAGACAGAGGCCAGGAGGGGAGGCCTGCTGGATGTCCCCATGAAGTGTCAGGGCCCAGTGTCCACGCCAGGCACCACTCTGCCCTGCCTGTCTCCCTGCCAGTGCGCCTGGCTTGCAGGCCGCGGAACCCGATCTGCCTCCCTGTTTCGGCTGCTGGGGCCCCTGCCAAGTCCTTCTGAACAGGCAGCAACTGCCAAACGTTCTAAGAAATGCCTCCTGGGGTTTTCTCAGGAGACCGGGTGAGGCAGGAAGTCCCCTGGTCTGAGGGGACAGTGTAGCAGCTGGCACCCAGAGCTCTCCCGGGGGCGCAGGCTGGTGACCCAGAGACAGGAGCTCCAGGTCCAGTCCAGGGCTTTTGCTGGTGGCCAGTGGCTCCCCACGTGCCCTATATACAGACCTTGAGCCCAGGAGAGCCAGCATGCCCAGGATCACAGAGCTACACCGTCCAGGGGCTGGGGCTGTCCCCACTGTGGTCCCTGACTCGCTCCCCATGGCGGCACATGGCCAACAAAGGGACATATCTGATGGCCTGTTGTTACTTCACGTTCAGAAGAATTTGAATCAACTCTGTCTGGCGTCCTATACTGGGCTTGCGGAGAGGGTGAAAATTGTAAACTTATTTTATTTCTTAATAACAAAGAAATACCATTGGTGTTTTGACAAATAACGACATATTTTCACATTGAGCCGATCTAGGCCACGCTACCTCCAGGTGACTTGTGCAAAGTAATGCCCTTGAGCTGCTTGAAGATTTCCCTTGGTTGTCTCCCAGGTGGCCTCTGGGTCCCCCTCCTCCGTCTCCCTCTCCCCAGCCCCCACCACCCTTTCATGCGGCTAAACTCAAGGGTCACGCTGTCACCTGAACAGACCAATCACAATGGCATCATTATAGTTCAAAAAAAAAAAAAAAGTGTGTGTGTGAGTGTGTGTGTGTGAGTGTGTGTGTGTGTGTGTGTGTGTGTGTGTGCGCGCGCACAGGGGTCCAGGAATTTAGCTTTTAGCCGCACCCAGAAGGGCAGTACAATCAGCTATTGTTGTGTTAGAAGTGTCCGGGTGATAAGAAGGGAGGCTAGAAATGCTGCTTTCTGAACCGATTGCAGAACAGAATAGAAAGTTCAAGGCCAAGAGATAGCTGAGAACAAGGCTCAGGGATCAGCCCCTCCAGGCCGCCCTCAGGGCTTCTGTTGGGCCTCCAACCCCCTGGCAGCGCAAGTGTGTCCCTGTGTCCCCCTCCACCAGCTTCCTAGAAAGGGGGACCCAGCTCAGTGCCCCCCACATTTTCTCTCACCTCCCGGGGCCAGACACCCGAGGGTTCTGTGAAAGTCTCTAGCTGTACCAGGCACTGTTGGACCGGCTTTATTTACCTCCAATATCTCACCACTGCTCACACCCACTGTGTGCTGAAGGTGGCCACTCCTCCTACTTGGACAGTCAGGGAAACTGAGGCATGTGGATGGGGACAAAACACTTGGATCTGAACCACAGCTGTGTGTCTGTGCTTTCCCACCATGCTGCACTGTGTCCTGTTTATCCCATAAGACTGTCCCTACGGGTGTCCGGTTTGTGGGGACGATAAACACTGGCCTTGAGTTTCCTGGGTCACTTCCGGTTGTTGATTCGCCTGGGGCCCGAGTTTGGCTAATCTTTCCCAGGGGGATACCCATCTGGGAGTCCTGCAGCTGTCATCCTCCCGTCAGCATTAGCGACGTAGAGGACAGAGCTGAGGGCAGAAGGAGCTGCAGTGACCCAGTGCAGGTGAGAGTGTGGGCTTTGGGCCAGGCCGTGGGCCTTGAATCCAGTCGGCCACTAAGTAGCAGTGTGACCTCAGGCAGGTTGCTTAACCTCTCTGTGCCTCAGTTTCCTAATCTAGGAAATAGGGATAATAATGGCCCTACCCCATATGGCCACTGGTAAGAATCACAGAGAGCACTTGGCTGGGTCCCTGCCATGTTTAGGGGACGGAAAAGCATTTGCTTCAGCCCAAGCCCCTCACTGTGTAGACCAGGGGTTGGCAAACTTTAGAGACGGAAGAGCCGTCAGTGGTCAGCAAACTGTGGCTCACGAGCCACACACAGCTCTTTGGGTACGTACATGTGGCTCTGAAGTAAACTTGAAAATGAAAATAAAACTATCCTAGTTTCATTTATAAAAATTTTAAGTTTTATATTATTCACATAATGGTGACTGTAAAAAAATATTTATGGCTCTTGAATAAGTTTTTTTTTTTAATTTCTTGAGGGCAGTGTCACTGGCCCTCATATGTGGGACCCGAATCCGGGGCCGCTGGCTTCCCAAGCCAGCGCTTAACCACCGCACCACTCGGCCGGCCCATTGAATAAGTTTTAAATTGTTGTGAGGGACAGGACTGACTCTTCCAGGGCTCAGCAAACTTTTGAGACGGAACGTACCCAAAGAGCTGCATGTGGCTTGTGAGCCGCAGTTTGCCAAACCCTGGTCTAAACTAACCACTGGGGCCCAGAAATTCATGGCCTCCCCCTGCGTTTGCCAGTACATCATGCCAGCCTCCTGGCTCTTCCCCGGCAGGCACAAGTCTGGGAGCAGATGGCAACTGGGGTCCCCCGGCCACAGCCATAGGCCCCTGGGGAACCTCCCAGATGAGTCGATGCGGGTGGGGCTCTTGTGGGTGCACTGCCAGTCAAGCCTATGGTATCACCCCTCAGCTCTCTAGCCTCCCTGGCTTAGGGCCCCAAGGTCCCTCCCCTAGCTTGATGACTCATGGGCAGCAACCTTGTCACCACGGGGTCTCTGAGTCCAGGATGGAGGCTTTGGCTAAATTTCCCTGCCACTTTCCCCCGCCCCCAACACGAGACCTTTCTGAGGCTCCACCTCCACTGTATCTTGGTCTTTGCCTCTCACACCTGCTGTGGGGCAGACACTGAAACCTTGGTGGGTGAGGCCCAGACATGGGCGTGTGTGAGTGGGGGCTTGTGCAGGGCATCAGAGCTGGCGAAAAGCTACTGCAGGTAAAGCCCCGCTCCACCCGCTCTCTCCCGCAGCTGTGAGGCAGGCCCCAGTGACATGGCGGTCTAACAGGACAGCGCACGCGCGGTGCTTTATGTTATGTTACACTTTTCATTTAATTATGAGCATTAGAGATGGGTACTGTTACTGTCCACATTTTACAGGTGAGCAAAGACCGGCTCAGAGAAGCTAAGTGACTTGCCCAAGGTCACACAGCAGGAGAGAGGCCTGGACCCAGGATGAACCCAGGATGAACAGAAGGCTCCAGAGAGCCACTCTAAGCAAAAAACTCGTCTCCCCCATGCACCCCTCGGTGACCTGCTGAGCTAACCTGGGGGCCCCCGGCTCTAATCTTATCGCGGCCCCATCAGCACTTGTCACAGCCTCTTTTATGGTCTGTGTACTCTGACATGTGTCCGTGTTGGAAGTGACATGCCTTCATTCTGACAATATTTGCTGAGCGTCAGGGAGGGGCCCTTGTTTATGAATTTATCGTCCAGCAAACACTGCACTGGGCGTGGGGGCCATGGAGCCATGCCCCTGTGAGGGTCCTTGTAGGAGGTCCGGGGCGTGGTGGGCGGAGAAGCCAGCTCCATGGGAGGAGCCAGAGGCCTAGTCGCCAGCACGCAAGTTCGGAGAGGTCCCGTGATGTGCCTGCAGTCCCCGTGGACACAGGAATTCAGGATACAAATACAAGCCTCCCCCTGCCTCCCCACCCCCACCCCCCCGCCATGGGGGAAGGTCCTTTGAGCCAAAGTTGGTATTTGGGGAGTCCTGTGTTGCCTAGGGGCATCCACTGGGAGCAGTCATGGGCTAGGTTCCCCTGGGGGAGATAGCCTCGGACCCAAAGCCCCAGACACCCCATCTCTGTACTGCTCCTCACATGGTCAAGGCTCCATGCTGTGGGGTGCTGTGGGGCACCGCTCCTGTCGGGGGCACGCGGGGACAGCTGGGCTGGGCCTTGAGGCCGGCTGGGCTCAGCTGAGTGGCGGTGAGAGCCGCCTGGCACCTCTCACGTCGCCCAGTCCAGCGCTGGCTCCCGGGTCTGCTCTGATCCGGAAACGCGGCAGCTGTGGCTGCAGAGAAGGGGTAGGTGTGAGGCGGGCAGGGCAGGTCTGGCACAGCTGGTGGGGGAGGGGTGGGGAATGGGACTGCTGAGGACTGGCGGGGGCTGGTTCTTCTCTTACAAGGGGTGTGGGACGCTGTGGTCACCCCAGCTCAGCAGTCTGGAGAATCAGCCAGCGTGTGTATTTGCCAAGTTCTAAGCTTTCAGAGGCAGGAAAGTCCTACTTCTGTGGTTTCCAGAATATAAAAGCAGGGGTGGGGGTGAGGCGAGGAGCACCAGGGCAGCCTTCTGACTCCTCCATCTGGTCCCGGCGCCTCACGGGAGACAAGGGTGGGTGCCTCCCTGCACCCCCTCGAACACCCAGGTAGCGAGTGCTGGACACCCTTCCGCAGGCCCCTTGCAGCTTCGGAGCTCAGGAGGGGGCACCAGGTTTCACTGGGGAGCAGCCCCCTGGAGGCCAGGGCTGGGGTGTCCACTCCAAGGCTCCAGGGGACCTACGGACAGTCTCACCCCATTCCCTGCACATCTGGGAGGGGTCCAGGCACCCCTAGTTTTCAGTCCCAGTGACTCTTGTGTCTGATCAGGGGCTGGGGAGCATTACCACCCATTCTGTATTCCAGCCTTGAACCGGACTCCTGGTGCCTGGGATTCAGGACCCCTCTAAGGCAGGTGTGGGGCCTGGGCTCTTGGATGGCTGCAGGAGATGATTCCCGGCAGGGCAGGCACATGGTGGGGGGAGGGGATGGCTCCAGGGCCCAGAAGCTGCGCCTCATCACTGCGCCCCAGCCCTAGGCTTACTCACTCCCGCGGGGCCCTCGTGCTACCAGGGAGCTTGTCAAGCTTCCTACGAATTCTCTGCGTGATTTTTGTGATGACCATCTGCCAGGCTGGCCCAAGTTCCCTCCTTCCTGGCCCCATGCAGTGGACCTGACAGCGTCTTGAGTGGGCAGAGGGCCGGCGCCTCTGAGGGGGAAGGAGGAAAGGGGGGCACAGCCCCGGGAAGGGCCGCCCCGCCACGCGCGCGCCCTGAATCTGCCTGTGACACTCCTCGTGGACGCCAGCCAGTGGCTGTCCTCCCCAACCTGTCTCTCATCTGAACACACACCCGTACCTGGCCTAGGTGTTTGGTACACGGCGGCACTCAATGCATGCACGCCTATTCTTCCTGAAAGGAGGACACTAAGAGCCCTATTTTACAGGGAAGACGTTCCCCTGGGGGCCTGGGACAGACCCCGGAGCGCACTCTCCCCCACCCCCCCGCACCCCCACGGCTGGTGAGCGGGTGGGCTCCCCAGGCCCCATCCTGTCCCCATTCCTGCCCCCTGAGACCTGTGGGCTCCAGCTGGGCATGGCCTAGCTTCCCCTTTCACCCTGCCTCGAGGGGTCCCTGAAGCTACTGGTCCTTCCTTCCTTCCTAGGACTGAGCTCAGGGGTGCATCCGATTCCGGGTGTGTCCCTCTACCCCGAGGGCGCCCAGCCTGGTGCGCAGGACAATCTGTGGGGTTCCTCGCCAGCTTGCTTCCTGGGTGGCCTTACAAGTGGTCTTTGGCTCCTCCCCGCTGGGTGCTGGAGTTGCAGTGGAGAGAGTGGGGCTAGTCAAGCCCCTCTCCCCTCTAGGAAGTGGGGGCTTCTGTCCTCAAGCTGAGGATCACACCCCAATCACCTGCCCCACAGACAGAGGCCCAGAGAGGGCAGGGAGCATGCCTGAGGTCACACAGCAAGCCTAGGCCGCACATCAGGCCCTCTTCCCTGGGTGGGTGTGAGAGAGGCTCCAGAGGCCCAGAGAGGGCAGGGAGCATGCCTGAGGTCACACAGCAAGCCTAGGCCACACATCAGGCCCTCTTCCCTGGGTGGGTGTGAGAGAGGCTCCAGAGAGAGAACAGGCAACTCCACTGGAGTCAAGTAAACTGAGTCAAGGTGCCAGCTGGACAGGGTTCAGGGTGTCTCCTCCCTTGGGGAAGGGCTGCCCAAAGCCCTTGGCCAGAAACTGCCCAAGCACAGGGAAAGGAGAATCAGAAAGGCCTGGCCACCAGTCCTGGCTCTGCCGCCTATGGGCTGGGTGACCTTGGGCCAATAACTTAGCCTCTCTGTTTCCTTCTTTGTGAAATTGGGTAAACGCAGCACTGCCCCCACCTGGTTGCTGTGAGTATTGAGTGCTCTGATGAATGGAATGCACCCGCAGCTTAAGTGTCCCACAGGCCCCACCCTCGGGCCTCCACAGACTAGTCAGAGGTCCCCATAGCTCCTGCCGGCAGGCGGGGAGTTCTCCACCCTCGGGGGTGTTCCAGATGACAGGATGTGGGTGGGAGGGTCAAGCCCCAGCCTGGAGTGGAACTAGACGAACTAGCCCCTTCTCTTCCTGGAGCTCCCCGAGGAGGCCTCTGCATGGCCAGGTGGATGGTCAGTGGTGCCCTATCTCCTGCAGACAGTCCCAGGGGAAAGTGGGGACGGAACAGGGAGGCCTGTTCACCCCAAACACGGAAGACAGAGCTGCTGCTGCTGCCGTTCAGGTCCAAGAGCCGAGCAGCCTGCCGGGACAGGCCATCTGTCCGTCAAGGGCTGGGGCCAGGGGCCCAGTGAGGCTGGGGCGCGGGCTGCTGGACGCGGGAGCCCGGGGTCCTCAGCTGCACTCAGGGCTCTCCTAGTCCTCGCCGACGGCTGATCGGGGCCCAGCTCCTCTTGCCCGCTGGACCAAGCTGTCTACGGAAGCCAACAAGCATCATTAACTCACATGAGGGACCCAAATAAATCTTGATTTCAAGAGAAAATGAACCCTGCGGGTCTGCAAGTCCCATGACGGGGACCTGCCAGGCAGATGGATACCACTGGGCTGGGTGGGCTCTGGACCTGGGCTGAGGGGCCTTTACCTACGGCCGGCATGGGCTGGTCAGATCTGTTGGCACTACTTTCCGGCCTGACTGCCCCCAGGGAGCCCTGGAGCTCCTCAGCTCTTCCGAGGCCCGAGGTCCCCATTTCTCTGCCCCTGGAGAAAGGGGGCTTGGTGTATATATCCTCAGGGTTTGTAAAGAAAGCGACAGCTGGACACAGAGAGACCGAGCGGGAGGCTGAGCAAGCGGTGGGGGTACAGACGCTAGGTCCGGGGGAGGGCGGGGAGGGCGCTCGGAGGCTTGGTCGGGTCCTGCCCGTGCTGCCTGAGAGGGCGGGCTGGGGGAGGTCAGCCGCAGAACCGGCCTGCAGGGGGGTGGCTGCGGGGCAGAGACAGCTTCATCTTCCTTTTAGGGCCCTCTCAGGGGCCCGGCGTGCTTTTCTCTCCCAGCCCCTGCGTCTCACTGGAGTGATTCCTTGGCAGAGCTGCCAGCTTGCACAGTGTCCTTTTAATTAGATTCTCCCAAATTCCCTCTGTCACTGAGTTATTAATATTTATCAGGAGTACACCTGATATGATTAGATCAGTGGGCCCGGGGGGATGGAGGGGGCCGGCCCTGCTCCCCCTCCCCTCCCTCCCCTCGTCCCATTCCTACTCCAGTGCTCCCCCTCCACCTCATGCCTGTGGGGTCCTGCATGCCTCTTTCTGTCAGTGCCCCTCCCTGCCCCCCACTTTGGGGGGAACCCATGCACATGGTGGTGGAGTACGCCCGGCGGAGGGCGGGATCCCCACTCTGAGAAAAGGCCCACTGGGTGTGAGAAGGGACAGCAGAAGACGGGAGGGGCCTGAGTGACGCCCCTTCCTGTGGGAAGGGGAATTAGCAAGGAGGAGGATTTTTGAGGATGCAGGAGGGCCCCACTGTGCCCACAGAGCCTCCTTCTGCCAGGCCCCCGGCCCCCGGGGGGCTCTGCTGGGGAAGGCTGTGGTCCGGGTGGGACGTGAGCCTCTGCCTGCCTCCTCCCTCCCAGGACACTAATTCCTGGTGAGAAGCCCAGGCTTTGAAGCAACATGGCTGTGTGGCTGAATCCCACAGCCAGGTCTGTGTCTGGGATTCATCACAGCTGGGAACAGGAGTGGGGGCTGTGGGGGCAGCGCCCGCACAGTGACCTCGTGTCCCAGGGCCTGGGGGGGGGGGTTGGGCACGCCAAGTGGGCCCCAATCCAGGCTTCGGAACTTGCTCTCTAGGAAGGAAAACAGCCTATGGGGCCCCAGGCCTGTCTGGGCCTTGGCAGTCTCAAGCCCCTCCAGGGCTGGGGACAGAAACCACTGAGGCCTGGAGCCATCACTGGGACGCTTCCTGGCGGGGCGTCCTTTCGAACCGAAACCCTCATTAAGCGGACTCGGGACCAGCGGCCCACTTTGCAGGCAGACCTGGCAGCGGTGGGCAGCTTCAGGTACGCGATGACAGTGGGGTCTGTGCAGGGACCCAGAAGCCCAGGCCAGACTCGGGGCCTCCCGCCCTCCGGGGACCCTGGGACCACTTTGGGGTTGCCCTGGAGGCTGCATCCAGCCCGGAGAGTTGAGGGGAAGGGTCATGGTGAGGGTCTGACCCTGGACCCGGGTGGGCCTCAGACTGCGCAGCCCGCAGAGCGCTTGGCCACTGCCCGGGGGAGGGGAGCTGCCGGTTGGAAGTGAGGGGCACCGCTCGCAGCCTCGCTGCACTGTCCCGCCCATGGGCGTCTGAGGAGACACACCTGTGGAGGCAGTGCCCCTTCCTACCTCCATTAACCTGAGTCCAGTTCATGGGTCTCACCCACCCCCAGAGACCTCACCCCCATCAGCAGCTGGGCACCGCCTGTTGTAGGCAGAATGTGGAAGAATTGGGTTCTTGGCCTCATCCCCCCATGAAGTCAGCCCCCCACACACACACCCTCACCCCTATGCCCTGTGTGCCTGTCACCTCTCACTCCACCTTGCCACTCTGTTTCAGGCTGGCGATTCTGAGCCGTAAACACTCCTCTTTATTTGCCAGGCTCAGGTGGTCATGTGGCGCAGCTCAGCCGTGAGACCAAGAACTGGGGGAAACTCCCATCTAAATTAATCATTACACAGAACCTGGGGATTTATCAGAAAACCAAGAGGATGCCTGGGCTTTGGAGAAAGAGGGAGCATTCCTAGAAGTGGAACGGAGCCTGCAATTTGTGTAGGCGGGTGGGATCCCCCCCAGGGGCACATGCCCAGAGGTCTCAGGGCCACAGGCACTTTCGATGAAGTTTTCCAACTGGGGCTGGAGGTGGGTGGAATAGAGGGTGGGGCTAGACACCGGGAAAGGGCCCTGGGGGACTGTCATGGCGGAGTGAGCCCACCTGCCACCCGCTCACCCACAGTCTCTGCTCCTGGTCGGTGTCTGTCTCAGCTAGTTGTTTTACACTTGGATTTCCTTTTGCAAAAGGAAACCGAGACCCCACGTCAGAAAAGCAGGCTTCCAGTTGAGCTAATATGAAAAGCTGGAACTCCCCAGCTCGTGTCCACCTAAGCCTGTGCTCTGGACAGAGTGAGGAGCCCCGAGGGACCGGGTTCTCCCCACCGAGGACCTCCATAGAGCTCCAGAGGGCAGAGTGGCTGGGATGCAAGGCCAGCGATCGGGGAGCGACTGTCCTGGTGCCTGGCCCCTTGGCAGTGCCTTTGCCCAGGTCTCCTCAGAAAATTGGGAACAGCCAGTTGGTGCTCTCTTCGCCAATTCATAAACCCATGATAACATTTATTATTCTTCAGTCGTTATTTTGAACAGGGCCCATCCTTACCCTTTCCTGGGTGTCCCTCTCCGTATCTCCTACGCGTCCCCGTCTACCTGGTGACCACTGCTGTGCTGTGCTTCCAGACCGGCATGCTCACTCATCATTAACTTGTAGCCACTAGCACCCTTGGTGTCTGTTTCTATTTTGCTTCTTTGCGATCAAGAATGAATGGACTTTATCAGTAAACTGTGTCTGGTCCTTGGTGAAACCTTCCCATTTTGCTGAACTGCACAAGCCTCTCGTGGGTTGATGGGGTTTGGAACCCGCTTCTGCCCCCCCAGAGGCTGCTCCAGCGAGCCTGTGGCACCAGACCCCCTTGCACCTTAACTCTAGCATCCAAACATCGATTTAGAAAATGAAGTCATTCTAATGTCTCAAAATATAAAGTGCCCTCTTTGGTTCAAATTCCTGGTGGAAGAGCTGGTGGCATTTGACCTATCAAGGCAGATGTGTGATCATACACAGATCCGGAATGGTATATTTGCAGACCACTTCGTCTGAATTACGCAGTACGTGCCCCAGGAGCGTGGAGACCACGTTACCCTCCCGAGAGGTACAGAGGAGGGTGGGAAGGAGCCGAGTAAGGAGGAGTGGTGACTTGCAGTGTCTCGATGCCCAGACCTGAGTGTGGTCCAGGAGGCCATTGGCAGGTGTCCTCTGGTCTGCAGAGGGCATGAAAGCGGCCAGGCAGGTCTGGACCCCTTCCCAGTGGCCATGAGGAGGCGCAGGGTGTGACGACACGGGAGGCCCTCGTGAATCCCCTTCAACCGTGGGGTTGCCCAGGTGGCTGATAACTGGTGGAGGCGATGGGGCCTGTTCTCACTGCAGCTCTCTTCCTAGCTTTTCCCAGGCCTGCCAAGTCCTGCTGCTCTGTTCTCTCCAGGGAGCTTATATGAGTGGTGGGCAGGGCCTGCAGCCAGCCTGCTGTGGGCTCTGTTTTGAAAGCCAGTGTTCCTCTAGGCGAGGGACGGGGCACAATTAACCAGGGGACAGCAGAGGCCTTCATGTGCATGTGCGTGCATGTGTGCGTGCGTGCGTGCATGTGTGTGTGTGCGTGTGTATAGGGGGACGCTGACCTGTGGACCTCCCAGGACAGGATAGGGTAGAGATGCAGGGGTGCTCCAGGAGCCAGTGTCCCAGCCAGAGGGAAGACCCGGCCCCCACGGGCCCCTTGGGTTTGGACCGAGGGCATCTCAGTGGCAATGATGGGCCAGGCACAGAGCACCCTGCACATTTTGCATGGGACCCTCCCACCCCTGCTCACTGCATGTCCTTAGGTGGGTGGGTGGGGAAGGGGAACCACCAATAATGACAGAGGCTGAACTGGGCTGATGGGCTCATACCGGGATTTGACTGGATTGAAGGAAAATAGGGTAATGTTTGCGGTTCGCTGGGTTTCTGGAGTAAGAGTCACACCTGTGGAGAAGTGCGGGTGCCGAAGGCTGCTCAGCCACAGCATTCAAGGTTTGCCCCGTGGGCCCAGAGGCATGGGTGTCCAAGTGGCCTCTCCTGGGGGCCGGCAGGGTGGCTTTGCTCATCGGAGGGTTTGCAAAATTTCTGCCCCAGAAACCCCAGTGACCCACCCAGCATGCTCCAGCCTCGGTCCCCTGCCGTGGGCCCACGGTACAATGGAACCAGGCCTCCCTGTTGGGGCTCACTACATGCTTGTTGAATGACTGTGTGAATGAATGAATGATGTGGAATTGGGCTGTGCACAAGACACTCACTCTTAGAAATGAACAAGGCCCCAGGAACTTCCCAAGTGGAGTCCTAGTCTGTGAGTGGCACACCCGGCCATCTACACTGCAGCAGACTGGCTGTGCCCAGACCCTCAGCCCCAGCACAGCACAGCCCTGGGCCTCTCCGGCCCGCCTGGAGTCTGGCTTTCCCTCCGGGTGGCTGTCCCAAAGCCATGACTGCCTAGTTGTTATTTATGGGAGAACCTGAGCTGAGCAAAGACAAACATCCTGATGGGCATCCTGCTTGGGCCACACCCAGGGAACTAGCTGCCCAACGGCTGGAAAGGCCTTTCCGGGAGGGGCCCGGGCCAGCGTGTGACTTTGGGAGGCCCTTGGTTCACCCACTGTCGTGCTGCCTGATGCGGCCTGCCATGGAGGGAAGTGATGGAGGAGGGGCTGGGTGCCAGGCTCATCTCTGCCTGCACGAGGCCACCTCCGGAGCTTCATGTCCCAGTCAGCGCTGGGCTTGGCGTCCAGGCACACTGGAGAAGCAGCACCTCCCACCCCAAAAGGACGAAGGTCTCTCTTAGCTGATGTGTCACCTGGGCCGGGTGCCAGCCCTGCTATGCAGAGAGACATCTCAGCCAAGGCGGAGGGTGAGATGGACCCTGCAGACATGAGCCACCCGCCCCCCACTGCAGACAGACGGTCAGGAGAGCGGCACACGTGTCCTCCCCTCGCAGGCAGAGCCCGCCACCCCACCATGGTGCTCCAGAACAGGGATGACCAGGCCTCCACGCACACGTCCTGTAGTCCTGGGCACGTGTCCCTGCGGCAGGCTCCAGGGGTTCGGAGGGCAGTGAGCCGAGGAGCCGAGGCCTGGATTCTTGCTCTAACTCCCACCCCGACGAGGCCAGATTCACCTTGTCTGCCTCCTTTAGAACGCCCACCAAATGCACGAGTCCGGCTCTTCCTGAAATGGGAGCCCTGGCATCTAAGTCTCAGTAAAACACTGTGTGTTCTGGGTGTGGGGGTGTCTCGGGGGCCCCCAGGCTCTTTCCCAGGGTTTCATTAGTTCTCCCATCAGACCCTCCGTCTGGGTGGCATGGATCGTCCCTCCCTCCCTGCCCTCTCTACTGCAGCCCAAGAGCCTGCTCCCATCGGCCCCGCGGGCCAGCGGGCCAGGCTTCCCAGGAGGGGCCAGCTACCGCTGGCCAGCCCTGCTGGCTTCCCCATCCCCAAGGACCCACCAGTTCCCCTCCCCCACCACGGAACAGCCTGGAAGCATGTGCAAACCTTCGCCAGCGCCAAGGCCTGCCACACTTTGACCTAACAAACCCCGCCAGACCTCCCCCGCCAGGCGCCGTGGAGCACACATTTGTTGTCAGTATGATTTTATTTACTTTGCGGTGGAATCTATGAGAGCCGGAAGCACCATTGGGACCATGGCCAGCAGGGGTCATGGTGACCAGTCGAGGGCCTGGGCCTGACCAGCGGGTGATCATGTTTTAAAAACAAAACCAAATACAGAGAACGAATCGCTTGCCATGAACATCAGTACTCTCTTGGTAATGGTGGAAGTTTTATGAAACTTTCCCTTAAACAATAGCAAAAACCTGTCCCCTTTAAGCCCAAGATGCTGGAGATGAGATGGCCCTGTGACTTGCGCTCCCTTTGACCTTGAAATGTTACCTTCTTACTTAGAAATTCAGCGGGGCCAGGTGCCTGCGGACTGTGTGCACTCCCCTGCTCCCCAGAGGCCCAGGGACGCAGGCAGCTTCCTCTCCTGGTCTCTCAAGCACTGACCCAGGAAAACAGCCCCAGCTCAGGTGGTTTCCACGGCTGAGGGGTGAGCCCTTGGGCACACACACCATAACTCCACTGACGAGCCTTACAGCCCACATCCACAGACATGTCTCACGGGGTCGCTGAGGTTATGGTTTACGGTTGATTTTTCTTTGTGGCAGGAGTGAGTGGCATGGGGTGAATTTTACAGAAGAGGCACAGAGGTCCCCCCTTAGCCAGGTGGACACGTGGAAGAGAGCGGGTTCCCTGACTCCCAAACCACGGAGAGCTTTCAAGTCCCAAGCAGGACAGCAGTCAAGGTTGCCAAAGGCCAAGGTCAGTGGTCTCTTCCCTGAGTGGCAGGTGAGGTCCTTGGGACTTGGTAAGCCTCCTGGACCATTTCCGCATGGAGAGTCCCCACAGCCATCCTGTGAGATGGGCTGGGTGGGAGTCACCATTCTCATTTGCAGGTGAGGAAACTGAGGCTCAGGGAAGCAGAAGGCCAGGTACCCTGGAAGGGTCAAAGGTAGGACAACAACAGGTCCTGGTCCCTAGGCAAGGGTCTTCCAGAAATGCAGCATTGCTCACTCCCGTCAGGGGAGCCCTGTTCAGCTCCCCAACTTTGGGGGACAAGAGCTGTTTGGTTTGGGGGCAGTCCCTTATGGGCCAGGACAGAATGCTTTCACTCCCGCGAGGGCCGGCCTTGCTGCCTGGGTAGGAAGCGCGTCGGGGGCGTAAGAAGCGCGTCGGGGGCGTGCCCAGCCGCAGGCTGGACTTGTGGGCTTCCTCCTTTCCGTGGAGTTCTCTGCTGTGGCAGAGCTCAGAGGTCAGTCCAGGCCCACTGCTGGCCCAGGGCACACACCTGCATACTTGTGGGCTTTCCTGGGAGAGCGCCCCCTTCCTGGGTCAGGGCGGTCTGCAAGGGCCTCTGCAGGACCGACAGACCGGAAGAGGCTTCCTTTCTTTTGCCTGGTGAACCCAGGCGTCCCTGACACCCTCCAGCCTCCCTGCAGGACACAGCCCCGAGCAGGCCCCTATCACCCTGGGGGATGCCTCCCTCCAACTTATTTCTACCAAACAAGAACCGACAGGAGAGCGCAGAGGGACTGCACAGAAACCGTGAAAGCCAGAGGCCCCCGGCCCCCTGCCCCCAGCCAGGGTACACAGCCTTTGCCCCATTTCCTATGTCCGCCTGTCAAAGGTTGGAGCTGGGTGACCTCTGCCAGCCACTGCCACTTAGCCCAGGGGAAGCCCACGTTTCGGGACCAGCATCTCTGTCCTGTCCAGCTGCCTGCCCCCCAACAGGGCTTCAGGTAGGGCTCTTCTGGAAAACTCAAAGGACACTTGGTCCTGGATTCAAAACCCTCCATCCTGTCTGAGACTTGCCCAGTTGGGACAACACAGCTGCCTGCTGATGGCATCCAGACCAAGGCTGCCTGTGGAGCGGCCTCTTCTAGACTGCTGACCCTCCTCCTGCGAGGTGGGCTGGGCCCCTCCATACCCCCCACCCCCGACTCGCTCAGGGAGTCGGATTCCCAGGATTTGTGAGTTCCAAATCTTCCTGGCTGGGACTTGGAACCTTCTGGAATAGCACACTGTCCCCCTCCGCACCAGGGTGAGGACATCAGCTTCCCGGACACGACCGCCCTCCCAGACTCAGCTTCCTCCTGTCATCTGCCCTCCCCGGCGGGCAAGTCCCCGGCGCGCCGCCCCGGCAAAGGCACCCCCTCTCCCCAGAGGCCCAACAACATCGTGCAATGTCGGTGCAGACATGAGTGGTGGGGAAACTTTTAAGTATGCGCACACACGCACGCTGGCCAATAACATTAAGTGTCATTTTAAAAAATGGGTTAAATAAGCAGCATTGCAGAGGACGGCCAGGCCAGCTGATTACCCCGTATTTGCACGTTCTGGCGGTGGGAAGGCTAGAAGTCTAATGACTGAATTATCACCCTAATGTCTTTTGCTGACTGGGAATAATCCTGGGGCAACAGCTGCCTCAGGGTTTTTGGCTGGTTTCCTCTAATTGCATCCAGATTAAGGGAGGGGCTTCTCCATCCTTCTGAGTTGGAGCTGTAAGCAGCTGTCCAGGGAGCCCACACAACCAGGTCCTGGGCTTCCAAGCTCCTGGCTGCTGCGTGAGGCGCAGATCTCACCGGGGCCCTGGCCAGCCCACCAGGGTGGGAGGGGGGCGCACTGAGGGCAGGGGTGGCACTTGGGGTACCGGGACATGGGGAGCTGTGAGAGCCAGAAGATTCAGAATAAATGCTCTGCACCAGGAACCTCCAGATAAGGGGCTCCCTGGACACCCCTGCCAGCAGCCCAAAGGCACAAGGTATCTCAGAACAATGCGTGGCACTCTCCTGCTGGAGTGTGCAGGGAAGAGCATTTCTCCCCTTAGGCGTCCCCTGCCGCTGGACAAGGTATGTCCCAAAACACTCGTACTTGGACCAGGACCTCCAGGTAGTGAGACTGTACCCACCACCCAGATCTTCACCCTTCCCTGAACTCCCAGCCATGACATCCCCCTGGGAAAGGCATCTGCACCTTTGCCTTGGCTAGCCTGCGGGAGGGATCCAAGAGACACGGAGCAGTGGCCAGTCTGACCTCAGGCATAGAAGCAAGCCCAACCCAGACTAGGAAAACTGCCCGGCCTAAACCACCGACCTTCAGGCTTGTGTACGAGACAAGTACATGTCATTTGAAGCCATCAAGTTTTGGGGTTGTTATGCAGCATTACTGTGGCAATGGGTGACTGACACTCCTGTGCACGGGGGTGTGGTTCCTAGAGGGTCCATGTAGTACCTGGTTAACTTGAGCCGGTTCCACAATGGGTTAGCAGCCAGCACAGAAAGGAGCAAAGTAGATGAGAAGTCCATCCCTACCCAGCCGGGACCCCTGCTGCTAGACTGCAATGGTCGGTATCCCACGATCTGGGCACTGATGGGGCTCCAGGATGGTCTCCCCAAAAGGCTCTTGGACAGAGGAACTGGGAACTTGAGAGGGCCGGTCTGAGCCGCCCCGCCTGCTGGAGGACTTGGGCTGGCGGAGCAGAGGAGCCGCCCCGCCTGCTGGAGGACTTGGGCTGGCGGAGCAGAGGAGCCGCCCCGCCTGCTGGAGGACTTGGGCTGGCGGAGCAGAGGAGCTGAGGGAGCAGGCTGCTGCTGCCTTCCTCCTTCCTCTTGAGAAACATCTGTTTAGATGTTTAAGGTGGATGGCGCCATCCTGTAGCCTTCAGCCTCCATCCAGTGTGAAAGGCTGGGTAGGAAGAAGCTCTCAGTCGGGGCTGTGTCTCCATGACTCTCAGCATTTCAAGGATTGTTCTCCCCAGGATGTGCTGAAATTCGTCTCCTCACTGCCCAGTCCAGGCGGTGGGGTTCTGTGCAAACGGCTGGCTGGGAGCTCCCCACACCCAGTCTACCCATCTCTAAATCCCAGGTGCAACTGGTAGAAGATCTTTTGGAGGCAGGAGAGGATGCTGGGAAGATCTGGTTCCCACCCAGAACACAGAGGTGCCCTGAGTGCTGGCTACTTGACTGTGGCCGCATTGCATTCAAAGCTGACTCAAAGAAGACCCAGGTCAAGCGGGCTGCAGGCCCCGCGGGAAAGTGGGTGTCTTTCTGGCTATTTTCAGGCGCTTTGTCTTGGTTGGTCAGTTAATATACTGTTGCTTCCCTCAGACATTGCAGAGTTTCTTCCGAGTTTTGCAGCCACATGCACGCGTGCACAGACACACACACACACACACACACACACACACACACACACACACACACCCTCGGCCCATCCAGCCCCCAGTTGGTTGCCGTATTTGGTGGGGTCGACCTTAACAACGCCAAAGAACCTCAGGTAGAAATTCCCCGGCTAAGGAAGAGGGCTCTGGCTCACGGCTCAGGCCCACGGGCAGGCAGTCTCCCTCACATACCAGGAGTATAACATGTTAAATGGACAGTGTGAAAGTCCCAACTTCTCAAACCTCCCACCGCTCTTACACCTCTCTATCCTGAAATCAGTGGGGCATTTTTTTCCTTTTTGGGGGCAGCTGTCTTCACATCAGCATTGCAGCTGTGGCTGGAGAAGCTGTGGGAAGTCTGTTTGGCTCGCTCTGAGAATAAGGCCTGATGAAGAGGGGTGTCCAGCTTGCAAAGAAGTCTCTGGGCCTGGTAGAACCCCCTCGCTTCTGTTTCCCCTGGTGCTGGCGGGTGAACTAGACCTTTGCCCGCTCTGCCTTCCCCACTGCTTGGCAATACCCTGAGATTGCTGAGGAAGCTGGGGGAATTCCTGGGTCCCACTGACATGCATCAGAGGAAAGCAACCCAGAAGCCAGCGAGCCTGTCTCCAGGGGGAGGGGCTGTGCCGCGTGGTCCCTGGCTGTTCTCTGGGTGGCTGTCGGGACTTGCTTCTCTCACTTCTGGACTCTGCTTTTGTCATTAATATGGAAAGTTTCCCTCATTTCTCCCAAAGGCATTTCCTTACGATTCTACCATCCCCTGTCCCCTCCATGTCCATCCCCACCCCTCCCACAAGCCTGGGACCTCTGGTAAGGTCCCCTCAACCCTCATCCAGCACAGGGAGCCCAACTTATCTGCGGAAACCAAAGCCTTCCCGAGGCGTCTTCGGGCCCTTCCTGCCTTCTCTGGGGAGCTTGGGTGAAGGCATCTCCACTGTGCCCCCGTAGGGACAGCTCTCCGACCCCGGGTGGTGGCCCGTACACTCCACGGCAGGTATGTAACCACTATCCCACATGCCCGTCCCACACAGCTTGCACAGGTCATGAAGGCTGCAGGGGATCCGGGGCAAGAGGCGGAACTGATACAGCAAACTCCTTGCCTGCAAAGAGAGAGGACAGGCAGTGAGGAGGGGCAGGGGCACAGTGGGTGGCCAAAGAGCGCCTGTGGGCTGACCATGTGCCAGGCTCAGGGCAGGAGCTCTGCCTGCAGTCCCATTCAATGCCAGCATGGCGGGACCCCCTGGGCCAGCTGCAGTGACAGGACCCACTGGACAGTGGTGGGCCCTGAGGAGCAGGGCAGCCAAGCCCCAGCATCGGCCATAGGCACCAACCACTGGGCCTTGGAGTGGAGCTTGCTCAGCTCTGCACATGGGGGCGGGGCTCTGTAAAGTGAAGGGATGGGGCCTGAATAGGGGCGG
This sequence comes from Aselliscus stoliczkanus, assembly GCA_033961575.1. Taxonomy (NCBI): domain Eukaryota; kingdom Metazoa; phylum Chordata; class Mammalia; order Chiroptera; family Hipposideridae; genus Aselliscus; species Aselliscus stoliczkanus. The sequence goes on from CM066739.1 coordinate 52,313,922, forward strand.
GGCTCTGTAAGTGAAGGGATGGGGCCTGAATAGGGGTGGGGCTCTGTAAGTGAAGGGATGGGGCCTGAATAGGGGTGGGGCTCTGTAAGTGAAGGGATGGGGCCTGAATAGGGGCGGGGCTCTGTAAGTGAAGGGATGGGGCCTGAATAGGGGCGGGGCTCTGTAAGTGTGGGGTGGGGCGGGGCGGGGCTCTCACCTTCCTGAGAACCAGCTCCCCATTCATGTGCATGGCCAAGTTCCCAAAGTGCAGAAGCATCTGGTCGGTGGCCAGCTGCTGTTCGATGACATCATCCCCATAGATGGCCACAATGGCCACACAGATGAAAAGGTGAAAGTAATCCGTCTGGAGGGTATGGAGAGAGAGCAGGGTTCAGACAAAGCCTCTCACCCAGCCGCAGGCCCTGCCTCCAGGTGGAGGCTGTGTGCAGGGGTGCAGTGAGGCTGTCCGGGCACGTTATATGGCCCTAGGTAAGCCACACAACCTCTTTCATCCTGTTTCCTACCCGCAAATGAGCCAATGTCAGTACCTGTGATAGTCAGTACCACAGGCTGCCATGACACCCAAAGGGATGATGCTGGCGCTGGCCTTCCTTGGGCTGCTGTTGCTCTTTTGGGGAGCCCTTGGGTACTCTCTGACATGGGGGCAAAGGACACACTTCCTCTGAAGGCGGGCCCGTACTCACTCTGAAGGCTTAGTGGTAACAGTCTTGAGACAGTGAGTGCCAAAGGCTGGGTCAGGACACACCCCAGTGGCTCGTGGACACACCAGCGAGAAAGAACCCTCTGGCAGCCACCCACCGGTCAGTGCCCTCCTGCCTCCAAGCTGAATGTCCCAACTCCTGCCCCAAAGAGGACTCAGGCTTGTCGCTAAGAAAGTGGGAAGGAGACGCTAAGAGAGTGAGCATGGCAGCCCCCCCGACAGTCCCCATGTAGTGGCAGCGCCTGGCCTACAGCAGGAAGCGGCACTTGGTCTTGACCTTGGTGCATCCTGCTCTCTGTCCTGTCCGGATGCTCTGAGGGCATGTGGCCTTTGATTCACATGCGCTTCCAGGAGCAGAGGAAGGACAAGGTGCACCAGGAAGCCCGGGTTTAGTCTCCCGATGTCAACCAGCCAGCCAGACGGAACCGCGGAACCGCGTTTCTAAACAGGGCTGGGCGGGGCCCACAACGCAGGCAGAGGTTATGGCAGCAACACCCCACATGCCCTGGAGGGAACACCCCCAGGCTGTGGGCCCCGCACTGCAGCCATCCCTCTGAACTAATCCGGAATGGTCTTGCCCGACGGGCTCCAGGAAGGTGTTCTCAGAGGAGCGTGGGGAGGGAAAGGGGGCGCACGGCCTACAGAGGGCTGGACAGAGGTACAGGACTAATTTCAGTTCCAGGAACACAGCCCAGGGCAGCCTAGCCGCTGTGGGCAAACTGGAAGTAAATAGATAGACTATAGCCTTTCTCACTCAGGGGTCACTTTCAAAGCCAAAGGCACCAACCACCTGGTAGCAACCCCTTCTGCAGAGCCCACTGCTGCTGAATTAGCGTATTTCCCGCACCATTATCCTACCACCTCCCATCCCCAAAACTCCCCTGGTAATAATTTGATCAAAGAGAAGGGCCAAATGTAATCCAAAGTCTGAAAATGATGTGAGCTTGATTTGTGGACTTGGAGAAAGATGGCGGCCAAGAGAGATGTTCAAACTGGCCTCCACCCTGGAATTCTTACCAGGTCACAATGATGAAATCACCATGAGAAATGGCCGCGTCTGTTGCGTGGTGCTCAGGGTTCACGTACAACATTAGCCTAAACATGATGTAATAAGGGTGGCAACTTTGCTGCAGGGAAAACATGCAGTGGGGCCTTGCAAAGCAGACACGACAGAAAAACAATGTGATCCAGCGTTTTGGACCGTCCGTGCCAGCACTTCTGATTAGTGCAGACGTTTCACCCTGTACATAACACATTGCCAAGCTGGCTAATCCAGGTGGGCGACGAAGCCAGACCTGGGCTGGGGTGAGCGTGGGAGGTGCTGAGGACGGAGGTGGCACCAGAGCTACCTTTCTTCAGACTCACTTTTATCAGATATCACCCTGCTGTGACATTAGAAAGGCAGGGCAATGCTGAGGCAAATTTATGCGGGCTTCTGTCTACCTGCAAGCTTTGTGTCCTCCAAGCAGCCATAGTGAGAACCGATCCTGCAGAAAGGGTCCTGGCCACCTCCCGGATGCATCAACCCTATTTCTTTTCTTTTTTTTGACGGCAGTATCACTGGCCCTCATGTGGGACCGAACCCGGGGCTGCTGGTTTCCCAGGCCAGCGCTTAACCACCGCGCCACTCGGCCGGCCCTTTTTTTTTTTTTTTGAGGGCAGTGTCACTGGCCCTCACATGTGGGATCCAAACCGGGGCCGCTGGTGTCCCAAGCCACTCTTAACCACCACGCCACTCGGCTGGCCCAACAACCCTACTTTTTTTTTTTTTTTTAAAGATTTTATTGGGGAATTGGGGGAGGGGAACAGACAAGTTGCTGTCTTTTTGTTCTTCAGTCTAGTTGCAGAGGACATTGCTTCACTGTTGGTATCGTCATTGCGCTCTTCCTGGGTGAGGCAGATGGGTCGCTGGCCTCTGGATGGTCGCTCACTGCGGCTATTGACAGCTCACGCTGGCTGCCAGCCACTCACACTGGCTGCCGGCCACTCACTGTAGCCTATGGCAGCCCACTGCAGCAGGGGCTGCAGCCCACACCGTCACCGGGGCTCGCACAGCCCAGCTCCAGGTGGAGCTGTTGTTAGCTGTAGAGGGCAGTGTCACTGGCCCTCATGTGGGATCCGAACCGGGGCCGCTGGCTTCCCAAGCCAGCGCTTAACCACCGCGCCACTCGGCCGGCCCAACCCTATTTTTTTTTTAAAGGCTGATGGATTCAAAGAGTCTTGTCTATCCTTTAACATTGCCAGCTTGTCACTAATTTGGGCGTTAAAGCCATGTGACAGAGCCAGTGACTGTGCTCTCATGAGACGCGGATAATGGTGGATGGCAACTGGAAGCTGTCGTCACGGGGAAGGGATCCTGGGCTCTCCGGCCCCTTCCCTGAGCTGTCCCATGGGGAGAAGGTGCGTGGGCGCCAGTGTGCTGGGCTATAGTGGGCCTGCTTGGCCTCGGAAATGTCTTTCATGCTGATTGGTTGTGACAAGAGTGAGCTCAGCCCAGAACGTGGTAATGAGCGCAGTCAGTGGGCAATTTGCATTGATTTCACTTCCTCGGGAGGCCTGATGCCAGCCACGTGGGACTGCAGGCAGTCGCAGCATGAGGGGCTGACGTGGGGCCTGTGGGGACTTAGGGGTGTCGGAGGAGGGGGACCCCAGAGGGGGAGCGTGGTTACGTCGGCCCCCCGCCGTCCTCAAAGGCAGGGTGCAGGATGGTGACTCGCTCCGGGATGTGGCCCTCCCCTCGGTGCCGCGGCTCACCTGGTAATGGGCCCAGCAGGCCTCCCAGATGTGCAGGGCCTCGGCCTCGGGGAACTCGCGCTTGAAGCACAGGAGCAGCCAGCGGTGGCAGAACAGCATCTGCAGGCCGTCCTCGCCCAGCGACACCAGGTGCTGGTAGAAGCGCAGGTGTGTCAGTCGCAGCAGCTCGCGCAGGTACAGCTGGGGTGAGGCAGGGAGAGTTAGCCCCCAGCCCCAGGCCACCGGCTCCCCTGGGGCCGACCCACCCACGAAAAGCAGGAGTGCCACACACAAGGTCCCTCTGTACCCGTGTGTTGGCACCCGTATACTTCACTCTGCCCCTGACTCACACCTCTTTGCCAGTTTAGCCCACATTCCAGATTGTTCTGGAGGCCGTGGCGTGGCCCAGGGCCCTGCTGTGAACGGGGAAGCTAATGGTGGCTGTGCTGGGAAGGCTCCCTGGGCCTCGGTGGCCGTGTGTGGGCTGTTTCTGATGCCCCCTCCTTCCTGAGAACTCAGGGTTCAACCACCCTCCCCCACTCAGATCATGGAGACCCATCATTTTCTGGGGCTGCGCCAGGGCAGGGAGCGGACAGTTCTGAACCCCAGGACACTCAATTCCTGCACTTAAGGTCACCACCCAGTGACGTGGGACCAGCTCGAGGCTATTTCTGGCTACTGACTTCACCAGCGCCATTGGAAAATCAATCTGCAGCCGCTAATGAGTCACGGGGCTGTGTGGGGCAGGTGGCGTCAGGGGCAGGTGGCGTCAGACCTTGTAATTGCCTCCCCAGGTACCGTGGACACCTGACGTCACACGGATGTGGAGGGTGGGCTTGGCTGGGATCACGTGCTTTCAGGATCACAGCCTGGAGATCTTGGGGTGGGGGCTCGGTGACTCACAGGCCCCTTCCCACACAAGTAGCCCTTTGTTCCTGCTCGAGGCAAGAATGGGGCTCATGGGCCCCTCGTAGGAACTGTTTCTGAGGATCCGTCCCCACCCGCCAGTTTCTCCACCCGCAGCAGGGTCAAGTCCACACATGCGGCCCCTCCCTCACAGACGCCCCCAACTCCCCAGGTGTCTCCCACCTTTCAATCCACACCTCCTGGCTGCCTTTCCTCAAATCCTCTGCTGTGTTCTGTTCTCCCATCCACAGAACTCAATGGCCCCCTAACGGTTACTCTAAAGGATGTGCTCCCTTGGCTCCCCGACCCCCCAACATTCAGTGCTGCCTGGTCTGTGTAGGTCCTGGGAGGCCACAAAGGGTGGGGTGCTGGCCGGGCACTGCAGAAGAGGCCTGCTGTCCTGGGGGTGGGGGGGTGACAACTGCCCAGCGAGCCCCAGGGTGGGTTCGGCAGCTCTTCCCCTCCCCTCCCCACTAAGGAGCCCTGGCTGTGTGGCACCTCTGCAGCGAGCAGCCCAGACGCACCTGAGGACCCATTTTCCAAAGCTCAGGGCCAGGTGTGGTGGGGCCCTCCTTCCTTATCTGACAGGGAGCCTGGGCTGGGACACAGTAGGTGAGAGGCCACCCGCGAGGGCCCTGCACAGCCCAGAGGGTGGGTGGGGGTGGCGGCCCGTGTCCTGGGCCTGGGAGCAGCATGTGGTTCTCTTGGGAAAGCGGGCCCTTCTCCCGAGGCCTGGGGATAAGCCCCCTGTACCCCACTGGCTTTTCTGCTTCCTTATGATCCACAGCAGCCATGGCACACGTGGCCACCAACCCCTCTCTCATGGCTCCCCACCCCACGCATCCCCAAGCCTCACCAGCTGCTTCTCCATGTCTTCGTCCCGCGGGGAGCTGACAAAGATCGTGTTGTGCATCAGACCCACGAAGCACCAGAAGGTGTCCGATTCGTCCAGGACCTCGGCCAGAATGGGTGCAACCAGGTCGGACATGCCCTGTGAGTAGCCGATGGCCGGGTTGTACACGGCATAGTTTAGCAGGATTCTCCTGGTGACAGGGCACGGAGAGCAGGGAGGCCAGTGAGTGTGCCCACGACACAGCCCACCTCTGCTGCCCTCCTGGTGGCATGGCGCCTGGACCCCTGCCTTCTGCCTCAATCTCAGAGGAAGGAGGGCAGCTCTGGGGACCGCCTCTTCAGCCTTGGGAAAGGGAATGGCCTGCAATTAGCCTCTCACCAGTCCCAGGCCTCGAGTGCAGGGGGAAGGAGGAATGTGGGTCTGATTTTCTTAATGTCTGTGACAAAGGGTGGGCTGGCAGGCACATTTTTATGGGCTGCTAATTTTGCACAATTATTTGCCAGGCGGCAGCAGAATGTCAAAGATGCCAGCCCTGGCTCTGTGGCTCCGTGTGGCTTCCTCACCCGGAGGACCACCCATTGGGAGACACGGGGGTGGGGGAGGGGGTTCAGCCACCAGTCGTATGAGCCGAGCAAGGACAGGCTTGGTGGCTGCCCAGAGGAAGGGGGCTTCCCTGGGACACAGTGACCATAGGGGCTGGTTGAAATCGGCTCACATAGCTAATGATCCTCTGCCTCTGGGGTGACTGTATGAACCCAGAAGACCCCCACCCCCCAAGAGCTGCTGCTGCTCACCCACTTCCCAGAGGGCGCCTGGTCCCAGGGCCTTGTGGGTACCTCATGCTCTCCACGTTGGGGTTGCCTTCGCCTCGGAAGAACTGGTTGCTCCTGTCTGTCCGGACCACATCCTTGTCCACGGTGAACTGCACATCACGCCAGAACGCCCTGTGCTCCTCAGGGCTCATGGACAGCCTGGCACAGAGCAGGGTGCCCACTGGGGTCAGCGGGCCACACACACACACACATGCGTGCGCGCACGCACGCGCACACACGCACGCAAGCGCTCCATCCCCCCTGACCCCTGACCCTGGATGGGAACGGGGGGTGCTGCTGCTTCTGGCAGACCCTCCAGCTCCCCACTGATTTGGGGGGTAGGTGGATCCAAGGGGTTCCCCAACATGAACTTGGCCTCACGGGAGGAGAGCTGACTGCAGCCCGGGGGCCAGCCAGGCCCAGGTGGACCTCAGCCGTCGGGGCTCCCAGGCCCCGCCTGCACCCCGAGCCTACTGAAGTCTGTAGAAAAAGAATTCTAAAACCTTGACATGTGAGCTAAAGAGTGCCCGGGATAAACGGCTGCCCTCATCCAGCCCTATCACTCACGGTCCGCGGAGACCCGCTCTCGAAAGAGACAATGGGTCACGGATAACATTGTCAATGCTGAACTGCGTCTGGAATTGCCGCCCCAGTGGCGCGTCCCTCCGGCCGGCGGCTACCTTCTCTGCTGGATCTCCGCGTACTCCTTCCGCTTCTGCGCCCGCAGCGCCTCCCTCTCCTCCGAGGTTGACTCGTGGCTGTAGTAATGCAGCAGGAAAGGCCAGACCTCCCCTCGGATTGACACGTCAATGCCCCCGAAGAAAATGGCCTGGAGGAAGCGGCAGGAGCTGGGGAGGGTCCGACACAGGGCCGCCCAAAGCGCCCCCAGGGCCGTGGGGATGGGTGTTTTGGTGGCTTGGCTGCCCCTTCTGACAACTGATGCCTCGATTGAGTGGCTGCAATTTGCACATGTTTAGGAGGGGAAAGGGCCGGCCCCCCATTCCCATACAGGACGCAGCCGCGCTCATTTCAATGTCAATACCCCCCTGGGGTGGCGCTTGGATGGACACCACGGCACGGCCTAATCCCGGGTTTGGGAGTGCTGCGTTCCACTGAGCTCTTCTATACTGGCTGAGGCGGGACCCCCAAACCCAAGGCCGCGGCTTTGATGGCTGGGTCCGTGGTGCTCACACGGTTCCTCGCACCCCCGGGGGTGCCCCGCCCGGGCTCCCGTCCCCGCGGGGCGCGGGGCCTCACCTTGCGCAGCTTGTGCTGCTCCTCCACCTGGCCCAGCTCGTTCAGGTGCCCGAGCCAGGCGGGCACGTCCAGCCTGCGGTGCATGCTCTCCTCCGGGTGTGTCTCTGAGGACGGCAGCTTGGGCCGTCGGATGGAGAACTGCATACGCGTCTTTTCGTCGGCGACCTGCTGGACGGCAGACAGGCGGGAAGATGAGTGTCCAGGGCACAGCTTTCAAAGCCGGAGGGGCTCTTCAGGGACGGGAAAGCCCTTCTCACTCTCTTCTAAAAGGAGGGGGTGCCTCTCCCCTGCACATAAGCCCCCAGAATGGCAACTGTAATTAGGCACAATTAAAACAAACATACCGGGGGGCCGGCGCGGTGGTTAAGCGCTGGCTTGGGACGCCAGCGGTCCCGGTTCGGGTCCCACATATGAGGGTCAGTGACACTGCCCTCAAAAAAAAAAAAAAAAAACCCAAAACCAAACATACCTTGGTCTTCACAGCAGTTCCCCTACCGCGGGCTCCCTGGCCCACTCCCATCGACCGACCGGCGGCCCCCTTGCCGCCCCCCCACGCCCCCTCCGACCCCGGCCACAAAACGGAATTAATGCCTCGTTCGGCCCTACTTCCCTCTGCCTCTGCCGGGAGGGCCTGCGATAAATTACATGTGATTGGCCACATACAAAGGGATTGCTGTTCTGTGAGCAGGGAGCCCGCCTGTCAGGTTGTCTCCACGGGCAGTCACAAATCCAGGGCAAAACTGCAGCTGACATTTAATTCAAAAATCAAAGGCTGTTCAATGTGGGGGGAGAAAAGCCATGCTACTGTAATAAGGGGATCCGGCAGGAGGCTCGGTGGGAAGGAAGGGAATTTTGAAGTCGGCCCCATTTCTAATAAGCACATGCAGTATCTTAAGCCAATAATTAAAGAGCTCTCATTACATTTGTATGTAGATTGAGCAAAATATGGCAGGAAGCCTTGTCAAAACATGATTTTTCAAGTGCAGAGCACTGACTTTATAAGAACCCCTGGGCACACGTTTCAAGCCCCAAGTTGCTGCCCTCCCAACCAGCAGCGACCACAGTCACGCCCCACGAGGCCTTGGGCCCAGGAGGCCTGGGCCCCTGATGGGGGAGCGGGGGAGGGGCTCAGCAGCCAGGTGTCGCCAGGGTGGGACCCCCGACCCTGGGCAGCGCCCACGGCCTCTGCGCTACCTGGTCTTTGAGGTGCGTCTCGGCGCAGTATTTCCACTGCTGAAACACGTCTGCCAGCTTGTCCAGGCCGCCGTGGTGGAAGTGGAAGACCTTGTATTGGCTCTCCCGGCTGGCCACGACCAGCTGGCCGCTGGTGCAGGCCTCGTCGCTGGGCCGCCATTGGAAGGGGAGAGAAAAGGAGGGGTACGTAAACACGGGGTTTTATTTCCAAGTCTAATCAGAGGCCAGTATGACGGACCTCAGAGGCAGGAAACAGAAAGCCCCTGTGGAATTTGGCTGCTGGCGGGAGGGGGCGCAGAATTATGCTCCAACAGAAGCCATCACCCCCATTTGCTGAAGCAGGCAAAACAGCTTTTTCCTAGGGAGGCTGAGAAGTAGGACTGTCCTCAGGCCCCGCTCCTGGGGCGACCTGCCACAGGGGCCTTCTGTCCCCAGCCCCGCCTGCCAGGCCTCTGAGGGACAGTGGGGTACGCATCCCATTAGTGGAATCAGAATTTGACCCCAGGGGAGGCGGCCCTCAGAGAACCTCTCCACTCGGAGTGGGTGGCACTCTGGGAAAAGCCTCCAGTGAGGTCATCGCCCGTCCATGCCATCAGCCAGACCTTGGCTGCCCTTCCATAAAAGGCTGGAATGTGGCTCTGGATCTAGGAACCCCCTCTGGTGACAGGCCTGCTTCTGCTAGGCACAGGTCTCAGGATGGTGTTATCTTGAGGCTGGGCCACCCCGCCTTTCAGGAGAAGAGATCTGACATGACTATTGGGCAGGACGGTTCGCCCATCACGAAAGAAAGGGGGCCTCCCTCCAGAAAGCCCGTCCCAAGCCAGCAGCCGCTTGGTGGGTGACGGGGAGCAGCCTGCAGCTACCACTCTCTGTAGCCCGGTTTGGCTTGTTCCCCGGCCCTCAGCCAGAGTCCCAAGCAACAGCTGGCCACCACCACCATGAAGGCGGGTGACAGCGCTGGGGAGCTACGCTGACTCGCTTCCTGTGGGATCCCACATGGGGCTGACATCAACGACGTGAGGAAGCTGGCGTTGGTGAACCCTGCACACAGGCCAACTTCCAGGACGTCGCCGAGGGCCGGCTCTCACCTGAAGAAGAGACGGAGGGAGCGCATGTGACCCAGGTCCACGCGGAACACGCCGCAGATCTGCTCCAGGGCACGTGCCCTCTGCGGCTCGTCCCAGCGCGGGGTCTGCAGGAGGCTGTCGCTGTCTGCGAACCGCAGGTGGGCGTCTGCGCTGCAAGGGGACCTGGAAGAGGTCATGTGGTGGTCACATGGCTTTCTGTCCCAGCAGCCCCGGGGCACGGACAGGGGGGAAACCATTTAAACACGCATGCCAGGCTTAGTCACCCCTTCACAGACACGGCCAAACACGTCTGCATGTAACAGGCTCTCCAGGCACCCACGGATGAATGAATGAATGAATGAATGAATGAACGAACGAACCCACTACAAGTCACGCCCAATGGCATTTTCATTTGGATGGGAAAGCATTTTCACAATCAAATACCATTCTAGTTCAGGACAGATGAGGAGGTCATACTGATGATGAGTCCTCGCTTCACTGTGACCTTGGGCAAGTCACCAAGCTTTTCTGAGCCTCAGTTTCCTTATTTGCCAAGTGAGGATAATAACAGGGCTTTGTGTTGCATAAAGGGCTGTGGAGTGCTCAGTGCTGGGCACCCAGGTCCTCAGGGCTGTTTCCTGACCATTTTAGAGAGCATGGGGCTTCTGTTTGGGTTCCTGAAAAAATATTGGTTCAGTCAGGAAACATTTGGATGATTAGTACTATTCATAGTGATAGTGAACATTTTCTAATCAGTCGGCATGGTCCTGGCCCTGGGCTAGCCACTCCTCCTGTGTTCTTATCACGGATAACTCTCACAATAACCCTAAGACACGAGTAGCCGCTACTGCGCCCTGGGGCATTAATAGGAGAGGAGCTGAGGCCCAGTGAGGCTGAGTAACTTGCCCGAGGTCACACAGCCAGCAGCTGGTGGAACTGGGACTTGGACCCAAGCTTTGTGGCCTGTGTCCTCACCAACATATTTGACTGTCTCTAAGTTCAAAGTTTAACAATACAAACCCATTTATTCTGCTTTTAAAAAAAAATTCCTGAATTTGTTTAGAACCCTCGTTGCAAAATGTTTTATCACATGGAGTCAGCCACACCGCCGGATAAATGCTATCTCTTGAGCTTTTTTTTTTTTAAAGATTTTATTGGGGAATTGGGGGAGGGGAACAGTGTTGGGGAATTGGGGGAGGGGACCAGCCAAGTTGTCGCCATCTGGCTTCCCGTCAGCAGCTCATGGCCTCTAAGCTCAAGGTGCTGAGTTCAGTCTTAGTTGCAGGTGGGCGTAGCCACCATCCCATGCGGGAGTCGAACCCGGCAGCCTTGTGGTTAAGAGCACTCACCCTATCCACTGAGCCATCCAGGCGGCAGCTCAGCTCAAGGTGCCGAGTTCAGTCTTTAGTTGCAGGTGGGCATAGCCCACCACTGAACAGGTAATCTTGTTGTTACACCAGCTGAGCCATCCTGCCACCTGTTGGCAGCTCAGCGACTGCTCAGCTAGGGTGCAGCATTCACTGGCCCATGTGGGAATCGAACCGGCAGCCCCATTGCTTAGAGCACGTGCTCTAAGCCAACTCTTAATCAACTGAGTCACTTGGCCGGCCCCCTCTCTTGAGCTTTAATAATAGTAACACGGAGCCACTGCCTGCTGAAGGGTAATCAGAGTAAAGGCAAGCGCTGGCCCTGGATGGCAACCCCAGCACCCAACAGTATGGCTGCAATCACTTTATCCTGCTTTGCCCAGAATGTAAGTGTCAGAGGTGATTCATCCCTGGGCACCTCTTCCTCATATGGGCACCAGGTCTCTAAATGAAGCTACTTTCTATTTTTTTTTTTTAGCTGAGCCATCCTGTCGCCTGTTGGCAGCTCAGCCCGGGCTGGGCATCGAACTGCTGTAGCTCAGAGCTCAGCTTGTACTCTTTTTTTTTTAGGGCAGTGTCACTGGCCCTCATATGTGGGACCTGAACCAGGGCCACTGGCTTCCCAAGCCAGTGCTTAACCACTGCGCCACTCAGCTGGCCCTCAGCTCGCACTCTTGAGTGAGCCCTTAACCAACTGAGCCACTCGGCCGGCCCTTAAATGAAGCTACTTTGGATGGTTCGAGCACAGCCCCTAGCGACCCGGAACTTCCTCAAAGATGCCTTTTGACGCCTTTGCTGCTCTTGGGATAGAACAGAGCCCGGCGTGCAGGCCGTGGGGCTTTTCTTTCCTACCTGCTTAACACAGTGGGCCGAGCTGTCTTCCCATTCCCATGGGGCTCTTGAGCTCTCCGAGGTACAAATTGAAAGCCCGATGGGAAAGATGGCAAATAAGCTGAACCATTGTGGCCACAGGGCAAACTTGGACCCAGAAAGGCTGATGGATTTGCCTGTTGTTCCTGGACTGTAACAGGGCTGCACTATGAAATCACTGTTTGCAAAAGGAGGCAAGTCACGGGTCTGAAGACAGCCCCCACCAGGCTACTCTGTGCAGTGTCTCATAATCTGTATACTGAGCAGTCAGTGACGCTGCAGTAGCCAGAAGAGCGCGTGCTCAGCGTGGCCCCCGCCCATGCAAGGCTCGCCTCCAAACCAGCCTCAGAGGGGCCACCAAAGGGTGGCATTGTTTCCAGCCCCTCTCCCAATCCTCCCCACCGCCTCTCCGCACACACCCAGCACCACCCTCCAAATCCTGCATGCCCTTCCCAATGTACAGCGGGACTGACCAAGGCTTCCGGAAACCAGACCCAGGATGGAGACTCTCTGACAGAACGGCAGGCCTAAGACCCCTGCTCCACGGCTGTGGCCGGGAGGGCCGGTCCCTGAGGGAAGGAGCCCCGGAGAGAGGGCCCACCACACACCTTCCTGCAGCAACTTGCTCCCGGGCAGGAGTCTGCTTTAGCCCTTTTCCAGCTCCTTAGGGGAAAATTATTTGCACTAATTAATTGATTAATGAATTAGTGCCAGACAGTATGCTTGGGATTTATCACTGGGGTTCTGTCAACTTATTGTTCAGCTGACTCAAAAGGCTCAGAGTGAAGAAAAACAAGAGCAGATGTGTAAGTTTAGGTATTTAGGGTCGGCCGGGCGGCGCGGTGGTTGGGCGCTGGCTTGGGAGGCCAGCGGCCCCGGTTCGGTCCCACATATGAGGGCCAGTGACAAAAAAAAAAAAAAAAAGTTAAAATCTGGCCCCAATGTCTTTTTGACCTTGAAAACCACAACTCAATCATTTTGGAGGTTTCTTCCTCCCAGCTCAAGCTTTTTCCGAAAGCAGGGACTTCCTGCACATGTCAGTTATCTGTTGCTGTGTAACAAATGAGTTCAAATGTTGCAACTTAAAACAACCACCTTTTACTCGCTCCTGGTTGTCCTGGTTGGGCTAGGCTGTTGGTCTGTTCTGCGGGCCCTCTGGGGCTTACTCAGGCCACTGTGGCCATCTGGGGGCTGGACGCGGGTGGAAGGTCTGAGGTGGTTTCTATCCATGGGGTTTGGGGGCTCTGGTGCTGTCAGCTGGGTCTCTCCTGTGGTCTCCTGCATTGGTACCTGGGCTTCTTTATGAAGCAGCAGGAGGGACGATGCAGAAAATCCCAGGCATCTTGAGGCCAGGCTCTGGATCTCACAGAATGTCACTTACACCGCATCCTAATAGCCAAGGCAATTCACAAAACCTACCCAGGTTCACAGGGTGGAGAAACAGACACCACTCTTGAAAGGACGAGTTGCAAAGAATTTGAGGCCATTTTCGATCTCAGGCTGTGCCTGGCACGGAACCGGGTGCCAGGTAGAGAAAGGGGTCACTTGCTATGGTTTGCTGTGGTGATGCTGCCTCTTTCATTTCTGTTTGTCCATTTTGGTGATCCTCAGCAGAGGACAAGAACTAAGAAATGCTATATTTCTCAAGTTTAGCGTCTTCTATTTTTATCTATAAAACATTTCTAACGTACAGCATATTGGGAGTTATTATGGAAATAATCAATCCTTTAATGCACCACACATAATAATTTTACAGACAAACTAAATTATATGCAGCACAATGTGAAGATTCTTAAAACCAAACTGCTTCACATGTGTAAAAGGATTAAAAGTTAAAACTGGACATATTTCAATTTCCCTGAGGTTTTATTTCCTTACAGGTCCCTTTTTGTTTTTTGTTTTTTTAACTATGACTTCAAGATTCCCAGACACTTTACACCCCTGTGTTCTGTCCCAGGCCTATTCTAGGAGCTGGGGGTCCATAAGCTACCAAGATCCGCGGCATTCGGTCTTGGAGGGGAAACACACGTCATCCTAGATGACCTGGATGGCCGTGCAGTCCTGAGCTATGACGGGCTCTAAATAACGGAGAACTGAGGCTTCCACCAACTTTTCTCCAGTTCCAACCGGCGGAACCCCAGCTGTGGGTCCCGAGCATACTGTCTTGCACGAATACATCAATCAACGAATTAATGCAAATAATTTTCCCCTAAGGAGCTGGAAAAGGGCTAAAGCAGACTCCTGCCCGGGAGCAAGTTGCTGCAGGAAGGTGTGTGGTGGGCCCTCTCTCCGGGGCTCCTTCCCTCAGGGACCGGCCCTCCCGGCCACAGCCGTGGAGCAGGGGTCTTAGGCCTGCCGCTCTGTCAGAGAGTCTCCATCCTGGGTCTGGTTTCCGGAAGCCTTGGTCAGTCCCGCTGTACATTGGGAAGGGCATGCAGGATTTGGAGGGTGGTGCTGGGTGTGTGCAGAGAGGCGGTGGGGAGGATTGGGAGAGGGGCTGGAAACAATGCCACCCTTTGGTGGCCCCTCTTAATTGCCAGAAGTAGGAAGCAACCCAGATGTCCTTCAGAAGGTGATGGATAAACAAACTGTGGTCCATCCAGACAATGGAACGTTATTCAGCATTAAAAAGAAGCAAGCCATCAAGCCATGAAAAGACAGGGGGGAACCTTAGATGCACATTACTAAGTGAAACAAGCCCCTCTGAGATGGGTACATACTATACGATTTCAACTATGTGACATTCTGGAAAAGGCAAAACTATAGAGACAGTAAAAAGACCAGTGGCTGCCAGAGGACGAAGGTGAAGGAAAGTGATGAACAGGCCGAGCACGGAGGATTTTTAGGGCAGTGAAACTACTCTGTGTGATGCTATAATGATGGATACGTGACATTATACATTTGTCACAACCCATAACACCAAGAGTGACCCTAATGTAAACTGTGGACCCTGATATTGATGTATCAATGTAGGTGCATTAACTGTAACAGACGCACTACCTGGTGGGGACACTGCTAGTGGGGGAGGCCGTGCAGGTGGGGGCAGGGGGTAGATGGGAAATCTCTACCTTCTGCTCAATTTTGCTGTGAACTTAAAACTGCTCTAAAAAATAAAATCTATTTTAAAAAAAGAAAAGCCAAAGAACAAATATGTATATGATTAATACCTTTAACATGAAAAAAGTATGTAAATCGGGCCGGCAGAGTGACGCGGTGGTTAAGTGCTGGCTTCAGAAGCCAGCGGTCCCGGTTTGGTCCCACATATGAGGGCAGTGACACTGCCCTTAAAAAAAAAAAAAAAAAGTATGTAGATCAAAAAGAAAAAAAAATGAATGCCCAACAGAAAAATGGCAAAAGAATAAGAAAAACATATCACTAGAGACGAAACACAAATAACCAATAAAAATTTCATGTCCAGGGAAATGAAAAAAATGCAAATGGGAACAAGATACCATGGTGGGGGAGGTCTATGAAACTGGCAGTAATTAAAAAAAAAAAATTTAAATCTAGTGTAGATAAGGGTTTGGGGAAACATACGCTTGCACAGCCAAGGGGACTCAAACTGGTCAGATTTCCCTGAACGGAGATTTGGAAACAGGATGCAAAAGACTTCAAAATGTTTATACATCTTTTTTTTTTTTTTTAAGATTTTATTGGGGAATTGGGGGAGGGGAACAGACAAGTTGCTGTCTTTTTGTTCTTCAGTCTAGTTGCGGAGGACGTTGCTTCACTGGCCCATGTTGGTATCGTCATTGCGCTCTTCCCGGATGAGGCAGATTGGTCGCCAGCCTCTGGATGGTCGCTCACTGTGGCTATTGGCAGCTCACGCTGGCTGCCGGCCGCTCACTGCAGCCTATGGCAGCCCACTGCAGCAGGGGCTGCAGCTATGCCATCCCAGGGGCTCGCACAGCCCAGCTCCAGGTGGAGCTGTTGTTAGCTGTAGAGGGCAGTGTCACTGGCCCTCATATGTGGGATCTGAACCACGGCCGCTGGCGTCCCAAAACCAGCTCTTAACCAATGCGCCACTCGGCTGGCCCATGTTTATACATCTTGACCCTTTCATTTTTAGATAGCGTTCCTGAGAAAATAACCAGAGATGCCCATGAAAAGAACATACATGAATTGATGTAGAAAATGCATCTGACAAAAATCTAACACTCATTCAAGATAAAAGCTGTCAGCAAATGAGGAAAAGGAGGGAACCTCCTTGAATTGATAAAAGGCACGTACAAACATTCTGCAGTTAACATCATAGTCAACGGTAAGGGGTTGAGTAGTTTCCCCTTTAAATCAGGACAAGGTAAGAATGCCAGCTTTCACCACATCTACTCAGTGCTGTACTGGGGGCCCTAGCTTCTGCATAAGGCAGGAAAAGGAAATAAAATGTATAAAGATAGGAAAAGAAGAAATAAAGCTGTTCCTTCTGTGTAGATGATTATTTACATGAAAAATCCATGGAATTTACAAAGTATTAAACCTAACAAGTGAATTTACCAAGATTGCAGGATAAAAGTTTAATAGGGAGAAATTAATTATAATCTTAAAGACTAGTAACTAATAATTGGAAAATATAGTATATTTAAAAATTCTATTTATAATAGAAAAAAAAACCCTACATAAAATACTTAGAAATAAGTCTAACAAATGACATTCAAGACCTTGACACTGAAAAACACAAAACCTTGCTGAGAAAAACAAAAGGAAACCTAAATAAATGGAGAAATATACCATGTCCATGGATTGAAACAGTCGAGACTGTTAAGATGATAATCTTACCAAATGTATCTATACATTCAACACAATCCCACTGAAAATTCCAGCAGGACTTTTTGTGTGCAAAAATTGACAAGCTGATTTTAAAATTCATTTGGAAATGTAAAAGACCCAGAATAAACAAAGCAATTATAAAAAGAAGAAAAAAGAGAAGGAGAAGAAAGTTAGAGGACTTACCTGATTTTGAGACTTATAAACGGACAGCAATCAAGGCAGTTCAGTATTGGTGAAAAGGTAGACTTTTAAATTAATGAACAGGAGAGAGAGTCCAGGAACAGACAAATATGATCAATTGATTTTGACAAAGATGTAATGGAGAAAAGATAGGTTTCTACAAACGGAGTTATAGCAACTAGATATCTGTATATAAAAAAAATTAACATCAACGCTTTCCTCATGTCACACACAAATTAACTCAAAATGGATCACAGGCCTAGATATAATACCTAAAACTATAAAACTTCTAGAAGAATCCATAAGAGAAAAACTTTGTGACCTTAGGATAGACCCAGGTTTCTTAGAACACAAAAAGCACAAACCATAAAAGAAATAATAAATAAAGTGGAAAATTAAAAACACTTTTCTTCAAAATACACCATTAAAGGAAAACAAAAATACAAGCCATAGCCTGGGAGAAAATATCCACAACACTTATATATCCAATAAGACTTAGATCCAGAACATGTCTGAGGAACTCTTAAAACTCAATTTGTTAGACAAAGTTCTTAGAGATTACACCCAAAACAAAATCCATAAAAGAAAAAAACACTAATAAATTTGATTTAATTAAAACGAAAAACTACTGCTCTTTGAAAGACACTGTTGGGCCGGCTGAGTGGCATGGTGGTTGGGAGCTGGCTTGGGACGCCAGCGGCCCTGGTGCGGATCTCTCATATGAGGGCCAGTGACACTGCCCTCAAAAAAAAAAAAGAAAAGAAACACTGTCAAGAAAATAAAAAGACAAGCCACAGACTGGGAAATTTTTGCAAAACACATATCTGATAATGGATTTGCATCCATAATATGTAAAAAACCCTCAAAACTCAGTAGTAAGAAAACAAACAATACAGTTTAAAAACTGGCAAAAGGGCTGGCCGAGTGGCGCGGTGGTTAAGCGCTGGTTTTGGGAAGCCAGCGGCCCCGGTTCGGGTCCCACATATGAGGGCCAGTGACACTGCCCTCAACAATAAATAAATAAATAAATAAATAAATAAATAAATAAATAAATAAAAAATAAAAACTGGCAAAAGATCTGAAAAGACACTTCACCAAATAAGGAGGCGAATCAGCATATGACATCATTTCTCATGTGAAAAGTGTAAATAGAAACCACAAAGTGACAAAGAAACACAATGTGATATACTATACACCTATGAGGATGACTAACATACAAACAAAAGAAAACAGACAGCACAGAGTGCTGGCGGCATACAAGCAACTGGGATCTCATTGCTGGTGGGGACAAAAATGAAAGAACTACTTTGGGAAGCTGTTTGGCAGTGTCCCATGAAACAAAACATCCCACTCCTAGGTATCTACCCGAGAGAAATGAAAAGTGTTCACACACAAGCCTATGTATGAATGTTTATGGCAGTTGTGTGCATAGCTGCAAAACCAAGAATCAACAGGCATCTTTCAAGTGGTGAATGGATGAACAAACTGGCCCACCCATACACTGGAAGAGACCCAGTGATACAAAGGAACGAACCGCAGACAGACAACAGCATGGATGAATCTCACATGTCTTACGTTAAGTGAAAGAAGCCAGATTCAAAGGGCTACACGAAAGGACACTCCACATCATCAGTAATCAGGGAAATGCAAATTAAAACCACAGTGAGCTACCCCCCCACACCTGTTGGAATGGCTAGACCTGAAAAGACGGACCATACATAGTGCTGATGAGGGCAGGGAGAAACTGGAACTCTCACACACAGCTGGTGGGAATGCAAAATGGTAAAACCACTTTGGAAAACAGTATGGCGGTGTCTTAAAACTTAAACACATTCATACCATAGGACTCGCCCATTCCACTCTCAGATATTTACCAAGGGAAATAAAAGACATGTCGCATGCAAGACTTCTACACGAATGGTCGTGGCAGCTGTATTTGTTAAGAGCTAAGAACTGGATGCAACCCAGTGCTCATCGGCAGGTGAATGGGTAAATAAACTGTGGTGTATGTTCCCAATGCCATACGACACAGCAATAAAAGTGAGTGAACAATCAATGCACACATGATGCAAAACCATCAGGCTGAGTAACGAAGTTGGACAGAAAAAGAGTTCACTCTGTGTGGTTGTTTATAGAAAATTCTAGGAAATGCACACTAATCTATAAGGACAGGAAGCAGGGAAGTCATTTTGGGAGCAGGGGCTGGAGGGAGGGATGGATTACAAAAGGACACAAGGACACTTTTGGGGGTGATGGATACACTCATTATCTGATTGTGGTGATAGAGTCTCCACCGTATATATGTCAAAACCCAGCAAAGTGTACACATGAAATACACCTAGTTTATTGTACCTCAAATATACTTCAATGAAGTTATAACAAATACCAATATTCAACTCACTATTATGACTAAATTTCTAATAATAGGGGGATAATTTAGTGTATTATGATACATTTATGATACAATGCCATTAGGCTATTACAAAACATTTTATAAAAGTATTAATGGACCAAAGGGAATGCTCACACTATTATGTTGAATGAAAAAAGTAGGATGCAAAATTTTATGAATATGATGTCAATATGGTTATATATAACGTACATTTATAGATATTTTACATCTACATATATTGTATAAATAGAAAACTATGCCAAAATTATAGAAATGATCATCTTTAGATGGCATGATTATAGTTTATTTGCATCTTGTTTTTTTTTTTTTTTTTTTTTTTTTGGAGGGCATTGTCTCTGGCCCTCAGATGTGGGACCCAAACCTGGGCCGCTGGCTTCCTAGGCCAGCGCTTAACCACCGCGCCACTTGGCCGGCCCGCATCTTGTTTTTTATTTTATAAATTTTCCTAAAAGGAATAACGTATCATTTTGATCATCAGAAATAATAAGATAAACTTCTATACTCATATCTTTTTCTTTTTAAAAAAATCTGTATTGGAGGGCCAGCCGAGTGGCGCGGTGGTTAAGCGCTGGCTTGGGAAGCCAGCGGCCCTAGTTTGGGTCCCACATATGAGGGCCAGGGACACTGCCCTCAAAAAAAAAAAAAAGAAGTCTGTATTAGTTTTATATTGTAAAACAAAACAAGGATAATTTAAAAAAGGGAAAAAAAAGAAAAGGAAAAGGCAAGGTAAAAATAACTAGTTGTCGGGCCGGCCGAGTGGCGCATTGGTTAAGCGCTGGTTTTGGGATGCCAGCGGCCCCGGTTCGGATCCCACATGAGGGCCAGTGACACTGCCCTCTACAGCTAACAACAGCTCCACCTGGAGCTGGGCTGTGCGAGCCCCGGTGATGGTGTGGGCTGCAGCCCCTGCTGCAGTGGGCTGCCATAGGCTGCAGTGAGTGGCCCACAGCCAGCGTGAGCGGCTGGCAGCCAGCGTGAGCTGCCAATAGCCGCGATGAGCGACATCCAGAGGCCAGAGGCCGATCTGCCTCATCCGGGAAGAGCAATGACGATACCAACCGTGAAGCAACATCCTCCGCAACTAAAACTGAAGAACAAGAAGACGGCAACTTGTCTGTTCCCCTTCCCCGATTCCCCAACGCTGTTCCCCTCCACCAATTCCCCAATAAAATCTTTAAAAAAAAAAAAAAATAAATAACTAGTTGTCATCACAGTTCCCAGTTCCTGGAGGCTTCCTATGTGCCGAGAGCTCTGTCAATTGCTCTCAAAGTTTCTTATACCAACCCTCTGAGGGAGATATTATTAACCCCATTTTACAGCCAAGGAGACTGAAGCCAGAGACATCGTCCCCCAGTTTCACAGATGGTAAGCGGCAGACAGGGACGGGCAGCCAGCTGCGACTGACCCACAGCTCGGGCTCCTGGCCCCTACGGTGTGTGACTTCCAGAGACAACACCAACAACTTAAAAGAACCAAAAACAAGATACAGAGGAAAACAAAGCTGAATTCTTTTTTAAAAAGCATCCCTTAAAGGATGCCCCTAGAAAGCGTCTACACAGCTCCTCCCCTTTGCCCCGCGCTCCAGGCTCATTGGCGGCCAGGTTTTGTCTCCCAGCCCCAAGCCTTCGCCTGGCGTGGAATATGCTCCACAAACTGGCCTCATCTTTGCACGTTGCTCCTTCTATCAGTTTCCTGTCGCTGCTGTACCAAATTACCACACTGCATGGCTTAAAACAGTAGAAATGGATTCTCTCACAGCTCCGGCGACCAGAAGTCTGAAATCAAGGTGTCTGCAGGCCTAGGGAGGATCCTACCTGCCTCTTCTTAGCTTCTGAGGGTTGCTGGCAACCCTTGGTTTTCCTCGGCTTGTAGCTGCTTCACTCTAATCTCCACCTCTGTCTTCACGTGGCCTTCTTCCCTCTGTGTGTGGGTGTCTGTGTCTCTGTTTCCTCTTCTTATAAGAATACTAGTCATTGGATTAGGGCTCCCAGTAATCCAGAATGGCCCCCTCTTAACAAATTACATCTGCAAAGACCTGGTTTCCAGATAAGGTCACATTCTGGGGTTCCAGGCGGACATGAATTTTGGGGACATTGTTCCACCCTGTACACCCTTTTACATGTCCCTACTATCAACTTGGAAAATGGACAACTTGCTTCCTTCCCATCCGTAAGGCCCTCTCGCTGAGCTTTTGCTTACTTGGGTCCCGCCCTCTGGGCTTTCTGCCTATTCCTTTTATTCTCCAAGGCCCCGCTTACATACCGCTTTCTCCATGCTGCTTTCCCTTGATCCTTAAGGAAGCTGCTAAGCAGAGTGCCTGACATGAAGCAGTAGCCAATGTGTGCTGATTCCCCTATATTTCTTGGAAAATCCTCAGAAATTTATCATTCTCTTGTGTGTTTTGCTTTTGCTTTTGAATAAAGTCACTTGCTGACGTCCAAACCAAAGACATAAACATCACAACAACATAAAATTCTAGGCTTTCTGAATGCCTCTTATAAATATAGACACACAATTCTCAATAAAATACTAGCAAACCAAATCTAAGAGCCCATAAAAAGGATTATGCACCATGACCGAATGGGCTTTATGCCAGGAATGCAAGGGTGGTTCAACATATCAAGATCAATCAACATAACACAGCAGATTAATAGAACAAAGGACAAAAGCCACACAATCATCTCGATAGGTGCACAAAAAACATTCGACAAAAATCCAACACCTTTTCATGATGAAAACACTTACCAAACTAAAAATAGAAAGGAACTTCCTCCAACTGACAAAAGACATCTATGAAAAGCCCACAGCTAACAACACACTCAATGGGGAGGGGCAGACATCTCTCCCCCAAAGATCAGGAACAAGACAAGGATGTTCCCTCTCTCCACTTGAATTCACTGTTACCTGGAGGTCCTACTCACGGCAATTAGGCAAGAAAAGAAATAAAAGGCACCCAGGTTGGAAAGGAAGAAGCAAAATTATCTCCCTCCACAGATGACATGCTCTTGCCTATAGAATATCCTTAGGAATTCATACCCACACTCAAGAAACCTATTAGAACTAATATATGAATTCAGCAAAGTTGCAGGATATAAGATCAACATACAAAGATTAATTGCATTTCTATGCACTAGCAATGAATAATCTAAACACGGAATTAAGAAAACAATTCCATTTACAACACACACACACACACACACACACACACAAGACTTGTACACTAAAAACTGAAAACATTGTTGAAACAAATTAAAGAAGACCTAAATAAATGCAAAGTCATCCTGTGTTCATGGTTTGCAAGACTTAATATTGTTAAGATGGCAACACCACTCCCCAAATTGATTCATAGATTCCACACAATCCCTATCAAAATCTTAGCTGCTTTTTTTGCAGATATTGACAAGCTGATCCTAAAGTACATATGGAAATGCAAGGGACCCAGACTAGCCAAAACAGTATTGAAAAAGAAGAACAAAGTTGGATTTTAAAACTCCAATTTCAAAACTTATTACGAAGCTACATTATTCAAGACCGTGTGGTACCACCATAAGGATAAATATATGGACTGATGGAATAGAATTGAGAGTCCAGAAATTAATTTGTGGTCAATAAATGACCATAAATGAACCACCATGTGAATGTACTTAATGCCACTGAACTGTACACTTAAACATGGTTAAGGTGGTAAATTTTATACTACGTGTATTTTATAATAATAATAATACACACTGGATTGCTGCTTTAGAATTTTTCAGTTTTCTCCACCCCAAAGTATGTTTGCTCATCATTCCTATGTCGCTCGGGTATGACACCCTGTTGGAGCATCTGTAGAGATGGCCAGCCAGGGCCCTGGGTGAGGCCACCAACAGGTGGCACTGTGGGAACCTCTGACCACGCAAGTCGCCCTTGGGGGCTGCTTTGGTTTACCCTGAGGATGATGAAGAGTTCGTGGAATAGCTCTGGGAGAGTGGCTAGAAGGCTGGCCACCTCCCGTTCAAAGTGACTGTGTGGCAGTCTCCCTGTCCAGCTCCTTATCCAGCCTCGGTTGGTCCCCCATCACTGACCAGGGCCGGGGTGTGTGTGTGGGGGTGTCTGCTGACCTCTGCGCAAATGTGGGGTACTGCCTGGAAGCCACGGCCTTACGTTGGAGGAGCCTGTGGAAGCAGCTGGCTGTTCCACCATTTCTTCACGAGTTCTGTCCCCACGGGCAGCGGACACTGAGAGGAATGAGTGACATGCTGCGGGCAGGGCCCATGAAGACCCAGAAAACCCAGTGTGTGCAGCACTCTCTCCCTACGGCAGGGCTTTGGGGAAAGCACGTTTTTGTTTTGTATTGTTTTTTTCTTCCCATTTGGTAAGGTCAGTGTCAGGACAGCTCAGGACAGCCTGAGGGATTTGCCCCTCCAAACTCCACCCCGATGGAAACTCCTGGGCAACTGGCATTTGTGCAGTGGCCGCTGGCGAGTGCACACACAGCTGCTGCTGGCTGCAGGCTGTCTCGGACCCTCGCCTCCTACAGTGCCTCCTACAGCACCTACGTAAGAGGCCGCCCTGGGCCAGCCAGGTCCTCTTCAAGCCCTTGTGAAGGCTCCCTCATCATCAGACAAAAAAGATTGCTGGAAAGAACGAAACCTGGGGTACCTAGAATGCTCTCGAAGCCCCCGCCTGGATGTCAGAGGATCCGTGACCAAGGAGGGGGTACTGAGAGAGCAGCCACACGGGCCCACCCTGACGTGGGGACAACAGACCACCTGTCTGCAGCTGGCCCTAGTCTGCCACCCCCTGCCTGCAGTCTCAGGCCCCCACAACCCCCACCTGTGCTGGGGGTCCATGAATGCGTCACTGGAGCCCTGGGCACAAATGCAATTTCTGGCAATGCCTGTATCAGCCACCTTGGGATGACTTACACACAGGATGTGTGTGGGGGAGGGCTGTTTTGAAGCCTCTTTCGAATGGACGGGGTCTCTGCAGAGATCTGGCAGAGCCTCTGGGTTCCAGGGAGACAGCGGCCTCAGCGGGGGCTCTCTCCATCACAGGACCAACATCGTGTACCCTCAAAGCTTCTGCCCATGGCCCAGCAAGGCAACCAGCCAGGGCGTGGGGGACACCACGCAGTGACAGGAGGGCCAGCCGGCTGCTACTCACCACCCGCCGCACAGGTGGGGCATTTCTGAGTTCTGTTTTGTTCCTGTGACGCTAACTAGAACACACACAGGTCAGCTGTGCTCCTGACCTCACTAACTGCACCTTGCCCTCGCAAAGTCGAAAAGATGGGATAAAATACAAACTGACTTGTAAGGAGCAGTTGAGCTCTAAAGGTTTGTGCAGGGTCCTCAAGGCACTTAGTACGCCCACTTATCAGATGTGAAAACTGAGCCTCAGGGAGGCCCAGGCCTGGCTCGAGGCCATGCTGTGCCACGACCATGACACTAAGTCATCCCTTTGCAGCAGGGAGTGCATCTCTTTAAGCTCTATCACATTCCACACATGAGGCATTTTCTCATACAGAGCTTTCAAACGTGGACAGACTGCTAAGTAGCCAACTCTTCTATGGAAGAAGAGTTTGAAAGAGAAAAAGACATGGATAGGCCACAGCAGGATGTGTGTGTGTGTGTGTGTGTGTGTGTGTGTGTGTGTGTGTGTGTGTGTTTAAATATCTGAAACACGAATGACCGCATCAGGCATGTGTATGGTGTGCCCGTATCCCTCCAGTAGAAGACAAGCCTGACAGGAGTCCCTCCCTCTGCTGGTGGGAAGCCAGGAAGGGCTGGTCCCCATACTGGCCGCACCCCTTATCCAGCCTGTGTGGTCTCCACCCAGTTATCCACCTCTGCTGGGCCTCAGCCTTTACCTGTAAAATGGGGTGGTGGAAGGGGAGGTGTGCAGAGATGTGGCTGCAGGACGGACCTGCTCGTCAGGGACAACTTGCCAACTTGGCAACTGTCCTTGGCTATTGGACAGTCAGTCCTGGGCAGGACATCCTCAGCCTTCCAACATGCCCCAGCCCTCGGCCTCTGCATGTGTGTCACCGCCCCTGCCCGTCTCTACTCTTCTTACCTCTGGAGGCTGACCCAGCCCTCTGTGAGTGAGGGGTTGGGGTGACATGCGACTTCAGGGAGAGACCATCTCGTCCCATGTTCCCCGCACCCTGACCAGGGAGCCTCACCGGGGCTACGGTAAGCAAGAGAGGCTGGGATGGGACGGGCGGGGGCTGGCGTGGAGCCACAGCCCCACCTCTGGGTCTCTGACTCCGCTGACAGGGAGCCCGCCTTCCCTGGCCCCTCACCCCAACGCTGAGCCCTTCCCAGCATGCATGCTAGCCCCTGACATGTCACGCCACCCAGGACGGATGGCGTCTGCGCCGTCTTTGTACCCTTGCCCTGTAAGAAATGCGGACAGATGACAGAGGAAGTCGCTTTCTGCACCTTAATTTCTCAGCCTGTGAAATGGAGTGTCAGTGGCTGGCACCTGGTCTCTGAGATCCCATCAGGCCCTCAGGTTCCAGCAGTTTCTAAAATGCACACTAAGCCAACGGTTCCAAACAAAACCAAAGGCAGACCACAGCAGTTACCATCACGCGCACACGGACAGCTTTGCATCCATCTGCCCGCTGGGCTGGCCTCTGCCTGGCTCCGGCTGACCACGGGGTGGCCGTGCTGGGGGCGCTGGCAGAGCCAGCCGGGGGGCCGTCAATCAATCAGGCTTCCCGCGCGTCGGGCCAGGGCGCCCAGAGCGCTAAGCCCGGGCGGTGGTGGCTGCTTCTGCCGCCAGGGTGGGGCTGCCTCGGCTTTCCGAGCCCTCAAATGGCAGGGATCAGAGGCAGATCCCCTTATCCCAGCCGCCCAGACGCTCGTTGGCCGAGCTGGGAGGGTCACCATGAGTCCACAGCGGAGCCACCTTGGCTCTCCCCTCCGCCGTGGTGGGGACAGGCGGGGCAGGTCCTGAACCACAGCACTTGGCTCCCCGAGATGGAGGCTGGGGCACAGCGCCTCGCCCGGACCATCGGCTCTGCTGCGTCCCTGATGCCACCTGAGCGCTCGCAGGGCTAATTATGAAAGGTGTAAATCACCGGAGGAGGGGAGTAGGCACGTTATTCGGGTTTATTACCAGCGCAATTTAGGAAAAGATAACCAGGAGGGGCCTTGCTCCCCACCCCCACCCTCCGCCACCCCCGGGAGCGGTGTGTTGGCGGGTGGCTGGCGCCAAGGCATCGCCACAGGAAGAGAGGATACACCCCTCCTCTGGGTGCTGTTTTTATTTTACATTTTTCTGAGTTACAGAGAACCACGTCGTCAGATTTCTAAGTAATATCAAGAACAATTTTACTTAAACAACTCGGCTGCTTTCACAAGTCTCCGCGCTGCCGTGCGTCGGATGCATTTACAACCGCCGTGCAGGTAGACTCAGGCTGCACGCGGTGCTGCAGGGGGCTTTCCCTACTTAACGTGATTATACGGTACCATCCATTACAGACTGGAGACTCTGATGGCAGGAATCATTTGTTTTTCTTTTTCCCTGAAGGCATTTGCAAATGTGCTTGGAGGCTAAGGGACGCTGGGTACATCTAATAAATAATGCAAAATAATTAATAGCCCCAGCAGCCTGGAGACCACGCCTAGCTGCTACCGAACCAGGTTTTTGAGAGCCAACCGCTCCATCCCCCTCTGATCACATCCTGGAAACCCCTGACTGCAAAGTCCCACACACGGACCTTTCTGAACTCAGAAAAGAATGAAAAGCAGACTCGCACATGTCCCCCCACATTTGGCAGGAATTTCACGTAGGTAAAAAACAGGATATTTCTAAACCAAAGTGGTCTCATTAGCCGCACGTGCCCAGCACACTCAGGGGCGAACGTGGCAGATTTCGTAGGGTCCACCCAAAACAAAGAGCAACCCAAGCTCTAGCAAGCTCAGGCCCCTGACAGAGGCAAGGCCCCGCGAGTCAGCGACCACATGCTTGAGGTGGGTGCACATCCCCTCCTCCAACACCCAGCAGATTAAGACGTGGGCGTCGGGCAGGCCGAGTAGAGTGGCGTGTTGGTTGGGAGCTGGTTTGGGATGCCGGCGGCCCCGGTTCGGATCCCACATTGAGGGCCAGTAACATAGCCCTCAAACAAAACAAAACAAAACAAAACAAAAGACTTGGGCGTCCCCAGGGTTAGGCCCAGTCCAGCCCACCAGCCAGTCACCTGACCCTTTCAAAGCAAAGTTAGGGCCCCAACCCAAACCACTAACTTGATGCTCCAGGAAGATGAGGGAGGGCAGGAAGGGTGGGGGCTTGGGGGGGAGGCACCTGGCTGTGAAAATGTTCCTGGGTCTGTCCTGGGAGACCAAACATCCCCCTGTCACCTAGGTACCGTTTGGGGAGAGTTCAGCTCTCTCACAGGTCAGGTTATCTCCTGCAATGAAAAGGCGCCGTGTGGGCCTTGCCTGGTTTTTCTGCAAAAATGCCTGGAGTGGGCCATCAGCCCTGAAAACTCACCCTACAGTCTGCTGGGCCCCATATCACACAGGGTTACGGGGTGCAGGAAGGGACCCTGCTTTCCTCCACACGCCTGCCGGTTCGGGGACTTTTCACATCCACCAAAAAAGCCAGCCCCAGACTACAGGACCCGCAGACGTAACTCAGTAACTAAGAAACACGGTAACTATTACTATAGGAGCAGACTTGGCGGGGGCCATTGCTGATGGGGCCCTTGCTGTGGATGGTGGGCTCCAGGGCCAGAGCCTGGACCTAGGTCAACATGTGGTTCCCTGCGGGACCGTTAGGGCCAGATACAGGAAGGCTTCAGGCTTGCCTGGCCCCGTGGGTGCCCACTCCTCCTCGGGCCCCCTGGCTCCCAGCGGGGGTGTCCCCTGTGCGGGCGTGCGGTGGTCAGGACCAGTGCCGTCCCTGGCACGTCCCATGGCTCTGCAGACACAGGATGGTCACCACCCAGGCTGGTGGTTTCCCAACTTTTCAGGTGATGTTCCCCTAGGCAATTTAAAAATGGAATGAATACTAATAATAATTTGACTAAATTTAGGTGTTCCCCTTAGGCATCTGATTAAATTTCATGAACTCTTTTTCAGGCTTGCAGCCCAAATCTGCCTTCTCTCTCAGCTTCATGGCAAGGACTTCCTGACCATCATATGGGTCCGTGAACTCCGCCGGACAGGCTGGAACTTCCCAGAGCAACCAGACAATGGGAGGAGGCTGGCGGGGGCGGCACGGGAGTCTGCAGAGCTGCAGCGTGGGTCCGGACCCCCAGGCCTGTCCAGAGGAGCATGTGGTCACAGAAGCACCTTGAAGATGATGGGGCCAATCAACGCATTTTCCTAAGGAGAACACCAAGGCGCAGGGAGTGAGGGGACCACCTGGGAAACGCCGCGGTGGTGGAGGCAGCGCGGGGCTGGAGCCAGGACCTCTGGATGCTGAGATCTGGGCTTCGCGCCGCTGCAAGTGGCTCCTTCCCACTTGCGGCCACTTTGGGTCCCTGTGAACCATCCTGGGAGTCCCTGTAGCAGAGACGGCCAGTGCTGACCAGCTGTTCCCAACACACCACCCAGAATGCTCCGAGTGGCTTCCCCGGACTGCCCGAGCCGGTGCTCGGCCAGGCGCCACTCAGTCCCTACAGGCTGAGTGTGGCGGCGGAGCCGGGAGTGACGCGGGCTCCCACCCAGAGCGGACGCGGCGCTGCTGGTGTCGAGGGGAGGGGTCTGCAACTGAGGCCGGGCTGTTCTCTACCACTCCCAACCAAACACAGCAAATAATCAAGATAATGAATAAGAAAGTCACCTGCTTTCTTTGGTAGGGCACTGCCTATTCATCTGTGCTTATTTAAATTCCATCCACATGGTTGACACCAAAACCTGGATTTTTTTATACACCACTGCATCCCATGAGCGGTGCCACACAGGATTTGTTTTGGATCTTGCCCTCTCTTCCTCCGACATCCCCCTACCCCCCGCCCCATGCCACTCGTGTCTGTTTGTCCCCTCGGCCTGGTTCCAGATTGACGAACAGCATCCTTTGGCAGAGTCATTGCCTGGCATAGCTCAGGGCATTTAAGGCAAACCAGGACTGGGACGCTGGCCCACAGAATATTCTTAGAGCAAGACGGCTATTCACCAACTCAGGGAGGATGAGCTTGGAAAGGCTGTGCTTTGGGATGCTTCTCGGGGTGACCTGGCCATCCTCTGTCAGCCCGACTCAGCGACTTGCATCAAAGCTCGCTGACAGCCCAGACTACCAAGCGACTATTCCTCCTCCAAGCCGGTTGAAGGGATGGAGACACCAGAGCGTCACGGGTGGCAGACCCCAGGGAGATGATACATCTCCATGGACACGGCTCCAACAAGGTGGTACTGGAGGGGGCTTTTGGGGACCCTCAGAGGGGGGCTAACACCTTTGCCTCTTTGATGTGCTCTTCTAAAAAAATCACAAAGACTCCAGGAGGAAAATGGGCCAATGACAACACATACTTCACAGAAGAAACAAAGTGAATAAACACACAGAAATACGCCAAAATCTTCAGTTACAAGGAAATGCAAATGAACTTGGTTTTCAGCCCATGTATCTTCAGTGGTTTATTTTCAAGCGGGTGGAAGCTAATGGTGGGAGGACACCCCCACCCCGCAGCAGGCACCCCTCCCGCCCCAGGCAACATGGACAGCCCAGCCCCTCCCCCTCCCCATCTCCTTGTCTTCCATCAGACAAAGCCAGACACTCAGAAACCCATCAATTTAAAGATCGGCCGCTGTCTCCTGTTCTTTCAGCAGGGTCTGCCCAGACTCAGTTCGGCCCCTTCACAGAAACTCCAGGTACAGTGGGCCACACGGCCCTCTGGGGCGATCTATGTGCGCGCACACACACACACACGTAGGTTAAAGCAAAAATAGGATCGCGCTGCCAGTGCCACTCGACAGCTGGGTTTTTCCGTGACCATATTTAGGGCCTCTGTCCTGTCTGGACGTCAGGTCAGCCACACCCCTTTTTAAAGGCTGTTTCAAGTTCCAGGTATTTATTTAAACATTCTCTATAGACAAAGACTTGGGAGTTCCTGTTTTAATTTTTCTGTAAAACAAATAACATCACATTGAACTTCAGTGTGTGTGCATGTGTGTGTGTACATGGGTATGCATTCAACCTCCATGCACACACAAAATCATGCATCAAACCTTGGTTTGCACATATGTGCACATGGAACCTCTGTGTGTCTGTGTGCACACACATTTGTATCTTTGTGCACATCTGTGAATTTTTCCACGACCGAGGCTCAACCCTTTAAAGCAGTAATAGGCAACATGTCCCCCAAATTAAAATGTTTCTGGGAACCTGTGGGGGAGTACTGGCGTTGTGTATGGAACCAAGCACAAGTGTGTTTCTCACAGAACGAGTGGAAAATCGGAAACAGCGAAATGTCCTCAAGATGAGTGAATATGGTCAAGTGAAATGTCAGATGTCTACCCAATGGGATATTGTGGAGACGTTAAACATGAGGGCCACGAAGAAGACAAGAGCTCGCAAGGAATTTATGATTGGATGTGAAATGAGAAGAGTGGACGGAACGCATGCGATCCTGGCGCCTGGGAGTGTAAGCTGGCCCAGTGCCTGTGCGAGACGACGGCTGCACCTTGAGCTGAGCTCGCACGCACGCACGCAGGAGGCCCCCCAGAGCTGTCCCAGGGCCACTGCTCACAGAGAAAGACCTTCCAAACAAACCAGAAGGCGAGGACAAGGACACCGGAAGGCTGAGAGCCCTTGTCCCTTGGAGTGCCGCTCGGCGGTCAGAATAAGTGAACCACAGCGTCCTTGACACACACAGCTGGATCACAGAAGACTGCAAAGGATGATGACATTTTTATAATGCTCACAATCAGACAAAACTAATTGATGTATTGTTGGGAAGTGTACACATATGTGGACAACCTGCTTTAAAAGAGTGAGGAAATGATGCACTCAGCATTCCAGAAAGTGATTCCTTCCGGCGACCGGATTCCAGGGGGTGGGGCTGGGGAGAGCCTGTGGGGGCCGGTCGGTCCCAGTTCACGTAGCTGTGCCCTGGGCAACAGGTCCATGTTAGTATCATGCTGCGTGGCTTATTCGTGTTACATATCCCTGGGGTGCCCCTAAAATGTATACTGATGACTTGTTATTGATATATATTGATATATCTCTCTTGTTATTGGTATATATTAAGTATTACAATTTTTTTTTCTTTTTGAGGGCAGTGTCACTGGCCCTCATATGTGGGATCCGAACCGGGGCCGCTGGCTTCCCGAACCGGGGCCAGCGCTTAACCAACGCGCCACTCGGCCAGCCCGCACCCTCTGTACTTTTGTATGTATCAAATATAACAAAATAAAAAAAAATTTTTTTAAATCCAGAAACTACATTTTACAAATAGCATGTCTACGACTCTGTAAAATGATGTAGGCATCAGAAACAAAAGAATAAATACAGAAAAACATAAGGCCAGAAGAAATACACCAAAATGTGAACAGTGGCTGTGTTGGGTATGGACCCTAGGGTCAGATGTCATCCCTTCTCTTTTGTCTTTTCCCTGTTTTCCAAAATTTCTTTAATAAGCAGGGTGACTTTTATAATTAAAAAACAACCTCCCCCAAATCATTAAAAACATCGAAGGAAAAACAAACAAAAATAACAAGACAAAACAAAAACCCGCCTTCAATAAAAAAAAAAAATTATCCCGAACAAACTAGTTTCAACAGGGAAACAAAACAAGTAGGTGAGATGGCCACACCTAAGCCAGTACTTAGATGGGAACAGAAAACAGAGGCGGTTTAACGCCCGCCTCCCTGCCTCCCGGTCGGCTGGGTCCTCTGGCTTCCGCCTGCCCACCAGCCATTCTCTGGCTTCAGACATCAGCACCCACGCTGGGCCCTCCCATCCCCATGGACTGAGGTAGGGGTTCTACCGCGGCTGGCGACACTATTAGCTTTCCAGGGTTGCCATAACACATTACCATGAACTGGGAGCCTTCAAACAATAGAAATTTATTCTGTCATAATTCTGCAGGCCAGAAGTCCAAAATGAAGGCGCCCATGGGCTGCGCTCCCTCTGAAAGTGTGGAGCAGAGCCACTCCTGACTCCTCCGGCGGCTGGTGGCTGCCGGGATCCTCGGTGGTCCTTGGCTTGTAGACGCATCACTCTGCCTCCCGTCCTCATGTGGCCTTCTCCCTGTGCTGTGCGTCCTTTTCTGTCTCTCACTGGATTCAGGGCTCACCCTACTCCACTATGACCTCATTTTGTTCCTTAATTACATGCACAAAAAAGTCCCACTCTGAGGTTCTGAGAGGATACGAATTTGGGGAGACACTATTCAACCGAGTGTAGACACATATCTAATTCTTCTGGCGGGCAAGCTGGGCAGTGTGTGCAAAGCAGGACAGCTGCTCCAAGGCCAGGAAGACATTGCTTGGGGGCATCTCCCGTGGGTCCTGAAGTGGCTGTCTCTCACTCGCAGAGGGGACAGCTCCTGGGGACCTGGGCTGGCCTGTCTCACTGGCCACGCTGGGGTCCTTCCCTTTACCCCACCAGGGAATGCCCACCCAACACCCTGAGACCCTGGTGCTGAGTCAGACACAGGGAGTAGGGGATGGGGACGGAGGGGCGAAATGCCAGCTGGCCAGGGGGGCCGCCTCGTCCTGTGGCCGCCTGTCGTCCTGTGGCCGCCATTTTTCATTGATCTCCATTTGCTTTCAGACATGCATTTCCCATCGTAAACTATGCTAAATGCTATTTAGTAGCTAATTAACTTTCTGTGTGAAGACCTCTCTAATTGCACACTCTCCCTGCTCTGCCTGGGCCCTTGGGGACGCATAGCTGTCCGGGGGTATTTGTTCTGCTCCCTTGTACCTCATAGGCACAACTTCAGCCCAACAACAAACTGCCAATCAAGGCTGCAGAGGTCAAGGGGCACCAAATTAGGAGCCCTGCACCACTGCCAAAGTTCCCTGGCGAAGCTTAATTTAAATAGAAAGCAAAAAGGTTATGGAAAATAATTTTTCCCAGTGAAACTCTGCCAGGCGTCAGAAGGAGCGCCGTCCTCTGCTCTCTGGAGCGTCTGGTTTCCTCTTTGAAAATGTTCCGACTGGAATCTGTTTATATTTTGACTGCACTGGCATCTGCCATCCATCAAACAAAGAGATAATCAAAAAATAAAAGTGTTTGATTTGCACTTTCGTGAATCAGTGCACAGGAGGCAGGAAGGAGCGAAGGTGTGTGCTTGGTTCACGTGCACCCACGGCGGCCAAACCCATCACTTGACCTATGCACTGGTCTCGGACCTTTGCCCTGGGCACGAGCGCCACACTGCAAGTCTACGTTTCCTTCATCCATGCAAGCTCCCTGGTTGTCCTCCAGACAAAAGACCAACCCCAGCTGATGTTTTTGATTGACACCAATACTCAGCCCTTCAAACCAGAGCTTAAGAGTGGAGCCCTCCGTCCTCGGCACCACCGTGACCAGGTGGTTTTCAGAGAACCCCTGCCTGCAGCCTGGCTGCTGGAAGTCTCTTCCCCAAGCCCTTCATGAGAAAAGACAAAAGAGAGAGGACAAAGGCCGCCTCTTGCCCAAGGTGCAAAGATATTTTTGACCTTGGAAAGCCCGGGGGACTGGGAGGGAGGTGCAGGGCAGCAATTGGGGGCATTGAAGGCCCATGACACCCAATTCCTTGCCTCTTATTAGAGTGGAGCCACCATGGTGAGTGAATGGGCTTAATCTTGGAAACGGGTGTCCCTGCTGGGTCTTCCCCTCACCAGAAAAGGCTTGACACACCGGACCCTGGAGGAGGCCACAATCCAGCCCAGTATCCTGTGTCTTCAGTGGGAGATGTCACCCCTGTTAGGTCAATGGGAAGGTTTGGTTGAGTTGGGAAGAAGTCTGCAGCCAGACCGGTGTCTGAAGCCCTTCCCCGGGCAGGCTGGGCCGCTGGAGCAGAGGTGGGGGCCCCGGACGGTCAGGCACAGCCTGGGCTGCATTAGTCAGGATGCTGGGAGGGGCTGGACGTCAGGCCAGCTGTCCCCTCTCGCCCTGTGGACGCTGCTGCTCTGTTCCCTTGGCTCCCTTCCTGCAGCGGCCTTGGAGCAAAGCCATCTGGGGTATATGCTGTTTCCACAGAGTGCCCCCCAAACAGGAGGTGGGACCCAGGCACCTCCACCATGGCCAACAGAGGGTCAGCGATGGGGCTGTGGCCAGTGTCATTGCCCAAGGCAGACTTGGGCCTCCGGCCAGGAGAAGGCAGGCAGGAGCATCTTTGCAAAGGCCCAACCCTGCCCAGCGGAGGGAAGTGCCCCAGATCCACTCCGTCTGGGGGTGGGTGGGGGGAACAAGCACTTCTTTATGGGTGGTTATTTTTAAAACAGAATAAACAGGTGCAGGAATGTGCCTAGTGACCGTCACTCTTTCGCAGAGTGAGACTGAGGTGAGGGTAGGGGGACCCCGCCCCCCGGAATGCACCGTGCCTCCCAGTGGCTGAGAGTCTGGGGCACTACTCCAGCCAGTTCTGGGGGGAAGGGAGCCGGGTAAGGATGATAGGGGGGAGCAAGGAGATTTCGGTTCAGAGGGTTTCAGGGCCCCTTCAACAGCGGACGGCTGTAAGTGGGCAGGACCTTACGTTTCAGAGCCTTTAATGGGGCAAACACAAGTGTGTGGCCAGGGAAGCATGGGGGAATACACGGGCTCGGGACCCTCTGAGGGTCTCAGACGGCTCGTCTGTGTGTGGTCCCGAGGGGAATATCGTGAACTTGGAAAAACTACGTAGCCCAGCAATTCTGAAAATGATTTAAAACAAACCAAACAAAAGCACAATGGAAAAACTAAACACATTGTGGAGTGAGAGGGTGCCGGACATTCACCTTTGACTCAAACCAAATGCTTTTCGGTTCTCCCTGAAACTGTGTGTGTGTGCACATGTGTACGCATGAGTGTGCATGTATGTGCATGGGTATTGTGTTTATGTGTGCTGTGATGTGTGTGTGTGTGTGTGTGCGTGCGTGTTTTAAGCCAGGGTCCTCCATTCCCATTCAGGCCCAGGCCGACCTTCGGTTATGAAAAGACAAGGGTGTCCCAAAGGGGTTCCAGCCCCAGGCGCTGGGGCAGGAGAGAGGGCAAAGGTCTCATGTGTGCCCAGAAATCGCTGTACTTATTTACTCTGAATGTTTTCCCAACTCCTACCAGGGAGGTGCTGGCCTGGCTACCAGCCTAGGGCCTCGGCAAGTGGGCATCTGCCCAGGCTTTTATGTTCTTTCCAAAGTCACAAAACAAAAACACCACCTCGAGAAGTCACCCTGGTCAACGCCCTGCCCTCCCTCCCGCCCCCATGTCCCGGGCTGCAGAGACAGTTGGGGCGAGTTTGCCGAAACTGGAAATAGTTCTTCCGTGTTGATCATAGAGAGCTGTGGCTGCGCTAAGTCCAAACCCACACAGCCAGCTCCACTGGGCACGTTCCCCAGGGAAGTGTGGTCCCCAGATGGGGCTCCCACCTGCGGCTGGGAGTCAGACCCAGACAGCCCACATGCACCCCGCTCAGCCAGCAGGGCTTCTCCTGGTGAATTTCAATTCTCATGTCCCAAAGCATTCTGTCAGCACACACAAACCAACTCTAACACAAAGCGGGAAAAACCCCACGTCATTAACTCTAGGGGTGTAGGGAGTTTTTCTGGAAGGTTCTATATGTGGGATGTGGGATGTTGGCCCTTTACTTAGTAATCAGCCCCAAGCAAAACTCAGTGCCCCCTGCTTGTTCTGACAGTTATATTCTTGCAAAATCAATGCCTAATTCTGACAAGTGCTGTGAAATCTGTCCTGACCTGTCCTTGGCATGGCCATGTCTTCTGGGCTCTGGCCAGGCTGGACCGTGTCACCCACATTCCAATTCATACCCCAGGCCTTTCCTGGGAACCTAGCGCCCTCAGTCCCACTGAGGAAAAGCCTTTCAATCAATAAAAGAAGGTTTCTCCAGACGGTGTCTCTTAAGCGGAGGGGGTAAGTGGGGGCATTTTCCCACTGTCCATTATACAAACTCGAACTCTGGGTTAGTGCCCAGCGTGAACAGCCAGGGAGCAGTGACCTGGGAACCCCACTCACAGACGGGATTATAGGGGGCCCCACAGGCACCCCAAATAGGGGAACCACAGAGACCCTCACCAGCAGCCCCCAGTGAAAACCCGCTTTGAGCCCGGGAACGAATTTTGCCCATTTAAGAACTGGGGTGGCGTCAGCACAGCCGATTCCCTCCCAGGGTCCTCACTCCTTATTGGGGTTAAAGGCCCACATCATCCTTAACCGGTTACCTCCAGGCTTAGTGAGCAGGTGGGGCTGGACTCTGCCAGCTGGCCTGGAGCAGGTCACCTTTCTGCTCCAAGCCTTGTCTGAGTGACAGAGAGGTCCCCAAACGAACACGGCACTGGGTTATTGCAAGGATGAAAAGACACGGGTTTCTGCCCGCCAGGGAGAAAGCCCTCACAAGCCCCGGCTGCCTCTGCCCCACACTCGCGTGGCTGGCTAAGGCCCTTTGCAGAGTTCAGAATTGTTCTAAAGGCTTCTCGCTGTGTGGGTGGGGCCGCTTGCATCACAGGCAGCCAGGCAAGCCTCCACAGGCACACTGGCCCTGTCACAGCACAGGTGACAGGTGCTGAGTCATCAGAGCTGGGGCGAGGGCTCCAGCTGGGCCATCCCCCGAACATGACCCCAGACAGGGGCCCCAGGGGCAGCCTGAGGGCCTCACTGGACCTGCAGGTTCTGGTGGACCTTTGTCTGAACCCGCCCCCCTCCCCCACTACCGCCTAACTCAAAGGTCCTGTGTGTATCAGCTCTTCCTGGACCCCTGGGCTGTGCATCTGGGAGCCTGTGAGAAGGTGGGCTTGCACCCCAGGACAGTGGGCTTTGGCTTGGGGTCCTCCACCCCAATCTGTACCCCCTCCCTCTTGCTGCTTTGTGCCAAAGCAAGGGAGAGAGTGGGCTGGGCCGCTGACCACAGCCCTGCAGGCTGGCTGAGTGGTGACGTCCAGAGCACTAACGAGAGGGGGCCTGGGAAGCAGGCCACTTTTTCTAGCCCAGATCCTACGAGCTGGGCGCTCTATGCTTGCCATGCCACATGCTGGGAAGACTCTAGAACCTTCATTAAAATAAAAAAACTAGTGCAAGGTTATGAGAAGACGCTGGCCATGGCCAGTCTTATCACACAACGTCATTGAAAAAGACTCCTGGGGCACCCAGCCAGCCCCTCCCTGATGCCCCCTCCTTGGTCCCAGCATTGGCCGCAGACAACGGGTCAAGGTGGCCTGCCCCTCCCCACCCTCCTGTGGGGCCTGGGGGCCTGGGGGCCGTGCTTGGAAGCCGGGCCAGGCCTGTGGGCGCCCCGCCTTCAGCAGCAGGCTCAACGCCCACACCAGAACGGCGCACCCACGTTTCCAGTTCCCACAAGACAATAGGAGGGTCTATTTTTCTGAGTTCTGGAAAATGCCAGGAGAATGGTGTCTCTGGGTCCAACCCTGACAGGGCACTGGGAGCTCCCCTCTGGGTTCTCCCACCTGTTGGCGTCTCTGGGAAGAACAAGCTTTCAGGGTCTCACGTTCAGCTGCTTTGGACTCAAATGTGAGAGCAGGCATCTGTCCTGCAGGGAGGCAAGTGTGGCAACCAGCGGAATGAGACTGGCTGGTGGGAGCCCAGGCCACGGCCAGCCCCCCGCCGTGGTGCCGCAGCTGGCCCGCGAGCGTGCCCTTCCAGCTTGGGCAAAGGTGAGAGGCTTAGGGCGGCCACAGCCAGCAGCCTGGATGGCACCGGCGTCTGATTGCTGGAGCGGGGACAAGGTACACAGGCTTACTGGACCCAATCCGAAAAAGCTGCTTCTCAAAAGCTGGAAAGAAGTCCGCCCAAGGTGGTTTCTCACAGCCCCAGTTCCCCGGTGACCTTGATTCCTTTTTCCTCCTCTCTCTTTTTTTCTATCGTGACAAAATACACACAGCATGAAATTTGCCATTTGAACCATGTTTAAGTGTTTTAATTCGGTGGCCTTAAGCACACTCGCATTGCGATGCAGCCGTCTCCACCGTCTTCTCCAGGGCCCTCCATCTTCCCAAACGGAAACCCTGTCCCCATCACACACTCACCCCCCGCCGCACCCCGCAGACGCTGGCACCCTCCCTTTCACTTCCTGTCCCTGTGACTCTGATTATTCCAGGTGCCTCACATGAGTGGAATCGTACAGTACGCGTCTTTCTGTGACTGGCTGACTTCACTGAACACAGCATCCGTCCGGCTCACCCATGTTGTAGCAGGGCTCAGAACTGACATCCTTTGTAAGGCTAGTAGTTCATTTTGTGTATCCGTCCGTCCATCCATCCATCCACCCATCCAGACACTCGGGTGGCTGTCACCTTTGGGCCACTGTGAATACTGCTGCCAGGAACATGGGTGCGCACACACCTGTTTGCATCCCTGCTCTCACTTCTTTCCGGTACCTTCTCTTTATTTC
This sequence comes from Aselliscus stoliczkanus, assembly GCA_033961575.1. Lineage (NCBI taxonomy): Eukaryota > Metazoa > Chordata > Mammalia > Chiroptera > Hipposideridae > Aselliscus > Aselliscus stoliczkanus. The sequence continues at coordinate 52,352,524 of CM066739.1, forward strand.
AAACACTTCTATAGTGACCATATACTACCCATACAATAACAAGAAAAACATTTTTTTAAGTAGGGGGTCCAGCAAAGTACATTCCAGACAAAGCTCTCCCTGAGAGCCGGCTGGACTGTCCTAGGAGTCAGTGGGTCCACGGAGCGGGAGTGAGAGGGACAGGAGCCAGGCTGCGCCTGTGTTGGGCCGCGTTTGGCTGACCACCCCTGCACTCCTGGGTCTAACATCAGCCGAGTGCTCTGAGGCCAGAGGCCACGCCTGTCCAGGGCCTGTCTGGTCTCTGGGGAGGCCGTGGCTGGCACAAGGCGGGGGGTGGGGGTGGGGGTGGGGGTGGGGCAGTCATGCCGGCAACTCTCCACCCACCAGACACCTGGAGAGGAGATGGAGAGTCAGTGGGGAGCGAGTGGTCAGCTGAAAACAGAGACAGTACACAGGCCAGGAGCAGCAGGTGGTCCCACAGCCCAGGGAGCCGGCCTGGGGTATGAGCGGGTGTCCCCCTCCCCGGCAGCACACACCCAGCCAGCCTTTATAACTGGCCCTGCTTTAGGCCCTGGTCAGTTCACGCCTCGCTCGGAAAGAAACCCAGCTTGGGAGGAGGCAGGAAAGGTGAGAGGACAGGTGGGCCACCAAGGCGGCGGGACTTGCTTTTCTGGGTTGCCCTTTGGCCCTCAGCAACTGGGGCGGGGGACGCATGGCGGGCGGTGCTGCAGGCAGGACACCCCTGGCTGAGCTGGGGGAAGCCTGCCATCTGCTGGGCACAGGGAGATCCCTCCTCAGGAAGTGCCACCTCCAGGAAAATGGAGATCAAAGGGGTGGTGACTGCAGCCTCGTCTTTCGCAGGGGAAGTGGCTGGGCTGTGACGTCCAGACAGGCCTGACTCTGGGGCCGGACGAAATGGGCCAGCACTCCGCAAAGAGTGGGCCCCTGGCGGACCTCAGCACCCTCGGTCCACGCCCAACCGGCCGGCTGAGGGCCACACCTGCCTGGGGAAGCGGGCGCCTCCGCACGTCTGCCCAGTGGACCCAACAAAGACGCCTCTCTGCAGGCCCCGCTGCGGGGCACACAATGCGCCCTTTCACCCCAGGCGGGCCGGTGGAGCCAGAGACCTCCGCGGGGTGCCCTGCAGGCTTCTGGCCCAGGCCTTCCCGCCTGTGGTTTGGAAGCTCAAGGAACTGTCACTTTCAACTACTGTCAGGAGAACCTCTGAAACAGGAGGCCCACATTTGTCACGTTGGTCTTCTCCTGAAGGGGACAGCCTAGGAGCCTCTGCCTGTCCATGCTCCTCCAAAAGGGGGGACCATGACCCCAATCGGATCGTGCCTGTTGGAACTTCGAACACACAGGTAACAGTGGGAGTGTGCAGTGAGCCTGCTGTCACTCGACACCTTGCCCGGCAGCCAGCCAGGCCCGGAGAGAGACTGTAGCTACCAAAAATAATCCTCCCAGTGTTTAAATATTTACAGAAGCACACAGATCCTGATGCCTCCACCATCCAGGGGGCCCCTGTGACCGCCAGCCCTGGGGCTCCTGCGGGAGGCCACAGGCCATCCCCTGCCTGCCCACCTCCGCTGGGTCCCAAGTCCCACTCCGAGGTGTGCAGGTCTCCTCCTCCCAGGATCCACGACAGCTACTCTCCCTCCTTCCAGAACACTTCCTGTCCCACTTCTCACCCCCTCACTACCCTGGCTTTGGCAGGCATCTCCCTCCTACAGCCCTTGCAGGCCCCCCTTCTCTAGAGGGTCTGAACCCTACTTTGGAAACCACAAAACAAAATGTAACAGAGGTGGGGTTTGCCCATCGAAGCCCTCAGGCCGGCCTCAATGTCCCCTCTCCTGGCGACTCAAGGATGAGATGGGGAGAAGAGGGTGGCTGGGCATGGTTCCCAGGACCTTGCACGTGCTTGGGGCCATGCCCGCCTCATGGCGGCCTCGTGGGCACATATGGTCAGTGTCTCATCGCTCAGAGGAGAAAGTGGGGCGATGAAGACGGTGAACTTGTCAGAGCATATGGCAGGGCAGAGCTGGGATGCGACCAGGGTTTTGGCTCCAAGGTCACCACACCTGGAGGCATCTGTGCCATCACCTGCAGCTAAGGGCAGGCAGGGGCTTTCGGTAGGCCACGTGCTGACAGCAGAGTCCAGGCCTGCCTGCACCGGTCCTCAGTCTCAACGGGCGGTCAGGGATGGCCGGTGTGGCTAGGGTCTTCAGCGGCCCCAGGTTCCCAGGGAAACCGTATCCTTAGGAGCCCCAAACAGATTCCCTAAAGCAAGGATGCAGTTCTAAATGCAGGTGGAGGGGCCCCCTAGGGCCGATGGTCCCCTCTACATCACAGGTGTTCAGGGAACATGGGTTGAGTTGAATGACAACACTAAGTGGAAATGCCGGTTCTGTTTCCTCTGCTGGGAATGAATATCCAGACAAACAGAAGCAGATACTGACCGGTTAGATCAAAAGACAAAAGTCATTTGCCAGCACCCCAGCCACACACACACACACACACACACACACACACACACACACACACACACTTCAGGGTGGATTTCGTCAGGTATCGGGTTACATTGCAACAGCCCGGCCTCGGCCCTCAGGCAGAGCGCTCCTTCTAACCCGGAGGTGCTGCCACGTCACTGCCTCTGTGACCTCACACTCAGGTCTCTTGGAAGGCCGTGTGGACCTCAGGCCCTGCAGAGTGTCTGCCAGAGCTGCCTGATGCAAGAGCGGGGTGGGGTGGGGGCCTGGCTTCCTGCTCCCCAGGGCTGTGCTATGGGAGCATCACAGGCCCCTGGAGAGCATCCCCTCAGCCCCCATGCAACAGTCACTGAGGGTTGCGTCAACGGCCCCCGGAGGGGCCGTCATGGTTTCTGAGCAGTTTCCTTTCCCCAGGTTCCGACACCCCCTACAGCCAGGGTACTGATCCCCAGGGAAAGCCACCTCTGAGCCCCCTTCGTTCCCACTCAGGTGGGTGGGTGCGCTGACTCCCTCCCTGTCACAGCAGAGCTAACAGAAAGAGGCAGGCTTCAAGGGCTGCCAAGCCTTGGGAGGGCGGTCGGCAACAGCATGATTTCACGGAGACCCGCCAGGCATCTCTTTGGTATCTGCTTCCTTGTCACAGTTGGCCCGTGACGTCAGGAGTCCCTGCTCAGAGCCAGGCGGGGGTCAGGGTAACAGAACACTCTCCTGACCTCCTCCTAGAAGCCACCCAACCATCGAGGACAAAGGGAGAGGGGCGACCAGGAAGGGCTGACCAGAGAACATTAAAAAAAGACATCAACCTGCACACCCCCCAGCTGACTGACGTAGTGGACTCGAGCCACGTGTGGCATCGAGCACGTGACATGAGATGAGTTCTAGGGGCAAAGCACACAGGGGATTCCCGAGACTTCGTTCAAAGATAGAATGGAAGACATCTCCCATCAACAACTTTTTAGATCGATCGCGTGTTGAAATGGTAGTATTTTAGGTTTACAGGTAATTATTAAACTTAAATTTATATGTCTCTCTTTTTACTTTTAAAAATGTGCCTGTTATCCCCACAAAAATATGCCCAACAACTGACTTTTGGCCAAAGCGCAAAAGCAATTCAACAGAGGGACAACCTGCTCAACCACTGGCCTGGCGCCGCCGGACATCCAGAGGCACAAGGGTGAAGCCTGGGCTCAGCCTCACGCCTTACACCAACGGGAACTCCACATGGATCATAGACTTAAGTGGAAAGCTGGAACACTTTTAGGAGAGTAACGGAGGTCATCTTTGGGATCCAGGGCTAAGCGAGGCGTTCTTGTCTAAAAAGCAAAGCCCCTAAGAGGACAAATGGATAAACTGGACATCATCAAAATTAAAACCTTTTGCTTTGTGAAAAATCCTGTTAGGTAGATGAAAAGACAACTACAGACTGGGAGAAATACTTGTAAATTATTTATCTGACCAAAGATGAGTGTCTAGAACATATATATAAAGAACTCTCAAAAAAAAGGCAACAGTTCGAAAGAAAAGCCAAGTTAAAAGATGGGCAGAAAAAACCATGAAGAGACATTTCAGCAAAGAGGACATACGGGACGGCAAACACACGAAAAGATGCTCGACATCACCAGGGAAATTAGGAAAATGCAAATTAAAACCACTGGAGGTGGCACTACACACATATCAGAATGGCCAAAACAAAACCAACCCAGTGACCACACCAAAGAAGGTTTGGAGAAGGTGAATCACTGATATGTTGCTGATGGCAGGGGAAGATGGCACAGCTACTCCGGAAAAGTTTGGCAATTTCTTTCAAAGCTAAACATGCAATCTATACACATGACTCAGCAGTTACACTCCTGGGAATTTATCCCAGAGAAGTGAAAACTATGCTCAGAGAAATACCTGGACAGGAATGTTCATAGTAGGTTTCTTCAGAAATGCCCCAAACTGGAAACAACCTATTAACGTCTTCAGATGGGGAGACAGTTAAGTACCCCGGTCCATGCACACCATGGAATACCACGCAGCAATTAGAAGGCATACACAACTGGGATGCACAACCATTTGGATGGGGCTCAAGGGAATTAGGCTGAATGAAAAAAGCCAATCTCAGAGGTTTCATAGTGTATGATTCTATTTATAGAAAGTTCTCACAGAGATGGAAAATAGAGTAGTGGGTGCTAGGGGTTAGGTAGGGGCAAGGGGCTAGAAAGGACTCTTAAGGGGTAGCCTACAGGAGCCGTGTGGCGATGGGACAGTCTGTACATTAATAGTAGGGGTGGTCACACAAAGCTACCCATGTGACATAACTGCACAGAATTCCTTAGATATGTACAGTTGTCCCTTTGTATCCACCGGGTGTGGGGGGAGGAGTTGGTTCCAGGACCCCCATGGATATCAAAACCCTTGGGCGCTCAAGTCTGTCATAGAAAATGGTAATATTTGCATAGGACCCACACATATCCTTCTGTATACCTTAAATCAACTCTAGGTTACTTAGAATATCTAATACAATGTAAGTGCTATGTAAACAGTTGTTACACTGTTTTTAGGCAACAATGACGGGACAAAAGTGTCTACATATTCTGCCCAGACGCTGCCATCCTAGGCCTAGCTACGCACCACCCATCAGCAATGATGTAACTTTCCCCCTGCAAATATTTCCGATCTATGCTTGGTTAAGTCTGCAGATTCAGAACCCGTGAATGTGGAGTCCGGGCCCATTGTCCACACAGATGGAAGCTTGTAAAACCGGCAGGACCTGTGGGTGGCCCCCTGCCTGGACTTCCTGGGCTGGGATGTGTCCTGTGGTTTTATGCAGAATGTTGCCAATGGGGGAGGCTGGGTGAAGGGTGCATGGGACCTCCCTATACATTTTTTGCAACTTCCAGTGACACTAGTTATTTAGAAATAAGGTTTTTAAAGACATGACTACTAGAAAATCTTAAATCACATATGGGGCCCACGTTACATTTCTACGGGATGGTGCAGGCTTAGAACAGGAGTCAGCCTAATCCAGGCTACTAGCTGTCTTTCTATGGCTCCTGGGCTAAGAATATATATTTTTAAGACTTTTTTTTTTTTTTTTTTGAGGGCAGTGTCACTGGCTATCACATGTGGGATGAACCAGGGTCACTGGCTTCCCAAGCCAGCGCTTAACCACAGCGCCACTCGGCCGGCCCAAGACTTCATTTTTTAGAGAAGTTTTAGGTTTACAGAAAAATTGAGCAGAAGGTACGAAAGTTCCTGGATAGCCCCCTATATACACACGGCTTCCTGTTAACATCTTGTATTAGCATACTATGTTTGTTATAATTGAACTAATATCAATATATTATTTATTTTTTTAAAAAGAGCTAATTTTATTTTATTTATTTATTTATTTATTTTTTGAGGGCAGTGTCACTGGCCCTCATATGTGGGATCCAAACTGGGGCCGCTGGTGACTCAAGCCAGCTCTTAAACAATAGCCACTCGGCCAGCCCCAATATCAATATATTATTAATAACCAAAGTCCATAGTTTATATTAGGGCTCACTCTGTGTTGTATATTGTACGGGTTTTTACAAATGTGAAATGATATGCAGCCACCATTACAGTCTCATATACAGTATTGCTGCTTAATCCTCACAGCGGTCCCATTTCACGGATGAGGAAATTGAGGCACAAAGAGGTTAAACACTTTGCCAAGATCATGCCCTAGGGATCACGGTGGGGCTCAGGCTCCCACCTGGGCGTCTGACCCCAGAGCTCCGCAGGTTCCTAGCCCTGCTGGGCCCATGGGCCTGTTCCTTCCCTCCCAGACACCATGAGTGGGGGCCAAACAACCACTAGAGTCGTACATCAAAGGACTGGGCACTGTTGAGACCCAGCCTGAATTCTTTGGCAGCCCCTCCAAGCTCCTGGAGCCGGTGGCGGCCGCCGCCTGCTGATGAGCTCCGAGGGCTGGTGGCAGGCAGCGAAGGGCCAACCTCAGCCCTGGGCACCGCCTGGCTCCCTGGCTGGGCAGTGAGGCTCTGGGCTATTTCCAGACTGCTCGGAGGCTGTGGGGTTGGACCTGCCACTACCCTTCCTGGAGCAGCTGCCTTTAGACCCTGGGTCTTGGCCACCCCCCAGGCACGGGGATGGGGTAGGGGGAACAGCTGGTGACAGCCACCTTGACTGGGGGGGACGTGGAGAAGAGGGAGAGATGCCGGCACGGAGCCTGCTGAGTGCTACAGAAACATACGGCAGAACGAGTCTTAGCGCAGCTCAGAGCAGATTGCAGGGTCTTGGAGATGGGATGTTTTAAAGAAATAAATGTCAGCTCCCGGTTACGGAAGCACAAACAAACCCAAACACCAGGCCTTTGGAAGCTGCCAGCTTCCTGGCTGCCAGGCTGCTGCAGGGGCCCAAGAGGGGTGAGGGTGGTGTTCCTGGGGCTGGCCCTCCACTGAGCTGAGCTACTGTCCTGAAATTTGGAGGGGTGGGGGATGCCCCCTTCCCAGCTCCGGCCACCCGGTCCCTCGCCAACTCCTGGCACTCCACGTCCTGTCTCTCCAGGACTCGCTCATGCACCTCAGCGTCCCGTTCCCGACCGGTCGCACAGACCGTCACCGTCCTTTCCTGGGTGTCAGCTGCTGCCTCGGACACCCCCACCCCATCCTGGGCCCCCAATCCCACTGCTACGGGTTTCAGTCCTCGGGCTCTGGGAGAATTCCTCCACACTCCCCAGTCCTGCTGCCCTGAGATGGCTGGAGAGGAAAGGGCAGCAGGGCTATTTATGAAGACTACAGGAAGCGACTAGGAATTTGGTGGTGCCATACCACTGCCCTCAACAGGCTTTGGGTGACCCTGCCGACTCCCTCCAGCGTCCCTCGTGACAGCTCCCTGGCAATGCCACTTTGGGGCGCTCAGACCTGGCGCCTTGAGCTCACTAGTCTGGCTCCTTCTCAGAGGCTGGGAGTGTCCCCAGAGTACCTCATTTCTGTCCTCCTGCGGGGGAGGAGCGTGGCGGGTACACCAATGAGGACGATCAAGTATTAATGACTCAGCCTAAGGCTGATCCCCTGGTATCAGAGAGCCTTTTCCTCCTACAGGCAAAAAGCACTTAAGAGTCCATTTATTTCAGCCTGGCATGCCCTGCGGGGGACGGCCCCCTGGGCAGTCACGGTCCCTCCCCACTGGCTTCTGCCAGTGGCTTCACAGTAACCTGAGCCCTCCTGCCACCCCCCATGAAACCACCCACCCTGGGGGGCGGGGGCAAGAGGCACCTGTTCCCTGGTTCTTGTCTTTTCCCTTTTTTGAGGGCCTGCTCTGTGTCAGGAGAGTGACGACACCAGCGATCCTCACAGGACTGTCCCATCTGGGCCTGCGCCGTCCACAGGAAGCCCCTCCCACAGGTGACTACTGAAATTTACATTTGTTGAAAACAAAATAAAAAATCCAGCTGCTCAGTTGCAGTAGTGACATTTCCGAGGCTCAATGGCCACATGTGGCTAGTGGCTACTGCACTGGACGGCGTCCGTCACCGCAGAAAGTTCTACTGGACGGCGCTGGTCCAGGTGGACCGGTAGGTCTCATGCACAAGCAACAGTGCAGGGCAGCACATTTTAAACGCCATCCGAGCGAGACATACAGGGGTCTGCGGGAACCAGCAGGCGTCGTGGAGGAGACCCTGCAGGCTGACTGGGGTTTCAGCACAGGGAAGGCATTTCAGCTGGTGGAGCAATGCTGGGGAACGCAGTGTACTAGGGAGAAGGGCGAGGGGGCAGGCTGGGGGGCAGGCGGGCATCCGAGCAGGACCCCGATGGCAGGTGGGCCGTGGGCCCCTGGGCTGCGCCTGGCTCTCCTGGACCCGAGTCTGAGCTGGCCGGACCACCGCACCCAGGAAGCCAGTCAGAGACCCAGCGTGGCACGGCCCCCCAGCTCTGTAACCCCCGCACACCACCCTTCACTTGGAACGCAGGCCAGCAATGACAAGAGGATCCTATGAGAGGAAATGTAGCACGCTTTTACCCTGGGGGTGGGGTCCCTGAGGACAAGCTCTGGGGACTGAGGGTGGCAGGTCATTAACATCAGTTTCCTTGGAAGGACCTCCCGTAGCCCTGGGGGCTCTTTCATTAACAAGTATGGCAGACAGCGGGCCAGGCAAACCGGGATTAACTGGCTAGCTGTTTTCGTTTGTTTGTTTGTTTGTTTGTTTGTTTGTTTTCACTGTTAAAAGGGTTTATTTTTATTTAAAACATTTCATTTTCTAAAACAGTTTTAGGTTTTTGTGATACATTTGTTACAACTGATGAGCCAATATTGATACACATTAGCTAAGATCCACAGTTTAATGTTCTCTCTTTGTGTTATACAGATCTATGGTTTTTGACAAATGTATAATGTCAGAATGGTGTCACTGCCCTCTGGCTAGCTGTTTTTAAAAACTTGTTTTCATCGTAAGATTACTATAACCACAGTAAAACATTTTTGAAAATTGGGAAAAGAAAAAAAAAATTACTTAGTCACACTGTCCTAACATATTGGCAAATCTTCCTCCCCACCTGTTCTGTGCCATAGAAAGGTCATGTGTGCTATTTTAATTTGTATTAATTGGTATCATGGAAAATGAAACATTCAGTGTCCCAGTCTCAGTAGCCACATTTCAGGTGTCCCCGAGCCAGCACAGCCGTGGACCGCCGCCTTAAAGCAGCTGGCCTTTGCAGAGATTTCCATCAGAACATGCACGCACTTTGCCGCATGCTCTGGTTTTGATACACTATCAATTTCCTGTTGCCGACAGCCTTGATAAATACCGTGCATCCTTCTACCTGGCAGTACAGGGGTCACAGACCCTCTGGGAAGTGGCATGGTGGCCTCTCCTCAGAGAAATGCACACCCATGAGCACACATACAAAAGGTGGCCTACGATTTCCGGGGGCTCCCGGGCCCCAGTTAAAACCTTGATCTTGTAGATGAACTGTAATTGATTTATCTCCTCTACAGTTGGCTGTTCAGGTCTTTTCCTTTTTTCCCTCCGTTATAAAGAAAACTATGATGAACATCTTCACGCACATGTTTGATTCCTGTAATTTAGGTGATTTCTTAGGGCAAGTTTCAGAAGAGACACGTTGGTTTAGGGGGTAGGAGCTACATGTCAGTTCTTACGGCCAATGTACCTCCCAGAGGCAGGGTCAACTGACATGCTACACGGGGGTCCCCACAGAGGGAGGTGGGGGGCCTGTTATATTACACCCTCACCCACCTGGCCCTTGAGACTGGGTGCCTCTCAGGACAGAAACAAATGACAGGTTGGCCACTGCGCTCGCCCGGCCATGCTCGCCTTCACCCCAATCCAAAGCCTTGATTTCTGACCATGGAAGGTGTCAGACTAGAAGGCTCAGAAGCTAACCCTGCTTGAGAACTCAGACTTCAGCGGGAGGAGGGTCCATGAGGATGTCAGCAGCGGCAGCTCTCCTGGTCCACCCATTCCCCAAGAGGCGGTGAACGCTCACTTACAGATTTCTGGCCGTCACTGTACTGGGGCCGGGGAGGGCCTCAGATGGCCTCACCACCTAGGGACCAGGCCCTGCCCGACTATACCCCACGGGGGGCACACAAATGGCACACACTGCCATTTTTAACCACTCAGACCTTCTGGGAACTTCCTGCCACATAACAAAAAGTTTGGGGGGACCCTTAGATGGGGGTCTGCCTGTCTTCCTAACCCATCCCCAGGCCCACGCTCAGCCTCCAAGTGTAGTTCTTAGGTTCTGCCACTAGAGGGATCCCATGAGCCAGCCTGTCTTCTCCCCTCCTGGGGACCCAATTCCAGGTTAAATTAGGAGCCTTTGCTTGAAGAGCAGCTAACAGTGCATGCGTGTCCTCAAAGCCAAGCCCCGCTGCGGGGTGTCTAGTCCAGCTGGATGCCTGGCTCCAGGACTTGGGACTCGATGCCCCCTCTGCCTGAGGAGCAACGACCACGCCCCTCACAGCAAGGGCTCGCCACCCCATCTGCACCCTAGAAGCCTCTGGGGAGCTGGAACACAGCCCATGCCTGGGCCCACTCCATTAGTCTAGGCGTGGCCTGGACATCGATTTTTCAAAGCTGCCCAGGGCATTCTCATGAGCAGCAGGGTTGGGAGTGCCTGTCCTTTGGTGCCCGGGACAAGTGGCCATTTAGTCCAGGACTTCCAGTCCCATCATTGTGCGGGCGCTGTGGGGGATGGGAGGCAGCAGAGGCGCTCCATCGCAGCTTCCAGCATCTCCAATGTGGTGGGGGACACAGGAACCCCACAGTTGGCAAGAAGAAGCAAGTAAATGTGAGCTGCGGTGGGCCGGCTGAGTGGCGTGGTGGTTAAGCACTGGCTTGGGACGCCAGCGGCCCCAGTTCAGGCCCCACATATGAGGGCCAGTGACACTGCCCTCTAAAAAAAAAGTGAGCTGCGGCTGCTACCCAGTGCCCAAACCTTAACAGCAAAACCACCTGTGGACAAAACGCCAATTCTAGGCCCTGCCCCTTTCTGAATCCATACCTGCATTTTCTTTAAGTTCCCAGCAACCTGCCATGCATGGCTAGGTCAGGAGAGCAGCCACGTGGAGTGGCTGGGGCCTCACAGCGAGGGGGGATCACCCAGGAATCAGAGCACCCAGGCCTGTTAAGCAGCTCTGAGCAGACAGATGACCCCTAAACTCAACTGGGTGGGACGGATCTGGAAGGCTAAGAAACGCTCCCCAAAGCTTTACCACAGGAAGCCGGATAACAGGGCGCCAACCCCCACCCCCCCATTTGAGAGACGCCACCCAGCGTTAGCTCAGGAGTCTGCACGTGGTGTAGAGTGGGGCTCTCAAGTTCAACTGATGGTACAATCACCTGGAATACGAGTCAGCCATGAAAAGGAAGTCCGACACACACGACATGGATACACCCTGAGCACAATATGCTGAGTGAAAGCAGCCGGATGCAAAGGCCACATACAGGTGATCCCATTTGTAATGACATGTCCAGAACAGGCAAATCCACAGAGACAGAAAGCAGACTGGTGGCTGTCGGGGGCTGGGGGAGTGGGGAGTGACTGCAAATGAGCGTGCGTTTCCTTTTGGGGTGATAAAAACGTTTTTGAACTAGATAGAAGTAATGGTTGCACAACAGTGTGAATGCACCAAATTCCACTGAATTAGACAATTTAAAATGGTTACTATGTTAGCAAATTTTTGTTATGTGTATTTCACCACAATTAAAACAAACAAAATGATTTCCCTATTCTAGGGTCCCATGTCTGTCTGAGGCTATTAGAACCTTTAGGAAGGGTTCTCAGCCTCACCACTGCTTTGGGGGGCGTTTAGCAGCACCCCTCACCTCTACTCACTAGAGGCCAAAAGTATCCCCACCCTCAGTTGTGACAAATATGTCTCCTGACATTGCCACACATCTCCTGGGGGTAGCACTGGCCAGGTGAGAGTCACTGCTCTAGAATCGTTGGAATTTCCTGGGCATCAGGATTGTATAAAAGGTCCCCTGGGAGATTTTCCTGGGCTTGGTGGAGAACCACCAAGGGACAGAGAGGAGGAGGAGGGACCAGGAGAGGAAATTCAGGGTAACCCCACAGAACGAATATTACTACCCCATCTTATGAACGAGGAAACAGAGGCTCCACGAAGGTAAGGAGCTTGCCCCAGGCTCACACCAACCAGGTCCCCCGATCCCCAAATCCAAGCTCATGCGATCAGGCTGCTGAACAGAGTCGAGGAGGCCAGACCCTGATTCTGGTTCTGCCACTAAGACCTCAGCCACAAGCACTAGGCCAGGCCGCCACCTCTCTAGGGAAAAGCTCGGACAAAAGCTCGGACGCCTGTCCCTCTGCCTAACCTCCAGGGTGCAGGACGCACACCGGTGTCACTGAGCTGGCAATGTGGCACCACCAGGGGGCGCTCTAAGCCCCACCCGCAGGACGCCAGCAGGGGCTTGAATTTCATTCCCAGCCTGGTTCCCCGGTGGAAATGCCACACAGCTCAGTGAACCTCACCTGGCACCTGGAGTCCTGGGTCACAGCTGAGGGCTCCCTTTATACGTGCTCTCTAGGACTCGAAACAAATGTTATTAGTTCACCCTTAGGCTTTAATGGACCATGTCTTATTAAGGGGGCATATCAGAAAGAATCCATCTCAGATTTCTACCTGCTGAGGCCAGCAAGGAGTCCCTCGACCCTATGCCCTGTTCCTTTGCTCCGGGGCTTACATGGGTCCCGAGTGACCTTCTGTGCTCCAGGTCTGGCGTAGACCCAGCTGGGCTCAAATCCAGCTCAGCTAGTGTACTGGCTGGGTGACCTCTGGCAAGTTCCTTAACCTCTCTGAGCCTTAATCGCCCCTTCTATACACGGGGGATGATATTAGGACCTCCCTCACAGGGTGGTTGTGAGCATAAAAATAAGTAACCCATGGCTCACACCTGGTGCCCACACAAATGCTCAAACCATCCCTGCCTAGCACATACCAGGCTCACTAACGTCAGTGCTTACTGTCATTGTCACCATTGTTTGCCTAGAGATCTAATGAGAGCAAGGACCACAGCCAGGGGAGGCCCTGCCCTGGAGCCTCGTGCTAGACCCCCTCTGTGAAGCCCTGAGGACCTCTATGGACGCTGCCTGGCTGCCGTGACAACCCGCCCCATCAGGCCACTACAGGCACAATCCTCTCAGGCTGTCCTCAGCGCTCAGCAAGCAGAGCTGGTGACACACGTGACTGCGCCCCACCACGCCCAGGTCAGAGAGCCCAGGATCCGGATCGGGGACTCACCCACTCTCGCTCTCCAGGAACACGGAGCTGCTCTCCACCAGCGCAGCGCTGACGGGCGACAGGCAGAAGGGTGAGGAGAAGGCATCCGAGTCCGAGTCGAAGGAGCTGTCTCTGCTCACGCCGCCGGCCGACAGCTCCAAGGAGCCCTCGTCCTCGCCAGGCTCGGGCCGTGGCTCCGGCCCCTCCTCCGCCCCATCCTGCGAACTGACCGTGGACAAGATCCCAGAGTCGCTGTGGGCCGGCTGCGAGGCCGGGAGGGCGCCGTCCACCCCCAGGCCCTGGGCTAGCTTCTCCCTGTCCTCGGGCGAGGGGCTGACGTGCACGGCATCCTGGAGGCTCTGGGCCACCACCAGGATGTCCTCATCTCTGGGGATCAGGGTGGGCCTCGGCTCCGTGGGGGACGGCAGGAGAGGGCCCCCCGAGCTGTGGGCTCGCCGGCCCCGCGGGCGGGGGGCCTTGCGCACGGGGGAGCTCTCGGGGGTGACGTAACGCAGCGCCTCCTCGTCCTGCCTCTGGATACGAGAGTTGGGGACCCACGCGAGGATGAGGGTGGCCCCCAGCAGCTCATCCTTCTCCATGTACAAACACAGGTACCCTGTGAGGGGCAGAGGATGATGGTTAGGGGGGGCCTTAAACGCAGAGCCATTTGCTGGCTCCTCGAAAGACCACATCCTGGTGAGTAAAATCATGGGGCCGTGCAGACTAGTGGGGCTTCACACACAGCCTGGCCCTGAGGAAAACACACCCAAGGGCACAGTCAAGCTTGGGGTGAATGACAGGTGTGGGCACGCGCACTTAGCATGTTCAGGGGGCAGCAGCAGTGGTCTGCCATGCCCTTTTCTAAGTGCGGGAGCCCTCCTCTCTTTCACAGCCCCACTCCATCAGGCCACTGTCTGGTGGCCCCAGAGCTTTCCTGCCTGCGGTCAGCCTCTCCGTCTGGGCAAGCCCAGGATCCCGGCTCACAGCACTGCTAGAAGGGATGCAGGCTGCAGACCTTATTTCATAAGAGGAGACCCCGGATGAGTGGCTGGTTTGGGCCTCTCCCAGTTGGCCTCAGCCCTCTTAGCATTTCTTCTATAATGCAGCTTTTTAGAAGGGTCACCTTTAATGTCACACACTGGATTGCTAACAAGGACAAAGGGCAGTTTCTCCAAGGCAGGGGAGTGGGTGGGCTCCCTGGGCTCCTGAATGCTCAGTTGAGTAGCTTTTCCTACTAAAGCACCTGCCATTCCGGATGTCCTGATTCTGGGCCCAGGGAACCAGGTCCCCAGGTCTCCTGGTCCCTGTCCTGAAAAGCCCCCTTGGTCACCTCCCTCTGGGCTCTGGTGCCACCCCAAATCTCTTAGCACAACTCCTGTTTCCAAAAGAGGCAGACTCACTGAGGGGCTATGTGCCTAAGGGTGATGGGTAATGGCTGGTGAAGCCAAGTAGTCCCATGGTTAGGTCACATGGTTTTGGGACCAGGAAAAGGGGAGAGAGCTCTGGCCCCTCCTTCCCTCGCTTTCCATCACAACAGGACTGCACCAGGAAGCTCTCCACAGGCCGCTGCTCTTCCTTTTGTTTTATACCCAGAACACGTAACACCCTTAACCCCAGCCTAGAACCCCCCCCCCCCCGCTCCAGGTACATGGAGTTGGCTGCTTGGTCAGGGGTCCACTGGGTCAAGGAGAGGGCCAATAGGGAAGTGAGGCAGGAGCCTTCTGAAGCTGGACCCCCCTTCTCCAGACTCACCTGGGTGGTGCTCCCCCAGCCCCTGCAGCCCCTCTGGTGGGTGCACACAGACATTGTTCTTGGAGTAGATGATCTCTCCATCCAGGACGGAGGGGGGCCCACTGCCACCACCAGGGTTGAGGGTCAGGAGGTCCGAGGCTTTGGAGGAGGCCCGGCGAAGGAGGCGGCCCAGAGACATTGCCGGGGGAGTGTTCCCATCCTCTGCACACTTTGGCCCAGGCGGGGCTCGTCCACACCTGCCTGGGGGAGGAGAGAGGACATGCATCGAGGCCCAAGGTCATGCAGTTGGCCAGGTGTCTTGGGGGCTGTGTCTTGTCTTCCACCCACGCGCTCAAAATGGGTGCTGGTTAACTACTGAACAATCCTGGAGCACGAGGCCACAGGTCAGGCAAGCTGGGTTCTCAGCTGGGGCGCTATCGACATGTGGGGCCTGGCCATTCCCACTGGTAGGGGACTGTCCTGTGCACTGTCCCAGGTCTCTACCCACTAGATGCCACTAGCATCACCACACACATACATCCCACCCCAGGATTCATATGATGACGAAGTTATAAAACTTAAAAAAAAAAAATCACACACATCAAAAATATATGTTGTTGGGAAGCCCGAGTGGCGCGTTGGTTAGGAGCTGGCTTGGGATGCCAGTGGCCCTGGTTCGGATCCCACATATGAGGGCCAGTGACACTGCCCTCTACAGCTAAGATGGTGAACAACCATCTGTGAGTCCCCGGCAGTAGTGTAGGCTGCAGCCCCTGCTGCAGTGGGCTGCCATAGGCTACAATGAGTGGCCGGCAGCCAGCGTGAGCTGCCAATAGGCACGGTGAGCAACCATCCAGAGGCCCGTGACCAGTCTGCCTCACCCGGGAAGAGCGCAATAACAATACCAACATGGGCCATTGAAGCAATTTCCTCCACAACTAGACTGAAGAATAAAAGGACAGCAACTTGTCTGTTCCCCTTCTCCAATTCCCCAATAAAATCTTTATATATATATTATATATATAATATATATAAAATATATATATATAAAATCTTTCCCAATATATATATAAAGAATGTATATATATATATATATATATATATATATATATATATATATATGTATATATAGATATAGTTTCCAATTAACCATCTACAAAAGCTCTATCCTTATTCTAGTGATGATTCCAAGTGTCTGGAATATTTTTAAAATTCAATAATTACAAGGTCAGTTAATGAGCCAGACAACAAGACGAACCCCCTTTTACTAGACCAGCGCTGCCCCGAAGACACATAATGCCACCTATGCAATTTCAAATATCCTACTAGCCACAGTTTTTAAAAGTAAAAATAAGTGAGGGAAATGAATTTTATTTTCACTTAATCCATTTCCTCCCAAAGAGTGCCATTTCGGCGTGTAATCAATATCACAAAAAATAAAATTAAAAAAAAAAAATCACTGATGAGTGAGCTTTCCTATGTTCTTTAAGTCTCGCAAGTCTGGTGTGTATTAATACGTTGCAGGTAAGCACATCTCAGTTCCAGGCAGCCACGTCCCAGGTGCTCAGCGGCCTGCTGGGGCCCGTGGCCTGGAGGGGGGCAGGGCAGGGCCAGGCCAGGCAGTAGGGTCCCCCTCCGTCTCTGGAGTCTCAGATGGTATTGCTCAGTTTAATCGCCATGCCCGCCAGACTGGGCTGCAAACCACTCAGTTGATTCCCCAAACCAAAGCATCTTTATGTGAAGACGGACTGGAAGGTTTGAAGGGGATTCCAAAATACAAGCGTTCGCCATATGGCCTTTTCCCAGGTGTCATCAGCTGGGAACTTCGCTGCAGCTCTGTAAGGGATGTTCCAGAAGCAGATGGAGAAACAGGCTCAGGGCCCCCCGCGTCACCAAGGGAGAAGCGAGCCTGGAGCAGGAGACCTTTGTCCTCCTCACAGAGTCCTGGCCCCACTCGCGGTTTGGGGAGACAGAACCTTTGGGGAAGTTAGGGCACATCTGCTAAACAGTAGCCAAGTATATGCTCTGTTCAGACAATTCTCATCTATTCTCTGCATGTATTTGTTCATTTGTGGGCCGGTTTCATCCCATTTAAACGTGGTTGTCAACCTCTGGTCTCTGTCAAACTAGAAATGGACAATCCTTGACCTATTTTTTAAAGCTTTTTTTAAAAAAAATTATGAAACGTGCTCAGAAGTATAAAAAAAGACCACATCCCTGAAATCACACCATCTGAAAATATTCGTGCATTTTCTACTATCTTCTATGCCTTTCTTAAAAAAAAACCAAGAAACCCCAGTCACTGGGATAATATTGTACCTGCTTTCAGTCATTTCACAAATATGTTTTCCACGTGGTATGAGTTGAAGTGTTCCCCCTGCCAAATTCATATGTTGGAGTCCTAACCCTCAGGACCTCAGAAGGTGACCTTATTTGGAGATAGGTCTTTACAGAGATCTCCAAGTTAAAGTTTGGTCATTGGGGTAGGCCCTCATCCAATGTGGGGGGCTGGTGTCCTTCAAAACGAGGACATTTGGACACAGATGCCTATCCACGGAGATATGAAGGTGCCATCGATAAACCAAGGAGAGGGGCCTGAACATACTCTCCCTCACAGCCTCAGAAGGAGCCACCTGCTGCCACCTTCATCTCGGACTTGCAGCCTCCAGAGCTTGGAGGCAGTAATTTCTGCTATTTAAGCTGCCCCGTCTGTGGTGCTTTGTATGGCAGTCACAGAAAACTAATACATTTAAAAGTCCAAAACATCATCGCTCCCTCTTCATACACACAGCTGTATGCATGTATAATAGTACGTGGATGCACCATTCTTCAACCAGCCATCGCCTGACATTTGTTCTCCACAGAGTGGCTATTTAAATAATAAACGACATTTTTATACACAAACCTCTATCTGTATCCTATTTCCGTAGGCTAATGTCTGGGGTTCCTGACTATTTCTGTGGGAGGGGCGACAGGACCCCGACACACAGGATTTCCAAAAGGTACCAGTGTTATCAGAGGTTTGAAACCTTGCCAACTTGGCAATTGGAAAATGGTTTTCTGATGATCAGTTCATTTGAACAGGTTGTCAGGTGTTTATTGGGCATTTGTGTTCCTCCTGTGAATTGTGTGTTGGTGTGTGTCGTCAGTGCTTCTACTGGAGTAGTTACTGGTGTTCTTATTGATATGTAAGCACTCTTTTTTTTTTGAGGGCGTGTCACTGGCCCTCATATGTGGGACCTGAACCGGGGCCGCTGGCCTCCCAAGCCAGCGCTTAACCGCCGCGCCACTCGGTCGGCCCTGTAAGCACTCTTTACATAGAAAACACCTCCGTTCTTTGCTGTAGTTGCTGTATGTGCTTTTCCTAATTTGTTGTTTGCCTTCTAACTGTATTAGCTATGTGAAGTAAGGAAGTCTTAAATGTCTATACCGTCAAATTGATGGTAATTTTTCTGTAGTGATTTTTTCCCCCCCCATTACTTTTATACTTTATATCATCCTTCCCAACCCAAAGGTCCGGTCATTGTTAGCTTATATTTTCTCCCACTTATGATTTCAATTTTCAATTGATTACTTTCAATATTGCAAAAACCCTAATTCCAAGCATACGTTTCCCTGAAAAGGCTGTCAGTGTGAACCAAAGCATCAGCTAGCTCACTGAATGACTGTTCTGTGTTGTTTCTATGGTGTACCCCATTCTTTGTCTGGTAGAAATGGGGACATCAATTATAGCTTAATAAAGCCAGGGGCTTGTTATAGAAAACTTTAGGGAGATTTATAAAACGGGGAGGCTCTTAGTTATGACCCAGAGACCTGTACGGCCTGCATCAAACTCTGGGCTGCACCCTCTCAGCTTCTCCCATACTGCACATGTGATGGACACGCATGTGGTGCATGGTCTCATACTATCGACATGCTCTGACGAGAACAACTCTTGTTACAGGCGTGTTTCAGTGAGGAGTAGGAGTGAGGTCATTTTAACCTCCTCCGCAGGCAAAGCCCCCCCCACACACACATATATACTGAAAGCACCACTGATAAAAGTCTGAGGCTCACAGACCTGCCTTTGGTTACGCCTGGGCAGGAGCCCTGCAGGTATGCCGCAAAGCCGGCTCTGCTCACTGATGGACGACGCGGTGACCATCCCCGGCCAGCCGCTGCCCTCCTTAGGACCCAGCAGCTGCCTCACCGGGTCCAGAGACGAGAGCAGGCTTCCTGCTGGCACTCTTCCTGCCTGCGGCCCTGACCCCTGCAGAATTTACCCCTCGAATCTCCCTTCCTGCCTTATTTTGCTTCTGTTTAAAGAGATAGCTCGTTGCTACATATTTAGAACAGAGGCCCACCGTCCCGGGGCTCACAGCCTGGGCCCTGCCAGGGCTTCCTCACCTCCGTCCAGGCCAGAGCGACAACTGCCTCTCGTCCACTTTTCCTCCTGGGGCCACAGCCGCCAGGCTCCCGGCTCAGGCTGTGGGATTCTCTTGGCCCTGCTCTCCTGGGTGGCCACTTGGGTTCCACTGTGAGTGGCCCTCCCACGGGCCCGAGCCCCACAATCACAGCTTCATGTGCTGTGGCTGTTGCCCGCTGTGGTGGGGAGGGCTGGGGACACGGGGGTGAGCACACAGCTGGGTTCATCGCCCCGTGTGAATTTCCACTTGGCTTCCACAGCCCAAGTGGCAGCATCCTAACCTGCAGCTGGTGAATATAAACCTGAGTTCCGCGCCCCCCGGGGTCAGAAGAGAGGGAAGGAATAGTTTTAAATGGCATAGCTGCAGCCAGGCCACCTCCTGGTGGGTGTGGAGCCCTCACTGGCACAGCTCAGGGCAATGCCCCACGGAAAGGGGTGTGGGGTGTGGGGTGGGCAAGTGGCGGCTACGGGGGGCTGGTCAGAGGCCCTGGACACCACATATCCCACATCCGATAGCCAGAAGCAGTGCTTCTCCAAAATGCGAGAGGGAGTGGGGCGCCCAAAAGGAACTCAGAAGCCAAATCCCTGGGCTTCTGACCAGCAGGTCTGGGAGGAGGCCACCCAGGTGACTCTACCCCCAGGTGAGATTAGGAACCATTCACCCACTGCTGCCCCACCCCCACCCCGGGGAAGCAGGCTGGGGTGGGGGCTCTGACCAGAGGCAGACTGCCCCCTCTGCCTGTCCGGCTGCTGTTATCAGCACAAATTAATGACATACCAGTGGCTGCCCAGGTGCACCCACATTCCCCTCGCTTTGTCACCAGCCGGATGTTAAACAGGATTGAAGGGCAGCTGCTGGGTGGATGCAGAACAACAGGAGGCCTGTCCCCGCCCAGCAGCCAGGGGCTCCTCTGTCACCGGGTTAATAGACACGGCTCAGGCCCAGCTGTCACCCAGGGCGGTGGCAAGCGCGTGGTCCTGCATGTCCCGGGATGCGGACTTGAAGGAATGGCCTGGAAACACCCTGCAGAGGTGCTTGGGGACGCCCCGGCCTCTGGTCCTGGGCTTCAGCACCCCCTCCGTCTAATCACGGGCTGGTACAGGCAGCTCTCTGCATCCCCTCCGGGCCCTAGGGGGTCCCTATGAACCAGGGACTGGCAGAAAGTGAACTCACTGTCACGTGGTTCCTTCCTTACGGTGTCCAGCTCTTCTTAAGGTCCCACCATCCAGCTGGAACCCTGTCTTAGGCGGTGTCACTGTGTCAGTCACCCTCCCGGATTTCTAAGATCGAGGCCTTCCTGGCCCCTGACCACCCGCTTCCGGAATCGTTCCGTGCCGGCTGCTGCCCGCTGAGGGGAAGCTGAGGCCGGAGCAGAGCTCAGGCCTGGGCCTCTGCTGGCCACGGCTCTGGGAGGAGAGGAAGCAGGCCCAGAGGCTGGGGGAGGGAAGTGGGGTCAAGGAAATGAGAGGGGCCTGCTCCTGGCGCGTGCACCAGCCTTTCTGATGCCCTCACTTCCCGTTCAGCTCCCTACAACTGCAGGGCAGCCCCCCTTTCCCAGCCTCTCCGCTGACATGTCTCTTTCAACAGTTTGCCTGAGAGGAGAAGGGTCCTGGCCTCCATCGCCTGACCTGCCCCCCGGCTGGCCTGCCGGCTCCCCAGGCACCATCGGCACACAGGCCCCTTCCCTGGACCCTGAGGCAGAAAACACACACCGGCAGCTACGTCACACCTGGGACCCTCTGTGGGATCGTCAGACTGTCGGCAGGGTGGGGCAGGCAGACACGGGGTGCCTTGTGGGGTACGCAGGGGGCACTCCATAGCCTTCAGTACAGTCAGGGGTTCAGGGGGGCACTTGACTCCCCCACCGGCAGTCTGCACCCCCACATGCAGGAGGGGGAGCAGAGGGGTTCCTGGGAGCCTTGTGTACGGGGCCAGGGCTCTGCAGGGAGCGTGCAGGCCACTCTCAAAGGTGGGTGTCAAGGTGGGGTGCCCGCAGGTCCAGAAGGAAAATGTCATGATACCGTGCTGATGCCTCTCGGGGCTCGGAACACGGAGGGGAGCCTGCTGGGGGGAAGCAGCGCTGATGATGGGGGGCCTGACTCCTGCCCTGGGCTAGGGCGGACAGGAGCTGTGGGCGGGGGGCATGCACAGGGAGACTCGGAGCCTGAGTGAGATGGGGGAGGGGCGAGGAGGACGAGGATTGGGCGGGGGGAAGGCGGCCCACACATGGGCCGCAAGTCAAGGTCAGAGTGGTTCACGTGCCGTGCATACTCGCCAGAAAAAGTACCAATAACAATGCCAGTGGAACCTGGAGGGGTGAGTACACACTGGACTTTCTGCTCTAAAAACATAAA
Organism: Aselliscus stoliczkanus; assembly: GCA_033961575.1. Taxonomy (NCBI): domain Eukaryota; kingdom Metazoa; phylum Chordata; class Mammalia; order Chiroptera; family Hipposideridae; genus Aselliscus; species Aselliscus stoliczkanus. Next base: position 52,374,217 of record CM066739.1, read on the forward strand.
ATCTATTAGTTAAACAAAAAAGAGTGTTGAGACCAGGAAACTTGCACCCAAAGAAGCCAGGCCAAGGGTGGAATTGTGAGGACGGATGGGAGGCCGGGCGAGGGAGACAGGGCCACCAGAGAGCTTGGGTTCCCCACGGAGGGCAGGCTGCCAGGGGCTACGCCGGGGCCCAGCAAAGGCTGCAACCGGATTGAAGCTCTTCCTAGCGCCCTTGAACCCACACAACCCGTGACAAAGTGGGCCTTGCTCACCACGTGCAAAGCCTAGGGTTGGTGAGAGCAGATAACCACCTTGGGGTAGACCAGGAAGCTGTCCTCCCAGGTACAGAACTTGGGGCTCTCCAGCCCTCTCTCACAGGTCCGAGGTCTTTCTGTGGGCAGAGCGACTCATTCTCCTTCTAACATAAACAGATTTGGGGGCAGGGCACATCTTGCACAATCTTTAAATGCCACCAACAGAGACCCTAAGACACAACAACTGCTCATGCTGGAAAGGAGTTGAGGGAAGCCTGCAGCCAGGCAGAGGTATCTGACTTTCCCATCTCCAGTCAGGACTCAAAGTTAATTGAAATCAAAATAGCAGGCTGAGATGCTCAGAGCACTTGGTGCCAATATCACAAATCCTCTCCCCAAAGCCTGAGAGATGAAGGTGGAGAGAGAGGCAGCCCACAGCAGATCCCTGGCAATGATAAGGAAACTCATTCTCCTCAAATGTGTTCACTTAATATGTTTATTTTAAAAAGGTTACGTCCGTGTTGGCTTTAGATGATAAGTTCCAGAACCCAAGACATCTCTGAAAGTTCCTTTTACGATGTGCCTAGGAGAAGGTCATCTTCAATCAATTCCAAACGCCTTGTTTTTGTTGATGGGAAGGATAACAGCGCCACCCCAGCAGCTGGCGTGAGGCCTACGGAGATGGAGCGAGGCCAGCATCTAAAACGCGCATCAGCTTGTGTGCACAAAAACAAACGAACGAACAAAAACACAGGTAATGGCTCAAAAAGCTGTAAAAAGATGCCAGTGCTGGTGTGTACGTGCCTGATTGCAGTGGGACCGCAAGCTGAATTTTGTGCTGCTCTGAGCTGAACGTGACCACTCGGTGGGGCCAGGTTTTTGCAAAACAGGCTATTGTGTAATTTGAAAGGAAGGAATGCCTTGGCCTCCCCTCAGAAACAACACACAGGCTCATAAAACAAAAAACTCTCTGCAGAAACTCCCCGACTAGGGACTCCGTCCCGTTTTTCCCGTTAACCTGCCACTCTTGAGGAACTGAAACACCTTTGAGAAGCATGGGTTCCTGGCCTTTGCAGGTAAGTTAAGCTGGGGGTGGGGTGGCTGGACTCTGCTTCCAGGAGAGGGGTTCTGAGGTAGCAGGAGCTGGGGAGCCGCCTGGAGGGGAAAGATCTCAGGAACCGCAGAAGTCCCTCAGGGCAGAGGGAGGGCAGGGGGCTGGGGAGCGCAGCAGATTGCTTGTTTCCCAGCCCTGCTCAGAACAGGCCCTGCTGTTGGGTTGGAGCCAGTGGACAGCAGCGAGCCTGCTGTTAGCTACACATGTCCCCTCCACCCTCCAGCTGCCCCATGGCCACTGCCACTTGGCCCAGAGGTGTCTTTTGTAACTCAGCATGGCAGTGGGGGGTTGGAGCGCTTCTCTTGCTAATACCTACGGGGGTGAAGTTTAGATATCTGTCACCCCAAATTCGTCCCCCACCAAGATTTGGTGATTTGTACCCAAGAAAGAGAATCCTTCTAGATAGAGACAAAGTCACTAAAACGCCAGAAATGAACAAAACACGGAGTATGACACGGCCCCCTAAAGAAAAGACACAAGTTTCTGTCTCATTGCCTTCAGAAAGCACTTCTGTTTGGTGTACAATGGTTTCCTGTGGCTGCTGTAACAAATGGCCAAAAACTTAGAGGCTTGAAACAACACAGACATATCATCTCCCAGTTCTGGAGGTCAGAAGCCCAACCTGTTCTCACAGCTAAGGTTAAGGTGGCAGCAGCTGGTTCCTTCTGGGGCCTCTGAGGGGAAAAGCTGTCTTCCGTCCCTCTCTGGTTTCTGGAATCGCCTGAATTCCTCCTCCTACAAAATTGGCAAGGACGCTTCAGTCCTTCTCTCATCGCATCACTCGGATGCTGATTCTCTATCCCCCAACCCAGGACCCTGTGAGGACACCGGGCAAACCGGAGAACCCAGGAGACCCTCCATCTCTAGGCTGATCAATAACCTCAATTCCGTCTGCAACTTTATTCCCCCTTTGCCATGTAACCTAACATAGTCACAGTTTCCCAAAATTAGGGCGTGGACAACTTTGGGGCCATTTTTCTACTGACCACACCAAGGACACTGTGAGAAGCTGGCTTCTAACTTGCGGAGGCTTTCCATCTAGCCACCCACCAACCAGCAACTGCATGGCCGCATGAGCAGCTGGACGGGACAGAGGAAAGCTGTGGGCCCACAGCCCAGCACCTGCCTTTGGGCGGCTTCCTCGGCCCCAAAGCTGAGGTTTCTCGTCCTGGAATAAAGGGATCATGAATTCCCAAACAGGAAAACAAATAGACATGCTAATGTCTCTTCCAGAACCTTCCCAAGAAGACCAAAGAAATGGCAGCCTAGAGCCACTGGGAGAGAGAAAGCCCCCCGACTTCTCCCGTTCACTGCTCTGGGCTATACACCTGCCTCGGGGCCACCCTAGGTCAGCTGCTGGGATACAGTGGTCAGTAGGACAGAAGTGGTCCTGTCACCCCACACACCTGAAGGACGCAGCCCACACTGACCGTGACAGCTGCTTGCTGTAACAGGGGTACGCATGGAGGGAGTGGGGGGCCACTGGACACTTAGGGGGACGTGACATGGAACAAAGCCCACAGGTGATTGTCCCATGGCCTTGTCACTGTCACACAAAGTGTCCTTAGCGCCAGGCACGTGGCTGGCAAAAACCGGTTCATCTTCTTTGCCCTCAAAGCCCAACCAACGAAGAATAGGGATAAGGCGATGCCATATTAAACACAAGCCAGATACACACAAACAGGATCTTTTTCCTCCCACAAAACACCTGCTGTGAACACACCTTGGTTAGGCCCTAGCTCCCTCTCCCTTCCCTGAACCAGGCAAACCAGGCACAGGCACCAGCCTTTTGGGAGCTGGCAGCTTTCCCATTCACAGGGGGGTGCAAAGCCTGCAGGCAGCCCAGACCGGGAATCCCACTCTGGGGGGCACACGGTTTGGGGAGGCTGGGTCTCACACCTGTGGGCTCCGATGACCCCCTCATTTGGATTTAACGTCAAGTTATGGGATTATTGAAGAAGACAAACATATTTGCTGTGTACCAAACATCACATTCAGGGTTCCCAGGGGAAGCACAGGGCTGCTATTTGCGGGGCCTCCGTGTAGGTGTGAGGACAAGATAACCTGCATTTAAAAGGAAGGAGTAGGGCCGGCCGAGTGGCGCGGTGGTTAAGCGCTGGCTTGGGACGCCAGAGGCCCCGGTTCGGATCCCACATAGGAGGGCCAGGGACACTGCCCTCTAAACAAAAAAAAGGAAGGAGCAAAGTTGAGGGCGTAAACCCTGGTGCTGGAGCCTTGGACCAACTTCCCTAAGGCAAGGGCCTTTGAGAGGCCGTAACTGGACAAGGTAGTTAAATGAGGGCAAGGGGAGATCTGGTGGCCTGACTTAGCTGTCACTTCCATTGAAATACTATTTTCCCCCAAAGAGCCAAGGAAGGAGGGCCTGTGAGACAAAACCAACTTTAAAAATGAGCCAGGATGGGGGACCAAAGAAGGACCAATCTCAAAAGGCCAGGAAACATGCCAATCCAGCCAGGAAACCAACAACCGACCCCAAAGTGGGCCGGTACATCTGACACCCATATCGCACCTGAGAGATAGCTTTTCACTGTCGTGGCAAAGGAGAAGCCACATCAGCAAACAAAAATCTCATGGGGGAGGCAGACTGCAGTGACATCACCCCTAAAAAGCAATACAATTGATCTTGCCTAAAGAAAGCATTTTAGTTACAGAAATTGAAAAGCCAAAGGGTGTCAAATGACACCTGTTAAGTATACCCTTTGCCCCGACTCCTGAACACCTGAGGGTAATGACCAATTTAACAGACCATTGAATTCAGGGTCACTCAGTGTGGAAAAGCGGCACATACACTGAAGTGTGCGAGCTGACGTGGCCGGGGCTCCGGGCGCACCCATGTTATCAGGGGGGTTTCCCCAATGGCCGACAGAAAGAGCATGGAGCAGGCATGCCACATCTCTGCATCCGCGGTCAGGTAGGTCCAAGCCGATGGCTCACAGCAACTTAAAACACCTGGATAGCCTTGTCACCAGAGAAGGGCAGCCGCTAAAGCAGGATAACAGATTTGGGTTCTTGCTGGTCCTCTCCTTGTACTGTCCACAAGACTGAACATCTGTGGGCAGATACAGACCTCAGTCTTCCAGCGGCCAGGCTTCTCTCCTCCTTTGAGGATGGTGACAAAAGTTCAGAAGATAGAAGACATGCTTCAGATCAGATGTCAGATATGAAACAGCTCATCAAAGTAGATTTATTAAAGATACACGACCAGGGGCCCAAAGGACACACTGGTAGCCAATAACATCAAAAGCACCACCACTGAAGTGAATGGGAAAAGATTTCCTACACCATTCCCCTGAATTTTGAGAGGGTAGGAAGAGGGCAGACTTGTGCTTTCTTTTCTGTGCCCTGGGCTCATCAATGTGCATCAACAGAATACAAATACAATAAGTCCTCACGAAACATCGTAAGTAGGATCTGTGACTTTGAGCGATGATCTCTTGAGAAACTCATTTCAGCAAAGGCTAATTGATGTACAAAGGAGGGTTCCCTCAGCATCTCATCAATGTTACAATGAAACCACGCTGAATGAAACGTTATTCGAGGACCTGCAACTTGATGGAAGACCTGCTGTACAATAGTAGAATGTGCAAACAATGTACACCAATAAAATTACCTCGCTGCTACAATTGTTTCATCCTCCCTAGTGTATGAAACTAAGTAGCTAGTCTTACAAGAGAGGATTCAGGCCTCTGAAAACATTGAGGCCCCTCAGCTGGGTGGGGAGAGACAAGGTAAAATCTTTACTCAAGATATGTGTTGCCAGGCAACCTGGTTGCCCTGTCCCTGGAATAGCTGCCAGAGATCCCTCCCTCCCTTCCCCTCCTCCTAAAGGTATAAAGATAAGCGTGTAAATAGACCTAACTGGTGAATTACACTTCTGCTTGTGATCAGCTTTCCTCCTGATGGACTGCACATACAAAGAATTTTAAAAAATATATTAAAAAAAGAACAAAAAAATGTTTTTAACCCATCTAGTTACAAGTGAAAATCAAAATGATGGTCCTTAATAATAACAATAATAAATAGTAACAAGCCCTTAGCAGTGCCAGGTACTAGATCCCTTAGTCTCTCCGTCTGTAAAATGGAGATAATACCACCTACCTCAAAGGCCTACTGCAATGATGATCTAAGGCAGAGAGGAACTAAGTCACCACTATGTACCAGGGTTGGCATTTGAACCCAGCAGTCTACTTTGGCGGCCATGTTTTTAACCTCTGCACTGAGCTACGCCAAACCCAGGGCAGAGAGGCTGGAATAATTGGAGGCAGGCTCTGCAAAACTTCAGGGCTGTCTTCTCAAATGCCTTTGTACTGAGGCCAGGGAAGCCCTTCACAGACTAAAGGGAATGGATATTAGCCACTAGTGGTGACATGGGGTTAGTCCCCAGTCCATTGCATTTTTATGAATCAAATCACTTGGCAGAGTGAACCACGTTATCTTGTCTGCACAAAGTAGGGAAGGGAGAGTGTGTGGGGTGAGTGATGGGGGCCAGTTACAAGAGGGGAGGTAGTATGCCACAGCGTTTTTTTGGGGGGTCTGGAGCATCCTGGACCCCACCCAGGCTCCTACCTCCGTCACTCCTAGCTACATGCACTTCGGGAAGGTGCTTCTCTACGCCTCAGTGTCCCCATCTATAACATGGAGATAATCTCAGTCCTGATTTTATGGGTTTGTTTTGTGGGTTAAGTGAATTCATGCATAATAATCAGAAGCTATTTATACAACCACCATCATTGCTGGAGGATTTAAAAATTCCACTGAGAAGAATTTCATGTGGCTGTATTCTGAGACTCAGCTTACCATAAATACCCACAAACCAATAAGTGCTGCAGAAAACACAGTAATTGTGCTCAATGTAAACAATGTGCACAACTAAAAGGCATGCCTCACCTGAATAATCCCTTCTTTGCAAAAGCTTCTTAAACGGCTCTTAAAGATGTTTACTACTCACTAATCAATTACATGTTAATGTTTCTAATGAGGACTTTCTAAAACAAACGCACGGATTTTTAGAAGTTCTCTACTTCATCGATGACAGACTTGGAGTGGAATTCTGGAATCGGGGCCTGGGTCCGGCCCTTCCATCCATCACGCGGCCTTTTCTGAGGGCCATTTCCATCTTCTTTCCACATGAAAAAATTGAAAATTGGTGCCTTCAGGGGAGAGGGGGGTGTAGAGACCGCTCCCGGGCAGGTCCAGGGGCTGGCCAGCCAGCCCCTCCCGCCTGTCACCTTGCGGAGGCAGCAAAACAAACTTCTCCCCAGGAAACAGAGTGGATCCTGTCCTTTTCTATTTCTGAACTAGATTGCGGCCAACATGACACCAACTTCCCAGCGTGGGAATAACAGGATTTCTAGATTCAAGGGCTCCTGGCAAGGTTCCTAGGTTATATTTAGCAATCTTAAATTGCCTATTTTTCTCTTTCTCCTTCCCCCTCTCCTTTTCTTTCTTTCTTTTAGAGTAAAGAACATGGGGAAGAGCCTAGGCCTAAAGGAAGTGAGTTTCCTGACACGCGGTTCCTCACCAGACCACCCGCGCGAAGGCCCGGGAATGCTAAGAGCGCGCGCTGTGGGATGGACAGCACACTTCAGGGGGCTGCGTCGGCACAGCCCCCCACAACTTCTCATTCGCGTGCTCGGATTATCCAGCCAAACAAAGACCACAAGTTCTCCGGTCCACGGCTCCAGAGTATCCTGGAATTAGGCCCAGTCCCGGCCCGGGGCGCCCCCACTGCCACAGAGGGGTTCCCCAGGATGCTCCACGCTTGACCCCCGGTGCCTGCGCGCCGCTCGGCCCCGGCCCCGCACCTCTCCGAGCCCAGCCAGACCCCGGCCCCTCCCGGGCCCCGCGGCTGCAGGCCCACGCGCCCGGGGCGCCCATTCCGTCCCCGCCGAGGGAGCACCGCCCGGCCCCCCTCGGGCCCCTCGACCCCGCCCCCGCGGCCCCCGGCAGGGCCCCAATACCCACCCGGGTCCCACCGCGGGGGCCGGATTCGCGCCGGCCCCGGTAGCCGCCGCCGCCGCCACCGCTGCCGCTGCCAGTGAGGCGCGGCGGGGCGGAGACGCGCGGCGAGGCCCGGCCCCCTCCCCGCCCCCCGCGCAACCCGGCCCGCCCCGCTCGGCCCCGCTCGGCCCCGGGGGCTTTCCGCCCTCGGCCCCCGGCCCCAGGCCGCCCGCGGGGTCACTTCCCACAGCGCGAGCCCCACGCCCCGCGGACTGCAGGCGGGGCCCTGGCACGTCCCACGCGCGCGCTCGCCTCCCCAGCCGGCCTTCTGCGTGTGTCTCCTATTTGGGGGCGGAAGGCCACTGGGCATCCCTCTGCCGAGGTCTCTGCGCAGGAACCCCGCGGAGGGGCCGCCGGGCCCCAGGTCCGGAGATGGGTGGGCGGGACCCAGGCCGGGGTCCCCGGCCCCGCAGGCGCAGCTCTGAGCCCCCGAGGCCCCCCCAAGGCCTGCGCCCCCCGCGCACTGAGCAGCCCGCGGTCCCGGGACCCCGCCAAGGCCTGCAGCCCCCGGGACCCCGCCAAGCCCTGCGCCCCCCGCGCACTGAGCAGCCCGCAGCCCCCGGGACCCCGCCAAGCCCTGCGCCCCCCGCGCACTGAGCGGCCCGCGGCCCCTGCGTCGTCGTAGTTGCCCGGCTGGACGCGTGTGGACAAGGTTGTCGCTTTACAGAAACTGAGCCAGGTGGGGTGGGGCTCAGACGGACAGAGGACGCATTCACATTAGCGCTTTACTATATTTACAGACCAGTCTGTTTCTAAGGCCCATAAATGGCACAATGGCCGCCGGCCGCCCGCCCCCCGCGCGTGGTCTCCGCCCGCCGGATGTTGATACGTCGCTTAGCAACGGGAGATGGCGGAGCCGGGTGGCGGGGCCGGCGGGTAAGCCCGGCCGAGGGGCCCCGGGTCCCAGTGCAGCCGGCACGCGCCCCCGCAGCCCGGAGGCGCCCCTGCCCCTCCAGCCCCTGCCCCCCACTCTCCGGCCTTTCCGGCCGCCCTGCGCCCCTCCTTCCTCCTCACCGCCTGCCCTTTGTCCCGCACCCCCACCCCCTTCCCGCGCCCCAGGCGCACCGCTCTCGAAACCCCGGACCCAGGCGCCCCGCAGTGACCATGGCAACCAACAGGCTTGGCGGCCTCTGCTGGGCGCGGGTCCTGGGCGCTGCGTTGGCGCCTGGAGCCTAAAACCAGAGCAGCCCCACCTGCCTCTTGGAAAAGGGGATCCCTCCAGGCTCGGGGGGCCCCTGAGGTCAGGCAGCCCCTCAGCGAGTGTCGTGAGCACACGAAGGGCAGTCTGCTCAAGATCCGGCCACCAGGCCCCTGCTCTCTTAGGCTTTGCTTAAAAGCATAGAAACGTTTTTTTGTTTTGTTTTGTGGTAGTGTCCCTGACCCTCATATGTGGGACCCAAACGGGGGCCGCTGGCTTCCCAAGACTAACGCTTAACCACCGCGCCAGTCGGTGGCCCCCTTTTTTTTAATTTTTTTTCGAAACGATTTTAAAGAATTGGCTCTTTACCTTAGTCATGGCTGTATTGTTTTTCCTTCTTTTTTAAAGATAGGTCTATGTGTATTGACATGGAAAGAAGTCCAGGTTACATTCAGTACAAAGACTGAATGGCAAATAGTGTGTAGAGTGTTATCTCTACTTTAGGGTGTGTGTGTGTGTGTGTGTATGTGTGTGTTTAAAAAGGCGAAAGATTTATACGATCTGAAGAGAAACCAGAGTACTGTGTGTGTGTTTAAATGCATAGAAAAATCTTTGAAAGAACATACCCTTAAATCTTACTATTACTACTGGTTGGTTATCTTCAGAAGGAGAGGAAAAGTCACAGGGGTTTTTTTGTGTGTTTTTTTTACTGTCTGTCACATATTTCTGTTTTAATTTGACTTTTTATAGAAAAGAATAATAATGAGCTTGGAATTTTAATTAGAGGAAAACCAAAATAATTTTATTTTTTTTTTGAGGGCATTGTCACTGGCCCTCATATGTGGGCCCCGAACCAGGGCCACTGGCGTCCCAAGCCAGCACTTAACCAATGCACCACTCGGCTGGCCCCAAAATAATTTTAAGAATGTAAATCAGGACATTGTTGTACTATCCAACCAAGAGTTTACAGAGTATTTGTCCTTTTTGTGTAGTTTCCTCTTATTTTGTATTTCTTTTCCCCAGTTGTGTCACAGACACAAGTATATTTAAGGTGACTTTTCTGGTGTCATCTATTTGTGCTGTTCCTTTAATGTTTCCATAATTGTATATTTCATTCATTCATTCATTCAAGGCGCAACTCTTTTGTGGCACTCCCACCATGTGACAGGCATGTTTAGTTCTGGAATTAGTGACAGACATGACAAAGTCACAGCCAATAGCCTGGAGGAGAGGCAGTATTAACCAGTAAATAAATAGATGTGTACTTGTGGACATCCAGGAGGTGGTAAAGGCCCGGGAAAAGGATGCTATTATGTGAAACTATCACACTGTTTCTCTACAAACAGGTTTCACCTGGAGGGAGAGTGGACTTCTGATGGAGAGGAGGACCAGAACAAGGACAGTGACCAGGTCCAGTTCCGTGTGCGGTGACGTGTTCTGGGCTTGTGTTTGCTAGGAATGAAGGAGAGTTAGGACTTGCTTAAGAAAAGGCCTACCTTGCACGAGAGCAGGCTCCGTTCAGTTGCCGAGTACGTCGGTGTGCTTCCACCCCAACGTGTTGGCGGCCAGTCAGGAACGCCATGTGCATCCCACTCTTAGATTGCCCCATGTTGTTCAGGATTCATTTCCTGAAATGAAGGACACAAACTAGTTACCAAAAACAGAGAGAGTGCAGCTAAGTTAAAGCACGAAACATAATCTCTTAGCAATGCTCAAGTGTGTGGATGCAGTTTCCCCATCAGGTTCCACTATGCAGACTAAAGCCTCATAGTCCTTTATACATTGTTTCCTGATTTTTTTTTTTCTGCCACTTGGCCACAGGTGTCAACAATGGAGAAGAGCAGGGACCAGAAAAATGAAGAAGCTGTTTATGCTACAGAGCATTCTGAGGGGGAGGTCACAACCGGTGGGGAAGCCGGAACCGCTGGGGAAGCCGGAACCGGTGGGGAAGCCGGAACCGGTGGGGAAGCCGGAACCATTGGGGAAGCCGGAACCGGTGGGGAAGCCGGAACCGGTGGGGAAGCCGGAAACAAAGAGGAAGTTGGAAGTGACGAGGAAGTTGGAAACAACGGGGAAGCCGGAAACGATGAGGAAGCTGGAAACGAGGAAGAAATAGAAATGGAAGAAGAATTGGACTTTGAAGAGGAATTGAAATCTGATATGGAAACCATGTCCTCTGAAGGGAAAGTCAGTTCCACAGATCTGACTTATTCAGACAGCAGTCCTAAGGAGGTGCCCGGAGAGGAAGACGGCCCCACATACCCGCATGAAACAGCTCGTCTTCAGGACAGAGCGTCCCTCCGCTCAGCAGAATCTGGACATGTGGAGGTCATCCCCACAAAGCCACCCCAGCAGGTGTTAGGCTCATCCGAGCAAATGGGCCAGGATGCTTCCAGACGCAGGGTAAGAAAGTTGGTGAGCAGCCCAAAGGTCCGTTACTGCCCATGTGATGTGTCTCCCTATGTGAGGAACTCAGCACTGTACATACCAATTGCAATTCCTGTTAGAAATTCCTTAGCAAACTGAGGTCCTGGAATGCTAAGAGTTTCTGGACCCTCCTTCAGGGTTTACAAACCCACGGCTGGGGACAGTCCACGTATGGGTATCCAGGTTTCCTGTCTCTAGAGCAGCGCCGTCCAGGGTAACTTCCGATGATGATGGAAATGCTCTTTACCTGAGCATCCAATATGGTTGTTGTTAGTCCCGTGGCTACAGAGCACTTGAAATGAGGCCAGGGAGACAGAGAAGCTGCTGTGATGACCCCCCCTCCCCACCCCCGTGAGGAGAGCCTCTGGAGCCCGCCCTCTTCGCCCTGTGCGGACCCCTCCCCGACAGGAGGCCATCCTCACCTGGTAGCTTGAGGTGTGAATTGTTCTGGAAGGGAAGTGAGGGGCAGTTTGGGTGGGAAGAGAATACACTGCATTTCTGTCATCAGCTCTGGGAGCGACCCTGCTATGCCCCCGACGCGTGTTGTCTCAGCCAACCCTGACAATAGGCCTGTGAGGTGGGGCCATTACCCCCACTGTACAGATGAGGAAATGGGTGGAGGGACTGCCTTGCCCAGGGTCACACAGCTGTCATGGCAGACAGGTGCCCCTGCACAGAAGCAACATTCTGAACCACGAAACAATGACATGTCCCCACCCTGTGAAACCAAGAAGAGTTCATACTTTGGAGAATAACATGATTTCATCTTTGATGAGCCCTCATGAAGCTTGATGATTACAAACAACACATACGAGACCACTGTGAAGAATTTAACAACAACACGACAGTGTCTTCGCCTTCTAAGATAACAAGGAGATCTGAAGTGTTAGTCACCTGGGCAGCTGTAAACCCAATTTCCATCCTTGGGTCTAGTTTCTAGAAAATTCCCTGGGAAACAGCGTCCACATTTGGTTAACCAGAAGGGCAGAGACAAACCCTAAGACAACCCCATTTCCTTCCCCCGGCTGGTGCCCGGTCTGCAGAGGAAGGAATGGTCGAGTGGGAGCTGCTGTGTCCAGCAGGTAGAGGCTACCTCACTGACTTTCTGGCTACCCCAGAGGTGGGCATTTGACTCTGGGTCCCCACTGATGTTATTAAGGTTCTGGATGCCTCAGATGTCATTTCTAGAGTTAACATCATCTGAGGAGGTCCAGTTAGAAAGAGCATTAGCTGAGGGTAGAGACAGCCCGGCTTTGAACCTGCCTTTGCCTTGCCTCGCTGTTGGAACTTCACACAAGGTCATTAGCTTCTGTGAGGCCACTTCCCCTACAGGTAAGAGAGGTGACTAATGTCCCCCTCCCAGGGTTGTTGGGTGCCATTTGTTGTCACTAATATTCACCAGTTCATCATCAGCAATAATTATTGTCAACAATAATAATGGCAAGAGTCTCTTTTTAAAGCTGAAATGGACCCCAGTGTTTTTATCGAGGGAAAGTATTTTCTGATCCAAATGTCCCTGAAGTGGAGTGGTTTGAATGAAAGAAAAGAAGGAATAAGGGATGGCCGAGTGGCACAGTGGTTAAGCGCTGGCTTGGAAAGAAGGAATAGCCCTGTTGGGAGACCACTGCCTGAGGCTGAGCCTCTCTGGTATGCTTTTGTAAAGGGGATGCTCAAAGTTGTCACTTACCATCTTCTCGGAGATCAGCGTTTGCAGGGAAGAAAGCCACGCCCAAAACATACGTGTTCCTTGGCATTTACAGGTCGCTACAGGTCCAGACAGGCAGGTGCCACTCCTGGATTCCTTGTTGGGTAGCGGGGTAGACGATCTCCATTTTGACCATTTGCAAAAGCCAAATGATATCCAAACAAGTTTCTATTCCTTTAACTATCATGTTGCATTGTGAGCGCTGTAATGAATCAAATCGAGTAACTTCTTGGTCCTGATTACGCCCTCATTGACTCAGACTTGGTCCTTCTCTAGAAAACATCCCCTGGAGAGCTCCAGCAGGCGGCCTCTCTGAGGGCACATCACCACCTCCGACTGAGTCCCGGGGACAGTGGGACATCCTTCAATGAGCTGCTCTCAAGCATGGAGGAGCCTTTCACACAGGAGCCAGGTACCATGGTGCCCAGCCACGGGATAAGCCACTTCACAGCCCCTTTGTGCCAGGGATGCCCCACCTGTCACCTCATTTCCTGCTTGGCTAAGAGCCAAAAGGTAAAAATATTATTAACAGATATGGATAACATTTATGGAGCATTGACTCTGTCTTATCTCACTTAATCCCTACACTAATCCATGAGGTAGGAACTGTTCTCCATTGTGCAAAGACCGCAAGAGTTCATCAAGTAATGTGTCTGAGTAAGTGGCAGACCCAGGCCCTGACCAAGATCCGATGACGCCCCAGCCCACAGCCCTGACTGCCATGTCCCGGTCTCGGACGGGAGCTCAGTGAGACAGCGCGTATGTCTGTTTGCTGAGTTTCAGAGGCTTTCCTGGCCTAGCCCTGTCTTTTCACTCTGTGTCCCCGGTGTCATGTGCTTGGGAAAGCAGAGCGGGGTTCTTCTTATAGCACGTGACACAGGTGCCTGATGCGTTCACCTCTCCTAGCAGCATGAAGACAGCACACATCTAAATGCTTTCGACACAGGACAGGACCTCTCCAGCTCAGGCAGACAGAAAAGCTAACATTAGACCCTCACTGATATTTCATTTCCTGCCCATCGTACCAGCTGTTTCCCATTTTTTTTTTTTTTGAGGGCAGTGTCACTGGCCCTCATATGTGGGACCCGAACCGGGGCCACTAGCGTCCCAAGCTAGTGCTTAACCACCGTGATACTCGGCCGGCCGTTTCCCATTTAAAAAAAAAAACCTCAATCTAGTGTATCAGGAGGAAGCCACCTTTCTAGTCGCTAGTTATGTATAAAAAATTTGTCTGTCTACAAAATATATTTCCTTCTTGTCTGCTTTTAAAATGTAACCTTTTCACGGAACATGTGGAATCGATGACGAGAAGGTTCACGGACAGAAGACACTAGCTAGCACTTCTGAACCCCAACACAGTCGGGAGTTTTCTTTTCCTCTTCTCCATCGTGGGGCATGAGGGTGGCAGCCGGCTTTGCTGACGACTCTGTTAACTCCTCGATGATGTCTGCTGCCCCCCCAGAGCAGTCCGATGCCCACCCCAGGGAAGGCTCCCTGCCCTCCTTCCTGGACAGGATCCAACAGCTCGGCGCCACGGAGGAAGGGGTGTCGGAGAGAGCGGAGTCTGAGGGGAGCGACGAGGCAGAAGGCGATGGGCCCCAGCTGGTGGTCTTGGACCCAGGCCACGTAAGGAAATATTCCCCGCCTGCTTTTGCCCCACACAGATGAAGAATGACTTAGAGATGTTCTTTCACCTGCCATTTTGGCCCTTCTTTGCCCTCCGCCTCCACGGCCCACCCCTCACCCCCAAATGCCATGCTTGCATCCCACCTGGTCACTGACAGTTACTCTGCTTGGGTTTGGCCTGCTGCTTAAAGCAGAACCTCTTTTTAGGCTCATGTGCCCAAAGTCAGCATTTCTGAACCTTGGCACTACTGCCATTTGGAACCAGGCCATTCTTTGTGGTGGGGCATCTTAGGCATTATAGGATATTTAGCAGTATCCTTGGCCTCTAGGTGCCAGTAGTACCCCCTGCCTTCCTTGTGACAGCCAGAATGTCTCCAGACATCGCTGGGTGTTGGGTGGGGGCAAAACCACCCCTGTTGAGAGTGACTGCCTCAGTGGACCAACCAGCTCATAAGTTCCTTTGTCCCAGCCCTCTGGCAAGCCTTAATGGAATGAACCCACTTGGAAAGCCCAGTGCTCCCTCTCCTGTGGGAAGGTGGGGGTGGTGCTGGGAAAGGGGCTAGTTGATGGTTTGGTGGCAGCACCCACTCTGGCCCTGGAGCAAACCCGGGACCACGGCCCCAGCTTGCCCTGTCATTTGCCCAAGCACACAGTCAGGTCTTCAATGCCCAGGATGAGACCTCTAGCGCCTGTATAATAGTCTGTGGCTTCCAGAGTCAGAACCCCGGGTGGAAGATGAGAGGGGGGTACCCAGCGTGGAAGTCATTTCTGTCGGTCTCCCCGACCCTGCAGGGCTGTGGCGACAGGCCAAGTCCGGGATCGGACAGGAGACTAACCGGTGTGCTCTGCCGCTGTTTCAGCCCCTGATGCTAAGGTTCCAGGCCGCCCTGAAGAACTATCTCAACCGACAGATAGACAAGCTGAAGCTGGATCTTCAGGAGCTGGTGCGTACTGTCCAGCCTCTGGCCGGCGTGTCCCCTCATGCCCCTGACCAGCTTCTCTCTCTGCTGCAGGAGGTGTCCACCAAGCAAATCCGAGTCCAGCGGCAGGAGCTGGGGGTGGATCTGTACGGGGTCCAGCAGCACCTGGTCCGCCTGCAGATGCAGCTCGAGAAGAACCAGGACTGCCACTCCATCACCGCGAGCGCACGGTGGCAGAAGGAACAGGAGTTGCGCAGCGCGCGCTGCCTCTACACCAGAACCTGCGAGGCCGCCAACCAGGAGCGCAAAAAACGTAAGTGCCTCGGCGTCCGTGTGTCCCTGCGTTCTCAGCCTTTTTAGGGAGGAAAGGCATAAGTGCCTGAAAGGCCCCTCCTTAGGCAAGCCGCAAGCGCCCAAGGGCTCACAGTCGGGTGCCTGGAGCCAAACGCGGAAGAGGCTGGTGGGCTGCAGAGGTTCTGAGGTGGACGGACGTGTCCCGAGGAGGAGCGGGAATGAGCGGGCTGTAAACAGGTGGGAACAGTCCAAGGTGCAAGGGCTTGAACACACCGGGGACCCATAGCTGGGAGCCGGTGGCTGATTTAGGAGAAACCCACGGGCTTTGGCCCAGATGAGACAGTAAGGCTGTGGCTCGTACACGCACCGTTACTACTGAAGTGACACTCTCCCCGGGGGGATAGGTCACAGTGGACAATGGCTTCTTTAAGCCTCTGTGGATTATTTTAGCCTTGGTGCTTTTTTGACGTTTCCAACTATCTTTGTCAACTCAGCATTACTATTATAATGGAGGATATAACCTAAAAGAATACAGAGGAAACTGAATCCTACGTGTGTCCCAGCTGTGGGCAGAAAAAAGAGTTTAGACCCTGAGAACTGCAGAATTGAAGGGGTCTCGGCAAAGCCTCACTTGTCAAGCACCCTCCCTGGTTGCCACCAAATTAACAGAAAGTACTGAAAAGAGAAGAATGTGACATTCACACCAAATATAGAGAGCCGCATCGTCCAGATGTGCTAAGATTGAGACCGACCTGAAAGAAGGCACAGGCCTGCCCCCTCCAAGCTCCCAGCCCCACCCCTCCACACACAGGCCGTGCTTGGGCACCGGTGCCCCTCAGCGGAGGCTCGGAGTGTGGACGGGCTGCTGGAAAGTCCTTTGTGGAGGTTGCCAGGGAGCAGGAACAGGACCAAGCAAGGGTTCCACCCAGCAGCACCGTTTCGCACTTCCCAGCACTAGGGCATTCGGTGAGGGTCCCCGCCCTGCCCACCAGTGCTACCACGGCACTGTCCCTTTGGTGCATGCAACACGGGGCTTTGCCACTAGAGAATGTCTACAGTTGCCCGCCTCCCCCAGGGGGGAGGTGAAGTCCACCAGGCACTAAACCTTCACATGGGAGGCATCGGCGGTCCCCCAGACACGAGAGAAGAGACGCTGGTCAGATTTGGGAAACAGAACAGTCCGGAGCGTGTGCCACTTGGTGTTCTGCGTGGGATCTTAGAAGGAAGCTCACCAGTCACATGAGAGCAAAGTATTGGGGGAAAGAATATTTGGGATTTAAAAATAATCATCATCGGAGAAAAAGGCACTAAATTCAAATCAATATTGCTGAAAACTGAACTTGTAAACTAAAAGGCCATTCTGAGGAATTCTCCCCAGAATTCAGAGCATACATCCCAAGCAATGGACCTTTTGAGAAAGAGATAAAAGACATGGTTGACAGATCTGGGAAGGTCAATATCCATAAGATAGAAATTCCAGGGGATTAGAGGCATTAACCAGTGACATCAGAAGAAAACATTTGCATGAGTTTAAGAAAGACACATCTTCAGAAGTAAAGACTGTGGGGGGGGGGTGGGGGGGGAGACACACAGGTGGGAGAAAAAGAAAAAAATAAACATGCCTAGACATAGCTGGTAACATTTTTAAGTTCCAAAGGGAAAGGGGAAAAAAAAATGCTATAGACTTATAGGCAGGACCAAACCAGACATTTCCTATGTTATCCCGCCCTCCAGGGGTTGGAACATTTTGGAAATGCTTCCCAGGCTTATTTCACCAAGCTCAATGTAATCCTTACTGCAAAAGCTGGCAATGCACAAAAACAGAAAATTATAAAGCGGTTTCACTTACGGAGTACAAAAATCCTAAGTAAAATATTAGCAAATATTAAATATTTGTTCAGCGACAAAAGATTGGCAATGTAATACAAGAAAACCACCCCTTGGTCAAGAAGGGCTTCTTCCTTCTGGAATAATTTGAAATTAGGAAACCTGCTAATTCAATGACTTATATTCATCAGTTGAAGGAGAGGGGGAAAAAAATTTTCTGGGTGGATGCCACATGGCGTTTGATAAAACTCATTGCCCATCCAACACTGGGATTGAAGGAAAGTTCTGTATAAATATTTACCAGGAACTAACCAGGAAGCCTACCTCAGTGGCAAGCATTGGAGAAATTACAGATAAAACCAGGAGAGGTGAGGATACCTGCCAGCACCACCACTGCCCTCGTTTTGGAGGCTCCAGCAATGCGAGAAACAGGAAATGAATGCAGTGCGAGAAATGTAACGATGGAATTCTCATTCTCTACCAATGACACTGTCGCTCACCTCAAAGATTCAGCATTACTGATGCAAAAGGGCGAATGGAAATAGTCAGAAACCAGTACAATAGCTGAACACCCGGTTTGCATGAATTCAGGAAAGACACATCTTCAGCTGTAATGACGCCTGGGGGGACCACACAGGTTGGAGAAAACGAAGAAGCATAGCGGTGATAGCCAGTTAGGAATGACTATTTTGGAAAAACCTCACCCAGAATAGCTATAACACGTACAGAATACTTAAGAGTAAACCTAACAGGAAGCGAGTGAGTCTACCTGAAGAAAAACAATACAATTTTACTAAAGAACGTAAAACAGCAAAAGGAGCAACCACATTACTGGACAGCAGATGCACAATATAAAAATGTCATTTCTCGGGCTGGCCGAGTGGCGCAGTGGTTAACCGCTGGCTTGGGATGCCAGTGGCCCTGGTTCAGGTCCCACATATGAGGGCCAGTGACACTGCCCTAAAAAAAAAAAAAAAAAAAAAGAATGTCATTTCTCTCTGAATTAATAAGTAATTCAGTGCAGCTCTAGTTTTGGGTAAACTTACATTTGTTTAACATAGTTATTTACTTATTTTCAGGAAGTAATCATTCAAAATGGAAGCTCTCTGGAGTGAAATGCCTCCTGACCTCCCCTCCTCCAACCCCCAGGTCCCCCGCACCAGGCACCCAGTATTATTGGTTCTTGTGTGTTCTTTTGTTTTTTTTGAGGGCAGTGTCACTGGCCCTTATATGTGGGACCAGAACCGGGGCCGCTGGCTTCCCAAGCCAGTGCTTAACCACTGCGCCACTCGGCTGGCCCTTGTGTATTCTTTTAAAGATATTTTTGCACATAAAAGCAAAGTTACAAGGGTGCGTGTATACTTTACCTCTTTTTGTTGTTTGTTAGCTGAGCCATCCTGCCACCTGTTGGCAGCTTAGCGGCAGCTCAGCTCGGGCTGGACATCGAACCGCCGTTGCTCAGAGCTCAGCTCGCCCTCTTGAGCGAGCTCCTAACCACTGAGCCACTCGGCCGGCCCTTACACAAGTAGCAGCATCTTATGCCCACTGCCCTGTTCCTTGCCTTTTTTTTCACTTGTCAGTGTGTGCTGGAGGCTGTTCCATAGCCACACAGAAAAAGCTCTCCATTCTTGACCAACTGACTTTAAAATCCATTTGGAAGACTCAAATGCACCAGAATATCCAAGGAAATTTGGGAAAAGGAAGGCTAATGAAGGAAAATGGTCCTGTCAGGCATCAAAAGACAGTATCAGTCTATAGCAATAAAATCGGCATTCTGCCAGAAGAAAAACAGACAGACACACGATGGTGGAGAGTCGAGTCCCACGAAAGTTACCCAGGAATTTAGCTGTTTTAAATTACACAAACACACACCGATCACATTTTTAAATCACTAAATATTTTTTGATCATTTGGCCACCTGAAAATAAATACCTAGATTTCACACCATACAAAAAAATAAGTTCCAGGTACAGTAAAGACTTAGGAAAATCAAAGCAGCATTAGAAGAACATGTAAGAGAATACTTTCTACAATCGTGAGGTAAGGAAGGTCTTTGTGATGAGAAGTACGGAGTTCGGACAGGAAGAGTTTGACAGGTTTGATTATATACAAACGAACCTTATCTATTAGGAAGCACGAAAGTTAAAAGATAATCATAAATTGGGGGAGAAAAAACATTTGAAACATCTGTGGCAACACCTGCATCTTCTGTTATGATTTTCAATTGCCTCATAACTAATTGCCACAAACATGGGGGTTTAAAACAACACCCATTTATATATTTGCCCACAATTCTATGGCCGACTGGGTGCTCTGCTTGGGGCACCACAGAGTTGAACTCACATATTGGCTGATTGAGTTCTCACAAGGGGACCTGGGGGGAATCTGATTGCAGGCTCGTGTCTTTGGCAGAACTCAGCTCCTTGTGGCTGTACGACTGAGGACCCGCTTCCTTGCTGGCTGTCAGCAGGGGCTGCTTTCAGCTTCTCGGGGCCACCCACAGCCCCTGCCATATGGCCCCCTCCATCTTGAAGCCAGCAATGGAGAATTTGCCCCTGGTTGCATCCCATTTGCCCCATGAATCTTTCTCACTTCCTCTTTTGCCGCCAGCCGGAGAAAACCGCTCTGCTTTTAAAGGGCTCACCTGCTTAGGTCGGGCCCACCTGATGATTTCCCTCCTGCCATATAATGGACCAATCACAGGAGTAACACGAAGCCGCAAAGGTCATGGGAGCCATTTAAAAACTCTGCTCACTCTGTCTTTATTGCATAAAGAGCTGTTAGGTTAAAACAAAACAAAAACCTCTTGGGAGCCAATTAGGAAAAGACAGGATTAATAGAAGAATGGCGGATGATACGGGAGGGCAATTTGGAGAAGGACAAGGGCAGCTGGTCTTAACACTGCTGGCCGCCCAGTGGACGGCCTTGGTCCTTCCCACTTGCGCCCCCATGTGGCCGTTTCGGTGGGGGCAGGGCTTCGGGGGGGCTCAGCCCCGAGGCTAGTTTCCTCCCAGGGGATTCAGGTCTCCACCGAAGATCGCCAACCTCCACGTGGTAAGAACTCAATAAAATGAACAGGAGGCGTGGTCAGCTGAGACTCGGGCCCTGGATGCCGTCAGGGCCGCCAGCACGTGGAGTGCCGAGCGGCCTGCCACGATCGGTGGGCGCGGGTTACGTGTGCTTTTGTCCCTCCGGTTAGATGGCAAGGTCTTTGAGGGCAAAGCCTGGGTCTTCGTCGATTCAGGGCAGTTCCCTGGTGTCGCCCTGAGATGGTCATGGCAGGAGGGGTGCTGCCTCCACGCCCATTGCCTCCCCAGTGGCCGCTCTGCAAGCCGAGATGGACAGGCTGGCTCTGCAGGTCTTCTACATGCAGAACATAGAGGAGGACGTGCAAGGCGACATCTGCGTGATGCAGCAGGTCGTGAAGAAGTCGCAAGCGGAGCGGGCGCGGGCGGAGGTGGAGAAGAGGAAGCAGGTACTCGGCCGCTCCACGCGCGCGACCCCCCAAGGTGCCCAGCTCGGCCTCCGCGTGAATCCCGCAGCCGGGCGAGGCCCTGACCAGCCCCTCGGGGTCGGTGGCTGGCCTTGGGGCGCCGACCTGTGCTCCCGTTCCCCAGGACCTGCACGTGGACCAGCTCACCACCCGAGCCAACCAGCTGGAAGAGCAAATCGCGCTGTTTGAGGCTCAGGCCTGCGCGCAGGCCGAGGACACCCGGGTGCTCAGGAAAGCCGTGAGCGAGGTAAGAGCGACACCCGCAGCGCTCGGCTGCAGAAGGGCCCGCCGAGGGGCGTCTGGGCAGCGCCTACGGGCGTGTGGAACGCACAGCGAGCTCCCTGCACCGCTGGGCGTCTTAGCAAGCACCTCAGAGCGCCTGGCTGACCCGTACGGGGACGAGTAGGTACCGGCCGGCTGATGGCCGGTGTATTTATTCCTCCCACAGCCAGGGATAGACTGGAGGGTCCCCCAGGAATTCGGACATTCCGTTCAGCTTGCTGGGCTGCCCCTCAGTAAGTTCCTTAGCTTCAGTGGGCCTCCTACAGCGCAAGTCTCTAAGGACACTCAGCTGGGGCTCCCTGCAGTGCCTGCAGCCCCCCGCTGTGTGGAGTGGAGGGGGTCAGCAGCAGCAGTCACAGAGCAGCACCAAGCTCGGTGGCCAGCTCTAGAGACCACACTTGCTGAGGCTATTTTAATCCGTGCATTACCGTCGGCGTTCACGTGTGCAGGGATGACAGGAAGGAAAGAACCCGCTTTTGTTGAATGCAAAAAAAAAAAGGGAACAAATGGACACACACCTGAGTCCAACCTAGAAATACACTTGGGGGCCGAGTGGCGCGGTGGTTAAGCGCTGGCTTGGGAAGCCAGCGGCCTCGGTTCAGGCCCCACATGTGAGGGCCAGTGACACTGCCCTCAAAAACAAAAAAAAGTGAATGCTCTAGAAATACACTTGGGTAGAACGTGTTCTGATCAGAATCGCAGAAAAAAAGGTGACCATTTTTTAAGTCAGCCAAGCGATTCTTAAGTTTATCTGAAACATAAATTCCGAGGACCAGCCACGACTTGTGTTGGAAGGGGAGGTTCGTGAAGGGTGACAAATGGTCCCAGTTTGCCCCAAATTGAGGGGTTTCCTGAGACATGGGACTTTCTGTGCTGAAACCAGAGAGCTCTGGACAAACCAGGATGGCGAGTCACCCTAGTATCACCCTACCAGATAGTAAATCCTAGAAAAGACCAAGAGGCTAAAATAATGTTTTTACCAACGGTCAGGGAGAGATGAGTAGACCATGGGAGCTCTTGAGAAAGCCCAAAAACAAGCAAATATTTATATAAAAGTGCAGTAGGTTATAAATTATGGAGAACAAGTGATTTATGCACCCACTGGTGTTGGGACATTTGGTTAATCATTGGGGGAAAAATTAAATCTTTTCCTCATACCAGACATAAAACAAACGCCAGAAGAACAGGGAAAATATACTGGAAGAAAATAAAATATTTATAAAATCCTGGGTGGGAGAGGCCTTGCTAAGCATAACACAAAAAGCAGGGACTTTAAAAGAAAAGATAAGGAGGGGGCATAACTTCTGTGGGTTAAGGACGCCATCAACAAAGCAAAATGACAGGACTCACCCAGAAAAGACAGGCTTCCAGCTGCGAGGAAGTTTGTGGTGGGAAGATTTTGAAAATCAGTGAAAAATACCTGCACACGTTTCCACTACACGGTCCTGTACAGATTCCTCTCATCATTCCTTTCTGTGCCTGGCTCCTCTCTCGGCTGGGCATGTCCCCGCCAGGGCAGGGTCCCCGACTCCAAGTGTTCATGTTGCCCAGGGCAGCACGTGGCCTGTGGCAGGCACCCCACAGACATTCATGAATGAGCGAATAAGGGTCGCTGATAGAAAAGGACTGATAGAAAAGGATGGGGCAGGGAGTCCTCCCCCCAGGCTGGAAAAAAATGAACGAAAGCCGGGGGGATGGGCCTCCCACACCGATAGTGAAAATGCACCTCAGAGCCTTATCAGGGTCTTCATTCAAGGACAATGTTGCCATCTCTATTGGCAGAGAAACCCCCCACCCACTCCCAAAATACCACTGCTTGGACTTCATGCCAAGGAAACCACCAGAGATGCATGCAAGTAAAAATTCCGTACATTAAAACCCCCATGAAGAAAATGAATAGATTGGGGCCACAGTGTTGTGTGTATAGCAAGGAGACATTCCAAGGAGAGGGCGCTGGTTAAACAGATTATGACCTGTCCGTGCCGTGGGAGACTGTCCTGCCGATCACATTCAGCCGACCCTGGAATAACACGGGCTTGAACTGCGTGGGTCCACTTATACGCAGGTTGTTTTCAGTAAATATGGTACAGGTATTTGCCTTACAATGTTCTTAATAACATTGTCTTTTCTCTAGCTTACTTTATGGTAAGAATACAGTATACAGAACATATAACACACAGAATCCGTGTCCATGGCCTGTTTCTGTCATCAGTGAGGCTTCCTTCCTTCAGCAGCAGGTTATTCGTAGTTAAGTGTGGGGGAGTCAGACGTTCTATGCAGACATTCCTACTGCGCAGGGGCTCAGCCCGTGCTGTTCAAGGGTCAGCTGTTAAGTATTTGCTGACACGGAAACCTCTTCAC
The DNA here is from genome assembly GCA_033961575.1 of Aselliscus stoliczkanus. Taxonomy (NCBI): domain Eukaryota; kingdom Metazoa; phylum Chordata; class Mammalia; order Chiroptera; family Hipposideridae; genus Aselliscus; species Aselliscus stoliczkanus. Next base: position 52,397,658 of record CM066739.1, read on the forward strand.
AATTTGCTAATTTTTAATACTAAGTTACAAAACAATATATAATATCCAGGGTATTAGAAATAGTAAACTCTAGTGGGATTATTGGTAGTTCTATTTTCTTTTTGCTTAGTTGCATGTACTAATTTACATAAACACCCTATTTTTTTTTTTTTTTTAAGAGGGCAGTGTCACTGGCCCTCATATGTGGGATCCGAACCGGGGCCGCTGGCGTCCCAAGCCAGCTCTTAACCACCGTGCCGCTTGGCCGGCCCCCCATTTTTTAAAAAAATAGGGTGTTTAAAATGTTTAAAGACTGAATTCAGCCCAGGCCTCTGCCTCAGCCTGCACCTTGGTCATCTGCTTTCCCGGCAGCCGTGGGAGCCCCAGGGAAAGGCGCCCGCATCTGGCTGGCAGCCTGGGAAGCAGCCCAGCGGGGTTCGGTGCCTGCTGCCTCGGGCGGGCACCTTTGGGCAGTGCACGCCTGCCCCATGGCACACAGCAGCCTCCTCATCCAATATCTTACCCAATACAGGAATGTCTCACTAATCATAGGTAATTAGTTCATACCATTTTGTGCTCTAATAACAAATAGATACTTTTCTAAAATCCCTCACAATTGAGAATGGTACCCCTAGGGGTGATGCCCCCTTTCACGCCCAGCGCAGCCCTTTTATCGTCCTGTGGGTGTCTGAGCCCACTTTCATGCCCAGTGCAGCCCTTTTATCATCCCATGGGTGTCTGTCTGAACCTACTTGGCAGCCCTTTTGTCATCCCCGTGGGTGTCTGAGCCCACTCTGACTTCCCCCAGTGGTGACCAGGCCTGTCAGGAGTGTCACCGAGAGCAGTTGCCACTGGAGCTACGTGAAGATGCTCATGACCTAATGAAGGTCTCATCTGAGCCCCTGCTCGGTGTTTCCCCCACCTCCACCCCCCCGGAATTCACCACAACGCCAGCTGATCATTGCAATGATTCTATCAGGACACTCCAAGTACCACTCAAAACAGCACCTGTGATAGAGCTAAGAATGTGCTGGGCACACAGGCATCGTCTGTTTTGATTGGACATTTCAGAAAGTGGGTGCTGTCACTGAGCTCTTGTCACAGCTAGGATGTGTCACAGTCGAGGTGACCTGCCTACATGCTGAGCTCTGAGCCCAGGCAGCTGTACTCCAAGAAGCAGCTCTTAAACCTTGCATCCCAAGCATGAGTGGACCCCCCTTCTTAACCTCACAGTAAATTCCTGAGCCCTCTGGCAGATTTCAAGCCCCTCCCTCACATGGGCCCAGCCCCTCATCTCAGCCTGTCCCTACTGCCCCCCTGGTGGCCTGTGACATCTAGCCTCAGCTTATCCCATCCCCTCCTCTGGCACATGTCCACCTACCCACCTTGCCCGTCCACTTCTTCCTCCTTAGCCTAGGCAGTCTCCGCTTGTCTCAGCCGGACACTCACATCATTCTCAAGACACACCTCCCCTGTCCAGTGTGGCTCCTTACAGGAGGGGTGTCAGGCTCCAACAGCTGTGCCCATCCTATGTGACCCGAAACTCCAGCCTGCGGGTTGGGGTCTGGCGTGGGCAGGTGCCCATCAATGTCCGCCTACCACCTCCTTGTTCTCCTGGCACCGAGCCCACAGGACCCCAAGTAAAGACTCAAACAGGGGTTCAGCGAGTTTTTAGAGCTGTGCTTGACTTCCTGTGTGTCCTTTTGCTGGTGCATGAGAAGAAAAGCAAGAGTGACAGGGAAGAAAGATGGTTCAGGAAGGTCAGGGCTCAGACGTTCTTTTTGGGGCTTTGAGACCAACGTCACGTAACCGCCACTCTCCACTGCAGGCCTACATGGAAATAGACACCATCAACGTGGAGAAGACGCATATCCTGCAGCAGTGGGCCGTCAGCCTGGTGGCCATGAAGCACCGTGATGAGGCTTACAGGACCATCCAGGAGGCACTCCGGTAGGGCCCCCGCAGGAGGGCCTCTCACAGCCCTTCTGAGGCGCCATGGGGGTGGGGGCCAGGCTCAGGGGGCCAGGAGGCCTGAGCTCAGAGCAGCATGTGCTGCAAGGTGCGTGGGAGCTGGAAGTGGGGGTGGGGTGGGCTGCTGCACCCCCACCTCCTCCCAGGTGAACAGGCCCCCTGGGACAAAGGGGGCACCTGCAGCCCTAGAGCCCCACTTCCGTCCTGAAAGCGCCCTTATTGTTTGCCAAGATCTCGGTGTGTCTTAAGTCCTTTCAAACTTTCCGTGGTGGGGGGGGCGGGGGGGCAGCCAGCTTTCCTGCTCAGATTTCCTGGGAGGATTAAGGAGAAACAGAGAGTGAGAAGGAGAAGAGGTGTTTATCTTTGGGAGATAAGATGTCCCTTTGATTCAGTCTCTCCACCTGTGTGCGAAACTCCATCCCTTCACGATTGTTCTGCGAGAGCCGCGTTCCAACCGAAATCCTGTTTAATCTCCCCAAGAGGAAAAAGGAAGAGGCCCCCTTTTTGTGTCTCCCTCTGTCACTTCTAGCAAGGGGGGTTGGGTCGTGAGGCTTGGGCCGGATGTTGGAGGCAGGGGGCCCTCAGGCAGGGTGCTGCCTTAATTCCCCAAACCACCCAGGGCGATGGGGACCCAGCTGTGATAACCTGTGGCATGTCGCTCCCTTGCTTAACTTTAACTTGGTGCCACTTCTGGCGCCAGCATACAGCCTGGCAGAGAGCAGATGCCCAAAAAGACTTGCTAATGAAAAGATGCTTTTCCTGCTTGGTCCTGTGACACGCCCCCACATCCTCCCCACACATGCTCGTTTACACACACACACACACACACACACACACACACACACACACACACACACCAGTACATGCATATATGATTGTTTTCGAAAGAAGACATCTTTACATGAATAATGCTGGATTAGAAATACTCATTTTCTTTACTTCCCGGAGTCAGCAGTACCAGACCAAAGGGAGAGTTGTGAAATTGTCCAGGCAAATTCTGGCTGCAGGTCTACTGGCCCTTTAAAGATGCAGGTAGGGGAACCAGGATGGGCTTCCTCCTGTCCTGACCTCCTGGGGCTGCTGGCTGAGGTTCTTACAGGGCCCCCAGGTTCAGGTGCCACCTTCATGACCCTCCCCATTGTCCTGTGCTCCCATGCCTCCAGGACATAACCGAGTGTCCCCGCTACCCCCCCCCCCACCTGCGACCTTCCACCTCACCTTGTTCCCCTGGCTAGTCCTACAGAGAGTACCCCATTAGATATGTGTCCCCAGACAAAGGCTCTTGGGGACTGCTCTAATAACACTCTGTGTCCTGTGCCCCTCAGGGAGGTCTGAATGACCATCCCTCCACTGGGCTCCCTGGGGCTGGCTGGTACTTCCTTAATCTGGACCTGGCCACCCCATGGAACCTTCACAATGTCAGCGACAAAGCCACATCAAAAGTGGGTACCTGGGCCGGCCGAGTGGCGCGGTGGTTAAGTGCTGGCTTGGGAAGCCAGCGGCCCTGGTTCGGTCCCACATATGAACGCCAGTGACACTGCCCTCAAAAAAAAAAAAAAAAAATGGGTTCCAGCCACAGGTGAATTAATCTCGATGGAGGTTGCAATCATCAAAGTTGTACAGTTAAAGGAAATGGGTCATTTCCATGGGAAACTTCTTGAAACAAGCCAGAAAACAGAAACTTGGGGGGAAGGGGGCGTGTACCCCCTCTGGAATTCACACTCCCTCAGGGATAGGTCCCTGACAGTCCCCCTGAGCCCTGTTCCCTGCCTGGGTCTCACTTCCCGGCAGGAAATTCCAGGTGAGCCGTGAGACCCCACAGGGGATCCCCTCTGCATCCTCAAATGGCACTTAATCCTGCTTCCAGTTCCTTTTGTTTCATTTATTTTCTGTTGGTATCTACTAATCAAGGAAGTTTTTTAAATGTGTGTGTTTTGGGGGTTTTTTAAAATAATTTTTGTCAAGGATAAGTGAACCCATTACAGGAAATTTGAAAAACTGAGAAAAGGATTTTAAAATACCACTGTCCTCCTCCTTTTGTGACAATGACAATGTATCAGCATTTGGGGCACTTGCAGGTGCCTTTCTCTCCATGCCTGTGTCTGACAGAGAGGTCAGACTTCTATCCCACAGCTTCTGTCTTTTTAAATTGGACGTTTTATTTTTGTTGTTAAACTTGAGACATTCATAAGACTGTTACATCTTAAAAGAGAAAATGAGTAACTTTTTTATTTTAAATCGGGTTTATGGAGGATAATTTATGTACACATTTGTTATGTATGTAAGTGGTCCGTTTTCAGTGCCCCGTTCCATGAGCTGTGGGAAATGGACACGGGCAGGTAACCACCCACATCAAGGTATCGGACACCCCTTATCCCTAAGTCAGCACCTCTCCCCACCCCCCACTCCCAGCAACACTGGTGGGCTTTCTGCCCCTATAGTTTGCCGTTTCCAGAATGCCATAGAAATGGAATCATGCAGCTTTTCTTGTCTGGCTTCTTTCACTTAGCATCATGCTTTTGAGATTCATCCCTAGAAAAGAAACATTCATTTCTTTCTTCTTATCGCTGCGTGGTATCCACCATTCATTTATCTCTTCACCAAGTGGCCGATATCTTGCTTGTTTCCAGTATGTGCCCCCTTCTCCTCCCGTAATCATAATCTTAAAAAAGAGTTTTCTGGGCCGGCCGAGTGGCGCGGTGGTTAAGCGTGGGCTTGGGAAGCCAGCAGCCCCGGGTCGGGTCCCACATATGAGGGCCAGTGACACTGCCCTCAAAAAAAAAAAAAACAAGAGTCTTAGACTTGGACTTGGAATGGGTAATAAATAGTTCTCGTACTCTATTAGGAAATAGCAGTCAAGACTATTAAAAGAGTCGGCTTCCTAGCTTATTTCTGTCCATTTTGTGAGTCTCCTCTGAGGGGGGCTCCGCCGTACGCCCTGGGTCCTGATGTCCGGGCTTTCCTGTCTCCATCCCGGCAGCGAATGCCAGCATCAGCTCAAGTCCCTCGATGGGGAGGTCGAAGCCTATAAGAAATCCATCCTGAAGGAGGAGCAGAGGAATGAGAAGCTGGCCAGCATCCTGAACCGGGCGGAGACGGAGGCCGGCCTGATGCACAGACTGACCGCGCAGTGCATGCGCAAGCAGGAGGCCCTGCAGGGCGAGCTCGACACGCACAGGCTCGCCCTGCAGGCCACGGAGGACGCGCTGGGCGCCGCCCAAGTGGTACGGCCGTGCCCCCACCCGGCGGGGCGTGCCTCCGCGGCCCCTGGCACGGCGCCCACCCTGTGATGCTTCCTTTCCAGGAATACACGAGGACCATGAGCGAACTGCAGACCGTCCACCAGACCATCCGGCAAGAGCTGGACGCGAGGAGGGAGCTGGGCGTGTCCATCATGGAGAAGCTGCAGGAGCACGTGACCTCCGACAAGATGACCAAGTACTTCCACCAGCTCATCATGAAGCACCAGAAGGAAAAGACCAGCCTGGTATGCCGCCCCGCAGCCCAGAGGGAGAGTGCCCGGGGCCGGCTGCAATGGGGAAGGCGTCCCGTGGGCCCAACAGACCACACGCGGCAGAATCAGCGTGAGCAGGGGGCCTCAGCATGTCTGTCCCCTTTGCATTTTTTCTAGTGGTAGAAGCAATGCATTTTTATTATAGAAAACCTGGAAATGCAGAAAGGCATAGCGAGGAAAATAAGGCAGCCATAATCCCACCACCCAGAGATAACCTCTTTTAAATGTTGGTGTATTTCCTTCTGGGAAGGTTTCTAAACACACATGCTTATACTCACACATACAACTGAATAAATGCACACATGCAAAAACACACAGAAACACACATGCATATATGCACCCCATGCACACGCATGTTCATACATGTAAACACAAACATGCATGCACTCGTGCAAACACATGAGGACATACACACACATGCGCCTTAGACAACCTCATTACGTGTCAGTTTTTAAGTCCATTCTAATCCATTTTTCATTAATTTTACTGAAATATGACATAGAAAAGCACACAAACGATAAATACAGGAGTCAAATTATGCATATGGTGTTTATTTTACTTTATTGACCATATTCAACATAACATTTTCCTTAAATATTCTTTGAAAACCTACATTTTTCTCTCTGCACCGCATTTCATCATACGAATCATGTGTTTTGCTAACAGTTCTCTGGTTAGACACCTCAGGTTGTTGCTAGGTCTAAAATATTGGAAACAACTCAGTCCTGCACGTGTTCGTCCGAAAATCCTCGTCCACACATCTGGGTGCTGGGGAGAAACCCTGGGTCTGGGGCAGGAGCATTTTACATGATTCTTGGCCTGGGAACCCCCTCTCCCCCACCCCCAGGAGCTCTCTTTTGCTCTCTCAGGGGTCTTTCTTTACTCTGCACTGTGGTCTGGGGTCCCTGTGTCCTTGGAAAAGCAGTTCATTATTTGAATTGCTTCTCCTTTGCCTCTTCCCCCACGGGTGTGACCCCGCTGGGGTCTCCTCCCTTGGTGCCCCCCTTGGCGGACCCCACAGAGGCCACTGCAGCCTGCACCCCAGCGGAGGACCTCCCCTGGGCCCCTCTAGGTCTCAGGACGAGAGGCGGGTCCCATCCAATCTCTGGATTCGTGTGTTTCCAGAGCTACGCGAACGTATTTCCTGGCTTTTCAGCCCCACGAAGGGGTTCCACCTGTGTGACTCACTTCCTGAGGAGTGGGAGGTGAGGGGCGCCTTAGGCGGAGGCGCCCCGGTGGTTAGGGCCCTGCTCCTGTGTGACCCTGAGCCTCTGCCTTCACTCTCTCCCCTGGTACGAGACACCTCATAGATGTCAGAGGATTAGATCTAAGCGTTCAAATTAGAGCAAGATGTCTGGCGAGGGCCAGAGGCAGTGCTCCCTAAATGCCAACCATCGCCATTGTTGTCATAGTGGGTCCTGGCCAGAAGGAGGCCCAGCTGAGTGAAAGTGACCTGTCACCCAGGTGGTGGGGCTCACCTGTCCTCCCAGGAGGGCAGGGCCGCTATCTACCTGGTGGCCGCCTGTGGACGCCTCACCTCTCCCAGACACCAGGGAGGGCAGCTGGCTCTTGGCCTGGTTGTGCCAAGGAAGTGGGAGACACAGGGCTGGAACCAAGACTGCACGGAAGTTGGATCTTGGGACGATCTGGCTGACACCGGGGGAGTCCCGCTAGTGTGTTATAAGATGGAGTAAGACCACCATCTGGGAGCAAAAGGGGGGGGGTCCTGGGATGCCCTGGAGAAGCTAAGGGGTGTGGTGGGCGTGAAGTAACCTGTCCGGCGCTGCGTCCCCGGACAGCCAAGACCCCACCCTACCCACGCAGGCCATACATGTACTACCACCAGTGTCCAGCGGAGGGCAGTAAAGAGACCTGGACCAACATTGGTCTATTCCAATTGTGGCAGGAGGAGCTCTGGACAGGGGGCGCTTTCCCCATCTGCTCAGAGCCCTGTGGGCTGGTGGCAGGCGGGTGGGGCGTATCTGGGATGAGGAGCTGAGATTGTGGATGGACGGAACCATGTGGAGCTGGGGGCCGGAGGGAGGGTGGGCACAGGTCAACGGTGGGGTCTAGACCAGGGCGTCAGCAAACTTTTGAGACCGAGGAGCCGCCAGTGGTCAGCAAACTGCGGCTCGTGAGCCACATGCTCTTTGAGTACGTACATGTGGCTCTGAAGTAAACTTGAACATGAAAATAAAACTATCATAGTTTCATTTATAAGATTTTTAAAGGATATTATTCACATAATGGTGATTATGTAAAAAGATATTTATGGCCGTCAGATAATGTTTAAATTGTTGTGAGGGACAGGATTGGCTCTTCCAGGGGTTGGCAAACTTTTGAGACGGAACGTACCCAAAGCGCCGCATGTGGCTCGCGAGCCGCAGTTTGCCGACCCCTGGTCTAGAAGTTAATTCAGGAGCGGCGCTGACGTCCTGGGAGGAGGCCAGGGTGGTTTTAGCAAGGAAAACAAACAGCCCAGGAGAGGGGGAGGTGGGAGAGTTCTGGCTGGTGACCAAGAGGGAACTTAGGAACTGAACCCCGCACAGGGTGACGAGCGCTGGAGTAGGAAGGGAGGCAGGGCCCCTGTGAAGGCCCCGGAGTGGCCTGGTGATCTCAGGCGATCTTGGCAAAGAAAGGGATGGATGGTGGCCAGAGCTCAGAGGGCCGGAGAGCCCGGGCCGCTCTGGGTGTCCTGGAAAGTTACCCACCGTGGCCACTCAGAGTCAGAGCCAGCCAGGGTCACGGGGAGGAGCCGAGATTGACCCTGGGGGGCCCAGAATTTGGGGGAGCCACCTCCATGAGAGAGCCCATGTGGGCTGCGGCAGATGAGGGCCTGGCTGGGAGGGTCAGGGCAGAGCCATGGCCCTGGGGAAGGGCCTGTCCCCAATGTGCCTGAGAGGCAGTGACTGCCGCCTCCGCCCTGCCTGACAAACGCCCTTGTGATAAACCCCGTGCTGCTGGAAGGGGTCCGAGTGCACCTGTCACCTGAGAGCCGACAGAGGAGGTGGGGCGGGTTGGTGGGACCCTCAGGACACTGGGCCAGTGCTGTGTGCCCTCAGCTGGAGCCCCCGGAGCCCAGGGTCACACGCCCCCGGCTGGGTGGTGGACGGCACCTCGCAGCAGATCTTCTCACTGCGGGACTGTGTCCAGCTTTTCAGTAAAATGTAAGCACGTTTGTCCGACAAACCCAAGCCAGAATAAATAACCCAAGCCTTATTTAGATGGGGCCTATTGACAACAGTTGGCAAACTCAGAGAGGGCAGGTGTCTTGGTTTTCTTCACTCATTGCTGCTCTAATCGCGTGATCAGTTAATAATTGTCGAACGGACGGAAAAATGCCTATGGAGAGCGGTGACTCGCGTCCGAGGCGGCGTCACAAACACGATAGGGCCGTCCACAGCCAAGTGCTGCGACATGAGGATGTTAGACGAGGCTTCCAAATGAAAAAGCAGCTTACAAGCCCGTGTGTAGACTGTGTCCTGTGCTCGTCTTTGCGGGAGTGTGGGGTTATATATATAAAGCCTGGGGGAAACACAGGTTCCAGGCATTGGTGGTGGCTAACTAACTGTGCCGGTTACAGGCCGTTCAAATGCTCTCCTCTCCTCTGTATTTTCACATTGCCCCCACAATGTATGTTACTGTTTGTTTAATAAGAAGAAATCATAACGCTCTCCTTTTTTGTGAGACATTGCCATTAGGATTCCAACAAGTGGGGCCTTGGACAGGTCCTTGAGGTGGAGAGAAAACCAGCTTCCGGCTCTCCCGATATGCGGCGGACTTTCTCCAGACAAATGTCCAGATGATGCAGGACTTGGTGGCTGGCCGGCTCGTTTGGAGCCTCCCAGAAAAAAGAAAACACTGAGACACACTTCTTTTTCCTAATGCAGGTGACTCATCTCTCCAAAATCAACGGGGACATCGCTCAGACCACCCTGGACATCACCAACACCGCCTGCAGGCTGGACATGCATCAGAAGACACTGGCCGAGCTGGACAAGGAAATGCAAACAGTCAACGACCTAATCACCAGCAGCAAAAATGAGATCTCCAGGCGCATGGTCCTGATTGAGAGAAAGCAAGGCCTCATCAACTTCTTCAATAAGCAGCTGGAGCAGATGGTTTCTGAGCTGGGGGTAAGGCCCCGGGCCTGGGGACGCCACCTCTGGCGGATGTTTGTGCCTGGCCATTTAGGGAACGTCTTAGGTTTAGAAATGAACCCACGTGGAATTCAGTCCTGCCTTCCCGACCCAGGTGAGAGTGGGAAGCTCTACGTCAGGGGCCAGAAAGTTGAAGGCCAGAGAGAAAATACTTCAGGTGTTTCAGGCCAGGTGGTCCCTGCCGTAACCACTTGCCCCAGCGTTGTGGGGACAGAGGAGCCACTGGAGAGACGGATGGGTGTGGCTGTGTCCAATAGCTCCTTGCTTCGGCCATAGCCACCAAAATCTGAAATCTGTATTACTTTCACCTGGCATGAAATCTTTTTATTTTCTTTGGATGGCTCATGGGCCATACAAAGACAGACAGCAGGCAGGACTGGACGTGCCGACTGCTGCTGACCACAGCTCTAAGTGAAGTGGTCTGGTGAGTGTGAGGCTTGGAGCCCTATAGGTTATCCAGGTGCCCCCTCACCTGAGGACCCCATGAGCATCAGGCCCCAGAGTAGAATGCAGTGAGCTCTTCGGTCTGTCCCGAGCAACTAAGGGCCTCTCCAAGCCACTCCCACTGGATCTAAGGGAGTGACGTCCCTGACTCGTGACAGTCTGCTGTTAAAAGACAACCCACAAAGCCCCTTTGGGTAAGGGAGGCGCTGCAGACTCTGCCCCTGTCCCCACAGGCTGTGGCACGGTGGTATCACTCCAGCAGTGGGGGCAGGGAGACTGCAGACGTCCTGAGACCCATATCTCCCACAGCAGGTCAGGGCATGCGGCCTGGGCCCTCGGGAGGGCACTCCAGGATAGGGCCCTGGCCCCGAGTAGGTACCCCTCAACCATGGTGCAGGTATGCAGGGGGCCTGGACCTCTGGGCCCAGGCTCCCTGCAGCCCCTACACAAAGCAGGCGCTTGACAACGGGGCCCATTTTGCTTCTTGGTGAATTTCCCTCTCAGGGGGAAGAGTTGGGGCCCCTGGAGCTTGAAGTCAAGCGGCTGAGCAAGCTGATAGCGGAGCACAGCGCCAGCACGATGCAGGCCCAGGTGGTCTGGCTCCGCCTGCAGCAGGAGATGGTGCAGGCCACGCGGGAGCGCGAGGAGCGGCTGGCCTCCATGCACATGTTCAAGAAGGAGGTGCTCATCCTGGAGCAGAAGACGCTGCGGATAGAGAGTCAGTGCTGGGAGAGGGGCCGGGGCGGGGCGGGGGGGACACTGCTGGTTTTCACGGAGCCTTAAACGCAGATCATGGCAACGTTCGCAGCACAGTTCTGAATATTAGCCGGTGCCCTGACCAGCCGTCCAGGTCCCAGGTCCCAGTCCCAATGGAAGTGTTGACAAAATACTGAGTTTGTGAAGCTCACAGACCTCGGGGCACTGCCAGAGAGGGGGGCATGGCGAGGGCCCACCCACCCACCCACCCAAGGCAGGAGACTCAGCTGAAACCCCTGATGCACAGCGAGCTGAGGGTCCTCGGCCCCAAACTCAGAGCTCAGGGAAGTGGCTCTTTCGTCCTCTTCAGCTGAACTTAGAAAACTGTCCCACCTGGTCTCTTACCCAAGACCCACACAGGTCAGCCTGGCCACGTGACCTCTCAGGAGCTGCCTCCTGCTTGTCCTGCCCTTGGGGCGCCCAAGCCCTCCCCTTAGACACTGGGGTTGTTGTTTTCCACCCCTGCTCTGAGCTTGGCGAGAGCGGCATGGGGGCGGGCAGGGCCTGCTTTTCTGGAGACTCAGTGTCCAAGCAAACCACATGCCTGCCATGCAAGGAGCCCGTGTGTCCTGGGCTTGGCCCAGGAGGGGAGCTTGGCCCCATCAGCATGCATCTCCCACCTGCTGGCGGTCCAGGCCCTCGCCCTTTCAGCTCCTCTAAGAGCCAGGCTTTGGAGACCAAGCTCTGGGAAGGGACCCCTTCTTTCTCCTCGGGCCCAGGAGGGATGTGATTCGGGTGGGGGTGCCCAGAGCACAGCCGGGAGCTGTGGGGCGAGCCGGAGTGCGCTTACCGCCCTGGGACCTGACCCTCGGGGGCTGCCCCCTGTCCCTGTCCTCTGCCTCAGAGAAGATCGAGCAGGAGAGGAAGGAGCAGGCGGACACTGAGCGCCACCTGAAGGGCCTGGACAGTGACCTGAGGAAGCTGAACCAGCTGCTGTGTAAGAACCGCAGCAGCTCCGAGGGCCTGCAGCGGGGCAACCTGGTGGCCGAGCAGGAGTTCGTGCACTCGCTCAAGGTCAGTGCCCTGCGTCCCCGCGGGCACGGGCTGGCGGAGGCAGGCACAGGCGCGGGCACCGTGTCCCCCAGCGCCCCCCGCACAGCCGTCCGCACCCCTCGCCCCACACAGGCCTCTGAGAGGGAGACCATCGAGATGCAGGAGAAGCTGGACCAGCTGGCCGAGGAGAAGGCGTCTGTCCTCAACAGCCTGGTGGAGGCCGAGTGAGTGCCCGTGTCAAGCGCACTGGCCGTGGCCATCCTGCGGCTGCCCCTGCACAGCCCCTGGGAACTCCCACCGTCCCCTTCACTCCTCCTGGGCCGGCGGACCCCCGACACAGCTCAATGGCACCACTGGGTTCCGGTCTCCCACCCTTGCGGCAGCCCTGTGGCCAGACCAGTTACCGCTGGAAATAGAGCAGTTTTCTTTGGGATAGATTTTTTAAAAAAATTATACTATTTTTATGACTCCCGATTATAAAGGCAAGCCATGCCCAACTGTAAGCATCTTAAGCCATAGCATGTGTGAAGTAGGAAGGGAAAATCACAGGTAGTTCCACCTCTCATCCGTTGCCAGAAAATGTTTATATGTGTCTTTCTTGTTTTGATTTTAAACAAAAGTGGGGCTGTTGTATGCCTTCCCCTTTGGAGCCGGCTTACGCATCTCTGTGGCTATCATTCACGTCACTTCGCAATTTCCAGTTGGGATGGCTGCCGCCTGGGTGCCTCGTGGGGGCACCTGAGCTGGTGGGCTGCTCTCCGGAGGAACTGAGTACCGATGGCATCACCCCTCCTTGTAGCGTGACAGAACCAGCGGGGGCTGATGCTTTCGGAGGGGGTCTTAGTTGTTAGGGGCTGCTGTTACACAGCCCCACAAACCCGGTGCTCACAGACAACAGGATTTTGCCGCTCACAGTTGTGGGGCTGATGTCCGAGATCAGCGTGCCGGCACTGTCCACTGAGGGCCCTCCTCGGGGTCGCAGACGTCTCCCTGTGTCCTCACTTGGGGGAAAGGGTGAGGAAGCTCTGTGAGGTTCCTTTTATGAGGCCACTAATCCCACCGCGAGGGCCCCACACTTGTGACCTAATCACTGCAAAGTCTCCGTGTCCTGATGCCGTCATATTGGGGGTTAGGACTCCAGTATGTCAGCTTGGGGGTGGGACACACAGACCACAGCTGGGGGCATATGCCTTTGCTCACATTTTATATTCGTTTTTTTTGTTTTGTTTTGTTTTTGAGGGCAGTGTCACTGGCCCTCACATTTGGGACCGAACCGGGGCCGCTGGCTTCCCAAGCCAGCGCTTAACCACTGCACCACTCGGCCGGCCCATTTGCTCACATTTTAATAGCTGTTAGGCCACCAGCCTATCCAGGCTTTTTACTTCTTCTTATGGCAACTTCTGTGACTTGTGTTTGCTTTTCCCAACTTTTCCTAAAGTTACATATCCCACTTTCCCAATCTCTCTCTGTCTCTGTCTCTCTATGCCACAGGTTTGTCTGCTTCAAGGGCTGGCAAACTTTTCCTGTAAAGAGCCGGAGAGTAAATATTTTCAGCTTTTCAAGCCTCAGGGCTTCTGTGAAAGCCACAGCTCCTACGCAGCCACGAACAATACATAAACAAATGCGGATGGCTATGTGCCAATAAAACTTTATTGATGGACACGGGAGTTTATATTTTACATTTTTTTCCTCTGTGCTCAGTCTTTGAAATCTGCTGTGCATTTTACACGCATGTCACACCTCAGTTTGGACTTGCCCAGGCTCAAGTGCTCCGTAGCCACATGTGGCCACCATGTTCAGGCAGGAGGCCGACACTGGCAGCTGGTGTGGGCTGTGACAGTATCCGTGGGCCCAGATCCCTCCTGCCACGCTCGGCTCCCTCAGTCCCTAGCAAACCAGATGCCTGTCCCTGCCCAGGATGCCAGTAGGTGGGCCTTCCCTGATGGGGGTGCCCATCAAGTCCAGGCAGTGGGCCCTACCTGACCCCCCCACCCCACACTGGGTGCTGTGGACGGGAGAGGCCACTGGTGGGCCCCCCTTCAGGAGCAGGCTGCCTGTTGTCCCTGAGCACTGTATTTGGGGACCATGGCCTCTGGGACACAGAGAGCAGTCGGAGGAGGAAGGGAGGGGATGGCTAGATGGTAAATTCACCCCCCCACCTCCATGAAAACCTCTATGGCCCCATCCTTAGGTCATGAGCTCAGTAAAGCTTCAGGTAGAAATCTGCTCTTACACAGCCTCTCCTACTTTTAAAGACACCAGATCATGCTTTGGGAGAAAAAAATCCAACTGGCCAAAGAGATGCGTGCCTCAGTGGATTCCGACACTGGCCAGACGGAGATCCGAGCCATGAAGGCTGAGATCCACAGGATGAAGGTGGGTGGGAGGTGGGGGGGGGAGGAAGGGTGAGGGTGATGGGGCTAGGGAGGGGTCTGGGGAGGGGTCTGGGGAGGAGTCTGGGGAGGAGGGGGAGGGGTCTGGGAGGAGGGGGGGTCTGGGGGGAGGGGCTAGGAATGGGTCTGGGGAGGGAGCCACCCCAGCACAGCAACCTGCACGCCACAGTCAAACAAAGCACAGACGCCCTTGCCAAACCTTAGGTCGGGGTCTGTCCAATTTTGCTTTTCCTGCGCTGAGATTATCACAGCAACACGACGCACAGCCCTATGGTATTTTAAAATGCTGGTTGTGGGCCCCCAAATGTCACAACCCGCTAGTGAGATGTGCTCCATTGTCGGACCAAAGAGTCCCCTTCAACGGAAGGGTTCAAAGAACACACCCACCTCTTCCCTGGGTGAGTCTTCACGTGACTCCTCCCCCCATCATCTTTAGCTGGATTTCATGACCTTAAAACGGCTGGTGATTTAATCACGAGCTGTCATCAAGCCAAAGGTTCAAGTCTTTAAGGATACAAATAAGAGCAGGCAATAAAAATAAATGTGACATCACTTTCACAGTGCTGCTTTTGATAATAACCCCTCTGGCTGTTGAGTTCAGAGGAATTCTGATCAAATGCATATGCCTTTGAAGCTTTAAAAAAACCAAAAACCCTCATTTGATTGACTTTTCAAACCACAGAAACCATGGATGATGTCACTGCAGCAGGTCAGTGTCCTGCACAGAGGTCACACACGCACAGACAGGGGCTGCCGCCCCCCTCCGACTTGCTGTTTGTTCCTTAACAAAAATAGGATCTATACCTATAACTCAGCAACTTATTTTTAAAAAACAATGTGGCACTAATCCATTCTTTACCAGTTACAGAATATACTACAGACATATAATTTACTGAAACATTCCCAGGTTGATGAAAGCTCAGACAGTTTCCAGGTTGTTGTTGTCTTGTCACTATAAACAATGTTCCAATAATATCCTTACCGCAGCCCCCCCTTGTCTGTGGGGATACATTCTGAGACCCCCCAGTGCATGCCTGAAACTGTGGATAGTAACGAACCCTGTACATACTGTTTTTTCCTATATATACGAACCTTTTCACATAAAGGAATCCCTTTATGGGTCTCTTTGGCATATCTGAATCGCCAGCATCACTACTCCTGCACTTTGGGGCCATTAAGTAAAATAAGGGTGACTTGAACAAAAGCGCTGAGACCCCTCGACAGTGGACCTGGTCACTGAGACGGCTACTAAGTGACCAACGGGTAGGGGGTGTCTGCAGCGTGGAGACTTGGGACAAAGGGATGCGTCACAAATGGGGCGGGAAAGAGCAAGACAGTGCACAATTTAAAACTTGTGAATTATTTATTTCTGGAGTTTTCCGTTCAGTATTTTTGGACCATGGTTGACTGAGGGTAACTGAAACCTCAGAAAGCGACAATTTATTTTCTATAGGCTAGATTCCCCAAAGTAGGATTATTGGGTCAACGAGTTTTTAACCATACAGATTAATTTTCTAAAAAGTACTTGAGAATGGCTGTGTCCCTACAGCCTCGGCAGTTGTGGGTGTGTTCAGTCTGCCCATAATTTTAATTGAGGCACTGGATTGAGCAACAGTTCACCCTTTATGGCATACAGCGCTGAGTTTTGACGAAGACAATCATGTAACCTGTTTCCATCGTCCTCAGATCCCCTGTTGCCCCCTGTACTTCCTCCCCGTGCCCAGTCCCTGACAACCACAGATTTGTTTCCGTTCTTGCAGTTCGGGCTTTTCTAGAATGTCACGTGAATCGATCATGCAGCAAGAAGCATTTGCACCTGGCCTTTCTCACTTACCCTAGTGCATCAGTCTGTCCTTTAATGCATCCTTCTACTTGTGCGTCTAAGAAGTCTTTGCTTAGCCCAAGGTCACAGAGATTTCCTCTTATGTTTTCTTCTAGAAGCTTCCTGAGTTTAGGCTTTCCGTTAAGGTCTAGGATCTATTTGTATACAAGTTTTTTGGTTTTTTTTAATACCTGTTTTCCATTCTCTTGGGTACATACCCAAGAGTGGAATTGCTGGATCATATGGTAACTCTGTTTAACATTTGGAGGAACCTCCAGACCTTTTTTCACAGCGGCTGCCCATTTTATATTCCCACCAGCAATGCCTGAGGGTTCCAATTTCTCCACATCCTCACCAACACTTGTTATTTTCTGATTTTTAAGAGTTACTTATATACCTATATTAGAGCCATCCTCGTGTGTGCTGAGTTGTATCTATTGTGGTTCACACTACTTCTAGACTTGGCACTGGTGATGTAGGATATTTTTTGTGCCTACTTAGTCTCATGAAGCCGAAGAATGGAGACACGGACCAGAGAGGTAAAATTTACAGCAGAGGAGAGTTTATTAGGGTAGAAAGTAACAGCTCTCAAAATGAGAGGGGGTCCCAACTGAGTTGCCCACTCGGTCTAGGATCTATTTGAAGATGACTTTTGTATATGGTGCGAGCTGTGGATCAAGGTCGATATTTTTGCATTTACACGTCCCATTGTTTCAGACCACTTGTGGGAAAGATTGTCCCCTCTCCACAGAGTGACTTCGCACCCTCGTCGAAATATGCGTACATTTTCTGGGTTCTCTGCGGTTTTCCACATGATTCTTTCAACTTTGTTCCTTCCACTTACTTTTTCAAAACCGTTTTGTCTAGTCTATATTTTTGGCCTTTCCATACAAATTTGCGAATCAGCTTGTTGGTTTCTACCGGAATTCCTGCTGGGATCGTGACTGGGATTGCACAGACTCCATAGGTCAGTTTAGAGAGAATGGACACCGTGACAGTGCTGAGTTTTCCAGCGTATGGCAGGTGTCTCTCCCTTTATTTAGGTCTTGTTTGATTTCCCTCGTCAGTGTCTTTAGTTTTTGGCATCTGGCCTTGTGCGTATTTTATTAGATTTATACTTAATTATTTCATGTTTTCTGGTGCTATTGTAAAGGATATTGAAAACATTTTTCAATTTCTAGGTGTTCATTGTTACTATACAGAAACACAATTGACGTTTATACATTGACTGTTTCTACGATTTTGCATAACTCTCTCTTTTTTTTTTTTTTTTTTTTGAGGGCAGTGTCACTGGCCCTCATATGTGGGATCCGAACCGGGGCCGCTGGCGTCCCAGGCCAGTTTTAACCACCGCGCCACTCAGCCGGCCCTCTCATTTGTTTATCAGTCTTGATAAGATTTGGTAATCCGCTGTGCAAAAAGAGGTTTCTTGATGTCGTGTGGATTTGTGCTGCTGGCTCACTGGGGGGCACTGGGCACAGGCCTTTTCCTGCATGTGTGTGTGTGTGTGTGCGTGAGTGTGTTGTGTGGCTGTTTGCATTTCATCAGTTTCTTATCGGGCTATTGCCTATTTCTTAGCAATTTTCAGGAGGTCCTTGTATATTGGGTGCTAAGCTCCGTCTTCAAACCTGTTCCAAATATTATCCCATTTGTTGTCCCTTCCTGCTCTGTGTGGAGCCTTCTCCCGCTCAGAATGTTCCTCAGGTGTCTGTCAGATAATGTATCGGTTTTTGTTTTGTTTTTTGAGGGCAGTGTCACTGGCCCTCATCCGTGGGACCCGAACCTGGGCTGCTAGCTTTCCAAGGCAGCGCTTAACCACTGCACCACTCGGCCGGCCCTGTATCGATCTTTTTCTGTGTGGCTTCTGGGTTTCCTATATGGCTTAAGAAGGTCCCCACAAAGTGACGTTATACAAATATATTCCTAAGTTGTTTTCAATGGTTTCCATACAGATTTTGAGTCCACCTGGAAAGTATTTTTGGTGATGGTGTGAAGTGGGGGTGCACCTGCATTTTCTCTTAGCTGGGGAGTGAGTATTGCCAGCAGCCTGCATTAGATCATCTGTCCTTTGTCACTGAATCAGTGGCCACCTGAACCAGAGCAGCCCCCGGCACGAGCCGGCCCCACCCTCCCTGTTCTGCTGTGACAGCCACTTGGACATGGCTTCACTGGTGCACAGCGTGTGGTTATCGTCACTCTGTGGTCCCTTTTAAACCAGGGTAGGCTGGGTGTCCCTCCACCACCATTCTTAATTTGGGGATTCTTGCCCGTTTATCCTTTTTTTAAATTCTAAATCACCTTACTGAGGCGTAACTTATGTGCAATAACATACTTATTTTATTTTTTTTAGCTGTGCCATCCTGCCACTGTTGGCACCTCAGTGGCAGCTCAGCTCGGGCTGGGCATCGAACTGCGGTTGCTCAGAGCTCAGCTCGCACTCTTGAGTGAGCTCTTAACCACCTGAGCCACTCCACTCGGCCAGTCCAACATACTTATTTTAAATGCCTGCCCAGCGATGAGCGTTTTGACACATCCACCTGTGTGCAGCCATTACCACAATTGAGACGCAGAACACGTCTGCCACCCTCGTGCCCCTTACAGTCAACCTGCCAGTATAAGCCAGCCTCAGGCCACAGAGCCTTCAGGGTAGCCACCGTTGCACAAAGCCACGGTGTGTGTCCCAGCTGAGAAACTAACCTTGGGCCAGTGTGATGAACTGAACTACAAGCTCTAGCCACATTTCAGCATTTGGGGGCTGAGGTCCCCTTCCTGCTGCAGCATCCACTCCTGGGCCACGTGTGGTCCTCCTGCCTCCGGAGCTCCCTGGCCGCTGACCCTGTTCCTTCTCTACATGCACCTTAATCTCATTCGGACCAGTTGACGATTTCTGCGGATTCTTTGTCCTCTGGCTGCGTCGCCCTCGGGGGTTCCCGGCTGGTTCTATGGGGTGGAGCGGGAGGTGGGCTGGCCTCCCACCCGGGCCCTGCCCTGTGCACACAGGTCAAGCACGGGCAGCTGCTGAAGCAGCAGGAGAGGATGATCCGAGACATGGAGCTGGCCGTCGCCCGCAGGGAGACCATCTCGACCCGGGCCGAGGGCCAGAGCAGGGTGGACAAAAAGTTGCTCACCCGGACAGACTTCCGCCACAAGCAGACAGAGCTTCGGCGAAAGATCAGGGACCTCCACAAGGTAGGAGAGCCATGTGACAGGGACATACTGAGGACCGCCTGTCCGCAGGCCCTGCCCACCTGTCCCCCTTGCATGTGGTCAGCACTCTAGCAGGCGTCACTGGCCAGAGCTGTCCTGATGTACCCGCCCCGACCTGGGCTGTGATTTCACTCTGTCTTTCCAGCCTGCATCTCGGCGGGCCCTTCCCGGCCATTCACATCACCTCCGCCTCTTCTTTTTTTTTTTTTTTTTGAGGGCAGTGTCACTGGCCCTCCTATGTGGAACCCGAACCGGGGCCCCTGGCGTCCCAAGCCAGCGCTTAACCACCGCACCACTCAGCCTGCCCCGATACGGCCTTTCTTGGGTTTAACAGACTGGAGGGTGCAGCTTTGGGCTGGAGGCGGCCATCTGTCACCCCCTTTCTGCTTAGCAGAAATGCCATCAAGGAGGCAAGGAGAGTTGGTGAAGGGCATGAGCCTGCGCATCTTTGATGCCGAGTGGTGCACGGGATGGGCTGATGGGAACATGGAGGACACCCACTTGAGCCCAGGTCACATCGACCAAGCATGTGGTGTGTGCCCTGCCCTGGGAGGGGACCAACCAGTGCTGCCCCGGTGCCCACTCCCTGAGCAATCGCCAGGCTGGGCTCTGGGCCCAGACTTCTCTTGGCCCCCATTGATTGGCTATGTGGCCTTGGGTGTGTGTGGAACCTTCCTGAGCCTGCATTCCTTCACCTGCCAGGCAGAAATATGAGCAGTGCCTGTTCCCACCCCGCCCCAGCTAGGCCAAGGGTTACGTGCCAGAAGCTGGCCTCAGGGCCCCGCGTGGGGTTCCAGCCAGCTCTCCCACTCATGACTGAGGCGTGTTGTCTGTTCTCTCTGTGCCTCGGCTTACTGACCTGTGCAGTGGGTCCTTGCCTCGTGGAGTTATCCAGGGGATTCAATGGAGGGTGTGGACTAGCCCCAGTAGGGTTAAGTCCTGTGTAAGGAAAGGTCAGCCGCAAGTGGCAGCTGTGACCCAGCTGCTAGTTTGGAAATTACTGGAGGCGGCAACTTCTGGGTCCTTGTCTGCTGATCTTCTCTCAGCCCCTCACCACAGAGGGTCTTGCCAGGACCCCTCTCTGCCTCCCCTGCCCCCACACCCTCCTGGACCTCCGCCTGCTCCCAGCAATGGGACCGTTGTACCCCAAGTCCTCCTGCCACACACACTGCCGCACATCATGTGACCTCCACCGTTGCACGAACCGGCCCTTTCTGTCACCCCCGCCAGCCCTACCATACATTGTCCCCTGTCCTCAGCCACATCCTGAGGGTCACTCTCCTATTTCAATCGTCCACCATAGCCACCAGCTGCCAAATGCTACCAGACTTTTCTTCCTCTTCGTTGTCTGCTTCCTCTGAATTTGTCTGGTCCCCCAACCTCACGGTGATGGAGCCTGGCCTTGTCCCTCCTGCTCTGGGTGGCAGATGCCACCAGAAGCTCTAGTCCCGCTGTGACTCTGCAGTGGGCCCTCCACCGCCGTCAGCCACCCCCACTCCCAACCCACATCTGCACCCCATGCGGCCCGGCCCTGACCCCAGCTCAGGTGTCTTCCCTGCCCTTGGCACGCAGCTGCAGAGCTGCTCCTGGTCCCTGTGCCCGTGCAGACAGGGCCACTGCAGGAGGACGCCGAGGACTCTCAGCACCCCTCGTTTGTCCAAGCCTCACTTGCCTTCAGAGAGCAGTCTGCAGTGGGTTTAACTGGGCCCTGGTGTGTCACTGGGACTCACGTCTCCCCACCCCACCCCCGGCTTCGCCCCCTCTGGGAATCCCTCGGATTGTGTGCACAGGCAGGGCCTTCTGGCCTGAGTCCTCTGTCTGCTGGATAAGCAGGAGACAGGGTCCCAGGATGACCCTGTGCATCCCCTAGGCCACCGAGGACAGCAACAACACCGTCTTGGAACTGGAAGAAACTCAAAAACGCATGAGCGAGTCCCTCCTGGAGAAGCAGGCGCAGCTGTCAGCCGTGCAGTCCCACACTGAGGCGCTCCAGGCTGACCTGGACCAGATGGTGGCTCTCAAGCGACAGGTAGACAAGGCCCACTGGGGCCTCGAGAACCCCTGCCCTCCCAGAGCTCACATTCCGGGGCGGAGGGACAGGTAAACAAAGGAAAAGATATCAGGTGTCAGATGGGGACAAATGCTCTGGAGAAGAATAAGCCCAGAAGCGGTGGGATGGTGGGGGGCGGGGGCGGAGAAGGGCTAGTGAGCAGCTGTCCGATGCTGCACATAGAGTCATAATTGTCCCAGGGGATTTCCTGGTAGCCTGGATGTGGTGTGAGCAGAGAAGAGGGATCAGGCAGGACTGCAGGTTTGGGCCTGATCCGCCGAGATGGGGAGATGATGAAGTGTCCGGGCCTGACACATGGCCGCTGTCAGCTGCCTCTTAGACGATGGATGCAGGAGGGCCGCAGCCCGGCCTTGTCCCCTGGATGTGGGCTCCGAGCCTCAGGCGTTCCTTCCCTGCACCCTTCTCTTTGCCATTCCTCCTCTGAGTTTGTGTGGGGGCCCAGTGGGTGTCCTCTTTTGAATCTGCACAGCCTGACAGAAGGTCTCTTATCCCACCCAAGAAACTCACCGAGCTGGTGACCCTGCAGACGCGCCTCAAGCACCTGCAGGCTGTGAAGGACGGCAGGTACGTGTTTCTGTTCCGCTCCAAGCAGTCGCTGCTGGCAGAGCGCAGGCGCCTGGATGACCGGCTGGCCGCCATCAGCAGCATCCTGGACCATGTGAAGGACGAGTACCCCCAGTTCCAGGAGGCCCTGCTCAAGGTCAGACAGACGATCGCCAACAAGCTGGAGTCGCCCGGGCCCTCCTAAAGCGCCTGGACTGCGACTGCCCAGGCTGGCCCCTGTGGAAGAGACCAGGGACTGTGTTCACAGTAACACACAGTAACACACCATTCTTGTGTGACCAGCGACTTAGGATCTTGTTGTGTCACTGAAAGCCATGTCCACCCTCAGAGAAGGGCACTGTTTAGGAGAAATAGATAGGTCAGCACTGTAGGAATTTTTTAAAGCCACCAGCTGTTTAAACCAAGGCAAATCCCAGCGTTTCCAGTTGCATCTAAGCAAGGCTTGCACTTGCAAACCCGTGCTCTCAGGGTGGCTGGGTTGGTGGAGGCTCCGGTCTCTGCAGGTGAGAGCGCTCGGGAGGGAGTTGGGCTTCCCGGACCGCGTCTGGTGCCATTTCAGTCTTGTGGGTGAGTAAAGGCGAGGGGACCCCGCGGGAAGCAGGATGGCCCTCGGGCTGCAGCACCTCACAGCCCGCCTTCTCACCCGCAGCTTTCCCTGTTCCCACCCTGGGAAACACGGGTCCCTTCTGTGCCCACTCCCCGGCTGGGCTAAATCCAGATTCCCAGCTCACAGGACAAAGTGCAGGGGAACCACCCACGGGCTGTGCTTACAGAAATCTAACAACTGAAGTAAGACAGTGCCCGCGGGTAAATACTGGGACCTCGCCCCAGGTCTGCCCACTTGTCCCACCCTCACTGTCATCAGAGCGTCCCTCCATCCCCTGGTGCGTGCGGCACCTGTTACCGTGTGGCTTCTCTGCAGTGTAAAGGGACACCGTTCAACAAAATAATTCCACTTTCAAACTTTTCAGCGGGAAAAATAAAAGTGTTTTTTCTGCATATGGGAGAAAGGCGTGTATTCCAAAACATTTCAGAGGTCCAGGAACTGTGAAGCAGGGAAGCCCCGAGCCCGCAGGCGCGCGGTCCCTGCGGCCCCCGCGGAGCCCTGCTCGGTTCAACGCCAGCATTTCCCGTTGCAGGAAAACCCCTTGTACATGCCGTGTAACGCTTTCACAGCAGTCGATGTTATGCGTTAGGACTATGTTTTCTTTTAAGGAATAAGGACGTTCATAAGTTTAAGTCACTGAGCGAAAGCTGCTTCCAAGCGGCTGCTGGCTTTGCGTGTGCCCGGCGTGCGGGGCGCGGGGGCCCTGGCGAGCTCCGGGGGCCCCTCAGCCGCGGGGGCTGCTCCCCGGCGACTGCCGCCGCCGCCCCGACCCCGAAAGGCAAAGTCACGGCCTCGGGGCGCCACTCCCTGGAGCGGACCGTGATGCTCTCGGGACCCCGCCCCACGTTCCAGGGGCCGGGAGCCCAGGACGCTCCACGCGGCCCCGCCCGCCGCCCCAGCAGGGGGCGCACGGCGCCGGCCGCCCGTCACGTGACCCGCCGCCGGCCTCCCCGCCGCCGGGCGCGCGCCCGCAGGCCCTGACCCCGGGTCGGCGCGGGCGCAGAGGTGGGCGGGGCGGCCGGGCGCGCGCGCGTAGAGCGGGCGCGGAGGTGAGCGGGCCGCGGGGAGCCGCGGGGAGCCGCCGGGGTGGCGGGCGTCCCGGGGAGGGAGCCGGGCTGCAGCCCTTCGGAGGCGCGCCTGGCGCGTCGGGCCGCCGTGGCGCCGCAGAGCGGGCGGGGCCCATGGGCGGGGTCCAGCGCGGGCCCCGGAGCTGCACGGCCCTGCTTCGCCCCCGGGGCCGGGCCGCGGCGCGGGGCACACGGAGGCGCCGGAGCCGAGCGGCCTCACGGCCCGTCCCGCGGCGGAGGGCGGGCTTCCCGGGGCCGCGGGCGCGGCGGGCGCGGCCTGGGCCCGGGGGGCGGACGCCTGGGGCCAGAGACGGGTGTTCAGTCTCAGTCCGCGGCTCAGTCCCCAGCCCGTGGGGCCCTGGGAGCGCTACGTGTCTCTTCTGTGCCAACGAGTGACGGATGCCTGGGGTCCCCAGATGGCTTCCGATGGGAACTGGCCTCAGAAAGACAGAAGCGGGGCTCCAGGGGGGCCCTGTCTCCCCCAACTTCTGGCGCGCCCAGCGGGGCTGGTGGCGGGTCGCCGGGGCCAAGGATCGAATCAGTCGTGCTGCTTAATGAAATCCTGCACGCCTGGGGGTCTGCAGAGCTTCCAAGCTGCTGGACCCATTTTGGCGCTGGGAGGGTGGCCAGCTGGGAGAGGCTGCTCCCTCCACACCTTGCCATCTGCTGGTTCCTGAGCTGGAGCCTTTTATAATACACCCATAGCACTAAGTGAAGCGTTTTCATGAGTTCTGTGAGTTGCTCTGACCAGTTATTGAAAGTGAGGAGGTGTGGGGCGGGGGATGAACCCTCACATTTATAGCCAGTTGGTCAGAAGTGTGGTGACAACCTGGAATTTACGACTGGCGTCTGAGTAAGGGCGGTCTTGTGGGGTCTGTGCTAACTACAAGAGTTCATGTCAGAACTGAAGTGAATTGTTGGACACTCAGCTCAGCTGCTGTGCTCTGAAATCCACACTGTCCTGAGAGCAGGCTGCCTCTGGCCCGCAACGCTAGGGCAGATCATTTCTGGGAGTCCCAGGCCCCTCTCATGGCCAGTTACGGCGCAAGAGCCACCTCCAACCCTGTGGCCTAGCCGAACCTTCCTTAACCTGCATGGTAGCCTGGGACGCTTGCACCCAGCCACCCTCCCCGGGGGTCGGACTTATGTGGGGCGCGCTGGCTCCCCCAGCCTTCCCCTGCAGCCTCCCCATTTTCTCTCAGATAGAAAGGAGTCCCCAATAGAACCCTGGCACGCTTAGTCCCATGTTGGACTCTGCTGCTGCTCAGAGGACCTGGGCCAACAGTGTTCCGTATAAAATACGTAGAACATACAGAGATGCAGGTAATAACAGCCTTATCACCGCAGTAACCAAAGTGAGGCTCCAGTGCATCCGCTGTGACAGAGACAGACCCAGGACCACCGAGACTCCCCCAGACGAGTGGGATCCCCCACACCTAACTGCAGGGCCCGGAGGGGCTCTGGTCTGCCAGTTCCTGGGGGCCAGGCCTTTCTCCTGTGGCTTTGCCGTCCTTTGAGTGTCGCCTCGGCTGCGGTGACCAAACTTCTCCCGAGGCTCTATCTATGCCTTGGTCAGCAGCAGAGGGACAGAAGGAAGGCGGCACATCCCCCTAATAGTATGTCCACCCCATTGGTCACAACTTCACCTCGGCCTCAGTCTTTATACAGGAACGGGCTCAGTCTGTCTACTGTTATAACTTGCTTGTTCCACTTGTCAGTCTGTCAACGTGGGTCTTTTTATGTCATTAATCATTTTTACAGACCTAAGCACATTTCATTTGTAACATTTTACAAGACTTCATGGTATTCTGCAGCCCCCTTTTGGGGACTTTCCTTTCCCTTTTCTTCCTCCCCCCATGTTTGACTGAATGATGCTGGGAGCGCCTCTGCCCTCACCCGCCTGCCTACCCGCCCGCCTCCTCATCAGACCACACCTTCGCCCTAAGCCTCCAAAGTTCATGTCTGGAAGCTGCTTTGAGAGCCTCTGAGGCCCCACCACTCCTGCCTTCCCTGTTGAGCCCGATTCTTCTCTCAGCAGGCCTCCAGGACCGTCCCATGACCTGCAGGCACCGAGACCATGGACCTGAACTGGCCGCCCTGCCCCCGTCCTCTGCTGGGTGTCTGTACCCTCCTCTCCTTGGCCACCGCTGCCCTCTTGGCACATGTCCTGCTCCACGACTTCGCGGTGGTCCCCCGAGAGCTGCGTGACTTCTCCCAAGTACCCAAGGAGATGTACCAAGCTCGCCAGCAGGGAGCCAGCGGCCCAGGGCCCCAGCCTGGCCCGGGAATAGCGCCCACACAGTGTGATGTTCCTCCCAACAGCCGCTTTGACTGCGCCCCAGACAAAGCCATCACCCGGGAGCAGTGTGAGGCCCGTGGCTGCTGCTACATGCCTGCGAGATGGCGACCTCGGGGCTCTCAGATGGGACAGCCCTGGTGCTTCTTCCCACCCAGCTACCCGAGTTATAAGCTGGGGAATCTGACCACCACAGAGACGGGCTACACAGCCACCCTGACCCGAGACACCCCGACCTTCTTCCCCAAGGACATCCTGACCTTACAGCTGGATGTGCTGGTGGAGACCCAGAGCCGACTGCACTTCACGGTGGGCAGGCCAGGCAGGGCCGGGCATATGCAGAGACAGGGCAGAGTGGGCAGTGGACGACATGGGCCTGTTTATTGCACAAATGAGTATTGTGCCCTCACTGGGAGTCCAGGCGTGAGCAGATGGTGCCTACACTCAGGGAGCAGTGGCCACTAGGGCAGTGACTCGAAGATTCTAGAACTTGCTCTGGAGGGCAGGCCTTAATGGCCTGGTGGAGGGAGGTTAGGCCTCCCCTAGGAAGTGAAGTCTCAGGCAGGACCTCAGGTCTTGCAGGGGTCAGCAAGCGGATTGGTGGACGGGGAGGGAGGGGGAACATCCTGGGCAGTGGGTGGTGGCATCCCAGCCGCAGCCGCTGTCAGCCCCCGAGGCAGGGACTTCCGTCTGATTGTTCCCTGCGGTTTCCCCGCCCCTGGGACAGTGTCTGGCCAGAGCAGGTGCCCAGTAAAACCTTGTTGACTGAATGAATGTGCAGATGCAAAGGTGAGAGGGCCTGACCCACCATTCCGATGGGCCTGTTATTAACAGTAACATATAACATCATTATCTACTGAGTGGTGACTACGTACCAGATAAGAGCTGCTGCTCTAATTGTTTTCTCATTCACCCTGTGACAGGTGTGCCAGGTTGAATAGCGTTGCCAGATTCAGCAAATAAAAATACAGGAGGGCCGGCCGAGTGGCGCATTGGTTAAGCGCTGGCTTGGGACACCAGCGGCCCCGGTTCGGGTCCCACATATGAGGGCCAGTGACGCTGCCCTCAAAAAACAAAACAAAAAACAGGATGCCTCGCATTTTTGAACCAGATAACCAAGGAATGAGCTTATGATTTTAGTGCCAGCATATCCTATGCAATATCTGAGATACATTTAGCTAAAAAATTATTGTTTATCTAAAATTCAGATTTACTGGGTGTTCTGTGTTTTACCTGGCAACCCACAGCAGGAAATCTTCTCCTGACTATAGATGAGGAAACCGAGGCTCACATGGTGTGAACGGCCATGCTGGGACTTGGACTGACCCCTGGCTCCTCTGGAGGGTGACACAGGGAGTGGGAAGTGTGCAGGGGCGGCTGCCAGCCCACGCACGGCCTCATGACACCACCACTCTTGTCTTCTAGATCAGAGATCCCTCCAGCAAGCGCTATGAGGTGCCCTTGGAGACCCCGCGTGTTCGCAGCCGGGCGCCGTCCACGCTCTATAGCGTGGAGTTCTCCGAGGAGCCGTTTGGAGTGGTCGTACGGCGGAAGCCGGATGGACGGGTGGTGTGAGTGCCCTGAGCCGGTCCCGGGCCACCCTCCCCCTCAGGCCCCACCCCCCGCTGCCAACACCCCCTGGGCCCTGGTGCTCGGTCCCTCACCCTGAAGCTCTCAGAGGCCCTCCCAGACATCAGCCTGGGAGTCCCAGCTGGGGGACCATTTTCCACCAAGGGATATTCGGCAATGGCTGGAGACATTGTGGTGTCATCACGACGGTAGTGCCACTGGCATCTCGTGGGTGGAGCCCGGGGATGCTTTCAACCCCCCACGATGCACACAGGGCAGCCCCACAGCACAGTGATCCAGCCCGAATGTCAGCAGCGCCCAGTCTGAGAACCCTTGGTTCAGTCTCAGATGGCATGCCCGCTCCAGGCAACATCCCCTTATGGCTTTATTTTTATTTTATTTGTGGTATCAAATACCACATAGCAGTTATTACATATGAGGCGCTGTAGTTATTAACGTGTCTAATCCTTATGACAGTGCAGAAGTAGGTGCTGTTATTATCCCCACTTTACAGATGAGGAGACTGAGGCACAGAGCGGCGAGGTGCTTGCTGGCAGGTGACAGAGCCGGGGCCCTAGCGTCCCTGCTGTTGGCCACTCGGATTTGAGTCCCTCGGACTCAGGACCCCCACGGGGTCTTGTTGGGTCTGTTGCTGCCACGGCAGGAGTCTTTCCGCTCCCTCCTGGGCCTCCAGCCCCAGGAGCACTTCTGACCCACAGCAGGCGCTCAGCGAACATTTGTAGCAAGAAAGGGCATCGGTGGGTCATGCCATTGCCCCCAAGGGAAGCGTGCCCCCCTCCTGCCCTCACCTTCTTCCGTTGGATGCACTGAAGCATCCTGGAATCTGAATTTCAACTCGAACGGCTGTGACTGAGTGTCCATCACAGGCCGCTCCTCAGGAGGATGGACCCACGGGCCCGGAAGTGAGCCCGCCGGCCGTCAGGCCCACTGTCTGCCTTGACCCTGGATTGTGCAAGCACGTTTTTACAGGACGTGCCCTGCACACTTTACCCACATGGCCCCACATTCTATGCACACTGAACCGACAGGGCCCCTGCTTTGTCACTGAGCTCAGTTACCATGCAGGAACGAGGTACCTGGACTTGCAGTAATCTTAAGGGACTCGCCTTTGGAAATGCTTGTCTTTCTTTTCCGGGCATTCATTTCTGGGCCGAGCGTTATGGCTGGCTCCCGGGGCTGACGCCATAGAAGAGGCGGTGAGCGCGTCCATACAGCGGCGTCCGGAGCAGTAATGCCAAGAGGGGCCCCGCGCGACTGTGCCAGCGAAGAGGGCAGCGCTGGCTCTGTCATGGGGGGTCAGGGAAGGCCCCTCCGAAGCTGACCTTTGAGCAGAGATTTGAGAAGTGTTAAAGCACTTCATTGGATCCTGGTCTTGAACACACACACATTCAAAACACACACACTCGCGCACACCAGCAGGGTATGGCTCCTTCCATGGAGTTAACCATGAGACGTGTTCCACCTGCAGAGGGCCCTGCCTGT
Organism: Aselliscus stoliczkanus; assembly: GCA_033961575.1. Classification (NCBI taxonomy): domain Eukaryota; kingdom Metazoa; phylum Chordata; class Mammalia; order Chiroptera; family Hipposideridae; genus Aselliscus; species Aselliscus stoliczkanus. The sequence goes on from CM066739.1 coordinate 52,426,574, forward strand.
GGTTTCTGGCCTTGCCCTTGACCCCATGTTACCTCAGAGGACTGGGTGGCCTTGGCTGGACAGCTGCCCGGCTCTGGAGCTGAGCCGGGGCAGCACCTGGCCAGGGTTGGGAAGAAGTGTGGTTCTCGTGGCAGGAGCTCGGGCCCTCAACTTCCAGGACTGGAAAGGTTTTAGGCAGCCCTCTTCCAGCACCTGCTTGCGGCCAGGGCTCATGGGGCAGCCTGTTCCTAGAGCCCGCCTGGGATGACATAGGCACAGCCAAGCAGCACCCCTTCTCTGATGTGTTCTGAGTGCTCTCCATGCCACGTTGGGTACCCCAGGGGTGTTGGGCCTCACTTGGTTGCTTCTGTCCTGAGGTCAACGTGTCCAGAGCTGGCTAGGCCACCCTGGCTGCCTTGGGGGGCACCAGGACCCAGGGGGTCTCTCCGGGAAGGTCCATCTTGGGTTTGTCTGGCCATCAAGGGTGCGAGGCCACCTGGTCTCTCCCCGCAGGCTGAACACCACGGTGGCCCCGCTGTTCTTCGCTGACCAGTTTCTACAGCTGTCCACCTCCCTGCCGTCCCCGTACATCACTGGCCTCGCCGAGCACCTCGGCCCCCTGATGCTCAGCACCAACTGGACCAAGATTACCCTCTGGAACCGGGACATTGCACCCACGGTAAGGGGCAGGGCAGGGCGGGGCATGGACGGGAGGAGCCGCATGGGCGCTGGAGCTGAGGCCGTGTCTGCTGTGTCCCAGTCCGACGTGAACCTATACGGGTCCCACCCTTTCTACCTGGTGCTGGAGGACGGTGGGTTGGCTCACGGGGTCTTCCTCCTGAACAGCAACGCCATGGGTAAGCGAACGGGGGCCGCCCCAGCTGCAAGGCTGGGCTTCCCAGGTGCAGCCGCACCCCCCTCTATCACTGATGGAGCATGGGGCTGCCTGCACCTACCCTGACCGACTGGGGGTACAGGAGAGGGGCCCTGGGCAGGGGTCGGGCCTCATTTGCTCTTCTAAGAAAGGAGTCCCGTGTGCTGTATGACCTCTCTGGCTCTGGCCTTCGGTGACCCTACGGTGCGCTCTGGGGGTGGGCAGAGGCCAGGAAGGGGAGTCCCAGGGTCCAGCTGCTCAGCATCTTCCCATCCTGCACCAGGTTCCTCAGCACGTCCTCAGGGCCCCTGACCCCCAAGCAGGATGCTCCCAGGCTCCCTGTAGGAGGACCCCCCTCCAGTGGTTTGGCCCATCCAACTGTGAGGTGCCAAGGGCCCTGGGGGCAGGCGGGTATTTGTCCCTGAGCCCCAGGGCTGCTTCCCCCAGACGTGGTCCTGCAGCCGAGCCCGGCCCTCAGCTGGAGGTCGACAGGTGGGATCCTGGACGTGTACGTGTTGCTGGGCCCAGAGCCCAAGAGCGTGGTGCGGCAGTACCTGGACATTGTGGGTAGGCCTCCTTCTGCGCCCCGTCCACGCCCCCTCCCTCCCGCCCCCTCCCCGAGCCCCGCACACGCCCCCTCCCGCCCCCTCCCCGAGCCCCGCACACGCCCCCTCCCTCCCGCCCCCTCCCCGAGCCCCGCACACGCCCCCTCCCTCCCGCCCCCTCCCCGAGCCCCGCACACGCCCCCTCCCGCCCCCTCCCCGACCCCCCCCCCCCCCCCCCGCCCGCCCCCTCCCCGAGCCCCGCACACGCCCCCTCCCATCCCCTCCCCGAGCCCCGCACACGCCCCCTCCCGCCCCCTCCCCAGCCCCGCACACGCCCCCTCCCATCCCCTCCCCGAGCCCCCGCACACGCCCCTTCCCATCCTCCCGAGCCCCGCACACGCCCCCTCCCGCCCCCTCCCCAGCCCCGCACACGCCCCTCCCGCCGCCCCTCCCCGAGCCCGCACACGCCCCCTCCCGCCCCCTCCCCAGCCCCGCACACGCCCCCTCCCATCCCTCCCCGAGCCCCGCACACGCCCCCTCCCGCCCCCCTCCCCAGCCCCGCACACGCCCCTCCCGCCCCTCCCGAGCCCCCCGCACACGCCCCCTCCCATCCCCTCCCCGAGCCCCCGCACACGCCCCCTCCCGCCCCTCCCCGAGCCCCGCACACGCCCCCTCCCGCCCCTCCCCGAGCCCCCGCACACGCCCCTCCCGCCCCCTCCCCAGCCCCGCACACGCCCCTCCCTCCCGCCCCTCCCCGAGCCCCGCACACGCCCCTCCCGCCCCCTCCCCGAGCCCCGCACACGCCCCCCTCCCGCCCCTCCCCGAGCCCCGCACACGCCCCTCCCTCCCGCCCCTCCCCGAGCCCCGTCCACGCCCCCTCCCGCCCCTCCCCGAGCCCCGCACACGCCCCCTCCCATCCCCTCCCCGAGCCCCGTCCACACGCCCCCCTCCCGCCCCTCCCCGAGCCCCGCACACGCCCCTCTCCCATCCCCTCACCGAGCCCCATACCTCGCAGGCTACCCATTCATGCCGCCATACTGGGGCCTGGGCTTCCACCTCTGTCGCTGGGGCTACTCGTCCACCGCCATCACGCGCCAGGTGGTGGAGAACATGACCAGGGCCCACTTCCCCCTGGTGAGTGCTGGGTGCTGGGGAGGGTCCTGGGCCCAGTGGGGCTGGCCCAGGGCGGTCCCCCAGGACCCATCCTGTGCTGTGGCCGCAGGACGTCCAGTGGAACGACCTGGACTACATGGACGCCAGGAGGGACTTCACTTTCAACACGGATGGCTTTGGCGACTTCCCGGCCATGGTGCAGGAGCTCCACCGGGGCGGCCGGCGGTACGTGATGATCGTGGTGAGTGTCCCTGCGCGTCCGTGAGGCGTGGAGCTGGCCCTTCGGGAAGAAGAGGGGCCCGGGGCCCGGCGGCTCTTCCTCGTGCCGTGGTCCCTGAGGACGTTTCCTGAGCGTCTGTGACAGGAAGGGGATACCGGATTGATGGACTTGGCTGTCCTGTGCTGTCCAGCGTAAGGGTCCCTGGGAGCATCTGTTTGCTGCTCGGGGTCCTTTTGGTTGTAGTTACTTGACCTGATTAAAGCAAGGCGGAGGGTGGCGGGTGGGGGGCGCTCAGCTGGCACCCAGTGCCCGAAGGGCCGGGCGAGCTGTGTGCAGGGCCCCCGGGTGTCCCGGCCCTGCCCCCGCAGCTCAGCGCTGCCTTACGGGCGGGGGGCAGGACTCCGAGTGGCGCGGCACGAAGACAGTCCCCCAGGCCAGTCCCTACAGCCAGAGGGGTGGGGCTCAGGGGCTGGTCCAGCGGCCGGTCCCCAGCCCTGCGGCTGGAGGAGAAGGTGGGAGTGGCCGCCACCACAGATCCCCTCAGTAGAGGAAAGCCGTTTGCTGAGAGGCTTGGACTTGCTCTGCTGCTGGCCATTTCTATCACCGCGGGCCCTCTGAAGCAGCTAGCATCCGTGGCCACTCAGCAGGGAGGGAGACTCAGACCGTTTCTTTATTCTAAAAGAAATGCTCACTGCGGAACATTTGTGAAACTAGAACTCTTAAAGCAAAGGTGAGGGCCGGCCGAGTGGCGCGGTGGTTAAGCGCTGGCTTGGGAAGCCAGCGGCCCCGGTTCAGGTCCCACGTATGAGGGCCAGTGACACTGCCCTCAAAAAAACAAAAACAGAAAGCAGAGGTGAGACTGTTTCCAGGAGTGCCCGTCTCTGCGGCAGACGTGCGGTGTGCACGCACAGAAAGCAGAGGTGAGACTGTTTCCAGGAGTGCCCGTCTCTGCGGCAGACGTGCGGTGCGCGCGCGGGGGCCTCATCCTGCCCCTGGCCCCTCTGAACATTCTGTCGGGAGCATTTTCCCAGCGACTGGTGCCAAGGCTCTGGGCAGGCCCCCCCTGACTGGTTTCCTCCCCCCAGGATCCTGCTATCAGCAGCGCTGGCCCCCCCGGGAGCTACCGCCCCTATGATGAGGGGCTGCGGAGGGGCGTTTTCATCACCAACGAGACCGGGCAGCCGCTGATTGGGAAGGTGGAGTGGGGGCTGGGTGGGGGAGAGGGGAGGAAGTGGGGGCCCTGGCTGCTGAGGACAGGAAGCTGTTGATGAAGGGGGTATCGTCCAGTGGGACAGAGTGGGGTGGCGTCACAGCCGGGGGTGATGGCCTTCAAGTCCTTCCCTCAGGGACCGTTGGCTTCATGGGGGACCTGGTCCAGCCCAGGCATGAGCTCTGAAGACCCCCGGGGACGCCTTGGGGCTCTCCCTGTCCCCCAGGCCCCCGGGCTTCGACAGTCCCCAGGCCTTCCCAGGGGGCGCCCAGCAGAGTCCCGACCTCTCTGTTCCGGGATGTGCCCAGAACCAAGAGGACGGGGGCCCGGCCGAGGGGAGACTCCCGGGAATGCAGGTTCGGGGCCTCGGGGCCTGTCTGAAATGGGGTCTCCGATGGGTTTTCACCACGTCCCTCTCACCAGTGGTCCTCACCTGCACAGTCCCCACCCCCCATCCCCAGGTAGATGGGTGAGGAGCAGGGTCTCCTTCAAGGCTCCGGGGGCCTGGTCTCCCCTCTGGCCTTCTTCCAGGTTTGGCCGGGACCCACCGCCTTCCCCGACTTCACCAACCCCGAGGCCCTCGACTGGTGGCAGGACATGGTGTCCGAGTTCCACGCCCAGGTGCCCTTCGATGGCATGTGGATTGTGAGTGTGGCTCTGGCCCCTGGGCGCCCCTTGGCCTTGGGGACCAGCCCCGCCCTCTGCACTGGGCGGGGCGCCCACCTCCAGGTCTCTCTCGCAGGACATGAACGAGCCGTCCAACTTCGTGAAGGGCTCCGTGGACGGCTGCCCCAACAGCGACCTGGAGAACCCGCCCTACGTGCCAGGTGGGCTCTCCCACCTGCCGCCCCACTGGCACCCGTAATGGCTCAGCTGTGTTCTCTGGTTTGAGAGACCCGAAGCCTTCATTTCTGAGGAGCCAGTGGACACAGCCAGCCCGGGACAGGGGAGGGGACCCCGGAATAAGGTTCAGGTGGGGGGACGTGCAGCTGAGGGCGTTTCGGGCTTCGGCAAATGGACAGGGAGCCTGGAAATGGGTCAAGGGCATGTGGGTCTGGGGTAAAGGGCAGCCTTCAGCACCCCCGTTCCTGTCCTTGGGGAAGTGGAGACTGTCTAGGGATGCCTCTCAAGTTCCCAGGGTGCTCCTGGGATGTGGGGGCACCAGTCTGCTGAGAAGAGAATCCACAGAAACAGCCCCCTCTCCTCCAGGGGTGGTTGGCGGGACCCTCCGGGCAGCCACCATCTGTGCCTCCAGCCACCAGCTCCTCTCCACGCACTACAACCTGCACAACCTGTACGGCCTGACGGAAGCCTTGGCCTCCCACAGGTGAGGGCCCCATGATGGAGGCTGCGAGGGGCAGGGATGGGCCCAGGGCAGGAAGGGGAGGGAGCCCAGGCCCGGCGCGGCGCTCTTCCCCCAGGCCATGCCCAGCGCCTCAGAAGAAGGGATGTCTGGGATGACAGGCTTGTGGCTCCTGCGAGCCTGGAGCGACACTTGTCCCCCTGCAACACAGTGCGCCTGGGGGCCATCGGGGGCTCGGGCAGAGCTGCCTGCCCAGCAGGCGTTGGCCGCCCTCCTTCCTCCCAGCTCTGCCCCCTGCTGCACTGCCTGGCACTCTGGCGGCCGTGACCCCACTCCACACAGCTCTCTGCTCCCCCCAGGGCCCTGGTGAAGGCTCGGGGGACCCGTCCCTTTGTGATCTCCCGCTCAACCTTCGCCGGCCATGGCCGGTATGCCGGCCACTGGACAGGGGACGTGTGGAGCAGCTGGGAACAGCTGTCCTCCTCTGTTCCAGGTGAGAGCCCTGTGGGGGCGGGAGGTTTGCCTGAGCTGGGTGCTGGGCTCTGCAGGGCTTGGGGAGATGCTGCTGTGATGGGGAGGGGGTGGGGCCCACTGGCCCCTGCTCACCTGTGCAGGTCTGCTCGCCTGTTGCACCCCACTTCTGGATGGCTCCATCCCTGCTTTGCCAGGGCCAGCTGTTAGATTCCGTCCCCTCATGATGTCCCTTTTGGGCACCACATCTGGAGCTGCAGGAAACTGCATTGAGCTCAGTCTGCAGAGGGCCACCTCCTGCAAAGAGAAACTTGACTTGTTCTGAGAGCTCTGATGCCACTGACCTGTGTTAGGCCCCTGGATGCTTCAGGAGCCATGGGGAAGGGGTTAGGGATGAGGGACGTGCCAGGTCGCCGGGGTCACTGGGCGGCAGCTGAGCAGAGCCCCCACCACCCCTGTGCCTGGGAGCGCCTTAACAGTAGCAGGCTTGTTTCTGCCTGGGGGCATCTGCAGACCCCTGGGCTACAGGGGAGCCCTGCTGGGAAGTCCCGCCCTCCTTCTAGAAGCCTGCAGCTGTGTCTGTCTCTGCCCGCAGGAGCCTCGGGCGCTGATTCGCTCCCTGGGGCAGGTGTGGCAGGCCAGCCTCCCAGAGCCAGGTCCCCTGCCTCGGGCTTTAGGCTCCAGTTCTGCGGTGAGCTGACTGTTACCAGGCGGAGGCCATGCATCTCCCAGTGCCCGCGGCCCCAGGCTGCACAGTGTCGCCTCACCCTGGCTGAGCCGTGGTGGGGGCCTGGCTCTGACCCCTCTGCTCTGATGCTGTACCACACACTGGGGCTCAAAGCAGCAGTGTGCTGGGGCCACGCGCTCTCTGAGACGCTGGATAGAAACCTTCCTGCCTCTTCTACCTTCTGGTGGCTTCGGCGGTGCTAGGTCCTCCTTGGCTTGGGGCTGTGTCGCTCTGACCTCTGTCATCTCATGGCCTTTGTGTCTTTGTCTTCTTAGAAGGTCACCAGTCACACTGGATTAGGTCCACCCTAAGGACTTCATGATAACTTGATCACATCTGCAAATAAGGTTCAGTGGATGGGGTTTAGGACTCCACCATTATCTTTTGGGGGACACAGCTCAGCCCTAATGGGTTAGTTTGCTGTGTGTACCCCACACGGCAGGTACGGGCCGCCCTGCTGACCACGAATGGAAGATGCACAGGCCAGCGCAGTGCTGACCAGGGGCATAGGAGCGATGCCACCTCCTGCCTGCTCAGCAGACACGTCCGGCTCCTGGGCCCTGAGGCCCCGTCTGACCTGACCCTGCTTTGCAGAAATCCTGCTCTTCAACCTGCTGGGGGTGCCCCTGGTGGGGGCTGATGTCTGCGGCTTCCTGGGCAACACCTCGGAGGAGCTGTGTGTGCGCTGGACCCAGCTGGGAGCCTTCTACCCCTTCATGCGGAACCACAACGACCTGCACAGCCTGGTAGGCGGGCGGTGGGAGGGCCCGCGCCAGGACGCCAGTGGCGCCAACGCGGCAGGCAGCGGGCGGGGGTGAGGCGGGTCTCCCTGACGCCCCGGTGCTTCCTCCCACCCCTGCCTCCCACCAGCCACAGGAGCCGTACAGGTTCAGCGACTCGGCTCAGCGAGCCATGAGGGACGCCCTCGCCCTACGCTACGCGCTGCTGCCCTACCTCTACACGCTGTTCCACCGGGCCCACGCCGGGGGCGAGACCGTGGCCCGGCCCCTCTTCCTGGAGTGAGTGCTCCGGTCGGCGGGACAATGGCCCAGGGCCACCAGGGTCGGGAGTGGTGACCACGGGCCCAGTGACCCCCCAGGCAGCCCCGTCCTGCTGCACGGGGTGTTCCCTGGAACCGAACGAGGGAGCAGGTTGCCGCTGAGTAAGACAAGGCCAAAACCTGGGCCCTCTCTACTGGGGTGCCCCCTGCCCACCCACCCCTTGGATTCCAGCTCAGGGCTGGGGGCATTGGAAGTCCTAGAGAAACCCGGAGTACAGGCCCACGAGGAGGTAAAGCACGTTACACAGCAGCACGAGTGAGTCCGTCTGACGCTGGTGACGGGAAGGACCTCAGAGGAAATCCAGGTGCCCCACAACAGGCTCGGGCGCACGGGAGACGGTACCGTGCGACAGAAGGGCATCGCAGCTCGTGGCCCAAAGGGGTCTCGAGTAGGGAGGGAACCAGTTAGCCATTCGAAAAACCAGGTTTGGGCCGGCCAAGCGGCTCAGCTGGTTAACAGCTCGCTCAAGAGTGTGCGCTGAGCTCTGAGCAACAGCAGTTCGATGCCCAGCCTGAGCTGAGCTGCCAAGAGGTGGCAAGATGGCTCAGCTTAAAAAAAAAAAAAAAAAAAAAAAAAAAAAAGAAAATGCCACAGGAAACCGGAGATAACTGCTCCCCCCGCCATGCTCCCGCAGGAGGGGCTTTCTGAGCATCAAAGCCAGGAGCAGAGGGAAGGAGAGGTTTAATTTAGGAGAGAAGTAACACTTCTCCAACACAGATGACTATTAACACCACTGTAAGCATAGACTGTAAAGGTAAGTTGGAGACATTGCCGATGAAAAGACAAGCAGCCCCTCCCCCTGACAGAGAAGAAACTCAGTGGCTGGTAAGACCAGCTCTAAGAACCAAGGAGATCATAGGCAAGAGCGCAGGTGGCAGGACACGACACGTGGATGGCAGGCACCCTGCACGAAGCCTTGTGGCCGGCTTCGTGAGCGCCCTGACCTCAGGCGCCCCGTCCCTCCTGTGTGAAGGTTCCCCGAGGATCCCCACACCTGGACCGTAGACCGCCAGCTTCTGTGGGGGGAGGCCCTGCTCATCACGCCGGTGCTCGAGCCCGGGAAGGTGGAAGTGACTGGCTACTTCCCCGCCGGCACGTGGTACAACCTGCAGGTGGTGAGTCTCGGGACCCCAGGATGCAGCAGGGCTGGGAGACCTCCTGTCCTGTCGGGGGGCCCAGTGGTGTGGAAGGAGCATGTGTCCATCGAGTCCCAGCGGCCCGCGGGCCCCGCCTGGGCATCGTCCAGTGCAGTCCTCGCAGTACCCCGTTTTTTTTCCAGATGAGGAAATAGGCCCGAGGGGGTAACTTGCCAGGGTCCCCCGCTCAGGCTGAGCTGGGCCTCCGCTTCTCCCACTCCCAAAGTCCAGCCCCGCCCAGGGGCCTCTGACCTGCCCCCCGCCTGGAGCCGGGGCTGCTGCCTCTCACTCGGCTCCCACTAAGTGGCCGGGGCTCTGCCCCCGAGGTCACACCCAGCCTGTCTCTGCCCAGCCTCCCGGGCCCTCTCGTGGAGCCCCCCTCAGCTCCCGGTGGCAGCCCGGGGCTTTGGCGCTGCCCAGCACTCTTCGTGACGAGCCATCCCTCTCCAGGTGCCAGTAGGGACCTTTGGCAGCCTCCCGCCTCCACCTCCAGCACCTTTCAAGTCTGCCATCCACAGCGAGGGACAGTGGGTGATGCTGCCAGCCCCCCTGGACACCATCAATCTCCACCTCCGGGCTGGGCGCATCATCCCCCTGCAGGTAGCTGGGCGACACTGGAGCCATCCGCCCAGCTTGGGGACAGCGGGGCCCCAGCAGCGATGACAGTGCCTGAGGGTGGGGGATGAACAGGCCCGGGGGGTGCTCAGGATGTAGCTGGCTCTGACTCATGGCCGGGCCACGCACGGGGCGGCCGGCCTCGTCGGCCCGTTTCGGGAAAGAGGCAGGCAGTCTGCACACGGCCCCAGGGCGTCTGCCTCGGACAGAGCTGTCACCACGAGCGCCCTGCACGTCCTGGGTCTGGGGGCCCCGGCCAGGCTTGCAGCGGTGACGTGCCACCCTCTTTCCAGGGCCCCGGCCTCACCACCACAGAGTCCCGCAGGCAGCCCATGGCGCTGGCTGTGGCCCTGACGGGGAGCGGGGAGGCCCGAGGGGAGCTGTTCTGGGACGACGGGGAGAGCCTGGGGGTGCTGGAATGCGGGGCCTACACACAGGTCGTCTTCCTGGCCAGAAACGTGAGTCGGGCCTCCTGCCCGGGCCGGAGGAGGGGAGCCGGGCCTGGGGGCCTGGGATGGCCACTTGTCCCCCTGGAGGGTCAGCCCAGGGGAAGGCGGCCTGTGCCCACCAGGAGAAGGGCCTGAGGCCCAGCGCCCTGGCCGCGTGCCAGGGGCTTGCGCCGGGGCGTGGCGCTGCCTGCCCTTTGCCCCTGCTGTCTGGATGGGCTCCTGCCGGGGTCATCTGCTGACCGCCCCGGTTCTCTGTCTCTGCTGAGGCCAGAACACCGTCGTGAATGAGCTGCTGCATGTGACCAGTGAGGGGGCCGGCCTGCAGCTGAGGAGGGTGACCATCCTGGGGGTGGCTGCGGCCCCCCAGCAGGTCGTGTCCAATGGCGTTCCCGTCTCCAACTTCACCTACAGCCCCGACACCCAGGCAAGAGGGCTTGTCCCCCAAGATGGCTGAGGGCGCGGGAGGTGCCATGGATCCTGGTGACCCCAGGCCTGCCGAGCTGGCATCATGGGACATGCCACCTGGAAGCCAGGGCACACTTAGGCCACACAAGGAGAGAGAGGAACTGAGAGGAACTTATCCTTGCAGGGAATGGGACGGATCGGCCCCCTCCAGCCCGTAACTTTCCTCTGCCTGTGTCTGCTTTTTGGCAGCTTGTGTCCAATGCTGATGAAGGCGTCCAATGCCCAGGGCGCTCGTGGCCCAAATCAGCTGGGAGGGAACAGTGCGAGGGCGTCCCTGGGCCGGGAAGGCCCCGAGTCCACTGCCCATCTGTGTCCAGGCTCCTGTCTGCCGAGCGCTCGGGTCTCACTTCTGTTGGCGATTGCTTAGAGGCCAATTTTTCTTGTTTCCAGACCCTGGCCGTCCCTGTCTCGCTGGTGATGGGGGAGCAGTTTGTCATCAGTTGGTCTTAACCAGGGGCCTTTCCCAGAGGGCTCGTGTCCGCAGCGGCCCAGCGCACCGTCAGCCGTGTGGGGTCAGAGCGCTTACCTGTTGCACGGCCCTGACTTGCCTCCAATACCCAGATTTGTTCGCATCTACCTCCGGTGCTGGGGCTCTGGGCCAGCCGCACCCTTTGATGGCTTTTCTGCCCAGATCCCATGGGCTCAGTGTCCCGAGAGTAGCCTGTTTGGAATGTTATCCTGGAAGCCTCGCTCTCCAGCCTGTCACTGGGGGGCCTGTTAGCCGCCACCAGCTGCGTGTGACAGCAGAGAAGGTGGTATGTAGGATGGGACGTGAGATCTGCCTGACTGGTGACGGGATGGCTGGGTGGCCGCGGCAGGCTGCTTTCTGGGCGGCTTCCCCCAAGAGTAGGGGGGGTATCCGCCAGTCTGACAAGAGTGGGCCCCGGGGACCTTGGGCGAATTCTCAGGACTGGGGAAAGCTTGAACCCTAAGTGCAATTCTTTTTAATAAACGGGACATTTGCAGCCAGGCTTCTGCTGGTCCTTCTGGGATTTGGGGCATGGAGGGTGTGCCCCAGGGCCGTGACGCGGAGGCAGCCACTCCAACCTCGAAGGCCTGGACGCTCCCAGGAGGGGTGTGTGCGGAACTCGCAAAGCAGCACCCTCACGTGCCAACAGCGCCTCACATCCCAGTATCCCCAGCTCTAAGGTCACTGGAGAACGGCCAGTGGGCCTGGTGCCAGAGGCATGCTGGGGGCTGTCTGCCTGTCTGTCCCCCGCCCCGTCACCCCAGGCTGTGTGGACGACGCTGTCTTGTCCCACACCCACATTTCCAGGCAACATTGGTCTGCTTTGGGTCAGTATAGGTTATTTACATTTTCCAGAGTTTATCTAAATGGAATCATACAGCATGTATTTTTTCTTGTCTGACTGCTATTACTCAGTACCTTTGTTGAAAATGCACTTACCATCACCCTGGGGTCTATTTCTCGGCTTTCCGCTGTGTTTTGTGATCTACACACGGGTGTCTGTCCCGCTAGGGCCACCCCTTCAGGACTACGGCTGTGTAACGTCTGCATACCAGGCAGTGGAAGTCCTCCAACTTTGTTCACTTTTTCGAAGTTGTTTTGGGTGCTAAATCCTTTGTGTTATCTATGTAATTTTAGAAATAGCTTGTCAGTTTTTACCAAAGAAAAAAAGTCTCTTGATATTTTGACTAGGACTGCGCTGAATCTATACATCAGCTTGGGGAGAGCCACCAGCTTACCCAAGTGACTCTTCTAGTCATTAAGACAGTATCTCTCGTTTATTTACACCACTTCCTCACAGCATGTCAGATTTGATGCCTTTGTACATGGTGGTGGCTTTAAATTTCCCTTTTCAAAGCTCGTTGCTCGGTAGGTGGCTGCAAGTGACTTTGGAATGCTGCGTTTGCGTTTGCAGAGACCGCCACCTTTCCTAAAGGCTTGGTTCCAGTAGCTTTGTTGTAGACTCCTGCGGATTCTCCTAGGAGCCCATCACCTGTGTGAATAAACTTCTCCTTCCCCGCAGGAGGCCTTCCATCCTTTCTCCTTGCCTTATTACACTGGCCAGTGCCCAGTGATGTGTGGCAGTGATGACATTGAGCCTTGACCTTGAGAGGGTTTGTAATAACCGCAGGTTTGCCTGGTTCTCCTGGTAGCTGTTTGGCTTCCTGGATTTCCTGTGTTTTGAAGCCTTGTTGGTGCACGGATGTTTAGCATTGTGACACCGTTCGAGGAATCCATCCTCTTCTCGATAACTCTCTCTGCTGTGAAATCTACTTCATCTTGGTCCACACAGCTGCTGCAGGTTCTGTGGACCAGTGTGCTGCCATAGTGCGTTTCTTTTTTTTCACTTTTAACTTATTTGTGCCTTTACAGCAGAGCAGTTGTGTCCTGTTTTATAATCTAGTTTAACAGCTGTTTTTTTGTTTGTTTTAAAGATTTTATTGGTGGAGGGGAACAGACAAGTTGCTGTCCTTTTGTTCTTCAGTCTAGTTGTGGAGGACGTTGCTTCACTGGCCCATGTTGGTATCATCATTGTGCTCTTCCCGGATGAGGCAGATCGGTCGCCGGCCTCTGGATGGTCGCTCACCGCGGCTATTGGCCGCTCACGCTGGCTGCGGGCCACTCACTGTAGCCTATGGCAGCCCACTGCAGCAGGGGCTGCAGCCTACACCGTTGCAGGGGCTCGCACAGCCCAGCTCCAGGTGGAGCTGTTGATAGCTGTAGAGGACAGTGTCACTGGCCCTCATATGTGGGATCCGAACCGGGGCTGCTGGCGTCCCCAAACCAGCTCTTAACCAATGCGCCACTCGGCCGGCCCATTTAACAGCTGTTTTAATTTGATTCTTAATTTGATTCTTAGTTTGCTTTTCTCTCTTGCTCATGCCTTTTTTGTTTGTTGGTTTTTTTTTGTTGTTGTTTGAGGGCAGTGTCACTGGCCCTCATATGTGGGACCCGAACCGGGGTCGCTGGCGTCCCAAACCAGAGCTTAATCACCACGCCACTCGGCCGGCCCAAGCTCATGCTCTTTTTAGAGGATGTTAGATTCCCACCTGGTTTTTCAGCTAGTCCACATATCACACAATTCAGATCTCATTCCAGGGCATTTTTAGCCTGAGACCATCCCCATCAGCAGTCAAGCTATGTCTCTCTCCCACCCCCCAGGCCCTGAAAACCACTAATCTGCTTTGTCCCTATACTTACCCATTGGGTATTCCATTTCATAGAAATGAAATCATATATATGTGATCTTTTCAAAGAACCAACTTTGGGTTTTGCTGACTTTGTCTATTATTTTTCTGTTGTTTACTTTGACTTTGCTCTTTTCTGCTTATTTTGGGTTTAGCTTGCTCTTTTTCTAGTTTCTGAAGGTGAATGACAATTTCCATTTCTTGTGATTATTGGAGTAGTTATTTTGAATCGACCACTTTGCTGTTTCTTATTTGTCCTTCTCATCATTTCTTCCTCTTTACAACCAAGTATTGTTTACAGTTCCATTTTATCTCCTATGTTGGCTCTCTATATTTGTTTTACTTTTTTTTTTTTTTTTTTTAAGCTGAGCCCTCCTGCCACCTGTTGCCAGCTCAGCGGCAGCTCAGCTCGGGCTGGGCATCGAACCGCTGTTGCTCAGAGCTCAGCTCACACTCTTGAGCGAGCCCTTAACCAACTGAGCCCCTTGGCCGGCTCTGTTTCACTTTTTCATTGTTTTGTTGTTTTTTAGGATTTATACCTAAAAATTAAAGCTTTCTGTTATTTATCTTCAATTATCATACTTTACCTCCGGTAATAAATAGCATGCCAGTTCACATGCAGTGTAGGAGCCTGGACTGCACACGCCCACTGCCCGTCTCAGGCTGCGGGGCTCTTGTCCTATGCACAGCCTTACTTCTCTGCATGCCGTTGTTCTTGTTTCCAGCAGTCTTTCCGGTCTGAGCCCTCGTGCTTCCAAGGACCGCAGGGTCCCCGGCCTGGGCCACCAAGGCGCCATGGCAGAGCTGTTCCCCTACAGCACGGGTGCTTTTCACCCTTATTCTTCTGTTTTACAAAATTCCCTAGTAATGAACATGCAGCCTTATAGTGAAGGAGAAATGTAAAACAAAATCAGTTGGAAGTGTCTAATCCAAATTCTGTGAAGGGTCTGAGGCAGAACAGATGCCGCCCAAGAACCAGGGTGCTTCCCAGGAAGCCTGCCCCCACCGTGCCAGCCAGCAGCACAGCTGTCTCCCACCTGAGAAATCACACGGCATCTCTGAACCACCACCAGGGCTGCACATTTGCACGACTATCGTTTCCAACTAGGCCTTTCCGAGAAGCTGTGGGCTTAGGTTACGCTTCTCAGGCGCCCTACCTGCTCCCTGGTGTCCTGCCATCTCCTCCAGAGTCACCGACATGCCCTGTGTGCAGCCCCCCTTCCCCGAGTCACAGTGCTTCTGGCCCAGAACAGGTCTCGCGGGCCTTGAACCCTTCCAGAGCTTCCCCAAGCGCTCCGGGCCTTGCCTCTGGGCCCTGGGCCGGACCCAAGACCAGCCCACAGCAACGTGCCTATGGCCGCCAGCCCTCCGCTTTCCCCCCCTCCCCCCCGTCCATGAGGAGAGGGTCCGGAACCTGGCTGGAGATGGAACGGAGCTGCTGTGGCCAGGGTGGAACCACCACTCCACTTGACGCAGCTGAGGGGCCGCCCCAAACACGCTGTATCGGCCCGTGTGATCACCCTCTGCTGGGAGTTCAGAGGAAATCCCTCCCAAAAACTCGACAATTTCAGGTACTTGGAGTCTGAATCACCTGCTGAACTTTAAAGTATTTCCAAGCACATCCCCAACCCTGACCCTGGAAGTTGAGACTGTTACCCCAACCAATTTGGGGAAGGGGAGGCCAAGCAGTTTCCCTGCTTTCATTTCACCATTTTGGAGATCAGAAAATGAAGGGAAATGACCCACCCACGGTCACACAGCAGGTTACTAGGAAAGCTGGTGGCACCTTAAGAAATAAAGTTAGGGAATTCATGGGAAAAGTTTTAAAAGTTTAATGAAAAAGACCGAGAGCAAAGCATTATTTACATGTCGATAAGAAAAGGCGGCAAGACGTTCATGCTTATTTTCCTGTTTTACAAAATTTCCAAATATTGACCATGTAATAAGCAACAACACACAGTTTCATCCCCAGAAGTACAGGAGAAGTGTTCACATCACCCCATCAGAGAGACTGCTCACTCAGTAACCTTCCATCACAGCAGAGCCTGCGGGCGTCTCCCACGCAGGTCTAAGAAGCGAGTCCACCGTGTGCGCCACTCCACAGCGGTCTCACATTTGCCAGTGGCACGGCGTTCGCGAGCCCGGCAAGGCCGAACGTTTGAGTGACTGCAGACTCCTCAGATCAGGTCAGCAACTGCGAGTGAAGGAAGACCCGTATTAAGGAACACGACAAATAGAACAAAACGTCAATATAAGGCTCACAACGGACTTCTCGAACAAGCCAACCGCAGGGAAAGCCTTGAGGCCCAGGGACCGGGCCGTGCGCGGCCGCCTCACCGTTCATGGGCATCTCGTCGATCTGGGTGGAGTAGTACTGCTCGATGTCCCGCAGGATGCGGATGTCGTCGTTCTTCACGAAGTTGATCGCCACGCCCTTCCGGCCGTACCGCCCCGACCGCCCAATCCTGCGAGGAAGGCAATGGCTTCAGTGAGCGCGGCAGGGAAGGCCGCAGGAGCCCCGCCCGCGGGGAGCCGTGCAGGCCGCGGTGCGTACCTGTGGATGTACAGCTCTCTGTTGTTGGGCAGGTCGTAGTTAATGATGAGAGACACCTGCGGCACGTCCAGGCCCCTGGCCCACACGTCCGTGGAAATGAGCACTCGGCTGCAGAAACAAAAGGCATTGGAGGCGCCGCCCTCAGTCACGAGGAGCGAGCACACCGGGTCACCCTCACGCTGGTGCCGACCCGCGGCCAGCGTGGGTGTCTAGGACGGCGCCACAAGGAGCCATTGCGCAGGGGCCCTGGGGAAATGGAGTCACCGAGGTCACATGAGCTCTCTGAATAAACGTTTTCACTCGCTGCATGGAGTCTGCTCGCAGCCGGCGCACACCACTAACAGGAAAGACGCCGTGCTTTGCCCAAACTCCCGCACACAGCGCCATGAGTCTGCTGCGGGGTCAGTGTCTTCAGGCACATTTGAAATGCAGCTCTTAGCACTCGTCCTGCACAGGGCCGAGTGCGACGCGCACAGACCTGCACGGCCAACACCGAGGGCCCAGCCCACCTGCCCACACAGCACCTGCAATGTGGCTACACTGAAGCGAGGTGAGCTCTAAGTGGAAAACACAGAGTACCAAGAAAAAAACAAACCAACACCGAAGACTCATTAACATACTTAATGCTGACTACCCACCCGTTGAAATGATATGCTGTATTGGGTTAAAAAAGCGTCAACTTCATCTGTTTGTTTTAATGTGGCTCCCAGAACAATGTTTATTACGTATGTGGTGTAAATTACATTTCTATTGGACATCGCTGGTCTAGAAGCGCTCAGATGTTGCAGAACAGGAGAAAGAGTTCAAAAAACACAGGTGTCACTGCCACATAAGCAATGACTGGGGCCCTAGGGAGGCAACAGTGGGGTCCAGCACACCTGAAAGGACAAGGCCAGTGTCAGGAAGTCACACACAAGTGTCAAACAGAAGAGAAACCCACAAAGAGACACTCAAGAGTAAAAACTGCTGAAAACAACACAAAGAAACACAAACCTAAAAAGTAGCCTGCAAAAAAGCCACTGTATTTACAGGAGCGGCAATTAGGCTGGCAGCTAAGCTCCCAGAAGAAACAATTACATCATGAAAGTGTAGCCAAGAAACAATGACCAGCCTAGAATTTATCTCAGCAAGTCATCGAGGCGACTTTTCAAGATGAAGTAAACATTTTCAGGCAGACTGAAACAGACAGACTGTCCTTGTCCTCAGCAGACCCAAACTAAATAAAAAAGGACATTATTCAGGCAGGAGGCAATTCAGCCCAGAGGGAAGTTCAGATGTAAAAGGAAAGAGTACCAGTTGTGGTCAATATGCGTCTAAGTGCAAATGAATTGTTATGTAAGCGAAAATGCCTTGTGGAGTTTAAAACTGATACAAATCAACACACATGATGGGAACACCCCAGAAGTTTGGGGGGGTCACTGAGTTCTCCGGACTGTCAAGAGAGTGGTGAGGGTGCATTTAATGGTAAATGCTGATGTCACGCACTGTACTCTTTAAAACAACTATCGAATAAAGAAATCAACATTTTCCAAAGTAAAAAGTGGGGGAAAGGAATGCCTTTTAAAACCCAATATAGGGCCGGCTGAGTGACGCGGTGGTTAAATCCTGGCTTGGGAAGCCTACAGCCCCAGTTCGGGTCCCACATATGAGCGCCAGTGACACTGCCCTCAAAAAAACACACAAAAAAACCCAATATAAAGAAAGACAAAGCAATCACATTAGAGATTAAGTAAGATGCACTTATAAGGTGATCTATTTAAAACCAAATATATCAGTCTTTCTACTGAACAAAACTGGACTAAATTCTCCAATTAAAAGACGGTGATTATCATTAGACTAAAAGAGAAACCCAGCCCAGCCCAGCCATGTGCTGCTTGCGTGACACACGTGAAGCTGAAGGTCACAAACAGGACGTAAGGAACGAAGGATGTACAAAGCAGATGCTAACCCCAGCAGGGCTGTGTGGCCCATGAGTAAAGCAGGACTTACGACACAAAGCACTACAAAGACAGAGACAGACACTTCCGTGCTAGGAGGCAAGTCCCCCAGAAACAGTAACACTGAGTTTGGACGCACAGTCTGAGGACACATAAACAAGACTCCCAGAGCCTCAGACGAGTAACCTCATCCCAGCGCTGTCGATACTGATGGGAGAGCGGAAAAGGTAGGGATGCGGACAGCCCGGAAAACACACTGAGCCGCTGAGATCTACGGGCGCAGCACCTGTGCTGTGTGAGTGCACACGAACATTTGTAAAAAGATCCTGGGAAGCCCCAGACAGGTCCCAGGAACACAATCACATATCCTCTGACCACAGCAAAACAAAGCTAAAAATCAATTACAAAAAGATAAACAGAAAATCCTCATTATTTGGAAACGAAGAAACAAACTCCTTCTACACAAGGCAACCAACCTACCTCGTGAAGGCTGGTCATCACCCCAACCTCACCTATCAGAGCACAGGCCCCCCGTGTGCACAGGAAGGAGGGCCCCAGGCACAGGGGCGCAGAGGGCACGCACGCACCTGGCGCCGGACCGGAACTCCTTCATGATGGACTCCCGCTCCTTCTGGGGCATGTCCCCGTGCATCGACGACACAGTGAAGTTGGCTTCTCTCATCTTCTCCGTCAGCCAGTCAACCTGCAAATCAAACCGCAGAAGCTACTGGGAGCCCCTAAACCAAGCAGAGGTCATGCTCGGGACTGGTTTCAGTTTCTGCAGCACCGAAGTGAGCACTCGTGAAGTGAGTGTCCTACCACTCAGATTAATCCTCACTGGATGTGTAGAAAATGTCGCTCTGGGGCCGGCCGAGTGGCGCATTGGTTAAGAGCTGGTTTTGGGATGCCAGCAGCCCCGGTTCGGATCCCACATGAGGGCCAGTGACACTGCCCTCTACAGCTAACAACAGCTCCACCTGGAGCTGGGCTGTGCGAGCCCCGGTGATGGTGTGGGCTGCAGCCCCTGCTGCAGTGGGCTGCCATAGGCTACAGTGAGTGGCCCGCACCCAGCGTGAGCGGCTGGCAGCCAGCGCGAGCTGCCAATAGCCGCGGTGAGTGACATCCAGAGGCCAGCGACCGATCTGCCTCATCCAGGAAGAGCTCAATGAGGATACCAACAGTGAAGCAACATCCTCCGCAACTAAACTGAAGAACAAAAAGACAGCAACTTGTCTGTTCCCCTTCCCTGATTCCCCAACACTGTTCCCCTCCGCCAATTCCCCAATAAAATCTTAAAAAAAAAAAAAGAAAAAGAAAAAGAAAATGTCGCTCTGCCCAGCAAAGAGCACCCCAAAGATCCTCCTAATTCATGTTCCCTGTAAATCTCTCCAGGGAAAAACCCACCTCACTCTTCTTATTTGAAATTTAAATTCAAATCTTTTTTGGGACGTGGATCAATGCCGCCTCCTTTTTTTGAGGAGTAGCAGCTGCTGGAGGTTCTCAGCTCTGCCTGCACCCAGACCGGCGACACCGGGGACTATTGTGATCACCCAGCCACCTAAACTCAGTGACACCCGGTATGTAGTGTCATGGACATGTCTGTTTGTTCACGTGTCGTCCATGGTGGCCTTTGTGCCAAAGGGCAGAGGTGAGTGGGTGTCACAGAGGCCGTGTGCCGAGCCGAAAGCACGGACTTCCGGCTTAGTCTGACCCAGGTTATGGGGAGAGCCAATGTCCAGGTCTCACCACGCGGATGAAAGAGCCGACCAGCCACACACCTTCCGTTTGGTGTTGCAGAAGATGACGGCCTGCGTGATGGTCAGTGTGTCGTAGAGATCGCACAACGTGTCAAACTTCCACTCTTCTCTTTCCACCGCCACAAAGAACTGCTTGATGCCTTCCAGAGTCAACTCATCACTGGAGGACAGACACAAATCCTGTTACCCTTTGTCTAACCAAGATGAGGCGCAGGCCAGGCAGCCCCACCAGGCTGGCCGGTGAGCCCCTGCCCGCCCCTCCCACCGGGCCACGTGCTCCCGGAAGTCACTTCTACGGCACGGGCCCAAGTTCGGCTCCGTCTGCACCTTTATCAGCAGCTACCGCCCTGTATGTGGCTCTCAACGCAACAGTCCACTCGCTGTCCAACAACACATTCACTTTACTGCCAAGACACTGATGAAAACCGTCGGCTGATTTTTATATCTGGAAACACTGGGCCTAAGGCTGGCTCCCCAAACAAGGACCTTCGAATTCTCGCGCTCTGCAACCCGGCCTGTGCTGTGCGTTTCGGTCCCTACCGTTTCACCAGGATGCGGATAGGGTCGGTCATGAACTTGTTTGTCATCTCCAGTATTTCGTGCGGCAGCGTGGCGCTGATGAGCACCACCTGCGTGGCAGGGGGCAGGTACCGATACACATCGTAAATCTGCTCTTTGAAACCTGGGGGGAGGGGCAAGACATGGGAGCTGGTCAGGCCGCGCACGCACAAGAGAAGGGGCCCGTCCCACGCTCACGTCTGGTTACACACAGACTTGTGACTGGGAGGGAATAGCTCACAAGGGACCTTTCCACACTGCTGCCCAACCCCGCGCATTCCCGCTCCTCTGCCCGCCCCATGGGCTCTGGGGCTCCCACCCCATGAGTGCTGGATGCCAAGAGTTACAAGCCAGACACCTGAGCCCTGAGTTACCCACAACCTGGGCGCCTGCACATGGTCTCGACTCAATGCCAGCTGCTGGTGCCCTGTTGAGGATTTGTGTCCCCTGTGGCCTGATCTGCTGCGTTTTAAGAGAATCCAAAGATCTAGATTTTTTACCAAAGAACCTCTCAATTTAAAAAAATTCTCCCACACAAATATCAGATCACTGTGTTGCACACCTGAAACTAACGTTATGTCAATTACACTTGGGTAAAAAATGTCCCAGTTAAATAGGCAAGTCATTTATACTATCTAACATGGTGCAGCCTGAACAAAACAGCCTAAATAACCAGAAGAACACCGAGTCACTTGTAAACAGAATGCCCTGCTGCCACAAACACGGCTCGCTGGCATGCCACTTCCACCCCAACGCCCACGCACCTCATCTCAGCCGCCCACCTGTCGCCTCTGCCAGCCAGCGCACACGAAGAGCGATGCAATGCTGCCGAACAAACCCCGACCATAAAAAAACCAAAGTGCGCGCTTTATGTTCCTGCTGCCCCCCAGGCACAACCGCTCCCCACTAAGAAAACACTACTTATGTTGAGAACACTTTCATTAGCTCCGTGTTTCAATGTTACACTGCGGGAACTTAAGAATCATTTGTCCGTAGAAAGTCAACTCTTTTGTTACGCGTACCTTTATTCAACATTTCATCAGCCTCGTCCAAAACCAACATCTTGATAGCACGTGTCCTCAAACTTCTGCGCCGAATCATGTCTACAAAATTTGAGTATGAAAGGATTAGACCTCAGGCTACAAGGAAAGAAATAGCCACTTAAACTGCTTTCCACAGCATTTCCGAGACCTTCCCTCCACTTCCTATGTACAAGTGACGCAGGCGCAGAAGCCCCCATGCAGACGGCACCGAGGACGTCCTTACCGCTCGAGCACCTCACACAAATACTACCGCCTGCAGCGCCATTTTCACAAAGCACTCACCAAAGACCCGCCCAGGCGTGCCAGCGACGACGTGCTGCCCGTAGTCCAGCTTCCGGATGTCCTCCCCGACGTTGGTGCCCCCGATGCAGGCGTGGCACTGGACGTTCATGTAGTCACCCAGCGCGAGCAGGCCCTGGTTTAAAACAGTGTCACAGCCACAGCCTCCGTCAAGGCTACTGTAAAGTCAGAAACATCTGCGTTTCCCGAAAAGGAAGGTCCTTCCTATTCCAGTGAGATTCCAGCAAGCACCGTGCACGCCGCCATTTACACCCTAAAGCTAAGGGGCCCCTTCTGCTCGTGCCCTTCTCTGCACCAAGTCGAAGGCAGTTTTAATGGTTCCCTAGTATCCAAAAGCGATACATACTGATAGAAAATATGGAAAATTTATAATCCTATTCACACACAGTATTAACATCTTAATATATATCCTTCCAAAGTGTTTACAATGCATATAAAGTAGTTACAATTATTTTTTTTTAGCTGAGCCATCCTGCCGCCTGTTGGCAGCTCAGTGGCTGCTCAGCTCAGGCCAGGAATCCAACCGGCAACCCTGTTGCTCAGACCTTGCACTCTAGAGCGAGCTCTTAACCAACAGAGCCACTTGGCCGGCCCTACAATTATTTTTATTAAAATGGGTTTTTTGATTGGAAAAAAATTACAATTCTATGACTGCAAAAAACTATTGGAATCACATCAACTACACTAAAAATGACTTCATACAAACCAGCAACTCATGTATAATGATTTATGGCAAACTGTTAGGCATCAGGGAAAACAATTTGAGGGCACAGGAAACCAGGATTCGATGAAGCCCCTCAGTGCCTTTTCTGACGACTCTGAGCACATACGACAGTGCCCCCTGGGACTGGCTCACCTTCTGGATCTGCACAGCCAACTCTCTTGTTGGGGCCAAGATCAAAGCCTGGGTTTCGCGAACCTGGTAAAACAATTTGTCAGAAAACAGACTCCTCAGTATTTTCAAGGTAGACAATGCTGAGACTCAGACCTGTTTTCAACATTATCGCATGTTAACCACAGAGCTGATTTCTAACAGAGCTAAACAAAGTTAACGTTCCGGAAGCCACAAATGCAGCCATAACAGGGTGGATTGGTCAGCACTTTGTTTGCAGACAAGAATTCCACTAGTTTAAAAAAACCACCCAGTTTAAGTACAAAGGAATTTATGATGTGTTGTTAAACTCAGATATTAATGTGCAACTTTCTCTTTAAAAAGATGCTGAGTCAATACAGCCAGAGACATATAAAAACTGCACTTTTTGAGCACTGCAGTGACAGGGGAGGAAATCTCTCCTAAGCACAGGCAGAGCAGAACTCACCTGAATGTCCAGACACTGGAGGACAGAGATACTAAAGGTGGCAGTCTTGCCGGTGCCGGACTGAGACCTATTAGGAAAACACAAGATGAGAGGGAATTACAACAGGGAACACATGCCACTGTCCCCATTCACATGACGCCGTCAGAGTGCCCTGAGCGGTGGGAGCATGGGGCAGCTTCTTCAGAGCAGGTGCCCCTGCCCCCGCAAACAGACCAACAACATCTTAACTTCAAGGGGATGGGACTCAGCAGTGTCACAACTTCTAAATCACAGGGGACAACAGTGGCTGTGACTTTTGCATCAGGGGTGACGGAGCTGCAAAATCTGGAACTCTAGCAGAAAAAGAGAGCTCCTCTTCCTGCAAATATCATTCGAGACCGAAACCATCCTCCCATTTCTCTCTGTTGTATTTTGTGGTAAATGAGTCTTTAAAAACGAGGCAAATTGGGAATAAAGCTATTAAAAGATTACTGTATACAATATCACATGCCAACTGATAGGTATGCAAAGCTGGAAAAACACCGAAACAAAACAAAAAAAAGAAACCAAAGCTTTCTAGAACAGCAAACACAAAATAAAAACAAACAAAATACCCTGTGGCTAAAATTACAGAAAGAATTGCTAACGAATCTATAAAAACGGAGAAGAACGGTCATCCCAAAGCACTTACCCACACAGCTGACCCTGGAATCTCCCTCCCAGAAGAAAATCCACACATAGCTTTGGACTCCCCGAAAACTTAACAGAGTACTGCTGACTGACAGCCTTCCCCATAATGTAAGCAATCACCTACATTATATTCTATACTATATTCTTACAATAAAGTAAGCTGGAGAAAAGAAAATGGCATTAACGAAAACTTAAGGAAGAGGAAATACATTCGCTGTATTTCCTGAAGACAACCCGCCTGTAAGTGGCCCCACACAGCTCACCCCGCGTTGTTCCAGGGTCACCTGTGCTGGCTTGACGGCAAGCACAGGACCGCTCAGTGTGAACAGACTTACTGGGCGATAACGTCTCTCCCCTTAATGATCTGCTTAATAGCTCGCTGCTGGATTGCCGATGGTTTTTCAAATCCTGTAGAGAAAACCAGAACAAGTCAGCGCTAACCACTGGCCCAGCATGTTTACAACCATACAACGTAAGCTCCGTGGGACAGAGGTGGTAACCCCACCCCTGACTAACCCCATGTTCACCGTACCAAATGCTCAAGAAACTGCTGCTGAAAGAATTGGACAGAAATGGACTTTATACTGATTGACACGGATCTTATTTGTACAGACAAAATGTCTGTAAAAGGAACATCCTTGCAGAATATAACGACCCCCAGCTGGGCTGAAAACAAACAAAATGTTCGCGGTGGTGGTGAAGAAAGGGTGGGGAGGCCCACTTTTTGGCTTACGTAATTACTTCTGTGTTGTGTGACTGCATTGCAACCACCTGTGTTGCTTTTCTTTTTTGCATTACTTTTGATTTAAACAAGGAAAATCAATCCATCGGTGCTGTGACCACCACTCTTTCATGTCAGCATTATGTCTGCAGGTTGTTCCCATGGTCTACAATGCACTTAAGCCACTGCCTGGACGGCCCTGGAAAGCGTCCAGCACCCTAACCCTCCGTCTTGACACGGCTATGTGAACTGCACCACCGCCATCCCTCTTGCACAGCAGGATAAATCACCAAGGGATGAGCCCACTCTGAAGGAATAAAGGTACTGTCCAAGTGAACAAAACTTTATGTACAAACTGTATTTTAACTAGTTTGGCAGTACTTTAAAATGTAGTACAACTTCCCATCTAACACAAAAGCAAATATAATAGGTGATTTAAACCCCTCACGATGACCGAGCACATGGGTGGGACACTAAACACCGTGTTTGATGGCAGGGATGTCCTAGGTGCCAAGAGGCAGGCAGGGCTGTCAGCCTGCCTCCGAAGCCTGGTTGCACGTCACCGCACATCCCCTCAGCTGCTGCTCTGTCTACACTGTGGTGACATCAAAGGCAGCCGGACAGAAGCCGGCGCAGGCCCTAGGCACAGATGCAGGCCACTCCCACCTGCACCCCCACCCCACCTCTTCCCAGGGCTCCGCACCAAGACAACCGCCTCCCTGCCCTCTCCAGCTGGATGGCTTGCAGGCTCCTGAGGTTCGCCATGTCCCACACAGAGCCCCCCCGTTTTGCCTCCCTCAAGTGCTCCCCACTTAAGCAAATGGCAGCGTCACCCGCCCGGTTACTCACATCGCCCTTCCCTCTGCTGCTCACACTCAGCCCATCAGGGAGCCCTGGACGCACCCCATCCCACCACACCGTCGCCCCTGCCCTGGCGCCGAGCGAGAGCCTCAGGCCTCAGCACCCTGCCC
This sequence comes from Aselliscus stoliczkanus, assembly GCA_033961575.1. Classification (NCBI taxonomy): domain Eukaryota; kingdom Metazoa; phylum Chordata; class Mammalia; order Chiroptera; family Hipposideridae; genus Aselliscus; species Aselliscus stoliczkanus. The sequence continues at coordinate 52,451,727 of CM066739.1, forward strand.
CTCTCCTGCCTTGGCTCCCCCCAGATCCAGACACCCCGACAGCATCTGTAAGTACAACGGCCCCTGTCGCCTCCCGGCTTCAAGCCCCCACCGGCTTCCCACTGCACCCAGAACGCCAGCTGCACCGCCTCAGCCCCTCACGGGCGCCCTGCAGGAGCTGGGCCCTGTCCCCGCGAAGCGCCGCCGCCGCCGGACGCGGGGCCCTGGCATCGGCTGCCGCCTGGGCGCAGTCTCACCGCATCTTCTCGTGGCGGGGCCCGAACCCGGACCCCAGCCCACCTCCGCTCCGCGCTAACGCCCTCTCCCCGGCGGCTCCCTGCGCGGCCCGGCGGCGCGCTTCTCCGGAACCTAGCAGCCCCCACGGCCCGGGGGGCGCCTGGCCTCGGGGCGCGAGCCCGCTCCCGGCCGAATGAGGGCCCGAGACGCCCGGGGGCTGCGCGGCTCCCGAGGACGACACGGCGCGCCGCCCGGAGCGGCCCCAGGCCCTGCCGCCCCGCCCGCGCCCCGCGCCCGCTCACCGTAGGCGTAGATGCCGCGCAGCAGGTCCTCCCGCAGGCCCATGGTGTCGAACGTGGGCGTCACGTCCACCTCCTCGCTGGTCTCGAACTCCACTTTGGTCATGTCTTCCTCTTTGAGCAGCCGCTTCCGCGCCGAGCCCGAGGTGGCCATCGTGCCTGTGGCCGCCATGATCCCCGCTCGGCGGAGAGCGAGCGCGCGCTGCAGGGGAAAGCGGAAACAGGGCCCGGCGTCGCCGACGGGAACTGACGTCACCGCGCGTGCGTGCGTGCGAGCGAGCGTGCGTGCGAGCGTCCGTCTGGGTCGGCTTCAGGAGGACCGTGGCGCTCCTCGTCACGTGACGGGGAAGGGCGGCTCGCCGCAGGCAAAGGGGCGGTGTTTCTGACGCTCTCGCGCGACATGAACTCCCGCGGGATCTGGCGAGGGGCGGGGCCTGCGGGGAGGGCGGGGCCAGCTGTGGCGCGGTGAGCCGCTCTCCGCGCGGGCCGAGCCGCGGCGCCCCTGTTCCGAGTGGGGTCCCCGCGCGGCGGCCGGGGCGAGGGCCCCGACATGCGCACACGCCGCCCGTGTGGACGCGCATCGCGGCGCGGGCCGGGGTCGGAGGGAGGCGTCCCGCGGGGAGCCCGCCGCTCCGGCTCAGCCCGGCCCCCGCGGGCCCCGCGCGGCGGCAGAGCGCACGGGCTGCTTAGCTGTGGAAGCGCCGGGCGCGTCCCGCCGCGAAGCCGCCCCGGCTCCCCGTGGGCGCGGCTCGCGAGGCCCTCCGCCCGGGGCGCCTGGCAGGAGCGCCGCGAGTTCAGTTCAAGCCGCATCGTCGTTTCCCCCCCAGACCAGGCCGGGTCCTTACAAGACCGCTGACCCGGCCAGCGCCCCGGCCAGCGCGCCCAACAGGGCTGCCGGTGATAGATGTCGATATTTATAAAGCTGAATTTCTTTCTCAGACTTAAAGGAAAACACAAATAGGCGCTCTTAGGTCCTTTCAGGCCCCGGGGGTGATCCAGCCGGTGGTCGCTGAGCGGCTCGCCCTCTGGTTTTTGTCAAGTGCACACAGATTCCAAAGACCGTGTAAGAAAAGAATGTGAAAGCTCATCAATAATGTTTATATCGATTATGTTGAAATGACATTTTAGATACACTGAGTTACTTAACTTCACCTGTTCCTTTTTACTATTAGAACATAACGGGCAGGCCGAGTGGTGCGGTGGTTAAGCGCTGGCTTGGGAAGCCAGCGGCCCCGGTTCGGGTCCCACATATGAGGGCCAGTGACACTGCCCTCAAAAAAAAAAAAAAAAGAACATAGCAGCTACGGTAGAAACATTTTAATTCTATAGGATGTTCCCATTGAGCAGCGCTGTGCTAAGTACTTGACGGCATGTAAACCGTGCCAAGAGCATTGGGGGCGAGTGAACCGAAGGTTGCTGACTTGACGAATCCTGGTATCAGACAGGAGGGCAAGAAATGATTGCATTCTTCTAGCGCCAAGAGGATGACAGCCTCTTCCACACTGTTTTCAGAATTTTTATCTTATGCAGGGTCCACCTACACTTGTCTTTTGCTTTCACACCTTTATGGTATTTTCTGCCATTTTCCTGGCAAAGTCCCTTTCGTTGTGTCTGAATACACATTTTAAGGGCCTCTTCCTTTTGTTTGGGGCCGGTAACCTTTTAGCTTTTTATGCCAGAGTCCATGAAAATGACTGAAGCTGTGGCATGGGGTGGGTGTCAGGTCAGTCTCTCGGTGGAGAGTGCTCTCAGGGAACATTGGGGAACAAAGCAGACTTTGTCTTTGTCCTCCTTGGGATCAGTCTAATCGGGGATGACCCCTCCCCCCAAATACAGACTCTGTCTCCTGCACCTCACTTCCCACACCCTTTATATTTGGGGAGGGGTGTTATCTGATTAGACTAATCTCAGGGAGGGCTCATATCTGTTTTGTTCCCCATCACTGCCATAGCACGCAGTAGGTGTGCCTGGATGTCTGGGGCAAGAGGACAGGAGAGGCGCTGGAGGGGGGCCTGGCTGTCCAGGAGCTCCCCAAGTTCATGCCAGAGTGATGGGGAAGATGGATGATTGTGGGCTGTGAACCCTGGCCTGCCTCTTTCCCCGTGCCCATGCTGAACTTCGGGTGTAGACGGTGACAGCGGCTGGTCTTGTCCAGGGGCTGGAAGAGGTTTCGGTGTGGTGCTGCTGGGCTAGGCTGGGCTGGGTTTCCAGGCATCACCACTGCAGGAATTGATATCCTGGATCCAAGGGGCTGTCCCCAAAAAACCACTTCCTGCCAGAAACCCCACCCATTACCTGGTACTCAATGGCAGACACTGTTCCTTTCTAGGCACTGCCCTCTGTAACCCACCGGCCAGGCCGGCACCTGACGAAATCCCACCTGAACCCACCTGACTAGACCGCAGACCCCCGCACTGTTGGTGTCCGGTATCCAGGCAGCAGACGTGCGTGGAGCAACCCTGAGATGCTGGACTGGTTGGGGAACAGGACAGACAGCGCTGCCCCCACGGAGCCTGTGTTCCAGAACAGGGCAAGCCCAAGAAAACATGCAAAACAGTAAGATAATTGCAGGTTTTATAGCCACTGTGATGCAAATGAAATGAGGCAAAGTGGAAGAGAGTTAGGAGGTTGCTGACTTAACTAAGAGGCTGGAGAAAGGTGCCACATGAGTGAGTTGTACGAGGAGGTGGCCACAGCAATGCAGGGTCGGGGAGGGGGTTCTAGGAAGAAGGGACGGAGTGTGAACACTCCCCAGATGGGTAGGGGATTGGCACATCAAGGGACAAGGCTTTATGGCATCAGGAATGCAGCATCAGGAATGCGGGGCGAGGTGGGGAGTGGGAGGAGGGGAAGGGACATATTGGGAAAGGTCTTACAGACAATGAGATGGAGTTTAAATGCATCATGTTGCCACAGCAGCCACTTCAGGGTGATGTTCTTTTCGGGGAGAGAAACGCATTCTGATAATTGGTTTAGAAAGATGACCTGTCTCTACTATAGGAAAGACAGGAATTCTTGTCCTCTGAAACTTTCAGGCGCATAACAGGGAGGCAGGCAAGAAACAAACAAAGAACTAGAATATGTACTATGTCAGGGAGCAGCAGGTCCAATACAGGAAAAGGTGGAGGGACTGCCAAGATGGAAAGTCTGATTTTAAATAGAGTGGCCTGGAAAGGCCTCTTTGGGAAGGTGGCCCTTGAGCGGAGACCTGAAGGAGGTGAGGGAGAAAGTATACCAGGTAGGGAAGCTGCAGGTACAAAGGCCCTGGGGTAGGAGTGTGCATGGAGCATTCACAGACTAGCAAGGAGGCCCCCGTGTGTGGAGTGGTGAATGGAAATGAGGCCGTCAAGTACAAGATAAGCAGGGCTTCATGCCTGGCTCATGGTGAGGACTTGGGGGCTTCTAGACCAAAGGGAACGACATGTCCAGACTCCCCCTTTCAGAGGATTGCTCAGCCTGCTGTGTGGAGAACTAGCTTTGGGGGGCATGGGAGGCAGCAGCCAGGAAGTCATTGCAAGGGCCCTGGTAGGTGTCAAGCAGTGACCCGAATCTGGACGTGTATTAACCTAGAACAGGGGTCGGTAAACTTTTGAGACAGAAGAACGGCCAGGGGTCAGCAAACTGCAGCTCGCGAGCCACAGGCTCTGAAGCAAAATTGGAAATAAAACTATCATAGTTTCGTTTATAAAATTTTAAAGGATATTATTCACATAATGGTGATTATGTAAAAATATATTTATGGCTCTCAAATAATTTTTTCAAATAATTTTTAAATTGTTGTGAGGCACACGATTGGCTCTTCCAGGGGTCGGCAAACTTTTGAGACGGAACATACCCAAAGCGCCGCATGTGGTTCGTGAACCCCAGTTTGCCGACCCCTGACCTACAAGAACAAGGACTGTCATCTAAATCTAAATCGTAATCATCAGATGTTGATTTTAGGTGCGTCCATTGGGATTGGTAAGATACTTCCCATACTTGATCATGAGAGCCAAAGAAGGGCTCCCGAATGTACCCCAGTCATCCCAGCACTTTCCCTGAGGGATGACGATGAACGGGGCTGACTGTTCACAAAGGAAGAAGGATCGCCCCATGCTACGATTGTCCACCATCCTGTCAATCACCTCCTTCTGTGTGCTGACCAGATGCAAGGGCCATTTCCAGAAGCTTCCATGGTCCTCACAAAGGCAAAACAAGCTCCCTGCACATGGCAGTCCCGCTGTGGGAAAGTACTGTGGCTTGGTGATGCGTGGAGGCCCCGTGGAGGGCATCACTTCTGTGGGCAGGGCCGGACGGACATGCCTGTCAAACCTGTTTGCCTGCTGCTCTCAGCTGAGACTGTGACACAGTCTGTCATTCCTCCTGGAGCATGAGGACGATCAGCGCATGGAGTCCCTGCCTAGCAGAGCAGGTCAGCGAGCAGGGGAGGGTGGGCAGTCTCTGAAAGCTGTCCTTGGGCGGGGGGCTTCCTCCTCATAAGGACGGTGGTGCCTGGTCTGTGAACATTTTGCTGCGTAATACTGCATGGACATTGGCTGCTGAGTCTCAGGCAGTTTGGGCCAAGATGGACGAAGGAATGCGCTGTTTTGTACCCAGGGTGAGAGGGGGGAGGGAGGGTTTCTAAGTTCAGGTAGAAGTGAGCGCGACCAGCTGCCCGCTCTTGGTGACAAGGGCACAGCCAGATATAAGGTGGCACTTCGGTGCGGATCTGAGCGAGGGGTGCACCTTCCTTTTGTGCTTGGTGCCCGTCTGCCTAGCCCATCATTGTTATGGGTCATCAGCTCCCCCAAGCTCCCTCTAACGCATCCCTTCCTACTTGGAGTCCTGCATGTACGCGCGAGTGTGCATGAGTCCTGCATGTACGCGCGAGTGTGCATGTACGCACTCATGCACATGAGTGTTTTCTCCTTCCCCCGCCTCACAGGCGAGAAGACTGAGCGTTGAGGTAAGGCCAGGGTGCTGGCGCGGGAGGGACCAGACCGGAGGACCCACATCTCGGCGCCCAGGCCTCTTCTGATCTTAGGCGCCTCTGGAATGTCTGGGGGCGGAAGAACATCCGTGGGGATCTGGGGCTAAATTCACTCTACTGTTTGTTGGGACTCGTCCCTGTTTTAATTGGGGCTGCGATTTTGCAAAGAAACCCCACATTTTTTATTGCCTTGTGGGGTCCATTGCAAGCTGCTTCACTGCATGAGAAATGGGCTAGAGTGGCTGCTCCTGGGCTCCACCCACTTATCCCCAAACTCCACTATGGCTTTGGGGATCCCAGGAGCCCAGAGCAGTTTGTTGGCATTTAGAGACCCCTGGGGCGACCTGTCTTGAGCTGCCCCTGACTTTCTGAGTTCACTTTGATTGGAGGGGGTCTGAGAAAGGCCAAGTGCTATCAGACCTTCCATGGGAGGCACTTGGCGGTGGGGGTGGCAGTCGACCAGAAGACCCTCCCAGAGCAGCCTGTCACCCCTGGACCGGCCCTGGGAAGGTACCCGAAGTTCCTGCAGGCCTGTGGGACTCATTTCCCAGCCAGTCCTGGTCGCAGGGCCTGCTCACAGACCTGGGTACCTGGAGCTGACCACATGGCCCCTTGGCAATTATGTGATATAATACCAGAGAGCAGGCCAGTTGTAATTTGCTAAAAACAAAAATTAGTATTTTGTGAGCCCAAATTTTAGGATCCCTGAGTCCTTGAACCCAACCTGACCCAGGGCCATTGATCCCCATCAAAGGAAGGTGGGGTCACAGTTCAAGATCAGCATATTTTTCATCTGCTTTTGAACCTTTAGCCTCAGGCTTCATGCATATTTAAGTGGATGTTTTGTGAGAAATTTGGGGGAAACATAAAGGTTTTATAAAGATGCTGCATTCTCCTTCATTAAGTGGAAGGTTAAGAAACCCTGTCCCAGGAGTAAGGAGCAGGACTGGGCCAAATTCTTCCTCCCCATCCCCTGGCTTTTCCGGAACTTCCTCAGCGGAGCCTGTATCCCCGGGCTGATCCCACCCTCCCCCGTGCCCTGCACACTGTAGGGCTGGCTCCTCCTGGCGGGACTGAGGGAAAGGCCACAGCGTGAGGGGCTGGGCCTCTGTGCGCCTGCAGCCTTGTCTGTGATACACTGTCCCCAAACCGTGTCATTCGTGACAGCAGAGGGGGACACTGTGAGCAGCACGCCAGGACAGGAAGTGTCCCGGGCAGTCTGGGACCATGGGCGTGTGGTTCATCAGTGATGAGTGCCTCTGGGTCGGGTCCATTTCCTCTGCCTGTTGATCAATTGAATTAATTGTATTGTTTTCTGAGACAGCGACTTCATGGTTTCGTTGCACCCGTGCTTGCTCACTCTAAAAAGTTTATTCAATACTAGAAAAAGAAACCTAAAATTCAACAAACACGAATAACAAGCGTTAGCATCAGTGAACAGAGTTCTGTAAGCTCAGTGCTCGCTCTCTCTCCCCTCCACGAATTGTGCGCGTGCGCGCACACACGCTGAATGATGGACAAATGGATGGATTGGACAGCTCGATGGAGAAGTACACAGACTGAGGGTCTGCTCCTAGAGAGATAGGTACACTAACATCATTTTACAAAAGTTAGATCACATCCTACATGATTTAAAAGTAACATTTTAATTATACTTAAATTTAAAGTTATTTTTAAAAGAATCATGGGAGCCGGCTGAGTGGCGCATTGGTTAAGAGCTGATTTTCGGATGCCAGCGGCCCTGGTTTGGATCTCACGTATGAGGGCCAGTGACACTGCCCTCTACAGCTCCACCTGGAGCTGGGCTGTGCAAGCCCCTGCGACGGTGTAGGCTGCAGCCCCTGCTGCAGTGGGCTGCCATAGGCTACAGTGAGTGGCTGGCAGCCAGCATGAGCGGCCAGCAGCCAACGTGATCTGCCAATAGCTGCGGTAAGCGACATCCAGAGGCCGGCGACCGATCTGCCTCATCTGGGAAGAGCACAATGACGATACCAACATGGGTCAGTGAAGCAACATCCTCTGCAACTAGACTGAAGAACAAAAAGACAGCAACTTGTCTGTTCCTCTTCCCCAATTCCCCAATAAAATCTTTAAAAAAAAAAGAATCATGGGGCCAGCCGAGTGGCGTGGTAGTTAAGCGCTGACTTGGGAAGCCAGCGGCCCCGATTCGGTCCCACATATGAGGGCCAGTGACACTGCCCTCAAAAAAAAAATTAAAATTAAAATTAAAAAAAAAAAATTAAAAAAAAGAATCATGGAATTGCTGAATGCAGTATAAATGTTTCTCAACCTCAAGAACTATTACTTCCTTAAAAATCCCCACTCAGGGGCCGGCCGAGTGGCGCAGTGGTTAAGAGCTGGTTTGGGACGCCAGTGGCCCCGGTTCGGATCTCACATATGAGGGCCAGTGATACTGTCCTCTAAAAAGAAAAAAAAAAATCGCCACTCAGGTTAAGATAAGAAGTTATGAAGCCCGGGAAGTCAGAGCCGTGTAAAATCCACATGCCTCATGCGATAGCAGCCCCGCCTCCCGCCCGTGACACACAGGGTGGCTCGCGGCTTGCAGTCCTTGCCCGCCTGTTGGGTGCCTGGCCATGACACATCGGTGACTATTGCACCTGCCAACTGTCCTTGGCATCCTGGGCTCAAAGCCCAGTTTCCTTGTAGAAACCTTCCTGGCGCTGAGGAAGCTTCTCTAGTTGCTGAGCAAACCACAGGTGTCAAAGATCTGTGCAGTTGTTTCCCGGATCTGAGCTTACCTTTGTTTTTTCCTCTTTCACAGTCTTTGGTGCCTGAAGCTTGAGTTTTGGAACAAGTCACATGGCGTGAAAGAGCTGTCGGATGACGTCAGCACTGGATTGGCAGGCTCTTCCAGCTCTGACCTGGTCCTCCTGGCTGTCCTGACCGGGAGGGGGCACCGGGTCGCATCCCACTGCGAGGAGCGCTTGCGCAGATGGCTGTGAGTGTCTCGGTGAGTGCTTGCTGTGGACTGGGGCCCGTCCCTGGGGAAAGGCCCCTCCAGAGGCGGTCCTCCATTGTGCCTAGTCCACAAGCGTTGATTTGCCCTGGTTTTCAAGCGTGTTCGGTATACACACCTCTTCAAGAGGTGTTCGGCTCCTGCCAATCCACCTGTCATCCCAAATGAAAAGAAGTAAATCACAGGAATTTTTGGGTCTGAGAGAAACTCTCCCAGCTGTGCCCAAGGAGATGCACTGGCCATCACGCATGTGATGGAAAAAAGGTAGAGCCAACCTGCTGCCCATCCACGGGAGCGTCAGAATGCACCTGTGGTGCATTCATGCCATTGGATCCGTGGGCAGTTAAAACAGGTTTACGAGGCCATGTGTGTTCATGTATGCACGTGCCCCCCACATGCCTGCGGGTGTGGTGCCACATTTAGCAGTGGAGACACGGCTGGTGGGGAGTTCCTGTCAGCATCCAAGGTCACACAGAGCGCTGTGTGGTTCGTGGCCACGTCGTGGTCAGAGGGCCGAGAGGACTGAAGACGGCACAGTCCTGAGCCATCCCTGCGGTGCTTTTCCTTAAAAAGGAACCTGAAGCCCAGAGCATTCAGATGGGTCGGACCTGTGTGGTGGGTACGCCTATACTTGTTATGCCATTTGCAGGACTTTCTCTCCCTCCCTCCCTCCTTCCCTGTCTCTCTCTCTCTCTCTCTCTCTCTCTCTCTCTCTCTCTCTCTCTCTCTCTCTCTCTCTCTCTCTCTATATATATATATATATATATATATATGCTTGAAACAGTCCAAGTTTAAAAACGTTTAGAATTATTTGGATTAATAGACTAATGATTGTGCCAGGGCTGTGAGTGAAGAGACGAATGTGACCGGAACAAAGCTGTGGAAGTGGCTGTTACAAAGCAGGACGTGCCCCGTGGGTAGGGGGCTGGGCAGGCGCCCTCTGAGGTCCCCCCAAGAGGAGGGCTTGGATTCTAGACCTTTCAGCACATCCCTCGAAGAGACGACATTCAGGGCTCTGAGGGTGAGCGGCTTCAGGGCTTTATCCACACAGACCTGGAGCCCCAGGCCTGCTGCAGCTCGGCCCTCAGAGACCTGGCCATTTAAACCTGCAGGCTCACCAGCCAAGGGGGCATGGCCTTCACTGCTTTCGTTTCACGTGGAGCTATAATATGCTTTCACAAAGTGTCATTCTCCTGGCACATTTCCCAAGTGTCAGCACGAATGTCCTGGGCAGCTGACGATGACAGTGCCCCCCCGCACCACGTACAAGCAGCGTCTTGCCCTGACAGCGCCCTCTCCCCAGCCCTGCTTCCCACCGATTGCCGCAGACCCCGCCACTGTGGGCCGCGGGCGCTGCCTCTGGTTGCTGGGTTGCTGGATGGGTCATCCAAACCCTCACACTTATTCTAGGACAGTGCTTCTCAGCGCTGCTTTCGCCGTCACCCCGAAGAAGCCTTTTAGACGCCTTTTCCCCAATCACCCTCCCATGAAACGTTACTGTCTCAGGTGTGCCGTGTGTGTGTTCATGCACACCTGTGTTTATACACAGAAGGGCAAGAATTTTTGCCTGAGACCCAGTGCCCACCGTGGGGGCTGCGCCACCCCTGCCGAGAACGTGGGGTCTAGACCCTAGACCGACTTCCTCAGTCAGGGCCCCGGGGCCCGGAGCAGCGCCCCGTGCCTTGAAGGCAAGTCCAGTCTCCTGCACCCAAAGGACCCGGCCCCTGCTGTGCCCCGGTGGAGGATTGATTCACTGTCAACGATGGGATGGTCGCAGGACACCAGGCCAGGGCTGTTGTCATCGTCCTGTCCAAATCTGTCATTTCCTTCCCTAACAGTGACGTGGGGAAGGGGGTTTGTGCGCAGAGGCCTCCCCGAGCCCGGAGCTGTGGCGCTGACTCCAGGCCTCTCCGTCCAGCGTCATCAGGTGCCCCCAGTCATGGCGGAACTGCGCTGCCCGGACTCCACGCTGACAGCCCTGGACGAGGCGACGCTGTGGGACATGACAGAGAGCCACCGCTGGGAGATCGTGCGCAGCGTCTGCCCTAGCCGCCTCACCCCCTACCTGCGCCAGGCCAAGGTGCTGGGCCAGCTGGACGAGGAGGAGGTGCTGCACAGCCCCAGGCTCACCAACACCGCCATGCGCGTCGGTGAGGACCAGCTCGGTCCTGGCCACCCGCCCCGGCGGGGCCCTTGCTGCCACGCCAGCTCCGCACAGGCCGGACACATTTCGCAGGGCTGCCACAACCAGTGACCACAAATTGGGTGGCCGCAGCCAGCAGTAGTGGAGCCTCCCCCAGTCCTGGGGGCCAGACGTCTGAAGGCAGCATGTTGGCAGGGCCAGCTCCGGCTGGAGCCCCTAAGGGAGGACCCTTCGTGACTCTTCCACTCCTGGTGGCCCCAGGTGGCCTCTGCTTGTGGCGGCATCGCTCCAACCTCTGCGCCAGTTTTACACGGCTTTCTCTGTGTGTCTCTCCTTTTCTGTCTCCTATAAGGACACTTGTTGGATTTCAGGCCCACTCAGATTATCCATAATGAGCTCATCTCAAGATTCATAACTTAATCACATCTGCGAAGGCCCTTTTTCCAAACAAGCTCCCGTTGACGGGTTGCAGGTGGACATATCTTGGGGGCTACAATTCAGCCTGTTTCAGACATCTTTGGAGCCAATGTTGGCGTTCTGACTAGCTGACTCGTTATTTGTGCAAAAACAGGGAAGCTTATAGTTCCACCACATCAGGATATTAGGAGAACTGGATGAGTTTCTGTTTATAAGATGCTCTTCTCAAAGCCTAGGCCATAGAAAGCCGGCAGTAATGGCCGCTACTGACATGATACTATCTGTGCCTGTTGCCTGATGAACCTTAAATGCAGGAGAAATGAGTCCAAGCTACTAACCCAGGCTGAGAGCAAGGAGGTCTGGTGGGCCGGGGTCTGGGGTGCTGCTATTTGTGTCTTTCGTCCCGCGAGCTTTGTACACACATGTCTACACATGTCTACTGACACACTTGGGAAATCTTGAGAGTAGTGATCATCTTCCTTAGTCTTTTATCTCCAACTCGTAGCACTTGGGTCATAGTAGCTGCTCAGTAAACATCAGCCTCACCCTTCTCGGGACTGACTGTAGTCCACCACGTGAATGAAAGGGGCCTATAAGAGCAGGGGCAGGGGGTTCCCCCACCCCTGGGATCCTGATTCCCATGTGTACAAGGATCCTCCCCTCCTCACCACCCCCTCTCGGGAAGCCCACCCAACGCCTGTTCACCAAGACGGTTCTCTCTCCAAGGGCACTTGCTGGATTTGCTGAGGACACGAGGGAAGAACGGGGCCATTGCCTTCCTGGAGAGCTTGAAGTTCCACAATCCTGACGTCTACACCCTGGTCACTGGGCTGCAGCCTGATGTGGACTTCAGCACCTTCAGTGGTGAGAACTCGGCCTTCGATAGGGGTTGGCAGGGGCTCCTCGGAGCCTTTGGGTCTTGGTAGCCTCGGGGCCCTCTTTGCCGGTGGGGTGTTCTGGACGCTTTACCTGATGCCTTCAGGCAGGCGTTCCCGTCCCTGTGCCCCGGCACTCAGGGGATGAGGAGACCCCCCCCTAACTACTGTGGGGCCCGGGGCTCTAAAAGGAAAGGCCTGTCCCTGGTCACCCAGCACCAAGAGGAGACCCTCTCAGAGTGTGAGAGCTGCCTCTGAGAGGCACAGGCAGACGGAAGTGTCCTTTCCCTAGAAAAGCTCCTGGGCCAGCCTGCCTGGGGGCCTGTGCTGGAGGCAGAGTGGCCAGCCAGGCCCTGGGCCGACCTGGCTCTCAGGAGGCCCCCTCCCAGGACAGAGAGGCACCTGCAGCCCCCTGTGCATGTGCCCTGTGGCCAGGTACAGACTCACTGCGCTTGGTGGGAGATAAGACCGTCTTGTTCACTGAGTGACTTGAAGCCCCCGGGCCGGGAGGGGCAGGTGAAAGACGGGTTTCCAGAAGGGCCGGGCAGACGTCACCAAAAACTGGGTGAGAGGACATTTCTACCAGTGTAGCCTCCGTCCATGTCCATGTTATTTCGAGTCTGTATTATACATATTTATGCTCTGGGTTTTTTTTTTGTTTTTTTTAGGACAGCATTAAAATGCGTTAGTGTTGAGCACGCCTGGGCTGATGAGGGGGAGGTTGGGTTTGAACAGCGGGTCCCAAGGGGAAGTTGAGAGTGGGTAATCCTTGTATCACAACCGCGAGTCTGCTTGAGCCTGGAAGCTTTTTTTTTTTTTATGGAGGGCAGTGTCACTGGCCCTCATTCAGGTCATGGGACCTGAACCAGGCAGCTCTTAACCACTGCGCCACTCGGCCGGCCTGAGCCTGGAAGCTTTTAAGGAGACCAGCAGATTGGGGTGGGGGGTTCTCTTGAAAGTCTGGGTGCAGGAAGCAAAGGCTGGGGGGGAGGAGCAAGGGCATGGTGGCCGGGCCTGGCCGCCCTGACCCGGACCCTCCCACAGGGCTCATGGAGACGTCCAAGCTGACCGAGTGCCTGGCTGGCGCCATCAGCAGCCTGCAGGAGGAGCTGGGCCAGGAGAAGGGGCAGGGGGAGGCGCTGCTGCAGCAGTGCCGGCGGCTGCAGGAGCGCCTGCGCCAGGCGGAGGCCCGCGCCCAGGGCCTGCGCCAGCTGGAGGCCGACCACGGCCGCATGAAGCGTGACGTCAGCGCCCACTTCCACGAGGTACTGAAGCTGAAGGACGAGATGCTCGAGCTCTCGCTGCACTACAGCAACGCGCTGCAGGAGAAGGAGCTGGCCGCCACACGCTGCCGCGGCCTGCAGGAGGAGGTACGCCCGCGCCAGGGCCTTCGCACCGGCTGCCCCGCCGGCCTTGGCTGCGGTGCCCCTGCAGGCGCCGCTCCCACAGCCCGTGTGGCAGGGAGCCCGCCCAGCCCTGGAGCCGCCTGTGGACGGCTGCTCGGTGGCATGCCCACCATGGGGAGGCTGGCCCGCCCATGTCTGGCGGCCGGTCTAGCTATTCTGGCCTCCGTCATGGTGGGCCTCCTGGTCAGTGCCCCAGGGCACGGTGAGCCTCGGTCTGCCTCTCCGGTGTCTCCCAGCGGCCCCGGACTCAGGCGGGACGACAGGCGTGTTATTAGCGGGCCCCCCTCAAACCCCGGCAACCTCTTTCACTTACGTTTCTGTTGGGGATTATTATCGTCTTAGTGATTTGTAGGGTTTGTTAAGTATTGAAGACATTCATTCCTTATGCTGGCATTTGCTTTTTACCTTTAACTATGGTATTTTATTTGTTTATATTTATTATTATTATTATTATTATTATTTTTTTTTTTTGAGGGCAGTGTCACTGGCCCTCTTATGTGGGACCGAATCTGTGCCGCTGGCTTTCCAAGCCAGCGCTTAACCACCGCGCCACTCCACCAACCCTTATTATTATTTTTAAATTAGTTTCAGGTGTACAGCACAGTGCAATAGTTATACTTTTTACACTTCAAAGTGACAACCCTCCTCCCCCAATCTGCCGCCCCACTCCCCCCTCTTTCATTCTTTCAATTTTGAACTTTATTTAGAAATAATTTCAAATTTTTTTTTAAAAATGTAGAAATATAAATAGTACAAAAAAAAATACCCACATACTCTTACTTTATCATTTGGGCTCTTTCTGTGTTCGTCTGTACCTATACACACACACACACACACACACACACACACACACACACACACACACTTTTTTTTCCTGAATTACTTGAGTTACATAGATCATGGCCCTTTACCCCTAAACATTTCCATGTATATTTCCTGAAAATAGAATATCCTCTTACATAACCATAGTGCAGTTATCAACTTCATAAATTTACATCGATAAAGTCTTTTTATCTAGTCTGCCCATGTTCCACATTTTTTTTTTTAAATATTTTTATTGGGAATTGTGGGAGGAGAACAGAGAAGTTGCTGTCTTTTTGTTCTTCGGTCTAGTTGTGGAGGACGTTGCTTCACTGGCCCATGTTAGTATTGTGATCATTGCTCTCTTCCTGGGTGAGGCAGTCGCTTGCTGGCCATTGGACGGCCGCTCAGGTGGCTCACAGCTGCTCACATGGGCTGCCGGCCGCTCATGTTGGCTGCCCGCCACTCACGGTAGCTCATGGCAACTCAGCTCCCGGTTGAGCTGTTGTTCACCATCTTAGCTGTAGAGGAACCAGCGTCACTGGCCCTCATGTGGGATCCGAACCAGGGCCCTGCTGCTCAGAGCTGGTGTCCCAAGCCAACTCTTAACCAATGTGCCATTCGGCCAGCCCCCATGTTCCACTTTTATCAGTTGATCCAGTTGGGTCCTGTGTAGCATTTCCCCTCCAGCCCAGATCCAGGCCAGGCTCAGGCATCACATTGGGTTGTCCTGTCTCTTCACCCTCCTTTAACCTGGAACATTCCCACAGCCTTTCTCTGTCCACCAAGGCACGGGCATTTCTAAAGACCGAACGAACCGCACCTCTCCTGCCCTTTATGAAATAATAGACCGCTTCTCACTTGGGGTTCGTTTCCCGTTTCCTCATGAGTAGTTGGGGGTTATGCTTGTGGGGGCCCTGTCTAGGGGGTGCTGGGCCTGTCGCAGGGCGCCCCGGGGGGAGGTGCGAGGCCCAGCGCCCCTCACTGGTGACGTTATGTCCACTTGGTCCAGGGGCTGCGCAGCACCCCTGCTGTGGTTTCTTTTCACTCCAGACAGCTGGTAAGCGATGGGGGAGGGGCGCTTTGAGCCTGGCAGGTGCCCTGTTCCAGCATTTCCCCGGTAATTAGCCTCAGTGGTGAGTCTTGCCCCAGCGCCTTCCTCTGGTGGCTGCACAATGACGAGCCCGTCCGCAGCACTCCCTCCAGGCCACCCCCGGCCCTGGGCGTCCTGCCTGTGAGAAGAAGCCCCCCATCCCTGTTTATGCATCTGATACGGGCACAGCTGCGTGGATTCCTGTTTCCAGTGGGCTGTGACACATCATTGTCCTTAAGGAGTTTGGTGCTCAGATTGTTCCAGATTGGCCAGTGGGAGCCCCTCATCTGCTCCGGGTCCTGTGACTTGTCCCCTCTGTGTTTCTGCGCACCGACTTCCTTTCCGGTGTCACAAGATGTTCCGGGATCATCTCGCAGCCCTCCTCCCTGCCCCCGGGCCAGCTCTGGGGTCGGCTGTTTATCCGAGGGGCCCTGGGTCCTGTTAGAGACCAGGACCTGGGCTCCAGGTGGGCTCATTTGGGCTGTCTGCTCCTTCGCCCTTTCAGCCGACAGCTGGGAGACACGTGCACATAAATACACATACAGTTATGTGTGCACACACGTACACGTCTTACGTGTTCACACCCATACCTCTAATTCCCTCGCTCTCCCAGGGTTTTCCTTGCCTTCCCCCATTCCGTACGTGTATGCGCCTCTTCCCCGTGAGAACCATGGCTCCCAGCGTTAACCCTCGCTGGCGTGCTCAGCCCTACACTGCATCTGAAATGGCATCGCTCTGCTCGTGCCAGGACAGGGACCAAAAGACTGAAAGTTCACAACCCTGCACAGGCTGAGGGCTTGCAGTTAAATGCTGTCTTCAGAAGTCCTTGTATCTACCCCGGCATCTCTCAGTGCCTTCTCCCCACTTTCATCGTGATTACGGTATGTGTTTGAAATGTATTGGGTTGTCGGAGAAGCCATGATGCATTTTTGTAATGAAAAACAGAAAGAACACGTCATGACTTCTCCAACACCGAATAATTAGACACGTTCATTTGGTTTTACTTTCAGTCTTAGGTCCCCGCTCCAGATATTAAGGGTCTAATTTACTTTTTAGGCAGACCGCGGCCTGCCTAACCCGTTGGCCCATTGCAGGAGCTGGGTAATCGCTGGTGGGAGGTTTGCTAACAAGGTGTCGGGAGGGAAAGGTCCGACCGGAAAGTCCCGGCCTTGTCTGCTTGACCCCGCCCCACAGTGAGTGCCGGACTTCAGCCGGACATCCAGGCGTCCTCGCTTTGCCTTACGAGGAAAGACCACAGTGGGGCGGGGAGAGGCCAGACCCATCAGCTCGAGGTCCAAGTTCCTCTTGGGCCACTGTCGTGTGGGACGGGGGCAGCAGGACCTGGCTGGGTGGTTTCCAGAGCTGGGACTGGGGCCCGCTGGGCGGGAGGCAGCGCTGTCTGTGCAGGGACTGCAAGTGTGTCTGCGTAGGCGGGCCCTGCACCCCCAGGCCCGGTGTCTCTGCCGTCTGACTGGGCTTTGCTCACTTTTCGCTCACTGATATTCAGGAATCCAAGTCCCCTTTATTTGATGTACTTGGCAGCATATCAAAAGGCAGAGGGCCCTGTATTCATCTTCACCTCTGGCTGCCTGTGACTGTTCCGGGACAGGGTCCAGGAGTGGGTTGCCAGGGCTCCTTGTTCTGTTTCCGGGGACCCAGCCAGTCCTTTAACCACGACGCCTCATCCATAGAGTAAAGCTAAGTGCCTTTCGCCTCCCACAGGGACTGAGACTCTTAGTGATGCGAACACCTTCATGGCCTTTGCAGTCTGAGCTGCATCCTCACTAAGGAGGGGGTGCAGAGACGCACCTGGCCCTGCTCTGGGGGCTCTCAGTGTTCCCACGGCCCTTTCTCTCCGTCTCCTCCTGGCAGCTGTATCTGATGAAGCAAGAGCTGCAGCGAGAGAGGCTGTCAGCTTCCTGTGAGCGGGAATTTCGAGAGCAGCCCCTGAAGATGGCCTGTGGCCTGGAGGCTGGAGCCAAGGAGCTGAGCCGCCTGAAGGAGGAGAACGAGCAACTCCGGGCGCTGACTTTCAGCCTGGTGGGTCCCGGTCCCCCCAGGCCGTGGGGTTTCCGACAGGCGCCCCACTGAGGTGTGGCTAAGACCCCAGTGACGCAAAACTTAGTGACTCACTCAGGCCTGCTATGTTCTCCCCTCCTTCCTGCCCCTGCCCCGCCCCAAGAGGCAGAATTCAGAGCCACTGGACACGACGGCCCACTTAGCCCCTCCGCTGGGGCCATGTTGTGCTGGTGTGAATGGGGCTGATTGTAAGTGATGGGGTTCGTTTTAAAATCAGGGGGACAGGGAAAGAAACCTTTCTGCCTGCAAAATACCCTGCGTTGGAGAGTGGGGAATTACAGGACATGGAGGGATCAGGGACGCCAGTGCCCTGGAATTATGCACTAGGTTCCTTTCGGTCAGTAAAAATCTCCTGGGCAAGCTCTCCCTTCAGTAGGACACCCCCTGGGCTCAGGGCATGGCTGTCACGAGCCCCCACCTGGGAAGTGAGCCTGAGTGATGCAGCAACCTGGCCCTTGGTGTTTTCCTCCCTCAAAAGCCCCACTGGTGGGTTTGTTGAAGGAGCAGCTAAAAGTGCCCAGATGAGGAGGTTGTATCCCAAGAGGCATCAGCTTCCAGCACTTTCTGTCTCCTTGACCAGCCAGGCAGGAGCAGAGCCAAAGGGCAGGTTTCCCCCTGCTTCCTGCCGAATGTGTAGAGTTAGCGCTACACCCACCCATGCCCCGCCTGCAAGCTTCCTGCTGCCTGTTCTCCAGATGAGCTGATGGGGACGCCTCGCCAGGGGCCGGCCCTTTGGGGTGGTCAGGGCCCTGGGCTGACCCCTTTTTCCGCAGGCGGAGAAGGACATCCTGGAGCAGAGCCTGGACGAGGCCCTTGGGAGCAAGCAGGAGCTGGTGGAGCGCATCCACTCCCTGCGGGCGCGGGCCGTGGCCGCCGAGAGGCAGTGGACGCAGGTGACCCTCCTGCGGGCGCGGCCAGGGTGCTGCTGCCCGGTGGGAAGACAGATCTTTCACCCACACCGAGCGGAGGGCCAAGCTTGCCAAACTCACGTGTCGCCCATTCCTTTATTCCTTCGTCCAAGCTGGTCTGAGCACCAGCTCCCAGCCCAAGGCCAGAGGTCATGGCTAGTGGGGGGCGGTAAGCAAATAAGCCATGAAGACACAGGTCACGTCAAGTGGGAGGGGCCCCAGGTGACAGCCAGCGATTCAGTGAGTGGCCCCAAAAGGCGAGGAAGACGGGGAGAAAGGAGACACTGGGAGAGAATGAGGCCAGTGGAGGGAAGTCATTTATGCATTTTGGGGCACGGAATAAACAAAACAATTGCACATAGAACATCCATGCATCTTGTGACGACTCAGTTCAAATGTAATCAGCACAGCAGCCCTGTGGATGCTCCTGAGAATTGAGCACTTAAGAAACGAGCATGGGGCCGGCCGAGTGGCGCATTGGTTAAGCGCTGGTTTTGGGATGCCAGCAGCCCCGGTTCGGATCCCACATGAGGGCCAGTGATACTGCCCTCTACAGCTAACAACAGCTCCACCTGGAGCTGGGCTGTGCGAGTCCCGGTGATGGTGTGGGCTGCAGCCCCTGCTGCAGTGGGCTGCCATAGGCTACAGTGAGTGGCCCGCAGCCAGCGTGAGCGGCTGGCAGCCAAGCGTGAGCTGCCAATAGACGCGATGAGCGACATCCAGAGGCCAGCGACCAATCTGCCTCATCCAGGAAGAGCGCAATGACGCGATACCAACAGTGAAGCAACATCCTCCGCAACTAGACTGAAGAACAAGAAGACGGCAACTTGTCTGTTCCCCTTCCCCGATTCCCCAACGCTGTTCCCCTCCACCAATTCCCCAATAAAATCTTTAAAAAAAAAAAAAAAAAAAAAAAAAAATAAACGAGCATGACTTCACCTCATTTCACCTTTGGAACCACCGCCCCCTCCTCCTCGAGGCTCCCCGCCAATCCTCAGTCCAACCCTCAGAGCCGCTGACCTTCCTGTGTTGTGTTTGTCCCTTTCTGTCCAGTACTGGGAAGAGAAGGAGCAGGCCCTGCTCCAGTTCCAGAAAACGAAGGTGGACTGTGAGATCTACAAGGAGAAGGTGAACGCCCTGCAGAGCCAAGTGGTCGAGCTGCAGAAGGAGCGGGACCAGGTACTGGGAGAAGCGAGGGGCGGCCTGGGCCAGGTCACAGGGCGCAGAGAGGACAGGAGGTACCGGTCTGGCGGAGCCCCGGCTCAGGAAGGCCCCCGCTGGTGTGGCCCTGGGCGGGCTGGCCCTGCCCTCCATGGCAGCTGGTTCCAGATTTGGGGTCTCTGTCCTTGGCCTATGTGGTTACTCAACTCCCACCGCTGTCATCTGCTAACATACTTCCTGTCCAGACCAGAGGTCATGTCTAGTGCCTTCTTCCATTCCTGGCATACTGGGAGTTACTAAAACCACACGTTGCATGAACTGTGAACGAATGATAAGTGTGTGCCCATCAGGGTGAGCTCCTGGTTTGGCACACTTCAGGTGAGTCCAGGAGAAATGCAGACAAGAAGGAGGTGGCTTTCTCTGGCTGGGACCCCGCGTCAGGCTGGTGTGGCCTCTGCGCTGAGCATCGCTGTGTTTGGGCCTGCAGGCGTACACCGCGAGAGACGCGGCCCAGGCGGGGGTTTCTCAGAACCTCACGGAGAAGGACGCCCTCCGCAGGAAAGTGTTCGAGCTGACAGACCAAGTCTGCGACCTGCGTCAGCAGCTCCGCAGGCAGCAGGCTGAGTCACCACCATGGGTGAGTACTCCCCACCTGCTCATGTGTGGCCTCAGATGCAGGGCGGCAGGGCTGGAGGCCTCCAGGCAGGGCGTGCGCGGGGGTGGAGCCAAACCCGGCCACTCGCGGCCCCCGCTGGGGCTGGGATGTCTGCATTCAACTCCAGCCTCCGAGCACGAGCACGGGGTCCCAGATGGTGACGACACACACAGGCAGGTTGAGTCTGCCTCTGTACCTCCTTTTATGATAATACCATGAAAATCGTGGAAGGGGATAGCAGAAGGTTCTGGAACCTGTAAATTGTGGTGTTTGATGAGAGAAAAGAAAGCGGCAGATGAAACTGCGGGCAACACTTGTTTTTGTAAATGATGCATTCCTGGGATGTTTGAAAGTCAAGTGTCCAGGAGCGACCTGCCCAAAGGAGCCACCTTCCCAAGTGCTGAAACTACGCTCAGCCCTCCACTGTGGGCCCCCCAGCAGCTCAGACACCCTGGTGGGCACACGTGACACTCTTTCGAGGTGCCCAGGGACCTGGGTGGTAGGCAGAGCCACATCCTCCCCTCCATGTAGAGGACCCCCCAGCCCTTCCTCTCTCGCCCCTCCCTACATCAACCATGTTCAAAAGATACGGATGTGCATAGAAAAAAGACTGACAGACAGACTGCCATCTGTCTGCTCAGCGTGCTGTTTCTGAGTGAGGGAGGACACGCAGATCTTATTTTCTGTAATCAGCCTGCCCCCCCAATATTCTATGGCTAGTACATATAGGTATATTATACATATAGCATACAGTATTTGTATAACCAGTAAAGAACCACATATATTCTTCAAAAGAATTGAAATGCCACCCACCAAGCCAGTTGCTGTACATCCGTTGATGGTCAGCTCCGCCGAGTGTCCCATGGACAGCCGGAATCCCGGGCTTGGAGGAGGAGACACAGTTGTTTTGCCTGGAAGCCAATGACAGGAACCTGCCGGGGAGGATGGAGACGGGGATAGTGACTGGGTAGAAACCCCAAGCTCCCAGCGGGAACCTTCCTTGAATTAACCAGCCCGTTGGGTGTCTCTGCAGCCCAAGCTGGAAGCGGGGGCCAGGGAGCCCTGTCGGAGGGAGAAACAGCGGCTGGCTCGTATGTTTGCCATCTGCCCACGGGACAACAGCAACTGCAGCTGCCTGAGCTCCTCCGAGGTACAGCCGGTGCCGCCCCCATTGCTGGGGGCGCATATAGGTGCTAAAGGGATGCTTAGGTGGCGAGGGGCTGCCTTCACACGTGCTCTGTGTACCCGGCGCCCTCTAGCACCCCCACTCAGCCATCAGCACGGGGCCCTCACCCAGTTACTTGGCCTCTCTGGGCCTCCACTGCTTTATATATAAAGTGGGGCAATACTGCCCATTTCATGGATTTATCATGAGAACTAGGGATATAAAGTGCAGAAAGCAGCTGATAGAGTGCAATTCATTGTAGGTGCTCAGCCAAAGTGTCCTGGCCAAGTGCTCCTCCCCTCCCTCTCGCTTCCTCTGCCCTGACGGGACCGTGGGTTATTCCCTTTCCACAGCAGGGGACGGGTCATGGGGGGCGGTCCCCGTGTGAGCCCCTCGCTGACCTCTGCTTCCTCCTCCAGGCCCAGCTCTGGTCTGACCTGAGCACCCTGTCCAGCCGTGAGCTGGTGGACAGCTTCCGCTCCAGCAGCCCTGTGCCTCCCAGCCAGCAGTCCCTGTACAAAAGGGCCACAGAGGACTTCCAGGACCCCTGGTCTTCCAGGTAGAGGGATGGGCGTCAGGGTCGATGGCCCGGACCCCGGCGGCTCACGGGGGTCCGGCAGGTGCTGGGGCTCTGGGTCTGAGGCTAGGAATGGGTGGCACAGCCTGAGCTGTCTCCTTACACTTGGCAGCGGCTTCCTGGAAATCCTGGAGGTAGACGGGGGACCCTCCCCGGGAGCTAAGGCCAGCGACGCAGACCTGGATTACGAGATTGTAGACACGGCAGGTGAGCGCACCCCACCCCCAGCCTCCCTGCGGGGGGCCACAGAGCCAGGAGGGGCAGCAAGGACAGGGAGCTTCAGGGAGGCAGGGAAATGACCCAGTGTCTCCAGGGTTGGGCACGGAGAAGTGGGCTTGACCACTGCCCTGGCCGGGCGTCTGGCAGGTCACGCCGTGGCCAGGTACTCTGCCTACTGGGTGTCCTTTCTGGTCTCATCTAGAGGCTGAGGCAGTTGATTAATCGTCCAGCTCAGCTCAGGTGTTCAGAGAGCTGCAGACTCGTGTGCTCTCTCCCTGCCCCCTGCTCTGCCTGAGGGCGCCTAGGCCCCCCCGTGATGGCAGAGAGCAGCAGGCCTCAGGCCCCACTGCCTGTGGCCAGGGCTCCTGCGGAGCATCTTGCCTCCTGGGACCTTCCCATTCCACCCCCACCCCTCCCCCACACACACACCTGCCCCCAGCCGTGAGCAGGCACTTAGCAACCACCCTGGAATTCACCCGGCAGCCACGGCGGGTGCGGGGGGGGGGGGGTACGTACCCCTCGCTGTTCCACACAGATGCACCTTGATAACGGGGTGGTGGTTCACATGACTAGAAACCTTATCCTTCCAAAATCATTGGCAGTTTTATTTATAACAGTGATCAGTTGGAAGATCCACCCAGGGCATATCCAGTCTGCATGTGAGATCATGAATAGGGAGAGTTGTTGCTCTTTATTTTTCTTCTGTTGTGAGTCTATATTATGTCCCATGTTCATACACTTTTAGTGGAATTGACCTCAATAGATCAGGAGTGCCAGTAACTTTGCTTGGCTTTGAATGTAATCATGAATGGATTTTTGCCTGTGGGCTGGGCACATTGACCCTCAGAGAGGCTGCTGCCTAGGCTGGGGGCCCATCTGCCTCTCAGGCTGCATGTTACAATGCAGGGCTTGGAGACACCCTGGGGACATCCCATCCTAGGACTGCCACTCAGAGGCCTCCACAGCCAGCTAGGCAGCCATGCAGGTCAGTGCAGAAACGTGCGCCCAGAGTCCTACTAGATTTGATAGTTGGAGTGAAGTCAGAGGTGCAGGTTCTAGATTCCCTATCTTATAAAATGTTGGCAACATTCAAATATCACAAAGGACACAATGGAGGTCAAACCCTGGTGGCTGCAGCTCTCCACCAGCCCCTCCTGTTTGGGGGTACTGAGCTAGCTCTCTCAGCAGGGGGTGACGTCAGTCACGGGCTAGCCTGGCTTGGTGTCTGAGCCTCCCGTTTTGTCTAGACCTTCCTGAGTCTGAGAGCAGCCTGCAGCCAATCTCTAGGAGCCTCTGCATTTCAGCCAGGTGAGTGGAGGGCGGGACCAAGGTCAGCAGGTGGCAGTGAGGACTGTGCTATCACTGTTGGGAGGTGACAGCCTTTTTTTTCTTTTTCTTTTTTTTTTTTTTTTTTTTTGAGGGCAGTGTCACTGGCCCTCACATGTGGGACCCGAACCGGGGCCGCTGGCTTCCCAAGCCAGCACTTAACCACCGCGCCCCTCGGCCGGCCCTGGGAGGTGACAGCCTTTTTGAGGATGGGGTCATGGGGGGTATGGAGACTCCCAGAATGCTGGGACCAGAAGGGGGTCAATGGGGAGATGGCCTGGCTGGACCCCCTGTCCGGGCGCACACATGCTGTCACCTCCCTTCCTGCAGCAGTGTCCCGGTGCGGCGGAGGCCCGCCCGCAAGATCCTGAGCCAGGTCACAGTGCTGGCCTTCCAGGGGGACGCTTTGCTGGAGCAGATAAGTGTCATTGGTGGGAACCTCACAGGCATCTTCATTCACCGGGTCACCCCGGGCTCGGTGGCCGACGAGATGGCCTTGCGCCCTGGTACCCAGATTGTGATGGTGAGACGTGGGTCCTTTTTTGTTGTTTTTTTGTTTAACAGTGATGATATTGTCAGTTTGCGTTCGGGCGTGTATGAGAAAATACACAACATAACGTAAAATTCACCATGTTAACCATTGAGGACATCTTTTAAAACTTTTATTGTAAAATAGTCATTAAACCTAAGTGTACAGCTTAACTAATTATTAGTAAGGGGCTATATGTGCAGGGAGGCAGCTTTGATGTCGCCTAAAAGCTGAATTATGAAACATCAGCCTTTTAGAAAATAGCAAGGAATTCACAAAGGAGGCGTCACCCCATTCCTGAGACTCGCCCCGTTCTCCTAGGAGGAGGCTGGGGATGAGGTGGGTGTAGGGTGTGAAGGGGAGGGAGGGGGCGGTGCCCCTTGTTCCGGAGCCCTGGGAACCCCACCGGCTCCTCCCTCCAAACGGCTGTCCACAGGCCAAGCCCTGTCCTATGTCGCAAATGATCTCAGATCAAGCTCCTGGTATGTCACCTTATATCCCCCATTGCACATGACACAAAAGCCCTTCACTATATTTCCAACAGCTCAGCAGCCCTCTTGAGAGTCTCAGTGATCAGCTTACGGTGTGGTCACAGCCACAGAGCCCTTTATGATGTTTGGGGAGCAAGTCCTGATACCCAAATGGGACCAGTTCATTTCTAACACACTTCAATTATTTTTCTCATTATAAAAACTTAAAGCAACACAGGGAGTGTATGGGGTGGACAGTGAGAGTTGATGAGCTTTCACAACTGGGGGGCGGGTGGTGCACAGGGGTGGGTTGCATGGCACCTAGTGGGTCAGGGCCAGAGAGACCCCCCTAAACATCCTGCAGGGCCTGAGATGGCCCCACAACACAGAACAACCTGGCCCCAAGTGTCAGCAGTCCCAAAGCTGAGAAACCCCGACTGGAATGCCCTTGAATGCTGGGGAACACAGGTCCCGTTTGAAGAGCAGAAGCGGGGTCCTCGCAGTGACCTCGGCACCCAGCATGTTGGGGAGGTTGTGGCTGGCGCCTGGGGTGGGAATGTGTGTCGACTGGAGGACCTGAATCAGGACAGTCCTGAGACAGGGCCTGAGACAGGCTCTGCTGGGCGCTCTGTAGGTGGCCGGGAAGGGCGAGTGGGTTTACGGGGAGTTGCGCCTGCACTCGGACTGCAGCCACAGAGCCCGGATCCATAGAGGCCGGTCCTGTGATTTGCCTGCAGGTGGATTGCAAGGCCATGGAGCCCTTCTTCAAAGCCACCCTGGAGGGCACAACCCTGGAGCAGGCCGTCGGACATCTCCGGAGGGTGAACGGCTTCTGCTTCCTGTCTGTGAAGGTCAACATGGAGGGTACACAGCCTCCCCGCGTCATGTCACCCCTCAGACTCGCCCAGCCACCCAGTCATGTCTCTGTGAGCCCCTGGCCATACTGACACCAGCTCCCATGGCCCACCCCAGAACCAGGCTGCACCCCGAGTCTGTGGAGCCCCACAAGGCAGCTGGGGACACCCACCCACTGACTGGCACCAGATGGCTCTGGAGACTTTGGGAGGGTCCTTCTTTCTCTCCTCCTTTCACGTTCCAGAACCTTCCTCATGTGGGATCGCTGCGCAGGCTTATCTGTCCTCATGGTTTGGTTTGTCATCAGGTTATAAGAAGCTGGTCCAGGACCTGAAGGCCAAAGTGGCTACCTCAGGGGACTCCTTCTACATCCGGGTCAACCTGGCCCTGGAGGGGCGGGCGGAGGGGGAGCTGCAGGTGCGCTGCAACGAGATACTGCACGTGACCGACACGCTGTTCCAGGGCCGCGGCTGCTGGCACGCGTCCCGCGTCAGCCCCTACAACATGGACGACACTGAGCACGGCACCGTCCCCAACTACTCACGGTGAGCAGCTGCCCACGCCAGGGGGACATCCGGGCCTTGCTCAGCACGGGGAACCCCTCTTGTCCAAGAGGAGGCCTGGTCTTCCGGAAGCCCCAAAGAAGTGGAATCTCCATGTGCTACCCACCAAGTTCGCTGCTTGGACAGGGTTGTTTTTTGTTTTTTTTTTTGTTTTTGTTTTTTTTTTTTGAGGGCAGTGTCACTGGCCCTCATATGTGGGACCCGAACCGGGGCTGCTGTCTTCCCCAGCCAGCGCTTAACCACCACGCCACTCAGCCGGCCCTGGACAGGGTTTTTTTTATAAAAAGGGGTGGACCTCAGGCCTCGAGCATTCTAGAGCTTTCGGGACCTGAGTTTCTCAGCCTCAGCACTGTTGACATTTGGGGCTTTGGAGCTGGCTCCCTTTGTCGTGGGGGGCTCTCGTGGGCACTGTAGGGTGTCGAGCAGTGTCCTTGGCCTCCCCCCGCCCCCGCCCCCGTGTTGTGACAACCCAAATGTCTTCAGACATTGCCAGTGTCCCCTGGAGGCAGGGCAACCAGTCACTCTGGTGAGTCCAGGACTGTCTTGGTTTTAGCACAGAAAGTCCCACATCTTGGGGAACCCTCAGTCCTGGGACAACTGGGACAGCGGTCCCCTCCCTGGGAGCAACACTAGCCCTGCTGAGAACGCATCCTAGGTCAGCCATGGTGCACAAAGCCTGGTATCTCATCCAGCGCCTCTCTGGCCTTGTCACAAACCTGAGTCCCCTGGAGCTCAGCCCAGCAGGCGCAGGCGGCCCAGACTGCATTTCCCACACGCTCTCCGCTCTCCGGGTGGGACCAGCCCGACATCCACAGGCCACACTGGGACTTGGGAGGGTCAGGAATGGTGGCCTCCCCCCAGGCTCACGCCCAGTCGCCTCAGTTGGTGACTTCAGGGTTGGCTGAGGCTTTGTTCGCTTTTTAAAGACCCCAGGGGACAGTAGTGACCGTCAGGGTGGAGAGCCACTGTTGGGGGCGGGGGGCAGTGGGGGTGTCTCCTTCCAGCTCTCCTTTCAGCCGGGGGGCGCTGTCCTCTGTGCAGGGCTCAGCAGCTGCTCATCACCCTCATCCAGGACATGGCTCAGCAGAGCGCCACTGCCCGCAAGGTGAGGCAGCCAGTCCCCGCCCACACCCCACCCCCAGGTCCCAGATGTGGGTCCCCCCCCACCCCAGGAAGCCCTGCCTGTCTCCCCAGTCTCCAATCCACCCCTCCTTCCACTGGAGGGTCCCAGCCCCACCTGGTTGGGGTCTGGCCGGGAGTCCTGTGTGGAGGGTGTAGGCTACTGATACGTGGGTGGTGACCCCCGTGTCTCTCCCCCATGGACCCCTACAAACCTTCACCTGGGTGCACAAACCACCCCCAGGGTGCACACTCTTCTAATATGTGCAAATATGTCATGCTCTCTCTGTTGCGCACCCAGTCGCCTGTCCACCTGCGCTCCGTCTTTATTCTCTCTGAGGCTGGTTCCTTTTTGGTTCCCTTAGCAAGGCACTAGGGCGGCCCCCCTGGGAGGCAGCAGGGCTAGGCTGTGGGGCCCCCACACTTCCTGCCTAATGCAGCCGGCCTCAGTACAGACACCCTGCTGGGGCGGGTGGGCGCTCTGCCTGAGGCCCCTCTCAGGCCTCCTTTTGTCTCTTCCCAGCCCCGGCCTCCTGGCTGCTGGCTGCTCAGTGGGTGCAGCCTGAAGGCCCAGGGACCACCCCGCATTCCTCGGGGGGGGGGGGGTGCCAGTGCCCCGGCCCGGGTGACTCCTCATCCCTTCTCCCCCTCCAGCAGTCTTCTGGGGGACCCCAAAAGTTGGTCCGCATCATCAGTGTGGACAGAGCCAAGACCAGCCCTCAGTATTCATCCTTTGACGGGGCCCAGTCAGACGCCAGCAGGCCGGAAGGTGAGGAGGCGGGTGGGGGTGGAGGGGCTGCTGGCTCCACCTGGACGAGGGTGTTTAGGGGGGCTGTTGCTCAGCTCGGTCAGGGTGCCACCACTTGCCGAGGTCGGGGTCAGCTTTGTAAGAGCTGTAATCGATGTCTTCTTGTTTTTCTGGAGAGTAGCTGAGCTAAACACCTCATGGCCATCCTCTATCCGTAAGCTGCCACTGCGAGGCCACAGCTACTGGCACTGTTACTGCGACAGCAGCCCCTTTAGAATAGTAACAACGTGTCTCTATCCACACGCCCCATATTAGACAGACCAGTGGACCCCTCAGATCGCTCCGGAGTGGTTGGTGTGGGCATGAGGCTATGACACGGAGCTCAGCCCATTTTCTCTGTCTTCCCTGTGGCCAAACAAGGCAGACGGGATTAAACCACAGCTGTGGAGATGGCCCTGGAGAGCCACAGGTCTCTGTGACCAACAGGCACAAAGGGACAGCTCAGCCAGGGTGGTGTGGACACATGGGTCCTCGTGCTAGAGCCCAGTTTGGCCCATATTTCTGTAGGTGCCAGGTTGCAGTGGGACGCAAACCAGCCCCTTCTGGGGGCCCGCGGCCCGGTGCACAGCCCAGCAGAGCTGACCGGTGGGGGCCCAGGCTGCCTGGCACCCAGCCACTCACGGCCCTTCTCCCACAGAGCCCTGCACGGGGTACTTCTGGGCCGAGAGCTGTGTCACCCTGGCGCCCTATACGCTGGTGCACCCCCACAGGCCCAGCCGGCCCCGGCCTGTGCTCTTCGTGCCCAGGGTGGTCGGGAAGATCCTGAGTGAGAAGCTGTGCCTCCTCCAAGGGTTCAAGAAATGCCCGGCAGGTATGTTCCCCACTGGGAGTCCCACTTGTGTCGGGAAGTGGGGCAGGGCCTTGGCTTATCTGCTTCCGGGAGAGCAGCGTGCAGGTCACTGTGCAGGTGTCCTGGGGCCACTGTAGCAAATGACCACACATTGGGCCACTTAAAGCAACAGAGATTTATTCTCTCCCAGTTCTGGAGGCCGGAAGTCCAAAACCACAGTGTCTGTAGCCTGTACTCTGTCAGAGACTTTGGGGGACGTTCCTGCCTTGCTCTTCTGCCTTCCTCTCTCAGCCTTCTTGTCACATGGCCTACTCCCTGTGTCTGTCTGTCTTCACATGACCTTCTTATCAGGAGCCAGTCAATGAATTAGGGTCACCTGACTCCAGGGTCATATGACCTCATCTTAACTGATTGCATCTGGAAAGACCCCATTTCCAAATAAGGTCACATTCAGAGGTTCCAGGTGGATATGAATTTGTGGGGGACACTATTCAATCCAGTGCAGTTACTGTTGGAAGTAGGCTTGTACTTAACTGGGGTGGTACCACTGAGGGTGCCATCCAGCTGCCAAAGGCTGAGTCACAAAGCCCTGGGTCCCAGTGGACAGTCTGGGTGTCTTCATGCAGCAGGAAAGGTGGCTCCATGCTTGGAGGGCGGAGTGAGGCATTGCTGGTGGTTTCATTCATCTGCCCATCACTAGTTGACGGCTACCACGGAGGAGTTAGGTTCTCATGACTTGAGCTATCTGCGAGCTGGGGTCACCATGATCTGGGGGCACTCTGGATGGGGGAGGCCAGGCGGAGGGCATGTGTAGTTCTGCCGTGGGGATCTGGGTTGTCAGAACCAAGAGAAGCTATTCCAGACAGCCCAAGCTGAGCAGCCGCTGAGCTGCCAACAGGTAGCAGGATGGCTCAGCTAAAAAAAAAAAAAGAGAGAAGCTATTCCAGAAGAAAGGCAGACATGGGGTGTGTTTTAACAGGTTTGTGGGGGCAGTTCTCAGCTTTGGCACTATGACACTGGGTTAGGGCTGTCCTGTGCATTGTAGGGTGCTCAGTAACATCCCTGGGCTCAACCCACTGGATGGCAGTAGCACATCCCCTGCCCCCAGTTGTGACAGCCAAAAAATGTCCCCAGACATTGCCAAAAGCCCCTTGGGAGCAAAATTACCTTGGTTATGAGCCACTGATTTAAGAGCTGCAAGGGATTTTTAAGTATAAGAAGTTGGATATGTAATTGGGAGCTTGGGAAGTGATGGAGGAGGGGTTTATCAACATCTGTCTGTCCATCCATCCTTCCATCCCTCCCTCCTTCCACCCTTCCATCCTTCCATCCACCCTTCCATCCACCCTTCCATCCTCCCTTCCATCCATCCCTCCATCCATCCCTCCATCCGCCCTTCCATTCACCTCCCACATCCTGGCATTGATGGGGCACCTGCTGTGTCACGGTTTAGGATGAACGCACAGGGCAAGGCTCCTCTGAGTGGGATGGGCAGGGTCACGTCTGTAAAGAGGACGCCCTAGGGAGACCTTCCCCAGAGCTGGCGAGGGTCCCCTGAGCGGGGGTGCAGCGTGGAGCTTGCTCAGGACCTCACACAGCAGGGTGTGGGACATCCCTGTCTGCTGTCACCTTCAGAGTATTTGAGCCAAGAGGAATACGATGCCTCCAGCCAGAGAGGGGACGCCGTCCAGGAGAGGGAGGTGTCCGGCGGTCAGTACTGCGTGACTCGCCAGGCTGTCGAGTTCCTCATAGAAAAGGTGAGTCAGTGGCCCGGGGCTGTGCTGGGCATTTGCGAGCTCCACCCCAGAGGAGGGTGCGGGAATAAGGCCGGAAGGGCTGCCCGGGACATCTGAGGGACACTTGTCACCTGGCTTGTTCTGGGTCAGTGCTCAGTGGGAATAGCGCGGGAAGATCAAGCCGTCTCCATTTAGGCTCCATGATCTTGGGCGAGTCTCTTAACGTCCTTGAGCCCGTTCCCTGGATGCGGATGTTTAATATCATTTGTTCAGTGAATAAAGAAAATGGAGATAACACTCCATGTTTTGAGGCTCAAACCAATATATGAAAAGAAGCTGGCTGTGCACTGTAGTTTTACGTGGATACAAAGCGGCCAGGCCCAGCTGAGCTGGAGGCAGGATGCGGCCTTCCCACCCTACCCCACAGCCGCGCAGCGTGCCACTGCTCAGGGCCGCGCCCGTGCAAACACCCCCTCCCAGCTGGCAATTTCTAGACTTCCTCGGTGCAAGATCAAACCCATGGAGACTTTATCAGTATGATTTTTTTTGGGGGGGGCTCTCCGTCCTCTTTATTTATTTTTTTG
This sequence comes from Aselliscus stoliczkanus, assembly GCA_033961575.1. Lineage (NCBI taxonomy): Eukaryota > Metazoa > Chordata > Mammalia > Chiroptera > Hipposideridae > Aselliscus > Aselliscus stoliczkanus. The sequence continues at coordinate 52,482,467 of CM066739.1, forward strand.
GGGGGAGCAGTGTCACTAGCCCTCATATGTGGGATCCGAACCGGGGCCGCTGGCGTCCCAAGCCAGCTCTAACCACCGCGCCACTCAGCCGGCCCTCAGTATGATTATTTTTAATTGCGGTAACATTGGCGACTATCATGTCAGTTTTATTATAATTCGACATCTCACCACCGAGAGCCCAGTTTCCATCCGTCGCTGTCACCGCCTTTTCCTGGCTCGCCCTTTCCCCCAGTAACCGCCATTCTGATTTCTGTATCTGTGAGTTTGTTCGGTTTGTTCATTTTTTTCGCTTTATATTCCACATATGAGTGCAGTCTTTTCCCATCGGACTGACTTCGCTCAGCACAGCACCCTCCAGGTGGGTGGGCACTCAGGGCTGCAGGCGCCTGGCACCCACGGGGCACCGGCGCGCTCCCCCGGCCCCTCTCAGTCCCACCGGGAGCCCTGCGCTGCTCCTGGGTGCGGGCTCCCCTCGCTCCCCCCAGATTGAAGATCTTGACTCGCTTGTCCCCCCACCCCCACCCCGTCCCAGAACACCCACGCCCTCCTGGACGTCCGGCTGGACAGTGTCTGTGCCCTGCACAGGATGGACATCTTCCCCATCATCGTCCATGTCTCTGTCAACGAGAAGGCGGCCAGGAAGCTCAGGTAGTGCGCCCTGGGGCTGGCGGTGGGGCTGGCCTGCCCTGCGCCCCCGGCACACAGGGTGGGCTTTCCACATACGCACCCTGTGCCAGCCGCTGGAAGTGCCACGCAACTCGTGACAAAGTCCCGCTGCCCTCTCCAGGATGGCGAACTAAGGGCGCCCTGGGGTTTCTGGGCGTGCACATAGGGGGCTGCTCTCCTGAGCCTTCCCCACCGTCTGGCTCCTGCAGAAAGGCCCTGCAGCGGCTGGGCACCTCCGAGGAGCAGCTCCTGGAGGCCAGCAGGCGGGAGGAGGGAGAGCTGGACAAAGCGCCCTGTCTGCACAGCAGCCTGGCCCCTGACGCCTGGAGCGACCTGGACACCCTGCTCAGCTGCGTCCGCTTCGCCATCGCGGACGAGCAGAAGAAGGTCGTGTGGGCCGAGCAGCAGCCCCGCTGAGGCCTGAGTCCTCCCCCGGGGCTGTGGGGACCTTGGCGTCCTCCCCAGGGCCTCGCAGGCACAGCTCTGGGGAGCTCCCATACAAGCCAGCTCTCGGGCACGGGCTCCCTCACTGCGTCTGACCTTGAGCTTTGCCACATGCCGGTCACAAATGGGCATCCAAACCATCCCTCACCAGGGCTTGGCAGGGTCTGAAGTGGACACCCCGAGACCGTTCTGCAGTGGGGTGTCTTGTGACCCCCCAGGCCAGGGCCCAGATGTCTCCAGAAAGCGCTTGTCTGACCTAGCCACTGCACTTTCCTTTCGCATTTCAACATGTCAGAGGGCCCGTGCCAGACCCAGAGGTGGCCAGCTGGCCGCCCTGCAGCCCTCACACGTCCGTGCCCCTGCCCAGAGCAGAGGCACAAACCCACCTATGATGTCACCCTGGCTAACTTTTCTCGAGTTCTCCTGGTGGAGAGAGGCCTTAGTGTAACTCATTTATAGAGACTGTGTTTACTGGTAAATATCATCGCCGAGTGGTGACAGTATTTTCGGTGGCTCTGCTGGTGGCTGCCATGCCTGGCCCAGAGATCCGTGGAGAAGCCTCACACAGACACTGGCACGCACGTCAGCTGGGCTGCTCCCGAGACCAGCCCGTCTTACCTGGCGTCCCACCCCAGCCCCGTCTCCGGCCATCCTTACTCCACCGCCAGGGCTCAGGAGATTCAGGCATGGCTCAGGCGAGGCCCCCCAAAACCCCCAGCTCCTGGCCCTGCCTCCCACTGCCATAGAATAAATGTGTTGACAACAGCGCCCCCGAATCTGAGTACCTCAGAAGTTGTAGAATTCAGATTGCCATTGCCATCAACAAGTTCAGAAATAGACTTTGGTCCATTTTACTAAAATAAGCAGCTTTCACAGAGCTCCGGCCTGTGGCTCTCGCCCCCGCCCCCAGGATGGACGTGGTGGGGCGGGGAGGGCGACAGGAGCCCACCCACTCTAGAGAGCAGGTCCCCTTGCTGGGCTTTCCCCGACAGAGCTTCTGCTCCCGCGGCAGGCGGAGGCAGGGCGGGTCTGTTCCTCCAAACAGAACGAACGCAGCCTGAGGACGGGGGCGCTTCATCCTCGGACGTTCAAAAAGCAGCATGCGCTGTGCCCAGCACACCGGGATCAAACTCGTTACCCGAGCCTGGCCGGAATCGGTGGCCTGGGGTCGGGAACTTGACTGTCGGTTGTTCCAAGGTTCCCTCAAGACCAGAGGTTGACAAAAGCCAGACGCTGTGTTCCCACCCTCCACCCACGTGGCACCTGGAGGCCTGGCGCCTCCTCTCGGGGAAGGGGCATGGGAACATCTGTGGGTTCCAAAGAATGAAGTGGGTCTCAGGTCCCGGGTCCCAGCCCCTTCTATTTGCAGACCCCCAACCGAACCCAGGAAACGCGCCCCCTTGCCCAGACCACCCTCACCTGTTGTGGGCTGGGGATACCGCCGTGTCCCCAGGCTCCCCTGGAATCCCTGTGCTGGGGCACCGCCCTGCGCTGCCCTCCAGGCAGAGGCAGGAAGGAGGCCAGCATCACGGATTGGGGGCAGGGCTGCGGTCACTGCCCCGGGGCCCTCACAGCTCGTTGTGGAGTGGCCGGCACTGCGGCCAGAGCTTCTCCTCCAGGACTCCGTCGGGAGCGCACACCCAGGGGTCATGGGTCTCCCACTGCCACTTGGCCAGCTGGGTGCGGAGCATGTCCAGAACCTGGGCGTAGCGTGGGTCAGCGGCCAGGTTCTGGGTCTCGTGGGGGTCCCGGCTCCGGTCATAGAGCTCCCAGCGCTCCCGATAGTAGTACTGGTGGAGGTCCTTATACCAGCCCGTGGGCTGGCCGGCCAGGGTGCGGTTCAGGAGGTCCTGGAACGTGGGCGAGACATAGAAGTCCTGGTCGATGGGGAACGGCATCTTAAAGTGGAGATTGTGTACCAGGCGGAAGTGCTGGTGGTGCACAGAACGCATGGGGTAAGACATGGTGACCTCGTGGTGGCTCTGGCTGCCAAAGACGGTGGTCCACAGGGGTTCTGCCTCCAGAGCTGGCAAGAGGGACCGGCCGGTGAGCTGGACGGTCTTCGAGCCAAAGACGGCGTAGTGGGGGTAGGGGATGGAGAACCAGTCCAAGATGGTGGGCGTGAGATCTGCAAGAGACGGTGTCAGCATGGTCCACGCGTGGGAGGCCTGAGCCGAAGCCACCCCGGACAGCCGGAGGGCCACCTGCACATCAGGTCACCAACAGGGAAGGGCCCCCATGGGCCCAGCACCGTCCTTGCTGCCTCACCCCTCTGGGCCACCATGCCTGTAACATTCAGGATCCTTCTAAAACCCTTCAGACGAGTGAGAGCCCACATGTAGGGGGCTCACCTATTCTCTCACTTGGGGCCAAAGAGAAATGTGGGCCCCGAGCTGCAGGGGCCCAAGTATGCTGCTGCCCTGGCCCTTCAAAGTGGGGTCCCCGGGGCTGCAGCATCAGGATCACCCGGCGACTTGTCAGAAATGCAAATTCTCGGGCCTGCCAGGCACTGCGGGGGAGGGGGTTACCTGGGGAGAAACAAGTGTTCTGGGCGCTGCTGGTGGAAAAGTAACAGGCTCGGAGGTGGCGAGACCCAGGCTAGAGGCCTAGCTGGGTGCTTACAAACTGCGCGCCCCTGGGCAGCCTACTTCACCTCTCTGCGCCTCGGTTTTGCATATGGAGAAGGGGTGGTGGCGTCCCTGCCTCACCCAGGTGGTGTGGGAACCGCACAGGGTGGTGGGTGCCGAGCAGTCTGGGTGCGGTGCCCCCCTTCCCCAGGAGACACAGAGCCAGCCATACCTAGGAGGCTCACGTAGGCCTCGCTGACCTGGCCCCAGCGTTGTCGGTGCTCTGGGGACGATACCAGCAAGGGCTCAGCAGTGCCCGGCCAGTACAGGTTGGTCCTGCCGCTCGGGAAGGGGATCCCATTGTCTGAAGTGAAGATCACGAGGGTGTCATTCAGGACGCCTGCCCCACGCAGCTCCTGGAGCACAAGTCCAATCCCTGTGGGGTGGGGCGGGGAGAGCGGCGCTCAGCCACAGATGGGCATGGAGGCACGGGAACGCGTTTCTTCACCCGGCCGCTGGACCCTGCACCCTCGTTCCCTTAAATCACCTCGCCCATCCTTCCCACCAGCCCACGCCTCTTGCCCAACACCCCACCCGGCGTCCCATACTGCAGCAGGCCTTGCATGGCCATCCCTCGGCACGTCTGTGCCGCCCCTCGTAGCTGCTAGCTGCCATACGCTGGTATGTTTTCTGGTCTCACATCTGCCCATAGAACTAACAGGGACAGTCTTGACAGAAGCCAGAGATAGGATTCCCTCTACGCCTGCCCCCTGCCCGCGTCACTGTGAACTAACAGCACCAGCAGGTAACGACCAAGGCACCGACCTCCTGTGGTGAACTGAATGGACATACCTAAAAGGTATGTCCACCCGGGATCAGTGAATGTGGCCTTATGTAGAAAGGGGGGCCTTTGCAGAAGTAATTGTTACAGATCTCAAGATGAAATGATCCTGAAATACCCAGGTGGACCCTAAAGCCAATGACAGTGTCCTTCTAAGAGGAAAGACAGACAAAAGAGGTGACACAGAAGGCCACGTGACCACAGAGGCACAGAATGCAGTGATGCAGCCACAAGCTCAGCAGCCCCTGGGGCCACCAGAACCTGGAAGAGGCGACGAAAGACTTGTCCCCTACAGGCCCAGAGGGAACATGGCCCTGCTGGTACGGTGATTTCCGACTTCTGGCCCAGGATGGGGGCCCAGGCTACGGCACAGCCCACCGCTGAGGCTCCTGGGACCCACCTTGGTCCATCCGGCCGATGGTGGTGTACTGAGCAGCCAGGTCGGCTCGGGCTGCTGGAGTGTCAGGGACGAAGTAAGGCACCTAGGGGGCGGGTGGTGGAAAGTCACAGTTAGAGCAGGGAGGCGAGGGGAATGGGTGGCCAGTCCTTGAACTCAGGTAGATGGGGCGCTGGCCTTCCTCCCAGGGCCTGAAATCATCTTTCTTCCTGCGAAGGGATTAGCTTTGAATTCTGGATACGTTATTCCAGTCTTTAAGCTTCTCTCTGCAGGCCCCACGGATGGGACCTGGATCCAATGAGTCAGAGGGTCGCTTCTTACCAGGTCACACACCTGGGTGGGACCAGGGCTTCGAGCCCACAGGAGGGGCGCAGCTCCACAATTTACAAGGCAGAGGAAGAGGCGTGGGTGCACAGACGTCTTAGGAACATCGGAGGGGCCCTCCTACCAGCACATCCTGTGGGTCGTAGGTCTGGGGGGTCCAGTCTGGGATCTGCCCCATGCCGCTCTCGCCATTGCCAAACTTCTCACAGAAGGTCCCATACTGGGGCTGGGAGTGTCCGCAGCGGTGGGGATCATGGAAGGCGACGTAGAGGAAGAAGGGCCTGTACCGGAGTGGGGGCTTGAATGCCGAGGCCAGTGGGCTCACACACCACCTGGGGAGCCCCATTCTTCTGGGAGGAACAGCCCTCTCGGCTTTGCCTGCTCCCCTAGCACTGAAAGTCTCCTGTGATCCTCACTGCCTCAGTTTCCCCATGTCCCGTCTACCTCTGATCAGATTGAGTCTCGGGAACCTTCTCCTCCACCCCCACCCACTCCACCATCTGGGGACTCCAAGAATCCCAGATAAAGACTCTGGGACGTGCGTCCGGCCGCGTGAGGGAGGGAAGGGGCAGGGGCCCTCCTCTCACCTGTCATCCTGAGTCTGCAGGAACTTCCGGACCAGCAGCTTAATTCTAGTGATGTTCCGCCCCACCTGGAGGACAGAGCTATTCTCCTCCGTGTATGCGAAGTCGAACGGGTACACGGTCTCCGGCCCCACGTGCTTCTTCCCAATAATGCCTGGCGGTGGGAGACAGACCTGTCCAGGGCCCGTTCCGTCTCCCACACCCTCTGCTTCCTTCTCGGCCCCCAAGCCCTGCGTCCTGCCGTGGCCTCTACAAAGGCAGCCCGGGCCAGCCAGGAGGCCAAGGTCCTCGGGGACAAGTGCTCAGAGCAGGTAACGCAGGGCTGAGGGTGGCCTGCCCCCCCAAGCACCACGCCCCTCACCTGTGCGAACGCCCGCTCGGCCGAGCAGCAGTGGCAGGCTCTGCACCCGGTCGAAGGAGCTGTAGTGGTGGACACCCTGGTGCAGGCCGTACATCCCGTTCTCGTGCTGCCGGCAGAGACGCCGTGAGTGACGGGGCCCCTGGAGCCGCCGGGGGGCTCTGTGCCTGCCCTCCCCACGCGCACCACCCCGCCCTTCTGGGACCCGATTCAGACTTGAGCTGGCCGGGGAGGTCGCCACTTCTCCGTCCTCACCACAGGTCCCTCCCGTGGGACATGGGCAGGAAACAGAGTGGGGGGATGTACACCAACATTAGGGGGCTTTCATTTTCCTCCTTTTGCTTATCTGTACTTCCCAAATTCTGTTATGAGCACATCTTAAAGTGAAAAAGACAGCAGCAGGCCTCTTTTTATTAACTGGCTTCCTTACAGTGTGGAAGGAGTAACAATTTCAGTAACAACTGCATGTCACAAGCTCAGACTAGAAAGATGTGAGGGGAGAAGGGAAAGCCGCCACCTCCTGCTGCGGCCCGCTGCCCAGAGCGAGCGTGGGTCACAGCTGCCGACAAGCCTGTCAGGAAGTGTCTGTGCCCAGGCCACAGGCCCCCTCTTAACAAAGGCCTGTCTCTCGGGGGGGGGGGGGGGAGGGACGCGCTGAGCACCTGCTCACCATCAGATAATGTCACAAGGTAACATATTCAGAGTAAGTGCCCGCACACACCCAGGTCCACAGCAGCACTATTCACAACAGCCAAGGGGAGAAGCACCCCAGGTGTCCATCAACAGATGACGGACAGACGAAATGTGCTATGTCCAGACCACAGAGTATGACCCAGCCTTGAAAGGGGATGAAGTACAGACACACGCTATAGCATGGATGGACCTTGGGGACATTATGCTAAATGGAAAGCAGCCATTCACAAAAGGGCAAATCCTGTATGATTCTGCATCTGTGAGGCAGAGGAGCCAAATCCAGAGAGTAGGTGGTGGGTGTCGGGCTGGGGGAGGGCGAGGGGGCAGTTGGTTAATGGGCACAGTTTCAGTTTGGGAAGATGGGAAAGTTCTGGAGATGGATGGGGGTGAGGGTGACACAACACTGCAAGTGTGCTTAATGCCCCTGAACTATGCACTTACACTTGGTTAAGATGGTACATGTCATGTGTTTCTTAGTACAATAAGAACAGAGTAAGTGCCTTAAATGGCAGCTCCGTAGCCCCGGGAGCTCCTGGGACAGGAGCATGATGGGCGTTAACACTGGGCAGGTGCATGCCGGTCCCCTTGTCATGTGCTGTACATATAAAGTGTGACCAGCGAATTGCATAATAACCCCACGAATGAGGTACTACTATGGCCCCTTATTACAGGTGATGAGACTGAGGTGCTCAAAGGTGAGTGATTGGCACGTGGTCGCTCAGAGCTGTGGGGTAGGGCTCCCCAGCCCCTTGGACCCCTCGCCTGGAAGCGGGGGAGGGCAGATGGGCGCATCCCCGGGGGGAACAAGAAGGGGGCTCCCCCTCCACCGTGCCCTGCTCCTGCCCCCTGCCGCCCTCACCTGCGGCAGTCCCGTGAGGAGGCTGGCGCGGCTGGGAGAGCAGCTGCTGACGGAGGTGAAGGCATTGCGGAAGGTCAGGCTGCGGCGGGCCAACGCGTCCAGGTGAGGGGTGGCGATGGCGCTGTTGTTGTAGGCGCCACTCTCAAAGCCTCCGTCATCAGCTGAGGAAGGTGGGATATGCAGAGGACATGGTGGGCTGGGCTCAGGAGCCACGTGTGGGAGGACCTGGGGACTGCCGCACCGGCCTGGGCCACTGACACCCAGGCAGTCGTGCCGGGTGGGCCAGGTGGGCATGACATTCAGCAGGCACGATACCCGAGCGGGAATGCTACCAGGCCCGTATGAAAACAGTGTGAGCATGTTAGCAGGTAAGCATGATGCTCTGGTGGGCAGTACTCATGTTACCTGAGTGGTCATGTTAACAGGCAGGCGTGATACCTGGGTGGTCACGTTAACAGGCAGGCGTGATACCTGGGTGGTCACGTTAGCAGGCAGGCGTGATACCTGGGTGGTCACGTTAGCAGGCAGGCGTGATACCTGGGTGGTCACGTTAGCAGGGCAGGCGTGATACCTGGGTGGTCACGTTAACAGGGCAGGCGTGATACCTGGGTGGTCACGTTAGCAGGCAGGCGTGATACCTGGGTGGTCATGTTAGCAGGCAGGCGTGATACCTGGGTGGTCATGTTAGCAGGCAGGCGTGATACCTGGGTGGTCATGTTAGCAGGCTGGCGTGATACCTGGGTGGTCATGTTAGCAGGCTGGCGTGATACCTGGGTGGTCATGTTAGCAGGCAGGCGTGATACCTGGGTGGTCATGTTAGCAGGCAGGCGTGATACCTGGGTGGTCATGTTAGCAGGCAGGCGTGATACCTGGGTGGTCATGTTAGCAGGCAGGCGTGATACCTGGGTGGTCATGTTAGCAGGCAGGCGTGATACCTGGGTGGTCATGTTAGCAGGCAGGCGTGATACCTGGGTGGTCATGTTAGCAGGCAGGCGTGATACCTGGGTGGTCATGTTAGCAGGCAGGCGTGATACCTGGGTGGTCATGTTAGCAGGCAGGCGTGATACCTGGGTGGTCATGTTAGCAGGCAGGCGTGATACCTGGGTGGTCATGTTAGCAGGCAGGCGTGATACCTGGGTGGTCATGTTAGCAGGCAGGCGTGATACCTGGGTGGTCATGTTAGCAGGCAGGCGTGATACCTGGGTGGTCATGTTAGCAGGCAGGCGTGATACCTGGGTGGTCATGTTAGCAGGCAGGCGTGATACCTGGGTGGTCATGTTAGCAGGCAGGCGTGATACCTGGGTGGTCATGTTAGCAGGCAGGCGTGATACCTGGGTGGTCATGTTAGCAGGCAGGCGTGATACCTGGGTGGTCATGTTAGCAGGCAGGCGTGATACCTGGGTGGTCATGTTAGCAGGCAGGCGTGATACCTGGGTGGTCATGTTAGCAGGCAGGCGTGATACCTGGGTGGTCATGTTAACAGGCAGGCGTGATACCTGGGTGGTCATGTTAGCAGGCAGGCGTGATACCTGGGTGGTCATGTTAGCAGGCAGGCGTGATATCTGGGTGGTCATGTTAGCAGGCAGGCGTGATACCTGGGTGGTCATGTTAGCAGGCAGGCGTGATATCTGGGTGGTCATATTAGCAGGCTGGCGTGACAGGATAGAGCTGGGCTCCGCAGACACTGCACAAAGATGTGGGTCCACGTGCAGACTCTCCACTAGTGTCCCCGAGAGAGGGGGCGTTGACGGGAGCGCCCTCCGTGGGGAGTGTTTACGTTACAATTAGCTGAAGGGCCTGGCCGGAGACCACAAACTTAATCAGAAAGAATGACCCTGGCACAGGCCAGACCTCAAAGGAGGAAACAGCCATGTTGCCTTGTGACAGGCGGCTGGTCCCTGAAGCCGGAAGTCTTGTGAACAGGGTGCGGGGGGGGGGGGACGTGGGGTTTCTGGGGGGATGGGGTGGGGGAGGGGAGCGGCCCTCAGGGCTCTGGGATCTGAGGACCTATGGGCGCCACAGGGCACCAGCCCCCCTTTCTGGCCGGTCCTGCCTGGGATCTGTGCGCCCCGGTCTGGGAAAGCGACCGGCCTTCGGAGCTGGAGGCCCACAGGCTTAGGCCTGGGGCACGGGGCGCGCGGGGGCGCAGGGTCAGGGCCCGCTGCGGAGCGGGGCGCTATGGCGGGGCGCGCCCCCGGCCCCACGTGGGCGACGGCGCCTGGTCCTGCTCCCCAAGGAGCCGCCACCGGAGGGTCTGGGGGCGGCGCTGCTGCTTTCGGGGGCGAGCGCGGGCGGCCGTGCAGAGCGGCGCCCGGGGAGGCGGCGGGGAGGCGGAGCGCACTCACCGAGGAGGAGCAGCACGTTCCGCGGGGGCGCCCGGTGCGCGCGGCACAGCCCCAGAGCGAGCAGCAGCGCCCAGCACCCGGGCGCCGAGCGGTGCATGGCGGCGGCCCGGCCCGGCCCGGCCCGGCCCGCCGCGGTCACGTGAGCGCCAGGCCCCGCCCCGGCCCCGCCCCGCTCACGTGAGCGCCAGGCCCCGCCTCGGCCCCTCCCCCTCAGTCCCGCCCCTCGGTCCCGCCCCCGCCTCGGCCCCGCCCCCCTGCGGTTTCTGGGACCGGCCCTGCGGCGACTCGGGGAGCGCTGGAGCCACCGCGCCTGGTGAGTCCGCGGCGGGCGGCGGGCGGCGGGACCCGGGCGGGGTGGGCGAGCTGCTGGGGACGGACCGGCGTCGCCAGAGGTGGGGGGCGCAGCGTGGATTCCGAGGGGGAGGGCTCCTTCCGCGGGGACCCCCGCTGCTCACCCACCGGATCAGCGTGGGGTGCCCCCCGACCCCGTGGTTGGGACGAGGCGAGGGCTTCAGGGTGGAGCTGGGTTCCATCCAGAGCAGCCCCGCCGGGCCCAGGCTTCGGGGTGGTCTGGGGCCGGCGCTGCGCGCTCGGAGTTAGGGGAGGGGTCTCGACGTTGCCCCAGGACCCGTGGGACCCCCTAGGATGGCGAGTGCCGCAGGTGGGGGTTGCAGTAGGCGCGCCTCCGGACGGCAGATCCCCGCCAGAGCCGCAGGCAGCCGGAGTGGGGACTTGCACTTGGAAATCCTGGGGTCCTCAGGGCTTCCAGTTCCCCCAACACATGCCGCCCGCCAGACCGGGGTGCCCCCGTGGACTCTGCACTGAGGAGGAAGGAAAAAAAAGAAACATTATCCCCGAGTGTGATCAGTGTTTCGGTCTCTCATTGAGAACTTGGTGATGAGTCTTCCGGACAAGCACTGATGGAGGGAGAGAAGGCACCTGGCGGCTTGGGCAGCAGGGCTTGGGGAGGGCCGCGAGCAGGGCAGGGTCCCTTGGCTCACTGGGCTGTTGGCTTCTCTGAGACCAACAGGATACGGGGATTTAACCTACTGGCTCAGAACCCCCCAGCCTGGGTGGAGGGGGCTGGGGAAGATGGACTCTGCCTGTCCGGATGCCCCTGACCCCTCCCTATGGCTGGGTTCTCTGAAGCCCGGACCCTGACTGCCGGTCTGTGTCCCCCACATCCACCCCAGGCATGTCATCTTCTGTGAAGGCGCTGGGTCAGACCAGGCCCTTAGGTGCCGTCCTGGCCCCGATGACCTGCTGCTGCTCCCCTGCGACCCTACAGAGGTGGCTGCCCTTCCTGGCATGGCTGCCCCACTACTCCCTGCAGTGGCTGAAGATGGACTTCATCGCTGGGCTCTCGGTGGGGCTCACAGTCATTCCTCAGGCACTGGCCTATGCTGAGGTGGCTGGACTCCCACCCCAGGTGAGGTGTCTGCCCCTGCTGCCCCCACGTCCCTTCCACACCTGACCCCACTCTGGGCCTCAGTGCCTGCCCAGAAGCAGAGTAGAAACGCATGGTATCCCCTGCAGACAAGGGGGGCAACCAGGGCTCAGTCCCATGGGGCAGAGAAGCCTTGGTTTATAAGCTAGAGCATGTGACTGCCTTTGGGCGGACACACGCCCTGTAACTGCTCGTCACACTGCCACACTGGCATTGGGCTAGCTCTGGATTGCTCAACGGGGCCAGCAGGATGGCTCACGTAGCTGGAAGAGCACTTTCTCAGACTCCCACACCAGCCATAAGCACAGGCCTTTGTGCTTTTGCAAGAGGGTAGGAAAAAGGTCCCCTCATCACTGCAGACTCAGCCGTGGGTAAGAGAGGGTGAGAGGTCTCCCTGTCTGTGGGCTCCCCAGCACCGAGCTCAGACGGCAACCCCAGGGACCCGTGGGCATGCCTGCTGGCTGCTCATTGCCTTCTCCCCACAACAGTACGGCCTTTACTCTGCCTTCATGGGGTGCTTTGTGTACTTCTTCCTGGGTACCTCCCGGGATGTGACTCTGGGCCCCACGGCCATCATGTCACTCCTGGTGTCCTCCTACACCTTCCACGAGCCTGCCTACGCCGTGCTGTTGGCCTTCCTGTCGGGCTGCATCCAGTTAGCCATGGGGCTCCTGTGCTTGGGTAAGATCTTCGGCCTTCTGCCGTGGGGGTGGGGGCTGAGGTTCTGCTCTTCTGGGGAACCGAGGCACCTGCCTCCTGGTGATGCCATCCCTTCAGCATTTCCTTCTTCCCATTCCAGGGGCCATCCCTGTGGAGGCGGGGGTGGGGGCGGGGACACCCACAGCCCCCTGCCCTGCCTTGTGCTCAGGGCCCAGGACACTTGGAGAAGTGCCCAGGGCCTCAGACCCGAGCCTCCCCTTCCTGTTCTCCAAACCAGCCCAAACAGGGTGTGCTGCCCCCAGGCCTTAGCCCCACTCCCACCCACACCACCTCTCCTAGCCCACGTCCAAGGTGCCCTCCGGGACCAGCTCCGTGTTCCCTCTTGACTGGTCAGGGTTCCTGCTGGACTTCATCTCCTGCCCCGTAATCAAAGGTTTCACCTCCGCTGCTGCCATCACCATCGGCTTCGGGCAGATCAAGGTGAGGAAGCTCGTTGGCACCGGGGCACCTTCTGGGTAGCAGGAACAGGGCTCGTCCCAGTATGTGCAGGCTAGTGCCCGCCCTGCTGCTCCAGAGCTTGGAGCGCATACTTGTGTGACGTCTCCATGAATAAAATGACCCCTTGCGGAGGTGTTGAGTGATGGGCAGCTTGCACAGCAGGTGACTTGGGAGGCCTGTGATGACAGCCCCTGCTCCTGTGGGAGGTGTCCCGCCAGGGTGCTTGGTTCTGTTGCCCTCACAGGGCACAAGCATACCACCACATTTCAACCCCCAAATCCACCCCCACGCTAATTTAGTTAGGTGGTTTATTTTTGTTTTTTCCAATTGCTGTTGAATATATTTCGAATGGCATGCTTCTTTTCGTTTCTATTTAAACATCTATAAGAAGTAGTGGAATCAGTGATTGCTCATTATCTGGGAACATCATTTATTCTCCTTCCACTGGGCTTTAAGCTCCTGGAGGCAGGAACTGCTTTGCTGTGTGTGGCAGAAAGTAGCTAAGTGCTCAGCTGGGTGTTCAGAACTCTGCTGAACTGCACAAATGAAGCTGAGGGCCCTGGTGGCAGACTCAGGGCCACGCCCGTGCCTTGCGACCTCATGTCACCCCCATAGCCTCTCCAAGGCCTGCTTCCCAGGGCTGGGCTCTGCTCCAGGTCAACCCCTGAGTGAGTCTGACCTACGGAGGAGGCATGTGTGGGAATAAAGGAGCCGATGCTTCCGTGGTCTTCCTGTGTGCGAGGTACTGGGTTATGCATTCTCCCTGCCTTTAATTCCCACAACCCCCGCCGGAGGTGGGTTTACCACCCCCTCCATTGAGAGAGGAGTTAGCAGCTTAGAAAGGTGTGGGTGAATGCCACGGAGGTGTTTTGGGCACACACCCGGGTAAGCTTGGCAAATGCTGTTTGGTGCGATGGCCTGCTCTTTATTCTGGAAACCATATCCTTCGTTTTTGGTGTCAAGAATGTTCTCTCATACACTCATAATGCAGGCGAAGGGCAGCCTCTTGTGCTTTGGTGCTTAGAGACCTTGGGCCCCTGAGTCAAGGTGGTGACAGCCATCTCAGAGCCCCAGGGCCTGGTATGGGTGGGTGTCCGGGTCCTCCTGCCCTGCCCAGGACAGAAGCCCTCGTGGGTGTCCACCCACCCCGTGCCCTGCCCCGAGGGGGTCTGTGTACGTGGCGTGTTTTGGGGCCAGCTGGCCGCCTAAAGTCTGGGCCAATGACGCCCCAACCCGGTCTCAAGCAGGATGAAGCAGTAAAGCAGAGTGGAGCCCCTTTTCCCTCCTGAGGACCCCCGAAGGCCGAAGGCCGGGATCAGGGAGGGGAGCCCGGACTTGGCTGGGGAACCACTTCCCTAGACGCCCTCAGACGCCCCGGGGCGCTTCTGCCCAACCGCTCCTGTGATTTTTCCTTCCGGCAGGGGGCGGTGCCAGTGGGCGGGCCTCCGGGTGGTAAGCGCGGCCGTGGGCCAATAACGTTGGGGTCTGGGCAGCGGGGGGCGGGCTACTGAGTGACCGACGTAGCCCTGAGCCAATGAGTACGGCCTGTGCTGTGGGCCAGGAAGCTGGAACCCTAACTAGGGCGTGTCAAACCTGTGCCCGGGACTGATTTTCCTCTGAAAGCGTGTCATTGACCTCAGGCGTTGGGACCTGCCCTGGGGGGTTTTGGGAATGAGCAGGTCCCTGGAAACCCCTGAGACGTGCCCCCCAAGGGCCCCGGGGGAGGGGCCTCAGGCCTTACCTGAGGAAGGTTGTCTAATGGGAATCTCTGTTTGAACAGAACCTGCTGGGACTCCAAAACATCCCCAGGCAGTTTTTCCTGCAAGTGTATCACACCTTCCGCAGTGCCGGAGAGACCAGGTACCCCGCTGCCTTTGTTTCTGCGCCCCTGCAGAGCTCTTCCAGACGCCTTCCACTCCCGGGGGCGTTTGTTCCATCACCTGGGGCCTTGCGGCTTGAGCAGGGGTCCCCAGAGCAACACCGTCAGCATCACTGGGGAGCTGGCTAGGTTCACAGGCTCTGTAGTGGGCACAGACCAGCTGATCAGGGTTAACAGCGGCCCAGGTGGTTCCTGTGCACCTGGACGGATGAGATCTCTGCTCTAGGCAACCGGAGAGCCAGACGGCGTGTCCCATGCAGAGCTGTCTTGGGCGGGAGGAGTGGGAAGAGACTGTGTAATAGAGAAAGAGTAGGCAGTCTCTCTCTCTCTCAAAAGGTTTGTAGTTCAGTGAGGAACACAGAACGTGGGGCATGGGGAAGGCAGGTGCCAACAGACTGCAGGTGCCCAGGGAACGGACAACAGGTGGAGCAGTGGTGAGAGCTAGGCAGCTGTGCGCGGGGTTCCTGCACCAAGCACTTCCCTCAGATAGAGGGGTCCCTCCTAGGGGGCGGGCAGGTTAAAGGGACTAATAGGACATGCTCCTAAGTGAGTCCAGCTGGCCCCAGGACACCTCTCTGGCTGGAAGAACGAGAGGAAGAAATGAATGCTCAGGGGTTAGCTGTAGGGGGTGCTGCCCGCGGAGGCCTGGAGGGAGTGGGGGAGACCCTGTGACTGTCTTCTCCCCCTCTGCTCTGCGGCTGAGGCCTCCCCAGGGCTGAACCTCCTGGAAGCCAGGGGCTCCCTGACCCAGGCCATGCTGCTGGCTGGGGGTCAGCCTCCTGGGGGCAGCGAAAATGGAGATATACTGGGTGGCGAGCGTCCTAGGCTGTCAGGAGTGAACCTTCTCTGGAGTAGCCCAGAGAGCTATGTGAAATCGTGCGCTAGTGGCCCTGCGGCGTGACTGTGGCCTGGACTCCCAGCCCTGCCCGGGCCTGTGCACTTACTGAGTTTCCAAACAAGTGTTGAAATAGATTTCTGAGGAGAAAGCAAAAAGAGCAGTCGAGAGAGGGAGCTCTCCAGCAGAAGTGGCCTCCGTGGGCCAGGAGGTGTGTGCCGCTGGCCAGGTGGGGTGGTGACCGGTGTCTGTCTGCAGGGTGGGCGACGCTGTGCTGGGACTGGTCTGCATGCTGCTGCTGCTGCTGCTGAAGCTGATGAGGGACCACACGCCTCGCGTGCACTCCGAGATGCCGCCCGCCGTGCGGCTCAGCCATGGGCTGGTTTGGACCGCCACGACAGGTGAGGGGCCTCCTGGCCGCGCAACCGTTCCCACAGCTGTGCTGCACAACCTGGGCTGCAAGCTGTGGTGGCCCCAGGAGCCCTGAGTCCCACTCCTACAGGTGCTGATGTCACTGGTCTGGGTGTGACCTAGGCACTGGGATGTTTGAAGTCCACTGGGTGGTTCTGATACACAGCCAGGGCTGACAACACTTGTGCAGCGGGAATTCTCAGTCAGGGATGTCTTTGCCCCCAGGGGACATTTGGCAGTGTCTGGGGACATTTTTGGTTGACACTACTGTACAAGTCTGCTGCTAATATCCAGTGGGTAGAGGCCAGGGGAGCCATAAGCATCCTGTTCTGCCATGAAATCCAGCCAGCACAGCCTCCCATGGCCAGGAGCAACCTGGCGCCAAATGCCAGCAGTGCCAAGATCGAGCGAGACCCTGGTGTGTGGGCAGGTCCCTGGGGGAGACAACAGATGCCACCGAGGCCAACTGCTGGAGGGAAACATTTTGCTTCCAGCGTGGAATCAACAGGTTCCGTAAAGAAAGACTGCAGTGAAGGGTTTGTGTGGCCATCGCTGGTTGAAGGGCCATCTTTGGGGAAGTAGGGACCTCTCCTCAGTAGTCCCCGTGGCTAAGCGCGTGACATCCAGAGAGGAAGGCAGGCACAGGAAAGCCAGGAGGTGTGAGTCGCTACTGGACTTTCTCAGAGCTGAGGGGATGGAGATCACCCCGCGCTTGGCCCCTCGTTTCCACTGCCATGAAACCCAGCCAGCTGTAGGCAGGAGGGGGTGCTAGCGTCAGGCGCTTGGTCACTTCCAGCCACCAGTCCCCAGAGTTGCTCACCAGACCCCGCTCTGCAGACAGGTTGTGAGTAAACGCTGAGAACTCGGCGGGTGGAAGGGCAGCGGGCTTAGGGTGCAAACACCTGGCTTCCAGTCCTGCTTTGCCTCGTACCTGGCATTTGGTCCTGCCCGAGTCCCTTGCCAAAGTGCCTGAGCTTTAGTTCAGTCATCTGAATAAGCGGAAACAGGCAAATACTCTGTTCTGTAAAATCTCGATGCTCACAGTGTGGCCTCGGATCATCAGCCTCAGCATCCTTTGGGACCTTGTTGGAGACACAGACTCTCCAGTCCCACCCAGGGCTCTGACTCCGAATCTGTACATCAGCATGCTGGTCAGCTGACCCGCGGCCACGCTGAAGCCTAAGGACTGCCGCCGTCCCCTCTCCAGAACGGATAGCATCATCTTCAGAAACCAGTTTCCAAGCTTCAACTGTTTGTCTTTTTTTTTTTTTTTTTTTAATTTAGTGTCACTGGCCCTCACATGTGGGACCCGAACCGGGACTGTCGGCTTCCCAAGCCAGCGCCCAACCACCGCGCCACTTGGCCAGCCCAACTGTCTTTTAAGTCACCATTTAAGCTTCTATTTTAGCGGAGTGAGGACAAGTTAATCTGAGCAGTACCTTGTGTTGGTTTAGCACTTAGTAGGAAATTTGTTTCGCAATCTGTACCTCCCCGGGGCCCCCTTGCACCCCTGTGAGGTAGAACAGTTGTCACTTCCCCCCTCTTGCAGATGAAAAGTGGCGCCTTGCAGAAGTTGAATGAGCTGTAATCTGACAAGTAGTGATATATGGCTTATAAAGCACTTCGCAGACATACTGTTTTGATTCTCATAAATGTCTCCAGTATCGGATATCACTTTCCCCATTTTGGCTCTGAAAGGTAAAACAGACAAACCAAAGAAGACCTCTCAAATCACACAACTAGGACAGGGCGGAGCGAGGACTTGCCCACAAGCCATCTGCCTTTTTTCCTAATCAGTGGATCTAGAAGTGGGTTGATTGTTTTGATCTTCTCACAGAACCAACTTTTTTTTTTTTTTTTTTTAAAGATTTTATTGGGGAATTGGTGGAGGGGAACAGCGTTGGGGAATCGGGGAAGGGGAACAGACAAGTTGCCGTCTTCTTGTTCTTCAGTTTAGTTGCGGAGGATGTTGCTTCACTGTTGGTATCGTCATTGCGCTCTTCCCGGATGAGGCAGATCTGTCGCTGGCCTCTGGATGTCGCTCATCGCGGCTATTGGCAGCTCACGCTTGGCTGCCAGCCGCTCACGCTGGCTGCGGGCCACTCACTGCAGCCTTTGGCAGCCCACTGCAGCAGGGGCTGCAGCCCACACCATCACCGGGGCTCGCACAGCCCAGCTCCAGGTGGAGCTGTTGTTAACTGTAGAGGGCAGTGTCACTGGCCCTCACTGGCCCTCATGTGGGATCCGAACCGGGGCCGCTGGCATCCCAAAACCAGCGCTTAACCAATGCGCCACTCGGCCGGCCCCAGAACCAACTTTTGATTTCATTGATCTCTGTATTACTTTTGTTTTCCAGTTTATTGATTTCTGTTCTGGTCTTTATTATTTCCTTTCTTCTGCTTGGTTTGGGCTTACTTTACCTTTGTTTTTTAAATTCTTAAGATGGAAGGTAAGGACTTTGATTTGAGACCTTTTTCCTTTTCTAAGATGTATAGATGTTTAGTGCTATAAATTTCCCTCTTGGTATTGCTTTAGCTGCATCCCACAATTTTCATAGGTTGTGTTTTCATTTTCATTTAGTTCTAAATACTTTAATTTCCATTTTGATTTCTCCTTTGACTCATGGACTATTTATTTATTTATTTATTTTTGAGGGCAGTGTCACTGGCCCTCATATGTGGGACTGAACCGGGGCCACTGACTTCCCAAGCCAGCGCTTAATCACCGCACCACTCGGCCGGCCGACTCATGGATTATTTAGAAGTAGATCATTTAATTTCTCCTTTCAACTGGGGGCCATTTTGGAGTTATTTAGTTTAAAAGATTTGGAGATTTTTCCAGCTAGTATTTTGTCATTGATTTCTAATTTAATTTCATTGTGGTCAGAGAACATAACGTTGTATGTACATACACCTATAAAATTATAATTTTCTCTTGAAATCATCCTTTTTGTCCCTGATATTAATATAGCTACTCCAGGGCTGGCCGAGTGGCATGATGGTTAAGAGCTGGCTTGGGACGCCAGCGGCCCCAGTTTGTGTCCCCCACAAAAATAAATTAATTAAAGAGACAGATGGGTTTTGTTTTTTAATTCAGTCTTACAATCTGCCTTTTAATTGGGGGTGATACCATTGACATTTACCATGATGATCAGTATGTTTGGCTTCTGCTCTTTGTTTCCTATTTGTCTCATTTGTTCTTGGTTCCCTCTCTTTCTACAGTCTTTTGGATGGAGTATTTTTTAGGATTCCCTTTTATTTCCTTTATTGATTTATGGACTGTAACTACAGTGTGTTGTTTCATTTTTTGTTTGTTTGTTGTTGTTTTTTGTTTTTTTTTGAGGGCAGTGTCGCTGGCCCTCATATGTGGGACCAAACCGGGGCCGCTGGCTTCCCAAGCCAGTGCTTAACCACCGCGCCACTCGGCCGGCCCTTGTTTTTTTTTTTTAAATATTTTATTGGGGAACTGGGGGAGGGGAACAGCATTGGGGAATCGGGGAAGGGGAACAGACAAGTTGCTGTCTTTTTGTTCTTCAGTCTAGTTGTGGAGGATGTTGCTTCACTGGCCCATGTTGGTATCGTCATTGCGCTCTTCCCGGGTGAGGCAAATTGGTCGCCGGCCTCTGGTTGGTCGCTCACTGCAGCTATTGGCAGCTCACGCTGGCTGCCGTCTACCACTGTATCCTATGGCAGCCCACCGCAGCAGGGGCTTCAGCCTACACCATCGCCGGGGCTTGCACAGCCCAGTTCCAGGTAGAGCTGTTGTTAGCTGTAGAGGGCAGTGTCACTGGCCCTCATATGTGGGATCCAAACCAGGGCTGCTGGCATCCCAAAACCAGCTCTTAACCAATGCGCCACTCGGCCGGCCCTGTGTTTTTTCGTTTTTGTTTTTAGTGGTTACTTTAGGGTTTATAGTGTACCTCTTTATCTTGCTGAAGTGTGTGTCCAACTTCATGTTGGTACAAGAACCTTATGACAGGATGCTTCCATTTCTCCCTTTCTAGCCTTTGTGATATCGTCACGCATTTTTCTCCAACATCTGTCATAAACCCCACAGTAATCGTTATTGTCTCATTTTTTCTTTTTTTTAGGGCAGTGTCACTGGCCCTCTTATGTGGGACCCGAACCGGGGCCGCTGGCTTTCTAAGCCAGCGCTTAACCACTGTGCCACTCGGCCAGCCCTATTGTCTCACTTTAAACGTGCCCTTACTTTTTTTTTTTTTTTTTTTTTTGAGGGCAGTGTCACTGGCCCTCGGATGTATGACCTGAACTGGGGCCGCTGGATTCCTAAGCCAGCACTTAACCACTGTGCCACTTGGCCAGCCCAAACATGCCCTTACTTTTTTTTTTTTTTTTTTAAAGATTTTGTTGGGGAATTGGGGGAGGGGAACAGCGTTGGGGA
This sequence comes from Aselliscus stoliczkanus, assembly GCA_033961575.1. Lineage (NCBI taxonomy): Eukaryota > Metazoa > Chordata > Mammalia > Chiroptera > Hipposideridae > Aselliscus > Aselliscus stoliczkanus. Next base: position 52,502,676 of record CM066739.1, read on the forward strand.
ATCAGGGAAGAGGAACAGACAAGTTACTGTCTTTTTGTTCTTCAGTCTAGTCATACCCTTACTTTTAAGGACAAAGCCTTTTCCGTGTACCCACATCATCACTCTTTCTGGTGCCCTTCATTGCTTTGTGTAGACCCCAGACTCTCATCTCTGTCAATGTCCTTCTGCCTGGAGGACCTTTATTGATTCTTTTAGTGCAAATCTGCTGGCGATGAATTCTTTCGGCTTTTATAAGAGTCTTTACTTTCATTTTTGGAATGTAGTTTTGCTGGGTAAAGATTTGTAGATAGGTTACCCACCCTACCTAGTTCCATACTTTAAAGAACTATTCTATTTCCAACCTGCTTTTATGACAAGGGGTCTGCTGTCGTTCTTTGTTCCTCTGTATAAGATATTCTCTTTAGCACTGATTTCAGGCAGCCTGACTAAAATGTGCTTTGTTGTCGTTTTTGTTTGTGTTTTTTCATGTTTTTTGTGCATGGGATCCATTGAGCTCAGATATGTGTTTGCTCTCATCATCAAATTTGGAAAGCTATTCAGCTGTTATTTCTTCAAACCCTCATACTGCCCCCCTACCCCGCTCCACGGGCTTTCTTTGCAGACTCACGTACATGTAGATCAGCGGCTTGAAATTGTTCCTCAGCCACTGATGCTCTTTGTGGTTTTTCAATCTTTATTTTCCTCTATCTGTTTGATTTTGGATTGCTTCTGTTGCCACATCGTCAAGCTCACTAGTCTTTCCCCTGCATTGTCTGATCCATTGATAGCCCCACCCAGTACAGTTTTCCTTCCAAATGTCATGGTTTTCATTCCCAGAAGTTCGTTTTGGGAGGTATATGTGGACCATTGTCCCGTGGTGTGCCCAGTGGGTAGCTGTCTCAGGCAGCAGGGGAAGCCGGCTCTGTTACTCCATCTTTCTTCAGAGCAGAATTGCCCTGGGAGACATCTCATCTCCAGGTGTGTTTCCGGCTGTGCAGTCGCTGGTGACCCGTGGGTGACGTGCGTGGTGGCCCTGTGCTTGCCCCCCGTCTGTCCCGCCTTGGTGCGTTCTCCGCAGTGCCTCAGGCTTCTCCTGCCACGCGCTCTCCTGTATCCGGTGTTCGCCAGGCTGGAGTGGATGAGGCCGTGGCGGTGGGGGGAGGGGTCTTCTGCTTCGTCCCCCAGAGGAACCAGGTTTCACTGACAGGCCTCTCCTTCTGTCCTAGCTCGCAATGCCCTCGTGGTCGCCTTTGCTGCCCTGGTCGCCTACTCCTTCGAAGTGACCGGATACCAACCTTTTGTTCTAACTGGGAAGATTACCAAGGGACTCCCTCCAGTCCAGACCCCTCCCTTCTCAGCAGCCACTGCCAACAGGACAGTGTCCTTCACCGAGATGGTACAGGTGGGTAGAAACGGGGAGCCAGACCAGCTTGGTAGAGGCCGCAGTGGCCGCTGGGCCTGGTTCTGTACCCTGGATGCATCTGCTTAGTGACAGGGAGCTCTGGGCTCAGCCGGGACTGCTGAGTCCTTGGAAGCCGCCTCTCTGGGTGCAGGGACAGGCAGGAAAGGCCTCCATGTTGGACCCCATGTGTATCTTTCTGCCTCAAGCCCAGGGGTGGCCCTGATCCGTGACACTGGTGGGTACACAGGAGTTTGCTGTGTCTGCTCAGCGTCCTGTCCCTGGTGCAATGAGTGTGTGGGAGCGCACGGCCCTGGAATCCGCCCACTTGCTCTGCCAGACAAGGCAGGGCCGGTGTCTGCCTTGGCGGTCACTGCCTGGTTAGACCGCCCCCTCCTTCCCCAGAGGGCCACTCACCTGCCTGTCTCCTCTCCCAGGACATGGGGGCCGGGCTGGCCGTGGTGCCTCTGATGGGTCTCCTGGAGAGCATTGCAATTGCCAAGTCCTTTGGTAAGACGCCCACCGCCCACACCCCCCCTCGCGTCCCAGCCCAGAGCCCCCCATCTCGCTTGCCTACTTTCTTGCTTGCTATTCATCTGCTCGGATTTTTAAAAATTTGAATTTTTATCCAAGTAATACATGCTCATGGCTTTTTAAACATCTATAGCCGAAATGGATTTCTGCTATAATGAAAAGCCCCTTCCAGTGGTGGGGCTGTCCGTGGAAACATGAAGCTGCCTAAACATGTTGAAGCTGTCCTCTGAGTCCCTCCGCGTGAGCTGAGGCTGCTCAGCCCTTCACGTGTCCCCTCCCTTTCCTCTCAGGGCCGCGGTCTGCCCGCTTTGTCTTGTCCCCTGGATGGCCTTTTCATTCCGCTCTGTAACATGGTTCAGTCTCCCGACGTTCGGGAATAGGCTGATTCCAAGGGTTAACACCTAATAAGCGGCACATGTGTTATCACCACTATGTAACTTGTGTTTATTGCCCAGCCCAGATTGTGCTGGAATTAAATGTCCTTCTCCAAAGTTCCAGCATCTTGATCCTTACACTGTTCCAAGGAGACTCTTAACTAGTGTCCATGGTTGCCCAATGCCAGCCATCTCTCAAGGTCACACCGCATTTCAGTGTGTAATACGTCCAGCTCCCATCTTTCTTCATTTTTTTTGTTTTTCCTATTACCTCTTTTTGTTTTGTTTCATTGTTTTTGGGGGGTGGGGTATCTTGCAATTTACATCCTACAGCTTTTACTCATCTTGTTCATCATTACTTAGAAAACTTGCCACTTTCTTTAAAGGTCAGCTGATCTACCCTAATTTGTAAAGCTTGTGATTCTCTGAAATCAGGGCTCGGTAAACCACAGCCTAAGAATGGCTTTTATTTTTTTTTAATTTTTTTATTTTTTAGAGGGCAGTGTCACGGGCCCTCATGTGTGGGACCCGAACCGGGGCCCCTGGCCTCCCAAGCCAGCTCTTAACCACCGCGCCACTCGGCCGGCCCTAAGAATGGCTTTTACATTTTTAAATGTTTTGGGGGGAGAAATCTAAATAAAGGAGGTTGACAATTTGTGACCCATGAGCAGTATGAAATTCATCTTCAGCTTACAATTATGGTTCTGCTGGCCTTGCTGTCTGTGTATATGTTGTCTGCGGCAGCTTCGTGCTACAAGGGCGAGTTGAATGATTGCAACAGAGAGTGTGGCCCGCAAAGCCTAAAATATTTATAATCCTGCCCCTCCCCTCACCCCATGTGTCCTCCCAAATCTTCGCCTTCTCATCTCCCCGCCATGTGGCTCTGACTTCCTAGCCATCTTGGCTGGTAAGCAAACAGGTTTTTAGTTTAAACCTTTTCCCCGTACTGTAAAGGCAATATGTGTTTGTTGTAGAAAGTGTTGGCGTTGGGAAATGTGTAAAGAGAAAGAAATTGCTTGTAATTCTCCTCAGTCCCCAGTTAACTACTGTTAACATCCTGCTCTATGTTGTCTACGCTTTTTCTGAAACAGACACGGACCCCTATACACCTGCGTATGTGTGTGTGTTTTCTATGTGTTTATACACTTATACTTACAAACCGTACAATGCTGTAGGTAGAACTGCATAGCCTGTTTTTTTCACTCCATGAACATTTCCTTGGTGACACCATGTGTCTAGTAATAGTGTTTTTATTGTTCCTTCTCTTTAGCGTCTCAAAATAATTACCGCATCAACGCTAACCAGGAGCTGCTGGCCATCGGTAAGACCACAGTGTTGCTCCCACGACGTGTGGGCGTTTCTCTGCGTCCCACTCCAGTTGGGCCCTTTTGCAATATTAGCGTGGACTCATCCTCAGATTTCCCAGTGGTTCGGTTTAACCGCTCGGAGCAGTTGACAGCCGGTGTCTGTTCTTACTGAAGCTTATTGGGCGCCTGCTGTGTACCAGGCCCCAAGGTCTGTGGCCTGTTCTATGCCAGGGGTGCCTAGAACATTCCTCCTGGGGCAGATTGCTGATGAACGTGGCCAGGTGGAACCTCCGGTGAGCCTGCTGACTCCACGTGTCCCTGAGTGCCTTAGCCAGCCCCGTGGCCTCTGTCCAGGCTGGGCACGGGGGTTAGTGAAGTCCCCGGCAAGCCCCGGGCTGCCTGACTGGATAAGGCCTGTGCTGCTGTCATGCTTCGTTTTCTCCTGTCTTCATAACTCTGGCCTCTCTGGTGGTTTGTTTTGAGACCACAGTATGAATCTTAACTTCAGTTATCATTACTGGTTTTTTGTTTTTTTTTTGAGGGCAGTGTCACTGGCCCTCACACGTGGGATCCGAACCGGGGCCGCTGGCGTCCCAAGCCAGCTCCTAACCAACGCGCCACTCGGCCGGCCCTCATCACTGTTTTAATTTCGTGGATGCCAGGCCTTCCTGCCTTTACCCACACCCTCTATTGTGGCGGGCACAGGTCTCACCAGCGGCACTGCTTGGTTCCTTCCACCCAGGCGACTTCATGGCAGAGTTTAAGACCCCAGCCGCTGGGCTTCTCGACAGCAAAGGGCATGGGGACCCAGGACAGGCCGCACAGGGATGTTGCCGGCGCCCCTCTCTGAGCTCATGGTTGGTGGGGTGCTGCCTAGTTGGTCGGTGGAATTGGGGTGTCCTGCGGACTGCCCCAGGGAAGGTCTGTGATGCCTCCATGTGCCCACCAGTAAATGGTCCAAATGTGAGTTCTCAGAGCTTGTCATTTCCACCTCTACAATTAGCGCAAAGTCCTCTGCTGATGGTTATCAACCTAGACAGAAGTGACAAGCCAGGGACCGTCACAAAGCTGAGGCGTCTGAGGCAGACACGTTGGCCTTGAAGGCTGCTGTCCCCGCGGTGGCACAGGCCGTGCAGCTCGTGTCTAGCAGGAGGCTGGCACACACCCCACAGACTGCTGGTGCTGGGAGGGGCTGCCCGTCAGCAGCTTTGCACAGAGCTGGCGCTCGAGACCAGTGGAGTTGGTGTAAAAGAACCACGCGTGGTCAGTGCACGGCTTTTGCCACAGCTGCTGACGCCTGGCCTGCTTTCCACGGGAGGGCCTGGCTCTGGGCGAGCCTTGCCTCAAGCTGAACCTGGGACCCTGTTGTGGGCTCTGTGGAAGTGGGGGGACCATGGTCTTTGTGAAGTCCCCAGATGAGATGGATGCCGGCGGGCCAGTTGTGATAAACGTGGGCTCATTAGCTTGGTTCTTAGGTCCCAACCAGCCCCGGGCAGGGTTCTGTCCAGTGTGGGTTAGTCAGCGTCACATGGGGAAGACAGCTTACTAGCCATGACCTTCGGCCCGCCAACTTGGTGGACTACGGTGGACAGCAGCTGACTTCCCGGCACTTTGGGCCCGCCTGTGGACACTTGCCTTACACGGCCGTGCCCTGTCTTGGGGAGGTGGGTTCCTGTCTCTGTCAAACGTGGGCAGAAGGCATGTTCCGCTCACACGGGCAAGGCCGGTCAGAGTTCTGTTAAAGCCAGAGAGCAAGACTCATCCTCGGCGAGCTCGGCAGAGGCCCTGGTTGGTCCTCCGTGAGCGAGAGCGAGTGCTTCAGACCTGGGATGTCCCCCGGCGACCCCTCCCACCTCCTGTCCTCCCGTTGCCTTCTGGTGTTGCCTGCCTTCTCCTGCCGCCTCCATCCCCTTTTCCCTCTGTTGTACGCTCCCTCCCTCCCTTATAAAGCTGCCTTTTCTATTTTCCCGCAGGCCTGACCAACGTGCTGGGCTCCTTCCTCTCTTCCTACCCGGTCACCGGCAGCTTTGGACGGTGAGTGACCACCTTCCTTCCCAGTGTCTCTGGGGAGGCCCAGCCGAGGCGCCAGGGTCCTGCTCCAGCTGGAAGAACCAGCTGCCCCTCGCTGGGCCCTGCCCACGTCCCTCACTGTTGTATTCTCCAGGTTACAAGTCTGCCCTTTGGGGCTGCCAGTGGCCCTTGGCCAGCTGGTGTGGCATCAGTGGGGCAGCAGGAGGGGTTCGCCCTGCTTTGCTTCAGCATCTCATTGGTTTCCTTCACGCCCACACATGGCGCTGCAGATTAATACTGAATAGTTCAAGGGCATCAGGTGTCCCCAGCGCCTTGGTGCCAGGGCTTCCTGGGGAAAGGGCGTGGGCCAGCGCTGGGTCCACCGTGGCCTGGCTGTAGGGCGTTCTGTGGGGCTGGCGGGCGGGACTGGAGATGACCTGGGGGAGCAGAGCAAAGGAGGTGTCTGGCCAGGGCCCGAGTCCCCAGAACCGCTGACCCTGCCTGTGTGACATCCCTGAACCACTGCATCTGAGGGACACACTGGCCCACTTCCCCGCACCTCGGGGTCCTCGTCTGTAAAATGGGAATTGTAATGGGCCTACCTCAGAGCTCTGTGGAGGATTAAATGAAAAGCACGTAGGACGATGCCGGGGATGTGGTAGGTTGCCATGTTAATGTTTGAAGTAAAACCTCTCCCCATGTATTCCATTTTACTTCCCACATGTCTTGTTGGCATAAGTAGATCACAAGCCTATTCAGGTAAGAGCATGTGTCTGTACCCCCAGAGTCTACACAGCCTTGCATATAGAGGGCACTGAAAACATTTGTGGCTATTTAACTAACGAGTGAAATTTCTGCCTGACTCCATGAACGGTGACTTAGTAGAAGGCTTTTCCATGGGGGTGTGCAGACAGACAAGCTTTACTCCCTGAGGAAACATAGTTGGCCCAAGGTCAAGGTTAAGGGTTATTAAGAGGTGCAAACGAGGCTGAGGCCTGCGCTGTTGGAGTCACGTCCCAGCTCCTTTGTCGTCTTCATGGCGGCAGAGGGCCGACACTTCGGCAGAGAAAGCCTTCCTGGCATCTGGTCTGAATGCAGTTTTCCAAACAGGCCGTACGAGAAAGGAACGTCGAAAAAGGAGCAAAACCAACTTCCAGATTCCAGCACCAGAGAAATCCCTGTTTAGACCTTGGTGTTTCTCCTTTCGGTCCATATGGATAGACATATACGTGTGTGTGTGTGTGTGTGTGTGTGTGTGTGTGTGTGTGTGTGTGTCTGCATAGGTGATGTATGATCAAACAATATGGTGAATATTTAAATAAAAAAATGTATTACGGTAAACTACACATTGCCATTAATCCCCTTAAAGTACTTCCCCTCGCTTTGAACACACTTATCCCATCATCCTTCCGCTTTCTGAGGCAGTCCTGGAAGTCCTCTTCTGTGTCTTAAGGTGCACTGTCCAGGCTGCCTCAGTGTCCTGAATCGATTCAAAATATCTACCTTTCATGGCGCTTTTGACTTCAGGGAAGAGTCAGAAGTTGCACAGTGCCAGATCCCCTGAATGAGGTGGATGAGGACACACCGTGATGTTATCTGACAGAAATCGCTGTACCAGAAGCGACGTGTGACATGGAGCCTTTCCATTGTGATCACAAATACAGTGACTGCTGCTGCCGAGTTCCATCCAACAGAAAGGCCGGGATCTTCTATACGGGAAGTGGAGGGGCCAGCCGAGTGGCTCAGTTGGTTAAGAGCTCACTCAAGAGTGGGAGCTGAGCTCTGAGCAGCAGCAGTTCGATGCCCAGCCTGAGTTGAGCAGCCGCTGAGCTGCCAACAGGTGGCAGGATGGCTCAGCTTGCAAACAAAACAAAATAAAATGGGAAGGGGTGCATCGAACCTTAGTAATTGTGTATGACAAGTTTCAACTTGTTCAGTGCAGTCAGTCCGGTGTGAGCTAGGTTGGGAGAAGGTGTGTTTTATTTTTTATTATTATTATTTTTTTTTTTTGAGGGCAGTGTCACTGGGACCTGAATCCCGGCCGCTGGCTTCCCAAGCCAGCGCTTAACCACCACGCCACTCGGCTGGCCCCTGATATCATTAATTTCTGTTCAATAAAAATTACGGTGTGTCCTCATTTACCTTATTCACTGGATCTGGCTTCGTGTGACTTCTTACTCTTCCCCAAAGTCAAAATGATTCAGGATATGGAGGCAGCCATGACAGTACAACTAAAGACACTCACGAAAGAGGACTTCCAGAACTGCTTCAGAAAGTGGGAAGAATGACGGGATAAATGTGTTCAAATCTGGGGGAGTATTTTGAGGGGGATTAATGGCAACGTGTCTTTCACTGTAATAAATTTTTTTTTTTTAAAGATTTTATTGGGGAATTGGGGGAGGGGAACAGCGTTGGGGAATCAGGGAAGGGGAATAGACAAGTTGCTGTCTTTTTGTTCTTCAGTCTAGTTGCGGAGGACGTTGCTTCACTGACCCATGTTGGTATCATCATTGTGCTCTTCCCGGATGAGGCAGATCGGTCGCCGGCCTCTGGATGGTCGCTCACTGTGGCTATTGGCAGCTCACGCTGGCTGCCGGCCACTCACTGTAGCCTATGGCAGCCCACTGCAGCAGGGGCTGCAGCCTACACAGTCGCCGGGGCTCACAGCCCAGCTCCAGGTGGAGCTGTTGTTAGCTGTAGAGGGCAGTGTCACTGGCCCTCATATGTGGGATCCAAACCGGGGCCTCTGGCATCCCCAAACCAGCTCTTAACCAATGTGCCATTCGGCTGGCCCATAAAATTTTTTAAATTTAGACATTCACCACATTGTTTGATCACACCTCGTATGCATTAGGTGGGGTTCCCCACACTTGACAGCATCGCCAGCAACTTTCCGAAAAGATAAGCACCTCCGTCATCATTTCTTTCCTTTTTATTTTTTTTTTTGAGGGCAGTGTCACTGGCCCTCATATGTGGGACCCGAATCGGGGCCGCTGGCTTCCAAAGCCAGCGCTTAACCACCGCGCCACTCGGCCGGCCCTCCGTCATCATTTCTGATGACAGTGGGAACCCCATTGTGTATTATTTTTCCGGATCTGCCGTAACAGAACACAGACGGGGTAGCTTCAACCACAGACACTTGTTTCCTCACAATCGGAGCCCGAGATCAGGATGCGGGCGGGTTGTCATTTCCTGAGGCCTCTGGCCTTGGCCCGCAGAGGGCCACCTCCCGCGTGCAGTCTTTCCTCTGTGTGTGCATCCTCGTGTCTGATCTCCTTTTCTCATAAGGACGCTAGGCAGGTTGGATTAAGAGCTTTGCCTTGACTTAGTTACCTCGTTAAAGGTCCTGCCCCCAAATAGTCACATTCTGAGGAGCTGGGCGTGAGGACTGCAAGGATTTGGGGTGGGGGGGCACAGTTTAGCCTGTGACAGGGAGTTGGATTCAACGAGCCTGTTGGATGTTTGGATTTACGACCAGGCCTCTCTTGGATGTGCCCATGAGTGGTTTCAAGTTTTGTGAAGATCCAGGAAATCCCCCTCTGGTGACAGGACCGGGAAGCTCCTTTGTGTTCCCCGGCCACATGCTGATGTGGGTGGGGCCTGATGTCCCCCCTGGTGCCTGCCCCGTGGCGCGTGGCGCCCGTCCTGGACCACCTGCTCCCTCAGCCACTGACTCGTCTCTGTTGCTTTCCAGGACAGCCGTGAATGCCCAGTCAGGGGTGTGCACCCCAGCGGGGGGCCTGCTGACAGGTGAGCACCCCCCCACACTGTGCTCTCCTTGTGCTATGGCTGTGCGCTGGGGGAAAGGGGAAGGGGACTGTGGTGCAGTCGGCTCCGGCACCTGGCTGTGTCCCCAAGTGCAGGACTGGGCCCCCCAGGCAGACTCCTCGCTCGCGGGGTGGGAGTCGGGGTGACAAGGCCCAGAGGTCACTGGTGCCCGCGCCCCGCAGGAGTCCTGGTGCTGCTGGCGCTGGACTACCTGACCTCACTCTTCTACTACATCCCGAAGGCCGCGCTGGCGGCCGTGATCATCATGGCCGTGGCCCCGCTGTTTGACATCAAGGTTGTCGGGACGCTCTGGCGCGTGAAAAGTATGTATTTCCTCACCTGTCAGCGTGAGGTCGTTGGTTGTTCCCCCACCGCCTTCCCCAAGCCCCACGGGGGCTTGAGCTGGAGGCTCACGCAGCTCTGGGGGGTGGCAGGGTGGTGCCCTGGTCCCGGCTGCCTGGGAGGGGGCCTCCCCCCTCCCCACCTGGCACCTGCCAGGGAGGGACGGGGACACCGGGATGGCCTGCAGGGACCAATGTCACAGCTCCCCTGTGTCCACCAGTCACAGTGGCTCAAGGATTCCCTGGACGTGACAAGTTTTTGTTTCCTTTTGTTCAACGAAGCAATTCAGGCATTTGCCTAGCTTACCGGCTTCTTTCTGGCCAGCCCCCCTCCAGTTACCAAGTGAAAGGAACAATGTCTTTATCCCGTGCCAGGGCCTTTCGTATGTCATGGCAGCCCATCTTTGAACAGCCCCATGCTCTGGCCCTCGGCGCCGAGGCCCAGGGAGGGTGGGGGCCTGTCTGAGTGACGTGTGGGGGTTCAGATCCAGGACTGACCCCCAGCCCGCCCGCTTTACCCAGGACACCTCCTCCTGCAGCTCAGAGAAGTCACGAGTCTCGTCTAAGGAGTCCCATGTGGTCTGGGATGGGGGCGGGGGTCACGTGGTCTCTGGGCTCCCCACTTCTCAGGGCTCCCCGCTTGGGGCCCGTGCCCAAGTCCCTTCTTCCTTGGTCCCTGTGGGCCTCCTCCCCGAGGGCAGGGAGCCTGGGCCCCGCCAGGCAGGTCTCAGTGGGCCCTCAGCTCAGGCAGGGGATTCTCTGCCTCTGACACGTCCCCGAGCAGGTGTGACCCCCGGCAGCATCAGTCTCCGAGTCCCTGGGTCCTCAGACAGGGGCCCCTGAGGGCTGCTTAAGGTCCTTGAGAGCTTTGCACGTTCCGTGAAAAGGCACGCGTCATCTACTGATGGTCAGGGAGCTCGGCGTGCAAGGGCTGCCCCTCAGCCAGGCCCTCTCTCCCAGGGCTGGACTTGCTGCCTCTCTGTGCGACGTTCCTGCTGTGCTTCTGGGAGATCCAGTATGGCATCCTGGCCGGGACCCTGGTGTCTGCGCTGATTCTCCTGCACTCCGTGGCCAGACCCCACATGCAGGTGCCAGCCCACCTGGGCTCCCCGAGGGCCTCCACGGCCCTCAGGCCCAGAGGGATGAAAGGGGCGCTGGGCAGGACCCTCAGCTCTGCATTTTGAGCTTCCAGTATGATTGTGGTCTGCGGCCGGCCAAGTGACCATTCACCTAGTGGACAGGAGTAACCCTCTTGTTATAAACCACAGAGCCCTCCTGCTGCACGGGGCAGGGGGCGCATAGTGGGGTGAGGGCTTGTGCCAGCTCTGCACCCCCACTCCAAGCCTGGCAGAGCTGCTCCACCTGACTTGCCTCCAGGACTCACTGGAATCGCCCCTCCCACTGTCCCCAGGTGTCTGAGGGTCCAGTGCTGGTCCTGCAGCCCGCCAGCGGCCTACACTTCCCTGCAGTTGAGACTCTCCGGGAGGCGATACTGAGCCAGGCTCTGGAAGGTATCTGGCCAGGGCAGGGTTGGCTGTGGCCACTGCCCAGCTGCCCCGACCCTCTCTGCATCCAGTCTGCTCCTGCAGGACCCCAAGGCCCTGCTCCCGGTGGTCAGGGAGTCCAGGAGGTCTGAGGTCTGGGGTGTCTCAGCAGCGTCCCCCTTGGCCAGGTCTGCCCTTCTCATTCCAGTGGGTGCCCATTGTCTGTGTGCAGCAAGGGTGGCTGTTCCCCAACATTTGTCCCCAAGGACACACTCATTCCGGGAGTTGATATTTCGGGAGAAAAGGGGTCTGTTCTCCCTCTGAACGAAACTCACTGCTGTCTTAGTTCCCTACTGGGGCATGGAGGTCTCGATGGCCTTGCTCTGCCACGCGCCCCTGGCCAGGGCCTCCTCTGCCCGGTGTGACCTGGCATGTGCCTGTCTCTGCAGTGTCCCCCCCACGCTGTGTGGTCCTGGAGTGCAGCCACGTTTGCAGCATCGACTACACGGTGGTGCTAGGGCTTGGGGAGCTCCTGGAAGACTTCCAGAGGCAGGGCGTCACTCTCGCCTTCGTCGGCCTGCAGGTGGGTGTCCCAACACAGCTGGCACTTGTCACTCAAACCGGCCCGTGAAGTCAGCGTTATGATCATCCCCATGGTGAGACAAGGGTGCGGAGGCCCAGAGAAGCAGAGTAACCTGCCCAAGGTCACACAGCAGGGATGGCGGCCAGGTTTCGGACTCATGGCGTCTGGCTGCAGAGCTCTGTTTGTAACCATTCCATTCTGTGTCGTCTTTGCAGGGCACTCGTGTGTGCGTTGGAGAATATTTATTGAAACAGTATTCCTCTTCCAGCATTTCCCGAGGACTCCCCTTGTCTCCGTTTGCCTGGGTGAAGGGGAAGTGGCACCTTCCCAGAGACCCTGATAGAGCCTGTGACGAGGCCACTGGGCTTTGGGGCTGGGGGACCATGTGTCATAGCAGGAGCGTCCCCGCCTGGAATTAACATGTGTCTGTCCCTCAGGTCCCCGTTCTCCGTGTCTTGCTGTCTGCTGACCTGAAGGGCGTCCAGTGCTTCTCCACCCTGGAAGACGCAGGTGGGTGCAGGCAGGCACTGGACAGGGTGGAGACAGCCTGCAGGGTCAGCGTGGTGCACAGAGCCCTGGGAGAGTGGAGGGGCGGACGCTCGAGTCTGAAAGTGGGGAGCGTGAGGATGGTGGGTAGGCAGTGCGCACGGTTCTAGAGGGCCTTCGGGTGCTGGGGCTTTATTTTTTAGGGGTGTGCATGTCTTTAGCTGAGGTTCAGCTCACATACAGTGAAATGCACAGAGCTTAAATGTCAGCTGGCTTTTGACAGATGGATCCAGCTGGCGTCCCCCCGTCAGGATATAGAACGTTTCCATCATTCCAGAAAGCCCCCTCGCCCCTTTCCAGTGACCCCCACGAGGGTGGCCTCTTCTGTTTCCTCCAACATAGTTAGCACTGCCTCTTCTAGAACTTCCTACAGATGGGGGCGCAGGGCTCTCTGGGTCCGGCTTCCGCCCAGCATGTGTCTGAGACTCACCCATGTTGTTGCTGGAAGCAGCTCGAACGCTGACCCACAGAAGGCGGGTGAGCTAGCGGCGCCCCAGCCACAGGATGGAGCCCGTCAGACAGGGTCACTGTGGGCGGAAAGGGGTGCGTTGCTGGCAGGGACATGGACGAAAGCTGGCCCGGGGCTGGCACACAGCCTGGGGATCACAGCTCTGTGCACCGGGACCCTGAAATGCCAGCCTTCCATCACGTCCCGGGAGCGGAGCCATCCTCACTTCCGCTTTTTTATGGCTTTGTCTCCCCACCTTGTCTTTTCTGCAGAGAAATACCTGAATCAGGAAGCGGAGCCCCTGCCCTACAACATCAGGGACGATTCTGCCCCGGAACATAAGGTCGCCCTGTTGAAGGCCTGACTGGGCCACCGGTGGGCGCGCGGTGTTTGGACTGTCTCGCAGCAGTCCTTGTCACCGTGAAGCCGGATGCCGCCTCGTAAAAGCACTGGCCTGAGGGTCTGAGAAAGCCGGAGCAGGCGACCCCAGGGGAGGGCGGAGGAAATCGGGCGACCAGACCCACAGGTGGGGTGATTGAACAGTTACCTCCCTACCTTTCTGGGGTGCAAGACCTCTTCTTAAGAGTGGTTTGGAGAGTCTTTTAGAATGACAGACCACGGGACAAAGGAAGGAGCAGGGACTTCAGCCCCATCTGGGGGGCAGTCTTCGCAGCCCAGCATCTTCCTGGGTTGTGGGGGAGGGGGAAGTGCGGTCGGGGTTCCCAGAGGTGGGTTCTGATCCTGAAGGTGGCATCTGCGCTGTTCTGGGAAGAAAACCAAGGCGTGCCAAACGACTCAAAGTGTCTGCTAAAAATGATTTTGTTGTATTGTTTTAAATTAGAAAAGTCATAGCTTTGGTGTTTTTGTAAAAGTCATGAATGGCTTATTGTAAAAACTACAGGAGACCACGCCTCCCCGGCCCTGTGGGTCGGTGATGGCTCCGGACCCCTCCCTCCAGTGCGCACACCTGGCTGCCCGTTAGCATGTGGTGTGTGCTCAGCCCCATGTAAGTGGGATCGCGTCATCCATGGTGCTCTGTAACCCACATTTCTGTGCAGTCAGTACTGTGAGTTATTTATTGTGATAATAAATAGAGAAGACGTGATTCTTCGTGATTGTCTGGTGTTTTTTTTTTTTTTAGCTGAGCCATCCTGCCACCTGTTGGCAGCTCAAATGCAACTCAGCTCGGGCTGAGCCTCGAACTGCTGTTGCTCAGAGCTCAGCTCGCACTCTTGAGCCAGCTCTTAACCAACTGAGCCACTCGGCCGGCCCTTCACCTCAGTCTTCACATGTACACCCCCTCACGTGTCACTCTGAGGAGGCTGTGCTCCTGGACTGGCTTTGAGAAAGGGCTCACTGTGCACCAGGGCCCACCAGGGTCCCCGCCGAGCCCCGTTCTGCCTGGCCATCCCAGCCAATATCTGAGCACGGCGAGGGCGCAGGCTGCCCATAAGACTCGAGTCTTTTCCAGGCTCCCACCCCCGCCCTCTGGTCTTCCTCCTTCTGGGCCCCTTCCAGACCAACCATCTGAACCATTCACCCCGTCTGAGCCTGCGTGTCCTTACCTCGGGCAGCTTCTCTTTCTGCACGAAGCGAGTGTGTCCTGAGGCTCTGCCCGTGGGGCCACCCTTGCCCAGGGCCGATGGGAGCAGCGGTCCAATTGAGGCCTGCGCCCACACACCAAGCCCAGCCGTTCTGGAACCGAGAGCCCGTCGCATTCACGGAGCTGGACAGATGGACCCTCTGTGGCGGGACCTCGGCGCTATCAGCCTCACCGTCTATGGCGGCACACCCTCCACGACGCAGCAGCTCCGCTTCTCAGACCCACGCTAACAGAACGGCTCGTCTCCAGGGAAGCAGGCCCAGGGATGTTTATCACGACCTTAAGCCAGGGACCTATGTAAATGTGTTGATGCGGTGGATTAAACTCACCCATTGGCTGGTGTGGTGCTCACAGCTGACCGACGAGGTAATGGTGTCAGCGACACCGCGCTTCTCCCTGTACTGAGTACGGCCGTGTGACTGACAGCAGGTCAGTGGTGTCTGGTGTGAGTGCATTGTGTCCCGCCCCCTATGGTTCATATGCTGAGTCCTAAACCCCAGGACCTCAGAATGGGACCTTATGTGGAAATGGGGTCCTTGTAGATGAAATCAGTTAAGACGAGGTTCTAGTGGAGGAGCGTGGTCCTGACCCACTGGCTGGTGTCCTTGTGCAAAGGGGGAAGTTGGACAGAAGGCGTTTGGGCAGCAAGCCTGTGAGGTCGGAGGCGAGAGGGGTGATGCTCCCACAAGACAGGGACCACCAGAAGCCAGGAGGCAGCCCGAGAGCGGATATTCCCTCACAGCCCTCAGCCCTCGGAAGGGGCCGACCTGACGCACTCCCAGATCTGCGACCTGCCCTCAGGACTGCGACAGTAAATGCCTGTTGGGTAAGCCCCCCGGTGCGCACTGCTTCGTGACAGCAGCCCCGACAAGCTCATACAGCAGATGAGGACTGCTGTGCCATTTCTAAGCCTGACTTTTAATGGAGCCTTCCACGCTCTCCCCTCCAAGCGCTTAGTCCCTTTCTGGCCGGCTTGCACAGAGGTGACCTCCGGCTGCCCTTGGAAGCCACATACTGAGAATGGCAGTTGGGTCAGCTGGAGTGGATGGGCACCTGCGCCCTGTACACCGGCCAGCAGTGTCATGTGGGGCAGAAGCATGCTCTGAGTGCACCCTTGTTATAGCGGAGCCCTGGTTACACAGGTGACAATGTGGACCTTCCAACGAAAAGGCAGTGCAAGCCACACATGGGGGCCCCAGGGAGCCGATTCTAGGAGCTGCACTGAAACAGTGAGAAGAGACAAGTGAAATGAACGTACAAAGCTCATTCAATCCATTAACCCCGAATTCTATCTTTTCCACATGTAATCTACATAAAACTTACCAATGAGATGTTTTCCTTTTTTTTTTCCCTTTTGGTACCCAACCTTTGAAACCTGGTGTGACCTGTACACTCACAGCTCAGTGCCACCTGTGTCACGTGGCTGCCCTACTGGACCACCCAGGTCTAGAATGTCCCAATCTAACACGGTTGGGAAGTTACATGTTTCTCTGAGCTTATGCCTGTGTGTGTCTCCGCTGGAACTCTGGAGGGAGTTGTGAGAAGCTCGGACAGGCGCGACGGGCTCAGAGAGAATGCCATTTGAGCTCAGCTGTCCCGATTACTCAACAGGTGATGTTGGGCAAATTGTCTCCCTGATGCTTTACTTCTGTACCCCCCTGCCCTCCCCCCAAGGGCTCGTTGCACAGCTTAAAGGGAGGGAAAGGCTAAGGGCCTGCTGTGAAGTCGCTGCTGTTGTGAACGGGACCTGCTCGCATTCTATTTGCCCCCCATGCTTACCCCACCTCTGTCCTGCATAAACTGCATATCTGAGGCCCGTCAGGGAGCTGACCTGTAAGGTCTGGCCTCACTCAAAAGCGTGTCTTTGGAGACGTTACCCAGGCAGGAGCCGCTGGCGCAGAACCCTGATGATGGAGACAGGGAGCGTGGGGACTCAGGCTGCAAAGCCAGCACCTTGCGCCTCCCATGCCCCAGAATGCCACAGGGCGGGGATGCCGAGTGACTGCTCTGTCACGCCTACCCTACAGCCTGAAGCTGCTCCGGACCAACGAGTGCCCTTGGTGCCACCGGCGCCGTGAGGCAGCATCTGCGTGCCTGTGGCCATGGCCTGCAGGCCCCATGCCCAGAGAGGCCTCCTTGCGGGCAGGGGAGGCAGGGCGCGCCCTGCGAGCCGACCTTGCCCTTGGAGCAGGCACCGCCATCTTTCTTTTTAAAAAGTCTGCCAGGCACAGGGCTAACCTGGAAGTTGATTATTTTCATAAAATGTTTTGTGTAGTGCTACCTACTTTTGTACACTCAGCTACTTGACTGTAAATTCAGAGTCTGTGCCCCCTGACCCCCATTTAAAATAATGTTGATCCTCTGGAAGGACCTAAGTTTTTCCAAATCATACGAATGTTGGTGTGGCTCCAAAGCCCCCGTGGAGCTGGTGCCTATAGTGGGCCGAATTGTATCCCTTAAAACGTATGTTGAGGGCCGGCCGAGTGGCACGGTGGTTAAGCGCTGGCTTGGGAAGCCAGCGGCCTCGGTTCAGTCCCACATATGAGGGCCGGTGACACTGCCCTCAAAAAACAACAAACAAAAAAAACGTATGTTGAATTCTTGACCCTGGTATCTGTGAAACGTGACCTTATTTGAAAATTGGGTCTTTGCAGATTAATTAAAGTTCAGATCAGGTCATTCTGGATCAGGGTGGACCCCTCAATCTGATGGCTGGTGTCCTTATAAGAAGAGATGACAGAGACACACATGCGGCGACACGGGAGTCAGGGCCATTCAGCTGCGCCCGCCTAGATAAGAAGCAATCGCGGTTCTTGCTTAAGGGCTGTTCTGTCTGTCGGCCAGCAGCCCCACGTGGGTGCCCCCCCGTGCCCACGCAGGACGTGTTGGGCCCCCGCTGTTTTAACCTGGGAACATCTGATGCTGGGAGAGAGTTCACTCCATGGGGTCAACAGAGCAGGATCCGCAGTCAAGAAAATCCAGGCCCAGAAATTGGGCTCCCACAGCCAAACCTAGTACCCACGTGAGCGACTTGACTGCCACGTCCTAGTCACATAGACGCATCGCCGTTCTGCAGGGAAAACTGCAGCCGAGATCAGCTCTGACGGAGGCTGGTAAGGAGATGCAGTTGCGGCCGGGGACTACAGGCCCCTGGTATTGACGTGGCTCAGAATCAATAGGAGCCTTTTGTGCCGCCTGCCTGGTCACACAGCCCTGCTCTGAGATGGCTGGGTGCCTCGAACTGGCCAGGGCCATGGAACCGAGCCACCTGGCAGCGGCCCTGTGCCTCCCTCACAGGGACCCTTGTTCTCAGCCTCCCACCACACTTACCCTCCCTGCAAAGCGCGCCTCCCTGTTGGCCTCACTGTGGCTGAAAGCATCCTTCCAGCAGGGACCCCAGGATTTTTCAGATGTGCAGACAAGGACTCAGGGTGGCCAACAAGTTGTGTTTGGGGCACCTTGGAGAATCCACTCTACGAACACTGATAATTGTAATGACAAGATCAAGGGAATTTCAGATGATCCAACATCCATGGCGCCAGGAAGACATCCCACGCCAGGTTTGGCAGTGGGGAGGGTGTGGCTCAGTTGAGGGGCTCCTCTGCTGATGTCACACAGCTGACTGGGGCATAGTGACCGGGCAGCCTTGCCCCAGGCCGACCTTCCACCGGGAGCCGGGCCCTTTGTGAACACTGGGCCGAAAAGAGGAACTGCCCAGACTCAAGCCTGCAGCGTCCACATCACCATCTTTGTAGGGACAGAGCTGGAGGTGGCGCCACCTGAAACCTTTCGTCAAGTCCTCTGTCTTCATTGTCCCCTCCTTTTATCCCATGACCCCACCCTCCTCTTCCTGGCTCAGCCCCACAACCTAAACCGCAGCTGCCATTGTCCTTGTATTTTGTTATTTTCAATTACATCAGACCGTGTGTTTTATTTATATGTTATACTTTTTATTTTATTTTAAAACACTCTGTGAGTATTTCAATGCACACATTTATCGCCAGGGGAGAAAGGTCTTCTCTGACATCTTTGTTTTGTGTTTATTTGGCGCACCCATGAGTTTTGGCTGGGTTCTCTGGGTTGCTGACCGTCCTTATGGTTTAGCCGTTCTGTCGAAGGGGCCATTTACCACTAGGTTCTCCGCACCCAGAGGTGGACAGTGTCCACAACCTCTCCTTTTTTATGGAACACTTGGTGGTTAGTTCTGCACCTGTCAAAACAGGATGTTCACGGGGCTGGCCGAGTGGCTCATTTGGTTAAGAGTTGGCTTAGAGCTTGAGCTCTGAGCAACAGGGCAGCTGGTTCGATTCCCCCATGGGCCAGTGAACGCTGCACCTGAGCTGAGCTGTCCCCGAGCTGCCAACAGGTGGCAGGATGACTCAGCTGGTGTAACAACAAGATTGCCTGTTTGATGGTGTGCTATGTCCACCTGCAACTAAGACTGAACTCAGCACCTTGAGCTGAGCTATTGCCCGGATGGCTCAGTGGATAGGGCATGTGCTCTTAACAACAAGGCTGCTGATTTGAATCCCGCATGGGATGGTGGTTACGCCCACCCGCAACTAAGATAGAATACAGCACCTTGAGCTTAGAGGCCACGAGCTGCTGATGGGAAGCCAGATAGCGACCTGCGCCCTCCACAACGAAGATTAAAGAACAACAACTTGGGGCCAGCCGAGTGGCGCGGTGGTTGGGCGCTGGCTTGGGGGGCCAGTGGCCCCGGTTTGGGTCCCACATGTGAGGTCCAATGACACTGCCCTCAAAAAAAAAAAAAAGAACAACAACAACTTGGCCGGTCCTCTTCCGCAATTCCCCAACACGGTTCCCCTCCTCCAATTCCCCAATAAAATCTTCAAAAACAACAACAACAACAACAACAATAGGGGGCCGGCCAAGTGGCTCAGTTGGTTAAGAGCTTGCTCAAGAGTGCGACCTGAGCTCTGAGCAACAGCAGTTCGATGCCCAGCCCGAGCTGAGCAGTTGCTGGCTGCCGACAGGTGGCAGGATGGCTTAGCTAAACAAAACGAAAACAAAAACAAAAAACCAACAGAATGTTCACGCTGACCACACCACGTACAGATTTAGGATGTCACAGCCACCTTCTCTGGGTGGGCTTCATCTCTGGTGGTTGTAAGTGTCCTCTAAAGTCCATGCCCGGACATGCACCTTACAGCCACAGGCCAGGGTTGGCTACATTCTGATAGTCATACTTCCTCTGCTGGCCCCTCAGTGACTCCCTGATACTTTGGGAAAGGCCTGGAGTTCTGTTCTGACAGGCACACGGGTGTTGCTGAATGAGGGCTCGCTGCCGGACAGGCATAGGAGCCAATACCATGGCATCTGCTTTTTTTTTTTTTTTTAAGATTTTATTGGGGAATTGGGGGAGGGGAACAGACAAGTTGCTGTCTTTTTGTTCTTCAGTCTAGTTGTGGAGGATGTTGCTTCACTGGCCCATGTTGATATCGTCATTGCGCTCTTCCCGGATGAGGCAGATTGGTCGCCGGCCTCTGGATGTCGCTCACCGCAGCTACTGGCCACTCACGCTGGCTGCCGGCCACTCACTGTAGCCTATGGCAGCCCCACTGCATCAGGGGCTGAAGCCTACACTGTCGCCGAGGCTCACAGCCCAGCTCCAGGTGGAGCTGTTGTTAGCTGTAGAGGGCAGTGTCACTGGCCCTCATATGTGGGATCCAAACCGGGGCCGCTGGCATCCCAAGCCAGCTCTTAACCTATGTGCCACTTGGCTGACCCCCATGGCATCTGCTTTTGAGAAGAGAGTTTTATTGCGAGGACGTCAGGCAAGGAGACAGGAGGCAGGGCTCAAACCTGTCTCCCGGATCCGGGGTTCGGTTTTCAGGGGTTTCAGCACCGGGTCTTCCTGGACAGCAGACCCTTCACTTCCGAAAGGGACCCAGCGTTCAGGTTCCCACCGTGTTCCGGTCCTGTGGTTCCATGCGGGGTGCGGTTAAGGGTTCATGTGTCCCTCGTGAGCAGTGTTCACAAATGTTACTTGTACGTGGGGTAAACTTTGGTTTCAGATCTTGTTAGAAACAGGATAGGACCAGTTTGAGCTGGTTCTGCAGTTATACGGAGTCCACAAGCTGCCACTGCTCCTTAGAGCACATACAGGAGGTGCCACTTAGTCTGGACAGGGTCTGAGTTTTGGCCTATGCTACGCTGGACACAGCTGAGCTCTGTGGGTGTTCCCCCAAGCCTACTGGGTGGCAGTGACAGTTTGGGGCAGGGTTGGGCTCTCCCTTCACTTGCAGCGCCCGCAGAGGAATCCCATCGTGGAGTGTATTTGAGTTCTGGTTTCTGACAGAGCCCCCTGGGTTCTGACAGTCGTGGATGTGGCCCGGATCCCAGCTGAACTAGACAGTGGGTGTGGCTGGTTGTGCATTGGGGTTTGTGCCTACGCAGGCTGCCAATGTAAAGGAGATAATGCTGGGGGACCGGTGCTAAGTGCCCCCTAAGCACTGTCCAGGCTCAGATATTGATGCTAGGATGGAACAGCTGGGAGGAGGCATTCTGCCAGGGGCGCCATGTGGGAGGGAACCCTAAGAAGGACTGAGCTTGCTGTTTGCAGTCCAGAGGAAGGACAGTGAGACTGGGCTGTGTGGGCAAGGAGGAAAGAGTCGGAGAGGTGGGCGGGGCAGGAACCCAGCCTGGTGTTTTGTGTGTTTTTAAAGATTTTATTGGGGAATTGGGGGAGGGGAACAGTGTTGGTAAATTGGGGAAGGGGACCGGCCAAGTTGTTGTTCTTCAATCTTTGTTGTGGAGGGCGCCAGTCGCCATCTGGCTTCCCGTCAGCAGCTCATGGCTTCTAAGCTCAAGGTGCTATGTTTGATCTTAGTTGCGGGTGGGCGTAGCCACCATTCCATGTGGGAGTTGAACCCAGCAGCCTTGTTGTTAAGAGCGCACGCTCTATCCGCTGAGCCATCCAGGCAGCAGCTCAGCTCAAGGTGCTGAATTCAGTCTTAGTTTCAGGTGGGCGTTGCCCACCATCAAATAGGCAGTCTTGTTGTTACAGCAACTGAGCCATCCTGCCACCTGTTGGCAGCTCAGCGACAACTCAGCTAGGGCGCAGCTTTCACTGGCCCATGTGGGAATTGAACCGGCGGCCCTGTTGCTCAGAGCTTGCTCTCTAAGCCAACTCTTAACCAACTGAGCCACACGGCCGGCCCTGGAACCAAGCCTTTTTAATTAATAATGATCATCCTGTCATTTGTAGCAGCACACGGGCCAGGGCCAGGCCTCCCACGGGTGCCTTCAGGCTGTGCTGGCTGGGAAGGGAGTGGGCAGTGAGGAGCAAATAAGAACATACACCAGGCACTTTGCTGTATTATTATTATTTTCACTATTGTTATGAAATTCTCCAGCAGCCCTAGGATGTGGGACTAACAGCTCACAGACGAAGGAACTGAGGCTCGGAGCAGGTCAGTGTGCAGACCCAGGCCTGGTGGCTGCTTGGTTATCAGTGACCAAGGAGCCCTGAGAGTGGGCAGCAAACCTCCGCTGCCATCCTCACTGTGGTCACTTAATCCTCACCAGGCCCCAGTGCCGTGGGGCTGGTGATCTCCACTTTGCATCCAATGGCCTGATGCTCAGCTAAATGACCTGCCTCCTATTTTCCGGGCCACTCCCCAGCTGGCTGTTGGCTTAGCAAGGTTGTGATGACGTACAAGCTGCTGGTAAGATGGGTCAGTTAGTATAGTAGCAGGCAGGGATTCCCTGGCAGACTGAGCAAAGATAAAGAGCCGCCATTCCTTACACTGGCCATTCCTTCCAAAATTATGAGGTAACTCCTTCATCCTGGAACAGAGACGTCAGTTATGGCCCAGAGCAACAAAGCCATTTTGGAGGACATTATGAAAGGCCTTCCCAAGGCTTGGCAACAGAACAAACCTGATAAACCGCTTAATAAGAGGCACCAGTATTTCAGCATTTCCCCTTCCAGGCAGAAAAAAGAGTATAAAACTCAAGCCTTCTACAGTAGCTGGGGGGCATCCCATTTTCCGCGTACCCCCTCCCGCCAGGGGGCTTTAACCGTTCTCTGGCTTTAAAAAAAACTACCCTCTGCTACAAACTCCACCTCTCTAGTCCGTGTCTGCATTCTTCGCTTCGGGAGATGCGATCCCAGCACAAGGAACAGCCTGCATCGCTGGGCGCGGGGCTGAGGGGCCGGCGCATCACCGCCCTGGCCGCCCAGGGCGCTCGGCCCGGCCCGGTGGGGCGCGAGCGGCGCGGGGAGAGCCCGGAGCCGACCCAGCCTGGCCAGGGCCCGGCCGCGCCCCGCTAACCGGGGCCGGAGGGGCCAGGCCACTGGGGGCGCCAGCCCGCGGGGAATTCCGGCCCCGCCCGCGCGGGCCCCGCCGCGGCGCAGGAGGCGCGGGAAGCGGCCCCGCCCGGGCCGCGCAGCGCGGGAGCCGCGGCAGGTGCGCGCGGGCGGCCGGGCGCGGGGTCCCGCGGGGCGGGCGGGGCGCGGGGCGCGGGGCGGGGATGCTGCGTCCGGCCGCCCTCGCCGGCGGCGCCCCGATCCCGAGTCCAGCCCCGCCGCGCGCGGCGCTCACCCGGGGGCGCCGCTTCGGGAGGCCGGGCGCGGGGCGCGGGGCGCGGGCTTGAACCCCACGAAGGGGCTTCGGCCCCCGGGACGTGGACGGGCAACGGCCAGACCTGGGCTCCATCCGGGGATGCTTCGCCTTCACTAACGGCCACAACGGAAGAGATGCGGTGTCCTGATTTCGCAGTAACTTTTTAGGGGAACGGCGCGACGGCCCACATCGCCGCACTGCCCGGAGCGCAGGGTCCTTCTCTCTTCCCGGGACTCATCACCTGGCCGCCGATGGCCTTGAGAGCCAGCAAGGGGGCGCGGAATGAGGCAGGGCGGAGATGCTGGGGCCGCCAGCCCCGCTCCAGCCCTGGACCTACTCCAGTGCCTGGGTTTCCTGGGTGGGGGTTGGGAGGACCGGCTTTGAGCTTGGGTGACGTTCAGTGGTTGACAAAAAAGGGAAGAGAAAAAGCCAGGAAGCTGATTAAATGGAGACTATTTCTGCCCTTAGGCCCCTGGTGCAGGTGAGCCAATGGGAGGAGCACTGCAGTGAGGACTGCTGAGCCCTGCTGTGAGGTTCTCACCTGGCGTGGAGAAGCAGAACTTTGGAAAGAAGGAAGGCAACTTAGGCCTGGGCTGTGGGGAGTCATTGAAAGTCTGGGTGCCAGAGTGCCAGGCCAGGGGCTGTGGTGGGAAGGGCAAGGTGAAGCCAGGGGAACACACACCCCTGCCCTGCCTCAGGAGCTCACCAGCTGGTGGAGACCAAGCCAGTTGTGGCAGACAGGAAGCCATGTCACAGATGATTGAAAGGGGGGCGGGGGCTGGGTGCCCTCCTAGCTGGCACAGGAGCTGGCTTGGCCACTGCTCCGGCAGAGGTCTTGGGTCCCAAGGCAGCACAAAGGGGTGGCAGGTGGGCAGTGGATCTCTGCCTCTTAGAGCAGAAGTCCCTGTCTCCACTCTCGCCCTGGATGCACTCAGTGGCCCCTGGAGGCTGGACATGCTTGGCCCAAGTCTTGGCCTTGGCGTGGACAAGCACACCCTGACCTTGGTGTGACACTGCCCCCACAGAGGGGTTTCTGTGGGCCAGATGGTCAAGGACAGGAGGGAGTGTGGGCTTCGCAGAAGGCACCCCTGGCCCTTAATAGGAATCTCCACCTGGCAGTCCTGTTAGTGCTGCGCTGCCCTCTGCAGGCTGGTCCCTGCAGTGGGCTCTGACTCAGCCCGTGGCTGCCAGCACTCCTGCGCGCTGTAAGCGTGCCGTCCCACATGCCTCGCCTGTGAGCCGGGGACTTTTGTCCCTGAGCTCCTGGCCCGGGGCCTGCAGTGGGTGGGCACCTTCACCCCAGGTCTTATCTCGGGCTTTGCCCATGTTGTCTGTGTCTCTACTGGGAACAAACACCCTCCCCCCACACACACTGCGGGTTCCCGGCCTCCCAGCCCCAGCGGGTGGGGACAGTTTTAGACTCACTGTGAGATGGAGAGCTCAGGAACCTGGGGCGGGGCGGGGGCTCAGGGGCAGAAGGGGAGGAGAAGGGGCAGCTGAAAGGGAAGTGGGTGCTGGTGTCAGGGTGCAGGCCAAGGGAGTTGCAGGGGGTGAGGCAGGGCTGTGAGCTGCAGGGCAGGCAAGGGTTCGGTTTCGATTTAGCAGGGAGACCTCCTGGGCCACTGTAATTTCACTTTCCCGGAAAATGAAACTGAAGCAGGGCTGTGGTCACATGACAGGTGGCTCAGGGTAGTATATAGTCGGCTGTTTCCGGCTCTGCTTCCAGATCTGCCGAGGCTCGCCAGCCTCAGCCCACTCCCTGGAGGCATGGAGTGTCCTTCGTGCCGGCATGTCTCCAGAGAGCAAGCCCCCAAGTTCTGCAGCGAGTGTGGACAGAAGCTGCCCGCTGTGGCCCCCCCACTAGGTAAGGCCTGGAGACGCCGGGGGGCACCGAAGGGGTGGGGGCCGAGTGGCGGTGGCGGTGCCGTCAGCCCAGTCCCGCCTCCTTTCCCAGAAATGTCAACCCTGCCAGTAGGCGGCCCAGGCAGGCAGAGCGAGGTCTCCTGTGGCTAAGAAACTCTTTCTAGAAGAAGCGCCTTCCTTAGAACAGCTTTGTTGGGTCTTTTGCTGGAGGCACCTGTCACTTATTAAAAAGTTTCGATTTCATTTCTTGGAGAGAATTCGAGGTTCCTCTTCCCCCTTGGGGGTGGGAAGCGTGGGCTGAGCTCGGAATTGCTGGAGTGTTTCAGAGGGTGCTGCATGGAAGTGGCACCCCAGGCACAGTGGTGGGTGAGATGTCCCCACAATTCGCACAGGCCCCCTAATGGCGAGGGGTGGATGGTCAGTGTCTGAGCTTGTGATGAAGTCAGGTGGGCCTCACCTGCTGACTCAGTGGGTCCTTGATTCTCTTGGCATCCAGACCTCAGACTGATGCTTTCTCCTCCCTCAGGCTGCTTTTCTCTCTCTCCCGACCTCACCCATGCACGGGCATCTCCAGACTAACCCTTTGTTCTGGGCCTCTGTCCTAAACTCCACTCACCTGTGGCCTCCCTACCTGGGTGTTTAACAGGACTCTGTTTCCCGTGTCTGAAGCCCAGCTGCTTCCTTCCCCTCAAACCTGCACCCCTCCCCCACAGCTGCACCCCCACCCCAGCCCAGGCTTCCCAACTCCCCGACCAGTGCCCCAGCACCTGTTGTGTCTGCTTGCTTGCGGGCTGTGCAAGCATTCATCAGTCAGGTAGAAGAAAGATTTATTAAAGAGGGTCGCTGGGCAGACTCTGCTGCAAACTGCTGTCCCAAGTCTCTGTTCAGTCTCAAGTTTTATATTTTCTAACCTGGATGTAAATTTCTTCCGGCCAGTATTTGGGGGTGGGGAAGGCGCGGTGCGGTTACGCCGCCGTTAGGGCAACCTTTGCATCTGTCATGTAGATTTAAGTTGGAGCCTGGAGTGGATCCCATACAGATGCAAAACCTCTCCCAGTCACAGGGCCGAAGTAAATAGAAACACACCGAAACTGGTATACTGGTATGGTATACTGGTATGCGTAGTAAATGTACAGCAAGCAGAGGCAAAGCTTTCAAAAAGTCCCAAGCTGAATTACTCTTATTACTTTGAATTACACCAGAGATGCAAATCTCAAAAAGAGAAGATTTAGTGCCACCATCATTTTTCCCCTGCCTTAACAGCACCGACCTCCACTCGCTTCCTTCCTTCATGCCCCACATCCAGTCCCTGGAAGACCCTGCTGGCTGCCTGGTCAGAGCCTACCTGGGGAGTTGTCTCCCTCCCCGACCACATCACTCAGTAAAAGCTGCAAGGTCCTACAAGAATGCCCCTCCCATGCCCTCTGACCTCCCATCCTGCAGCCCGTCCCCCCAGATGCCTGGACTTGGTGTCCTTCCTGGACCACACTGGGCCTGCTCTGACCCCAGGACATTTGCACTTCCTGTTCCCTCTGCCTGAACACACCTGTCCTCAGCGCTCCCCTCGGGAGGCTCACAGCCCGGCTTCATCCCAGCTCCTCCCCTCCAGCCCCCTCCTGGCCCCGCCTCCCTGCTTCCAGTCTTCCCTCAGCTGTTTCCTCCCCCTCAAGGCCCACACTAACCACTGGCTTGAAACCTGCGACCTGCCCCCCACCCCCATCTGTTTGTTTGTCTCCTGACTTCAGAAGAGACCCACGTGCTGTCGGAGGGGGCCCTTCTCAGCGCAAAGTCCAGGTCCTTGGTAGTTCCAGCAGAGTTAAACGAGATACCAGAGTAAAAGTAGTTTGTTGGAAGAGAGAGTACATTTCAAAGAAGTGGAAGTGGGCCCGAGCAGCAGAGGATGGCTCAAGGGCTCATCATTAGAAATTACATTCCAAAGAGTTTGGAGCTGCCACATGCAAAGGCCCGGCTCAGGGGGCTCAAGGGGCTCAAAGGGCGGAGGGGGTCAAAAGGGAAGAAGCGAAGCAGTCCAAAACAAGGAGCGGACTTCCCAGGACTTGGGGATTTTATCCCTTTTTCTCTAGAATGGGCTGTCCCCTCGGCCTGGGACCACTTGATTGGAAGTTTTGGGTGGAGAGGGGATGTTCCCCAGGGGGGGTCACACTCTGTGGGATGTGTAGGAATGCAGAGACCCAATGCCTGCCTCTAACTGCCTGCCTAGTTTCTCCTTGAGAGACGGGATCCCCATAAAATCTCTATGGGAAGCTGAGGGGCAGGGGGTCTCTTCTTCTGTATCTGCTTCCTGCTGGGCAGGGGCGTAGAGCTGTCCCTGCCTCTTGGGGTTCACGGAACTCTCGCCCTAGCTGGTCTCAGATGAGAGGAAGGGGTCTCAAGCTCCACCTGGAAGACTGCGCTGGCTTCTTTGGTTGTGACTGGCAGTCTTGCTGGGGTGTCCCCTGTATTCCCAAGTCCGCTGAATGAGGAGAAATAGATTTTAATTAAGAAATCTGTTTGCTCTCTTGAAACCTGTGGCCATTCAGTCCATCACTCAGGTGATGTCAGTTGTCTCGGCCCAGAAAGGGTTTGGCATTTAGCTTCCTGGCCTGGGGGATGTTAGGAAGTCACAGGCTTTCAAGTAGTTACCTGAAGCAGGGGTAGAGACTTCCGTTGTTTAGGATTCAGAAACTGATTTACAAAGCAATCAAGACTCGGAGGGTGGTGGGTGGCAGCCTGCTGAGTGGCTCTGTTGGCTAAGAGCTCGCTCAAGAGTGGGAGCTGAGCTCTGAGCAACGGCGGTTCCATGCCCGGCCCGAGCTGAGCGGCCAACAGGTGGCAGGATGGCCCAGCCAAAAAAAAAAAAAAGAATCGGGGGATCTTTAGGGTGCACAAACTGGTTAGAAAAGTAATCAAAGCCAAGAGCTAAGGAACTAGGGAGGAGACTTAACATTTCCATAGGAAAGAAAACTTAAAAGTTTCTCAGTGGGAAGCCAGTGTCCCACATGTGAAGGCCAGTGACAGCCAGTGACACTGCCCCTCAAAAAAAAGTTTCTCAGTGGGAGGAAGGGGGTGCAGCTCAGTTGGCCGGTAACACATGCTCTCTTGGTCTCTGCTTTATCCCAGACCCCTTGCAGGGTTGGTGCCTGGCACACAGCAGGTGCTTGGTAAATAATTGCAGAATGAACCAGACAAGGTCTGTGAGCCCCCCGTGTGTTTTCTAAGTGTGTGTGTGCCTGCGCACGCTCAGTAGCAGGCCTCGCCAGTCCTGTGATCCGCCCGGTTCCACTGCATTGTGCAGAGTGTTCACGGTGTAGAGGTGGCTGCTGCTTTGTGTTGTTGATTTCCGTTTCATTGATTTCCTTTTGCTGCTCACCCGTTCGGGGAGGAGCTCGGCCCAGTCAGACCTGAGGGTCCTGTCTTTTTGAACACCTGGGACCTGGGGGTCAGAGCCATACACACACTGGGTGATCAGCTGAGTCTGCTCGCATCATGGATTCCTTGCTGTCAGATACTAGATCATGGCGTGGCCGAGCCTGGGTGTCCACCACCTGGGACTCCACTGGCCCCTCCGAATCACTAGGACATCTCCCTGGCTGGGGGGGCCTTGGACAGAAGCAGCATTTGGGGCTCCAGGAAATAAAATAAAGCCAAACCTGTGATGTGCCCTGTGCCGTGCTAAGTATTGAAGGAGAATGTATCGTGAATCCCCAGTTTACAGGTGCCAAGAGCAAAAGCACAGAGAGGTTAAGTAACCTGCCCACAGTCACACAGCTAATCACACAGCTTGAATCCTGGCCGGTGGTCCAGAGCCCATGTTCTGGGAGGAAGCTGTGGTTGAGATCTTGCAGGCCTCACCATGGAGGAAGGAAAGCTGGGGTGCTGGTGGCACCCTATCCCTGCCCTGGAGTGGGTGGACAAACAGCTGCAGCCTCTGCCGCTGCTGGCCTGTAGTTGGGGGTCGACGGTCGGGAAGGTGTTAAATGTGGGTCTCAAGGGTTAAAATGAATTATTACATTCATTTTACACCCAGCTAAACCAGGGGTGGTCCTTGGCTGGCAGCTGAGAAGTAGCTCGAGGGGCAAACAGAGGAACCCCAGGGGCTTTATCTGAGTCTGGGGCCCTGGAGACCGGGCCCTTTGGGGAACACTCACCTGTTTTGGAGGGCCCTTAGGAAAGCTCACTTCCTCTGCCCCTCCATTTGGGTTGTGCCAGGGGCTGCCAAGGCCACCAGAACAGGGCCGAGGAAGCTCTGTCTGAGAACGTGGGTGTGTGGCCTGCTTACCAAATGCCACTGAGTCCTGGGGTGCCCACCTCACACCTGCAGGGCTGCCTGTCCCGGCAGGTAGGGAGACCGGCCACGGTGGGGTGCGGGGAGACGAGCCGTTCTCCTTCTACCCTTCTGGGTTCCTCAGCTGGTCTAATAATCAAAGTGACATGACCAATTAACAGGAGAAAAAACAAATTTAATTTCACACAAACGGGGGCTCCATAAGAACAGGGATAACCAGAAAGGATCAGGCCGTTTGAGGTTCAGGCACCCGCCCTGAGCTAATGGGGTCTGGGGCCTCAAAGGGAGGAGCACAATTCCAATTCATAGGAAGATAGAAAAGCACCTGTTGGTAACCAGGCGTTTGCTGGGCCTTGCAGAGACAGCCGGACCCAGACAGGACTTTCGTTTGCAGGCCCCATTGGCTCCCCCAGTTTCCCACACCGGCCCCTACTCTTTGTAGATGTGTCTGGTGATGCTACTCGGTCTGAATTCTCTTAGGCAGTGAAGGCGCAGGTCAAAAACCTTCCTGAGCCTTTGTTTCTTAAAAAGAATGGATTAGGTCCCCCACCCGCCCCAGGGGCTCAGTCGGTTAAGAGCTCTCTCAAGGGTGCGAGCTGAGCTCTGAGCAACGGCAGTTTGATGCCCAGCCCGAGCTGAGCTGCTAACAGGTGGCAGGATGACTCAGCTAAATAAAAAAATAAAAATAAAAATAATGGACAAAATCATCCTCATGCCCAAGAGACACGTTTGGGGAGGCAAGACCCCGCCCTCCTGCCACAGCTGTCCTCCGCCGCCAGCTCAGGCCACTCCAAGGCCACCAGTCCTTAGCAGGGCTCCGTCACCTCCCAGCAGGGCGAAGGCTTTGAGAGCTGCTGGGGCCCCCTGGCCACTGGGCTCCCTGTGGGCACAGTGAGAGGTGGGCAGGGCCATTGTCCTTTGGGTTGAGTCACTGTGGCAGTCGCTGGGCTCCGGTCAGTCCATGCAGGGCGCACAGAAGGGCTAAACATGTCTCTGTTCAAAGGGGAGACTGCTTGGTTCGGCCGGCCTCTGACTGCCACATGCTCCATCCCTAGGGGTCAAGGGTTCAGTGTGTGTCCCAGGAACACATCACTGCCTCTGGCTTCTCCACTTCCTCACACTGGGCTGGGCCTCTGTTTACAGGAATAGAAAGTGAAACCAGGACTCCAGGGACTTGACTGGAGTGTGGAGGGGTGTCTCCCCCTTTCACCCTGGGGGTGTGGGGTGTCCCAGTTACTGCAGGTGGGGCCAGGCAGGGCCTGGAGAGGCCGCAGTGCAGCAGCCCAGATGTGCCAGGACACCAGGGTCTGGGCGCAGTGGGGGCCCATGGATAAAGGTGTGGGAGGGAGACACATGGAGAGTCCCAGGCCCCCCAGGCCTGGGTGGAGGGTGGCCGGCTTTGCCAGGGGTGATGTTGGGCCGGTTCCGACGCTGAAGGGCTTTGAGGACAGAAAAGGGGCCACAGGTAAAACCCGACAAGCTCAGGAAACTGAAAATAACCACATAGGATGGTGTGAATGTAAAAAAATTCCTAATTAAGGCGGGCCATGACAGATGTCAGTCTTTACTTCCTTCATCAAGTCAACCTTCACCTAAGGGGGCCTGTCTTTTGTCTTTTTGCACCTAAGACGCCATCCTTGGCACCTCAGTAACCCCTTTTTCCAGACCAGAACAGGAAACTACAGAACCCCTCTTTATTCTAGTCCCTGGTTGACATCTCTGTCCATGTGAGCTCCCCTGCACCCACCTGTGTGAAAGAAGCTCCTGTCTCTCCAATTTACTTTTACCCAACCCCAGAGATTTCCCCTTTGCTTTAATCTACCCCCGTAATCTAACACCAGGGGATTTCATTTAACCTTCCTCCTTTGATTCCTCCTTTGATTCTGTGTATAAAATAAGCTGCAAACTGCCATTTTGTTGTGCATTTTCTCAGTCGGGAGAGATTTGGCTTCCCAGCAATTGTCATCAGTGTGGCTCAGATAAACCCTTACGAGCTTTCTCCTAGGCAGGATGTTTCTTCTTGGACAACTTCAAATGCAATAGGGGCAGCAGAGGCGGGGGGAGGGGCGCGGGGGGGGGTAGGGTCAGGAGCCACTCCCGCCCCAGGGGGTCCAGGTGCCAAGATTATTTGTGGGGAGGGGTGAAGTGCTGGCAGTGTTTTGCCTTTTTTATTTTCTGCATTTTCTAAGTTTTCTTCGAGATGTTTTTATAATGGAAAAAAGTAAGATGAGGAGCCGAGACCCTGCCAGAGTCTGGGAGGTGCTGGGGGCCGAGACTGGGAATCTGTCCAGAGCCCAGAAGCTGTGGAGGGTCCCGAGGCTTCCTCCTGACCGGCGTCCACCTTCTCTTCCCTGAGGCTTGACGCACGTGTAGCTGTTGTAGGGGCAGAAAACCTTTCCTCTTCTAGGTTCTTTGGCTGGTCTGACACGTAAATTGATAGAACACAGATTGACAGAACAAAAAAGTGTAGTAACACGCATGCCTCCTGCACCCCTGGGAGAGACCCAGGAGTAACCCCGCAATGGCAGAAGCCACCACCCTAAAGACTGTCCTCAGCTGAAGACAAAAGAAGGTGTTAGGGGTGGGGAGTCAGTTAGGGGGTGACCTGGAAAGCACAGTCAACCAGGGCAAGGTCATTATGCAGACTGAAATCTTTGCCTTCTGCGTTGATTAGAGTTTCTAGAGACGAGGTCACCCTCCCCTTCCAGGTGCAGTCAGGGGACTCCTTATACTTGGAGATTCCCTCACCAATGCAGCGTCTTACAAGAGGGTAACTTCTACCCAGTGTTCAGAGCCTCTCTTGTATCTGCTTGTTCTTAAAAATAACATGCAAGAGAGAAAGATTTTGGGATGATACATTCTGCTTTCCTCCACTGCCTTTGTAGATTCTGAAAGCAACCCTCAGGTGACATCGGCCCCCGCCGGAGGAATGGAGTGTGGGCAGGAGCTGGAGGAGGAAGGCGGCCCCCAGGTGACATCGGCCCCCGCCGGAGGAATGGAGTGTGGGCAGGAGCTGGAGGAGGAAGGCGGCCCCGTCTCAAACCCAGGCTCGAGTGATGAGCCCAACCAGCCAGGGGAGCTCTGTTCCGAGGCATCCTGGACCATCTACAGTGTGAGTGATGGTCCCTGGTAGGGTGGGTGGGCCTGGTTCCACCCACTTTTCCCCCGCTGCTGGGGCTCTGCTGAGACGCTATTTCCTGCTGTGGTTTCCTCAGCAGCGGGACAAGGGTCCTCATGTCGCCGTGTCACCCTCTCAGGACATGGTCACAGCAGTGCTGTCCCCGTTGGTCTCTGATGCTGGGCAGTGGCAGAGCTGCCCCTTCTTGGGCTGTACCTGCTTTGTCACATGGTCCCCGGGTTCCTGTCCCCCTGGGGACGCCACCTGCCCTTCCCTCCCGCCAGACCTAGCATGCCATGTCCTGGCAGCTGTGGCTGGGCTGGGTCAGGGTGCCTGTGCTTCTGCCCCGTGGGTGTCGGCCACCTCTGACGGTGCCAGCTCCGAGGCGTGTCCAGGCCGCTGAGTTGGGGTCAGGGCATCGTGTCTCCCCACAAGTGTCAGACCCCATCTCCAGGGTGAGGGACCAGTGGAGCCCAGGCCCGTCCTGGCGGGCAACTAGCTGGACAATTTAGGGGGACGGATGTGAGAGGAGCGCCCCATACTGAAGTCCAGCCTGTCTGAACGCCGTGGCAGGTCAGCTCAGGCTTCCTGCCAGATGCTGAGCGAGGGCGAGTGTCTGTGTCGGGGCCGGGGCTGGTTTCCGGGCTGCTCCTCAGCTCTTCCTGGGCATGGCTGGGCCTGGGTGGGAAGTGCCACAGCTGGCACCTTTGTGATCCACTGTGTGTGTGGGGTGTGCATATGGGAGTGTGTGTGTGGGGTGTATGTGTGGGGTGTGTGTGTGGGGTGTGTATATGGGAGTGTGTGTGTGGGGTGTGTATATAGAGTATGTATGTGGGGTGTGCATATGGGAGTGTGTGTGTGTGGTGTGTGTGTGTGGTGTGTGTGTGTGGTGTGTGTGTGGGGTGTGTGTGGGGTGTACATATGGGAGTGTGTGTGTGTGGTGTGTGTGTGGGGTGTGTGTGGGGTGTGCATATGGGAGTGTGTGTGTGTGCTGTGTGTGTGTGGGGGGTGTGTGTGGGGTGTGTATAGAATATGTATGTGGGGTGTGTATATGGGAGTGTGTGTGTGTGGTGTGTGTGTGTGTGGGGGGTGTGTGGGGTGTGTATAGAATATGTATGTGGGGTGTGTATATGGGAGTGTGTGTGTGTGTGGGGTGTGTATATGGGAGTGTGTGTGTGGCGTGTGTATATAGAGTATGTATGTGGGGTGTGTATATGGGAGTGTGTGTGTGGGTGACTGTTGGGGATGTGTGTGTGTGTGTGTGTGTGTGTGTGTGTATATGTGTGTTGGGTTGGTGTGTCAATCCTTCCCCTTGGAGAGTAACTCGTTCAGAGCTGATGGCCAGCTGAGTCTGAGCCTTGTGGACAGTGGACATTTCCGTAAACTTGATGAGTATCAAGAAACACACCATGAAAAAGTGTGTGTGACAGTGTGATTGAAAATGATATTGAACCCAGCAGGACTAGGTTTGTTTTTGTTTTTTTTAAACTTTGACAGAGTAAATTTAAGGCTCTTTTGGAAGAAGAAATAGGCAACAATAACCAAGAAAATTGTGAAAAAGAGCAGTCTTGAGTGCGCCTTGTTTGTACGAGATTAAACACAGCTGTTACACAACCACAGTCACTAATTAACACAGTGAATCCCAGGATATCACAACAGACACCCCGAAATGGAACCTGATGTGTACGAATGCAGTTGGGAGAAAATACACGTGAATATTCACCTGGTCTCTGGTTGGGGAAAGATGTTCTAGTAATTAAAGCAAAGAAAGAAAAATACAAAAGATTAGTATATTTGGCTTCCGAAAAATCCTTAAAAGAACTGAAAACCTCATAGAATATGGTGAGCACAAATGAAGGGCAGACCGTTTAGGAAAACTATATAGGGAATATTTGTCTTTGCGTACAGATATTTTAGCAAAGGGTGAGTCGCCCGAATATGTCAAAAGCTCTTCTAAACCAAGTAGAAACCGGTACCACCCCACAGAAAAATGGGCCAACGATAGACTGTAGTCTACAGTAGAGAAGACATAAGCGGGCATTAAATGTATAAATTCCACCTCTGAAATTAAACACTAAAAAATTAAAAGAGCTACACGATGTTATATTAAACCTTCAAATTAAAGCATCAGCTTTCAGTCAGTGTTTGCAGAGATGTGCAAGGTTCTCCCTCAGGTGGGGGGTGGCGGGACCACCAGCTAGCAGGCGCTCCCACCTCTCCGGCTCCCCTGATTTCATTATAAGAAGATAAGCGCGGGGGGCACCTGAAGGTTTGCACAGCGTCCCGTCTTAGCCCCTCTCTCCTGTGTCTAAGTGCTGGCACACACTTGAATGTCCCATCATGGGCAGTGCCATTCGCGTCATCTTTATGGCAGAACTAGATAGATACATTTAAAAGGT
Organism: Aselliscus stoliczkanus; assembly: GCA_033961575.1. Lineage (NCBI taxonomy): Eukaryota > Metazoa > Chordata > Mammalia > Chiroptera > Hipposideridae > Aselliscus > Aselliscus stoliczkanus. The sequence goes on from CM066739.1 coordinate 52,537,308, forward strand.
TTTTAAAAATGTGCAGTGGAGTAAGAGCAGTAAAAATGGCAGAGAAGGGAACTCTGCCTGGAATTCTGGAAAAGCCCAGGGAGCTGAGTGAGTGCAGTCAGTGAAAGGCGCCTGTGGTGTTTCAGCCTTGCGCCCAACCCCCACTGTGTCCGTGGGACCACCTGGGGGCCCCCTGGGGCACGGTGTGGTTCCTGGTTCCTTGTTCCCCAGGAATCAGTGTGTGTCTGTTTCGACATGTCTGGGTCCCCTAAAGGAGTGACAGACACCTGCCATTTTGCATTTTCCTTGGAACCCTCTAAGGGTGGAAAGCAGCCACCCTGGGTGTTCCTGGAAAACTAGAAGGCAAAGGAAACCTCTGCTGCTGTTTAGCGTGGAAGGTCACAGGTGGGGCTGCTGGGAGCCTGGGGTGACAAGGGGGGTTGGTTTCCTGTGGGAACAAGATTTTGAGAAGACTCCCGGGATAAGTAGGAGTCCAGAGAGACGGGGGTGCGCAGAGCTCCCCCAGGGCCTGGAGAGTCACTCAAGCTCAGTGGGTGCGGGGGTTTCCTCTGGGGCCGTGAAAATGGTGGGAACCCGGTGCACTGAGGGCCCCTGAGGTGTGCACTCGGATGGGCTCATTTTATGTCATGTGACTTTCCACCTCAGCCTAAGAAAACTGTCGTGTTGTCGTAGAAGAGAATTAAAGAACGACTAAGTGTGCACATGCCCACACGTGAAAGGGGGTGGAGTGGAGCGCGCATGTGACCGCAGCGGGGCTGTCTGGTGGGTAGCTCACGCGGGCTTTGGTGACCGTCCTCATCCCTGCAGTGACCCTACATAAACCTCATGGTCAGGAAGTGGCCTGGCCTCATTGTTCTGATGGTGGTGGGCTGACATGCCAGGCGACCAGGGAAAAAGGCCCCAGAGCCAGGCAGGGGCCAGGAGGCCAGCGTCTGCCGGCCCCTGAGGGTGGGGGCTGTGTGCAGGGCGCCGCGGTCCCAGGGCGGTGGGGAGCCCCCTCCTGCTGTCGCCTGCGCTGACCGTCTCCCCCTGGTCTTGGCTTTGCTGGCCCTTGGATGCCGATGAACTGGGTGCCTTTGCTTGGTTCTTGCTTCCTCCCCAGTGGCTAATGGCTTTGTTCTCCCCTGGAGTGGCTCCCCGCAGCCCCGGTGGGCGAGTTGGGCTGAAGGCGCTGACTGACCTGTGGTCCCTTCCTGTCTCAGCTTCCCGCTGCCAGGTGACAGGAGCCAGCTGGCCTGGATTCCTGGCCCCGAGCGGGCGGGCTCTGGGCAGGGGACCGCCCCAAGTGCCCGGTGCAGAAATAATGATTGTCTGCCTCCCAGCACTTGGTGCACAGGCTCCCAGCCTTTCCCACTGTCTCCCCTCGAAGGTAGTGCCTAGGAGGGAGGCCCAGCTGTCCCCCAGGGCCTGGGGCCGTCCAGGCGAGGCGGAGGCTGGCCCCCTCCCAGGGCCTCACAGACTCCTCTCGTGTCCACACGGCAGCCCCAGCCCAGGAGCTGGGCCTCCGTTCCGCCCCCAACTGCTGTTGGCCGGGCCCCTCCCTGCCTGATCCCCTTAGCTCGGTGGCAAATTAGCAAGCCCCTCTGGGCCGCACCCCTTCTTTAGAAAAAGGAGGAGGCTGGTGGGAGGAGGTGATGGGTGTCCCCTGGCCAGTGTGAGCTCTGGGCCACCTGAGATGCCCCATCCACAGGGAGGTGGACACTGCCCCATCCCCAAGAGGCCCCGGAGGCCTGACCTGGGTCTGCTTTGGGTGCTGGGCTGCCCAGTCCTCCCAGAGACATCATCACAGCCACACCGGTGTGGAGCGGTAGCCCAGGTTTTGGGATGCCCGCCCTAGAGAGCTGAGACCTGGGCTTTGGCACAGGGTCAGTGTGCCACCTCACACAGGGCACCACTTGTGCTGTGGGGCACTTACATGGCTTTGCCCTGCCCACCTACCCGCCTGCAGGAGCCGTTTCGTGGTTTCCTACACCCGGGACCCTCTGCCTGCTCGTCTGATACCGGGGTCTGGGGAGCTGGCTGGGCCTGAGTTCGGGGTCCATGAGGACTCTGCAGGAGGGGTGCCTCTGGTCCCCTCGCCTTGTCTGAATGAAGGGGGTCCTGTTTCAACAGGGAGTTGCGTCAGAGGTTTTTGTAGACGCAGGCGCCCGCACGTCTGACGAGCTGGAGGCCCCTAATTACCCTCCCAGCAAAAGAAGAAAAGAGGACGCGTGTGAGGTGGCTGACATGCTCTCTGCCGACCCCGAGCAGGTAGTTTGCCGAAACGTGGGAGGAGAGGCGTCCCACCGTGGTCCGCTCTCACCTGCATGTGAGCCCAGCCCCCCGGCAGGCAGGCTGGGGCGCTCCACCTCCTCCCGCCGCCTCCTGCCCCCCTTCCCCGGGGCTGGGCTCGGTCAGAGCCATGCCTGTGGGTACTGCTCTGGGACTGAGGACTTCGTGCTCACATTAACTTGCAGTTTTTATGCCCCCCCCATCCCCACAATCTTCTGTCCATCATTTGATTTCTTGTGAAAGTGTCTTCTTTGAGATGTGGGGTAACGTACCTGCCAAAAGCTGCACAGGCCACCGCAGCCGGTCCCTCTGAGACTGGTCCCTGCCGCCGCCTGAGGGGACGGGCGCGCGTCCCAACTCCAGTGGTGTGGCTGGATGCCGCTGAACTTAGTTTCTGGTTTCCGGAAGTTCAAGTCCTGACTGTTCACTTTCTGCAGTGTTAGGAGAGTCGCAGCACTCACTGATGACATCAAAAATGAAGCTAGCCCATACGTGTAACAAAGGTATTGGGACGTCAGATAGTCATGACACATTTTTGCATTGAAAAAAACAAAACATGTCATGACTTTCCCTGGGGACCCAATTTTTTTTTTTTTTTTTTTTGGAGGGCAGTGTCACTGGCGCTCATATGTGGGACCCAAACCAGGGCCACTGGCGTCCCAAGCCAGCGCTTAACCACCGCGCCACTCGGCTGGCCCTGGGACCCAATGTTTTTGCTTATGAGGAAACGTCTGTCCGATGGGCCGGGCTTTGTTTTCAGTCAGACGAGGGCTGGCGGCCGCTGCCCAGGGTGCTGAAATCCGCCGGCTGCCCCGTGGGGGCGGCAGGCTTGTGCTCTGGGTCCCTGTGGTGGCTGTTACCCTGGCAGGCACCCTTTCCCCGACGGGAACTGGCTCACTGTCCCTCCAACGGGCCCTCCTGTGGTTTTACTGCCGTTCTTGCCCAGCCAACCCTCCCAGGGCCGCCCAGGTCCTTGGGACCACCTGCCCTTGCTGTGGTGTGTGCCCCCTTGTTTCTTTCCCGCTGACTGCTCCCCTCCTCCTGGAAGGCAGGCTTGACCCCAGTTTCCTGGGAGGGCAGCTGGCACATGTCCACGAGGTCAGATGCCGCCCTCCACTGTCGGAGCTGCCGGGAGGGCTGTTCACCTGCCACAGGGGGTCCTCCAGGACCAGGCCCTGCCTCTGCGGTCTCACCCTGAGGAGTCTGTGGCCAGACGTCTGATTCAATCAGAGCTATGAGCGTATTGATTATCTTGACTTATTTTGGGCTTCTGTAAGTTGGAAACCACCTAATTGTAGGTTTGATTGTTTTAACCATTAGAAATCTTTACTTTTTTTTTTTTGAGGGCAGTGTCACCGGCCCTCACCTATGGGACCCGAACCGGGGCCACTGGCGTCCCAAGCCAGCGCTTAACCACCGCGCCACTCGGCCGGCCCACCATTAGAAATCTTTTGGTTGCAAATAACTGAACACTCAGCTTAGATTTATTGATTTATTAATTATTTATTTATAATTTTTATTGGGGAACGGCCATGGTCATTGGTTATACATTGCTTTCATGCTAAATGGCACAGTTCACTCATTTTTATTTTTTAGCTGAGCCATCCTGCCACCTGTTGGCAGCTCCACGGCAACTGAGCTCGGGCTGGGCATCGAACTGCCGTTGCTTAGAGCTCAGCTGGCACTCTTGAGCAAGCTCTTAACCAACTGAGCCACTCGGCCGGCCCTACAGTTGACATTTATTTATTTATTTATTTATTTATTTATTTATCTATATATATATACTTTTATTTTTTTTTATTTATTTATTTTTTTTTTTGAGGGCAGTGTCACTGGCCCTCATATGTGGGACCGAACCAGGGCCGCTGGCTTCCGAAGCCAGCGCTTAACCACCGCGCCACTTGGCCGGCCTATATATATACTTTTAATTAGCCTCACAGTTGACTCTTTTTAAGTGCAGAGATCGAACCAGCAACCTTGATGTTATCAGCACCATGCTCTAACCAACTGAGCGATCTGGTCACCCCATCTCAGATTTATTAATATGATAAAGGGAGTTTGTCACTCATGTAACTGAGAAATCCTCAGGTAGGTTGGCTGCAGGCAAGACTTGATCTGGGCACTAGGTGATATTCGCCGAGCCCAGGTATCTGTGTCTTTGCTCTGCCTTTGTGCCGTCGATTTCCTTAGCCTCTCAGCAGCTGACTTTAACACCCTGGACCCCTCCACCATGTGTCACACCAGGGCTTCCAGTTACCCATTCCCTGCTACGGTTCAGGGGACAAGAGAACACCTCCCTTGGTGGCTCTTAACAGAAGACAGAGAAAGCATCTCTTTCTTGGGGAAAGGTTTCCTCAAATCTCATTGGCTGTGATTGGGTCATGTGCCCATTCCTGAACCAATCACTGTGGCCAGGGTGATAGGTTGACTAGAGCGGTGGTAGAGTTAACCCTTCTTGACCCATATCGCTGAGAACAGGGAGAGTGGGGGAAGTTTCCCAGAGTGGGGGGAGTGGGAGCCGGGTGGCTCAGTGCACAGCCACCAAGGTGGCCCCTGCTGTGTGTGGGAGGACCCGTGTCACTGCAGCACTGAGTGCACCTTGCATGTGCCGGTATCTCTCTAAGATGCTTGGCGTGCCGTGTCCCGTGCAGTCCTCACAGTGGCCCTATGATGTAGGCATGCTTGTTATTGCCATTTTACAGATGGGGAAACCGAGGCACACTGTGACTCAGCAACCCATGCATGTCACCAGGCCAGTGTGGTGCGTGTTGTGTCTGCAGGTCACCTGATCTTGCTGGTTCCTGTCCCAGACGCTTTTCTCTCATTGTTTCTTCAAAGCCACAGCTTATGTTTGTGGAGATGTAATCTTGGTTTTACAAAAGAGAATCTGAAGCTTAGAAAGGTGACTGAGTTACACAAGTCCCGGCCCCCGCTGACCAGCCGGGGACATGCAGTGCCGGTGTGCTAGAAGGAACTGTTTGCTCACCTGCCAGGCTGGAAGGCCACACTGATCAGCCTAGTTGTCCTTCCCGGATCAGCACGGGCTGTGCCAGCCCACCTTGGGGCTGTTTGTGAAGAGCTGGAGGCCTGTTTGTGAGCCTACCAGCCTTTGCAACACAGCTTGCCTGGCCTTCACCCTGCTAACCTGTGACCCGCTCTGATCTCCGCTGCAGTGGCCCCACCCCCTGCAGTAGATGCCTCTTTGGGTTCCCCTGCCCCCCTCCATGTACTCCCTACCTGGCACTTATGTGAGGGAACGTTGTGCCTGCCTCCCCCAGACCGGGCCTCCTTGTGGGGAGTGGGGGCCGGCCGCTTTGCTTTGTTGGAGAGAAAAATAAACTGACGCTCATTGTAAAATCAGAGGTACCTTGTGACCAAAAAAATCCAAGAGTTAGCAAACTGTTATCTTTTTCTAGTTCTCTTCATTCAGGCAGGAATAGGAATAGCCCCTAGCCAGCCCGTGAGTGCATGCTGATGTGGCCTCATGTGGCTTTTGTGTGGAGGTATGCCTCGCCTTGAGTGGGATGCACGGTCTTCAGGGCAGTGGACACTGTGGGCCTGGCCTGTATGGCCTCATAATCCTCACCCAGTCCAGAGATGGAACATTCCGGCCCCAGAGGTGCCCTCATGTCTCTTCCCAGTCGATAAGCTCTTCATTAAAAAAACAGTTTGAATTAAATGCACAGCCCACAATAAAGGCTGTTTATGACATAGACGTAGGATTCACCAAGTGGGTACCAATCCCCACCGTCCCCTCAGCTTGAGTCCACCGTGTGGACGAGTTCCCAGCCAGAGCAGTTTACTTTTGGTACATATTTCTGATGCCTGTGGTCTTTCGTTTTGTCTTTTGGGAAGTAGCCATATACAGAATGGGCCAAATTGAAGACCACATTAATTAGGAATACATATGCATGTGCTGTTGTGTCTATTCACTTGCAGGCTGTGCAAGCATTCACGAGTCAGGTAGAAGCACAGAAGGGAGATTTATTAAAGTGAGAGGAGGGTTGGCTGGGTAGAGTCTGCAGCAAACTGCTGTCCCAAGTCTTTCTTAGTTCATTCTCAAGTTTTATATTTTCTAATCAGGATGTAAATTGCTTTGGCCTGTAGTTGGGGGTTGGGGAAGGTGCATATGTCACCTAGATTTAAGTTAGAGCCAGGAATGGATCCCATACAGATGCAAAACCTCTCCCAGTCACAGGGCCAGCACTGGGCCAAAGTAAATAGAAACACCGAAACTGGTCTATGTAGTAAACATGTAGGAAGCAGAATCATTAAAGCCTGGGGGAAAGGAAGCTGAGAAAGGTCCCGAGCTAAATTACACTTGTTAAATCAAAGTATACTAGAGGTCCAAATCTCAAAATAAGTAGATACAGTGCCACCATTACAATCTCATCCCATCTTAACATGTGTGTGTATAATGAATACATGTGTATAAAACTTACGTTTATAAACCATAGTCAAACTCGAATTTTGTCAAGGAAAAAGTTGAGGTTTTATCCCTGGGCTCTGCGTGCCGGGTGTGCCAGGCCCAAGTAGGTGTGTGCAGGGTGCCCTGTGCACATTTGCCCCCCACAAATGTTATGTTGAGAACTGTCCGTTGCCTGTGCAAAGTCCAAATCTTATTCAAAAAGGTCTTGAAGCAGCTTACAGCAAGCATATCGAGTAGGAATAAGAAAAGGAGAAAGCAAGGTAAAGAGGAGAAAGACACATTGCAAATCCAAATAGCCTAAACCCAAGGTAGGAGCTGAGTGCAGACGGGGCAGGGGCTGAGGGTGTGGCCCTGCCAGCCACACGCCGGAGGGGGATGAGCTGCCCAGTGGGGGTTGCGGGGAGCAGAGATCAGTGGAGAGGAACTGACCTAACGGACACAAACATTTGGGCTCCTGCGTTGGGCCAGGGCTTGTAGACTCTGAGTGCAGCCTTGGACAGACAGACAGACCTCCATTTTGGAGGGAGAGGAAATAAGCAAATGCACATTTAGTATACGTGTGTGTGGGGTGGGGTGGGGGAGAGAGACAGCAGTGTGTGAGAGGGCTCTGGGTTACTTGGTTTGTGTATGAAACACTCCCGGGCTGCTTGTCTGGTATCTCATTCCTCCAGAGTCTGCAAGGCCCCTAAAATGACAAAGCATCCTAAATACAGAAACTAAAATACAGGATTAATACCTGAGGTCGGGAAGGTCGAGAGTGGGATAAGGCTGCCAGGCAGCGAGCCGGGTCCAAGTTGCATAGGGGTCTTCAGACCATGCTTAAGCTTTCCTGGATGAGCAAGGAAGCCGCTTATGAGGCCGCTTATGACTGAGGCTGCACAGAATCAGCAGTCTTGCTGAATCCTCCAGTGGAAGCATCCTTCAGGCTGAGCCTGTGCCGTCTCCTCCAGGAAGCCGTCTAGGCTGGGGACTGCCTCTGTTTTTAGTCTGTCTCCCCGACAAAATTATTAGCTTCATGTGGGAGTAGCATGCATGCTCTCTTGTTCTAGATTCCTCTGTAAATCAGTGTTAAGCTGAAGTGACGATTTCAGGCCGCCTTGCGCTAAAGAGATTGTGCAAAGGGCTGTGGACTGCTGGTCCAACCAGTGGCCCTCGGCTGACGCTGTGTTTTGGGACTATCAGGAAAGTGAGCGGAGGTCTGGTGCTCGGGGCCCTCCAGTCAGATCAGAGTAGGGGAGCTGCTCAGAGTGGGGCTGGTGGCTCCTCCTTGGAAATGCGGGCTCTCGTGCCCCTCCCCCCATGTGCCGAGTCACCATCTGTGTGTTAGCACGACCTGTGCAAGGTGGAGATGTTACCACCTTACGTGACCTTTCTCAAGTCGCCTTCTGTCATAAATGTTAAGGGGGTGTTGATTATCAGGCCCCGAAATCACCCTCCAGGGTGGCCCTGTGTCATGCTTGTCATTGTAGACCATCCTCTAGGAGGTTCTGTCAGGATTCGTAGAGGAAATCCAGGAGCTGACCCAGAACGAGGCAGCCCACCCTGTGTGCAAATGCACCCCACGTTCTTCCGCCCCCTCTCCCAGGTGACTCACCTCCCAGGGCGAAGTGGTGAGGTCAGGGCTTCAGGGGGCTTTCGGGCCACTCGCACGTGATGAGCTGATCGCTCCTCCCCCCAGAGCAGTGTCCCCACGCGAGGCAGGGCAGCGAGTCCCCGTGGGGTTCTCAGGGTCCTGCCTCCCCTGCTTCTCACGAGCTCCGTTTCTGATTCCGAGGTGGGGAACTCGGATCTCTGAGCCAGGTCCTGCTGGCCGAGGCGCTGTGTGCCCGTGTGCGCGGGAATGCACTGCTCAGGTGGTGCGTTTCGCCTCATCCTTTCCCGACTGCACGTTTTGTACATACACAACACACACAATACAAGCATGTGACATATGGAAGTCCACATATGCTCTCCAACGTCTGAAAGCCATCCCTACAGGGATGTCCCCTCAGAAGGGGCTGCATGTGACGTTGTCAGCGCTGCTCAGCCACTCGGCTCTCCGCTCTGTCCGCTGCGTCCGTTCCTTTTGTGTGTCTCAGTCTCATTCTTCCCAAGATAAAGACCAGGCAGGTGTAACGGGTGCCTGGCGCCTTGGTCCAGCTGAGCTTGACGTTCTGGAGCAATTGAAAGGAAACTAGAGGAAAACCTGGGCGAGAATAGAGTAAACCTAAGAGGTAAAACGCGTGTCTCTTTTTCTGCCTAGAGCAAAAGGAACAAAAGGAAAAAGACAAAGAACAGGACCGCTGCCGCTCCGGCAGGCCTGGATTCCTTGCCCCCGCCCTCCTCCGGCTCCTGTAGTCTGAATTTGCTCGCAAGCCCTGGGCTCCAGGACCCAGCCGTGCCCCAAAGCCCAGCTCAGCAGGGTGGCGGGCCAGGCCAGCCCCCGGGCACAGACACCGTGGCCCTAGCGGGCGCTGGCCACAAAGGGCCTCTGCAGGGTCAGACTGCAGGAGGCGCCGGGGCAGCCATGGGAGGCAGGTCTCCGAGCAGCCCGGCCCCCCAGGACCAGACCCCTGGAGCAGCCCTGTCGGAGTACAAGGGTCACAACACCCCCGACCCCTCCCAGAGCAGCAGCCTCCCCCAGGAGGGGGCTGGTCCAGCCGCCTCTGCCAGTGACGGTGGTCCTGGGAAGAAAGACGCTGCCCAGGCACCCTTGCTGCCTGGGTCCAAGGGGGACTGCCCCGAGCCCAGGAAGGAGCAGCAGCCCGCGGCGCCTGCCTCTGGGGTGAGTTGTGGGGCAGCGATGACCAGGGTTGGTCCCCCAGGCCCTTGGCGCCTTGCTGTCGTTGCAGTTCCGACGTCACCTCCCTGTCTGGAATGGCGTCTTCTGGGATTTGTTCCCGAGAAAGGGCCTGTGGAAGGGGCAGCCCCTCCACCCCGAGCAGTTGACCCCTGTCACTGGGCTGGTGGCAGATGCTGACCCTTACACCACTGAGTAAGGTCTCCCTGTCCATTTTGTCATCTTGGTCCTGATGTTTTGGAGTCTTTTGTTTCTTCCAGGCAATTGCTGCGGCTAAGCCAGCAATTCCAGGGAAAAGGGCTGACAAAGAAGTTAAAAATAAGACTCAGAAATCAAAACAACCATCAGCAAGCGTGCCTGCTTCCCAAGAACACCGTCAGGTGAGGTGTCGGGGAAGGTGTCCGCGTCCCCGCCGTCTGCCCACGGTTGGCTCCTTTCGGCCCCGTTCCTTCCCCAGCTCACCTTCCATAAGTTACTCACCGCATCTGTGTTAGGTGTGGGGGTACAGACATGAGCTAGACCCAGCCCCGCCTCCACACGCTCACGTTCTGGGGGAAAATGAAGGACAGTGCAGTCAGGTGTGAGACGTGCCCCGGACATAGGAGCGTGAGGCCTGGAGCGCATCGGACGTGGCCCGGCAGGCCGCTCCGAGGAGACCTGCGGGGTGAGAGGCCAGCCACGTGGAGACCTGGGGACATGTATCCGGCAGAGGGAATGACACGTGCAGGGACCCTGAGGCGGAGTGTGAGGCCGCTCAGGGCGCCCCAGGAGCCATGAGGGGAGACTGGCCCTTGGAGGCCGTGCTGGCCGCACCTGAAGGCCCTGGGATAGTCTGAGCACCCTGGCTGCTGTGAGAAGCGTCGACTGTCGGCGGCATGCTTGAAGGCTGGTCTTAGAGGTTGGGGTTTGGATATTTGTTCCAGGAAGCTGAAACCAAGGACAAGACAGCCGTTACTGGAGAGAAAGCCAAACCAGAAGTCCCGAAAAAGCCAGAAGGGACCAACAGAAGCGACGCGGCCACTATGAAAAACGAGAAGGACCAGAGAAACCAGCAGGCTGGGGCAGGTGCAGCCACGGAGAGGTAGGGCGCGCCCCAGCCAGCGGGCACGGGGCAGACAGGACAGCCTGGCCCGGGAGAGGTAGGGCGCGCCCCAGCCAGCGGGCACGGGGCAGACAGGACAGCCTGGCCACGGAGAGGTAGGGCGCGCCCCAGCCAGCGGGCACGGGGCAGACAGGACAGCCTGGCCCGGGAGAGGTAGGGCGCGCCCCAGCCAGCGGGCACGGGGCAGACAGGACAGCCTGGCCCGGGAGAGGTAGGGCGCGCCCCAGCCAGCGGGCACGGGGCAGAAAGGACAGCCTGGCCCGGGAGCATGGGCACCGTCCCCCGCCCACCCCACGCCGCCCTTCTTGTTGGCTTTTTTTGGGGAAGAGAACAGACCTGGAGGTAGGCGGGGAAGGGCTCCCCATCCCAATTGCTGACGTGGTCTAAGGGCTCAGTCACTAGTCCCTGAGGTTGTTACAGAATTCGGGGGAGAGGCTGTCACATTTCAGAATGCCCCCCAGCCTCCTCCCTCCACGGCCCCAGCCTTTGGAGATGGGCAGAGATTGTCCCCGCCCTGTGCCCACCTTCCCACCGCTTTCAAGGGCGAGACCAGGGGACCCTCACGGCAGGCAATGTGTCCAAAGTGTGGGTGTTGGGCATTTTTGCTGGGCGCATGTCAATGCAGTGAAGAAACAAGGGCCACGTGTGTGTGCGTGGTGTGCGTGTTTGCGTGTGCGTGCGTGAGTGCACGCAGAGCGAGCGCTCACTGCCATTCCCTTTGTGGCTTTCCTGCAGCCCTCTGAGCCCCGGGGAAGGGGTCCCGGTGTACTTCCACGCCATCATTTCCAAAGATTTCAAATTCGACCCCGACCACCACAAGGTGTTCGTCAGGGGCGGAGAAGCACTCGGGAAGCCCGCGTGGAAGCGTGATGTGTGCGAGCTGCACTGCACCAAGTGAGTATGTCCGAGGGCGTGTGTGTCGGAATGTCCAGGCTTTGAAACGATTGAAGCAATCGTTGTCACGCTGATGACATCCTTAGACTGTAGGAAAAAGCATACCTCAAACAGACCGTCCCGGTAATGCGCTGACTTGTTTGTCACATTTCAGCATGGCTGGCCTTCTGTAGGTTCTGTCTGGGAACCTTGCCCCGTGCCAGAAGTGTCTGCTTGGTCCGCATCGATGTGTAGCTCTAGCTCTGCACTCCATGCTGTGTCTGAGAAGAACGGAAATTCCCGAGAGGGTGTTCCGCTAACCAGCCTTCACCTGTTTGTCCCCAGGGACTTAGGTGATCACGGGTTCCTCGTGGAAGGCAGCACCGTCATTCCCAAGAAGCACCTGGATGAGTACATCCCGTACAAGTATGTGGTCCAGCGCAACAAGGACAATGCTGAGTATGAATTCATCTACAAACCTCAAGTTAAGGAGTACATTAACCGTTGTCTGCTCGTGAAAGCCTCACTGCTGAGCTCGGGAGGTGAGCCGCCGGCGGGTGCCTGATCGCGGCTGCCACGTGCAGGTGCCAGGGTCCTGGTCTGCAGAGCGGGGCCTCCCTCAGCTGGAGGGGTTTCTCTGTCCGTTGGTGGTCTGCCCTCATCCCCGGCTCTGCGAGGAATAAACCTGAGATTGGAAGCAAGTGTCTCATCAATTTTGCTTAGGAAACAAGGGACAGAATGTATAATGACAGGAAAGGACAGAAGACAAAGCTCCTGGGAAGGAAGGGGACCGGGGCAGCGGCCAGCGGAGAGCCGGTCGGGGCAGAAGGGGAACTGACCTCCTTCCCAGGTTTCCAAATGGTAACTGCGGAGAAGCCTGCAGGTGCCGACCCCCTGACCACTGTGTCACCGCTGCCACTCTCCTGGTTTCTTTTCATTACTTTACTCTCCATTTTCTTTTTGTTCCTCTTGTTTATATCTGTGTTTTTTTTTCTTTTCTTTATTTTTCATTGCTCTATTTTCCATTCACTGCATATAGTGTGTTTATGTGTGTACGTGTGTGTGTCTAGTCTGTATGGGGTCTCCTTTGGGGAGTGTGCCTGGTCTGCTTTGTGACCTAATGTTGGGTCTTCATGTGTGCTCAAAAAGAATGGGTCCTCCATTCTGGTGACCACAAATTTGCCCATATCCATTAGATAAAGCCTATTTTATTTTATTTTAATTTTTAAGATTTTATTGGAGAATTGGGGGAGGGAAACAGAGTGGAATAGCATTGAGGAACTGAGGAAGAGGAACAGACAAGTTGCTGTCCCTTTGTTCTTCAGTCCATTTGCGGAGGACGTTCCTTCACTGGCCCATGTTGGTATTATTGTGTTCTTCCCAGATGAGGCGGTCGCTCACCGGCCTCTGGACGGCCGCTCACGACAGCTCACGCTGGCTGCCGGCCACTCACTGTAGCCTATGGCAGCCCACTGCAGCAGGGGCCGCAGCTATGCCGTCCCGGGGACTCACAGCAGCCCAGCTCCAGGTGGAGCTGTTGTTCACCATCTTGGCTGTAGAGGGCGCGGCATCACTGGCCCTCATATGTGGGATCCGAACCAGCAGCCCTGCTGCTCAGAGCTGGTGTCCCAAGCCAACTCTTAACCAATGTGCCTATTTGATATTAAATATTAATATTAAAATCCTCTTTTAAGAAGATTGATCTGTCAGCTCCTGAGAGGCGTGTTGCAGCCTGGTCCCTCCGTCCGGGCACTACCTTGTTATCGCTTCTGTGGGCTGGCAGGGCTACTTTCAGAGCATCTTGGGAGACGGGGCCCCAGGAAGTTGGATTGGATCAGTTGTTTTAAGCAGCAGGAGGAATTGAGTCCTGGTAGCGGATGGAAGGGTGGAAAACGGGGAGGCCTTTGCTGGCTTTCCAGTTGCCAGGAGGTCGGTGGTTGGACCCAGGTGCAGAAGTGCTCCAGCCGCTGACCTTACTGCAGGTGATTCTGCGGAGTGTCTGAAAAGTGCTGGAATTTTGTTGATTGACAGAACGTTTGTGCTTTGCCCCATTTAGTGTGATAGCGGTTTATCCATGTTAAATAACGTAGATGTTACCACTCCCAATCAGCAGAGGGGGAGCGGGAGGGGGGCAGAGGCAGACAGCTGGTTCCCTTTCCTTCCTCCTTCTAAGCCTGTCGGCACCTCATTGGCAAAATCTGAGCCACAGCAGCGGGAGGGCGTTTCCAGGCTCCAGCCTGGGGACTCCTGGGGGTGCCCCACTGCAGCGCTGGGGGGCTGGGTGCTGCCCTGTGAGTGCTTGGTGCCTTGTGTCCTGCTCTGCCTGCCCTTCCCAGCGCCTCTGCTTCCTCCCGACTCTGCTGGTGGTGCTCAGCTCCGCATCTTGTCGCCACTCCTCTGCTTTGCTGCCTTCTGGTCCTCTGTTTTATTCTTTTCTTTCACTCAGTCTGATCGTCTTTAATGGGTGAATTTAGTTCATCAGTGTGAATTGGGGCTGTCGCCACAGGGCTTATTTTTGCTATCTGATGGTGTTCTTTCTTTTCTTTTTTTTTTTTTTTGTTTTTTGAGGGCAGTGTCGCTGGCCCTCATATGTGGGACCTGAACTGGGGCCATTGGCGTCCCAAGCAAGCGCTTAACCACCGCGCCACTCGGCCGGCCCTGATCGTGTCTTTTCTATTTGCCTCGTTACCTTGTTCTTTTCTGTACTTTTTCTTTGCCTTTTCTCTCATACATTGGAACGTCAACATTTCATTTCTGTTCTTGCAGTAAGTTCTGCAAGGCCGAGACCATCAATGTCCCTGTGTGCCCAGGGCTGGGGTCGCAGGTGTCCCTACCCAGAGCCCGGCTGGTGCTCCCTCCTCAACACAGCCTCGGCCCGTCCCGGCCAGCAGCTTCACCTCACCTTTTGTCTGGCAGGGCCAAGGCCTTTTTGCAAACCTGAGGGAGACCCACTGTGTCCCCACGTGGGCCCTGTAGGCCACTCTGAGGACGCAGAGAGCAGGAGAAGCCCACAGGAGCTGGTACCCTAGTTGACACCTAAACAATAACTCCACGTTATCACCAGGCAGGAATGGGCGGGGACTTCCAGGATAGACCACACAGGTTACCTGCCACCTACTTTCTGCCTTTTTCTGACTTGGACAGCTTCTGGCCATCAGAAGACCTCTTTGTCTTCTAATGATTTTACAGCTGGTTTACCATCTACACTGATACTGTGTGCACATTGTCGGCCCCAGGCCAGGGGCTCTGTTCTTCGTGGGGTGGGCATCCCGGCTCCTCATAGGGAGGGCGGTGGCTCTTACACCAAGTAATTTCCAGGTCCTCAGTTGCTAGGATGCGATCCAGTTTCAGTGTAAAGCATTTAACCTCCGAGCAATCTAAGTTCATGGACCACGTTTGCCAAGCCATCGTGTTTGACAGAGACGTGTTCCAGGTGTTTTAGGCCCGCTGGATGGTGTGACCTGGGTCTCCGCCAGCTCCCTGTGAGGTGCTGCGATGCCCCCGGGGCCAGGCCTCCTGGTGCTTACCTGAGCCGACACCTGCCTGGAGGGAATCCGGCTGCCTTCCTCTGACCATGGTTCTGTTTTCCCTCTTCCCTTCTGGAGCCTCATTCATTTCGTTCCTGCTGGTCAAGAGCAGCCTTCAGGGTCAAGGGTCCAGGCTGGATGATTTTTTTTTTTTTTTTTCCTGAGGGCAGTGTCATCGGCCCTCATATGTGGGATCCGAACCGGGGCCGCTGGCGTCCCAAGCCAGCGCTTAACCACCGCGCCCCTCGGCCGGCCCTGCGTGGGTTTTGATGACCTTGAGCGTAACACTGTTCTTCCTCTCGCCCCTAGACTGGCACCAGTATGATGACATCATTTGTATGAAGTCCCCTGGGACGTGGCAGAAATTCAAAGACCATTTCATAAACCAGACGCGGAAGGAGGTGGTGAGAGGGAAGCAGCTTGCTGCCCGCGTCATGCTGGGCAGCGTCTTCAGCATCCTAGAGACCTGGAACGCCGTCAATCTGAGGAACTTTTTTGCCCAGTTCCAACAGTTTTATGCTGTCGTCAGCGTGCCCATGGTCTACGAAGGAAAGGCACTCCGCTGGAGCGAGCTGCAGTACACAGAGAAGGAGGTATCAGGTTGGCGGTGTCACCAGCCGCTCCTGGCCCTCCATTCTTTCAGGGCAGTCAGCATCACCCCACCTACCAGGGGCCACATGACTCCCCAGACTCAGTGAATGGGGGAGGATGGACAGATGGAGGCAGGTGGACCTTCAGCCCCTTTTCTCCTAGCAATGCCTCTTGGGAATTCTCTGTTCGCCTTTTATTTATTTTTTTTGAGGGCAGTGTCACTGGCCCTCACATGTGGGATCCGAACCAGGGCCCCAGGCGTCCCAAGCCAGCGCTTAACCACGGCGCCACTCGGCCGGCCCATCTGTTCTTCTTTCTCGAATTCCTGGCCTGACTTCCTCTCCTGGCCACTTCCTCACCTATCCTCCTACCCACCACTGGTCCCACCTGGCTCTGCCCCTATCACTGGTCCCAACCCCTCACCTGGCCTCTAGGCAGAATAGAAAGGAGTGGAACCCTCCTTAATTGCATCCCCACTTGCATGCACAGTGGTGTGGCCCGGGCAGTTTTGAGACAGACCTGGGATCACTTCTGAGATGACAGTTGAACCCTTGTAAGCATCCAGAGTCCCAACCTGAGAGCCCCCCGCCACACCGGGGTCTCCAGACGGCATTATTGGTGGCAGATCCATAGGCCCAGAGCAACTAGGCCTGGAGAGGGGGGTGCTTGGAGTTTAGTGGGGTGACCCCCCCCCACAGAGCTTTCCCTGCCCCTTAGGGGTGTTGGCCTCTGCCCAGTTCACGTGGCACTAAGGGCAGCGCTGAGGATTCAGCTCCATGGTCTTGCGTCTTCCTTTTCTCTTGGTTCAGGTGAATAAAGATCTGTGGGATTATTTGAAAGAGCAAATGGCACCATTTCTGGATAAAACAGGGAACCCTCTGCCTGAAGACTCCCCAGTGAAGAGTAAATTGAGAATGGGCCTGGTCATCCTTAACTTGGTGGAAAGATTTGCGCTTCCCTTAACAAAGTCTGACGTGTCCTCATTGTGCAGCCTCCTCTGCTCAAATGCCAGTTCTGCCGCCGAGTTTCACAGCGACGTCAGCCATATTCTCGGGACCTCTCAGAGGTAGTGTGTGTGTGTGTGTGTGTGTGTGTGTGTGCGTGCGTGCGTGTCAAGGTTTTATAGATATTTCTAATGATTTTAAAAACAAGTGTGTGTCACGGAATGGATGAAAACATTCGAGAAATAAAAACCACTCATGATGCTCCCACTCGCTATTTACCCCCACCCCCCAGCCTTTTCCTGCATATGTATTAATTTTATTACCTGTCCTGATGAGTGTGATTCTTTTGAGACACTGTGTGGTGTCACCACTCGCCCTCGTGGCATGTAGTTGGCAGGATTACAGACGGTGCGGTTGACAGTAGGAGGCCCGCCCTGGGACTTCTGCAGACGCTGTGTGGGTGCCCTCCCCGCCGTGTTCAGTTCAGGAGACACGGGGTCGCCATGCGTGCCAGGGAGCGCTCATGGTGTCACGGTGGAGAAGTCAGGTGTTCATGCTGTCATGGCCGACCTGAAGAGCTCAGTGTCACTGGGACCCTCTGATGGCCCCAGGGTCTCTCTGCGGCACGTCCTGCAGCTGCTGGAATTGAACTTGAAGATAATTTAGGTAGCCTGCCCTGAACAGCGGGTCTTATTAGGACGTCTGACTCTTGGCTTTAAAAATTTGCAGCACATGGACCGGCTGAGTGGCGCGGTGGTTAAGCGCTGGCCTGGGAAGCCGGTTCGGTCCCACATGTGAGGGCCAGTGACACTGCTCTCAAAAAAAAAAAAAAAAAAAAAAAATTTGCAGTACCAACTAAATACTATACATTTTTACAGACAGGAGGAAGGATAGTAAATGTATGAAGTTTGTGTGCGTGTTTCAAAGTATATAAACATTGATATTTTGTGACTGTAGGGAATATGCAGTATATTTTTATAGATTCCCCCATAAACATTTAAAAAGTTGTGGTACATGAAGATTTGCTCTTGCCTGATGGCCTGGGTTCACACCCTGATCTGGCCCCTTGTGCAGATCACTTAGCCTCCCCAGCCTCAGTTTCCTCAGCTGTCAAGGGGGATGGAAATGGCACCACCGGGAGTTGGCTGTGGGGCTTCCTGGAGGGCCTACTCCGTGCCTGATGCTTTGTGGGGGTTGCTGAGGGGGCCCTGTTCCCCGCGCGGCCCCTTTATACCCTGGTCTGGTTACTGGGTGCTCAGCTAGCCATAGTGCTCCCATTGGCCCAGGTGAGGAGCGGGCACTTCCCTGGTGGGACATCAGACCCACAGATGAGTGTGACAGTGGCTACCCAGGCTCACTGTGGCTCCCTGTCCCCTTCCAGCTGGCGAGTGCACTTGGTAAACCTGTGCCGAATGGGCATTGCCCACAAGGTCGACCTCTGGGTGTGCACCCTGCCCGTGCTGCACCACTGCATGGAGCTGTCCCCTCGAGGCAGGGACTCCGTGACTCAGCCCGAGGACACCTGGGCAGCCCTCGAAGGAGTATCATTCTCGGAGTTTCGAGAACAAAGACCACATAAGTAAGTGTCAGGGCTGCTTCTGCATGTGGCTCGGTGTAACGGCTGGGTGTTGAGAAGCCCAGGGAACTTTGGTGGAGCAGCCCTTCCTGCGGCTAGGGACACAAGGAACGGGTCACTTCTCATAGAACTACTTCTTAAAAAGTTTTTAAACCTGCAAGAAATACAAAGGAAATGACAAAAGTGGGGCCTGTGGCGATGCCAGAGACAGCTGTGTTGTTGACACAGACACGCGTATTTCCAGGGTTTTGTCCAAATGTGGGTGTGTGGCGCTTTCTGTGCTTAAGAAACAGCAGACGAGCGATGATTTGTCCCATTTTCCAGCCTGGTTTCTCCCTTCGCAGTGTTTCGTCAGTAGGTAGACACCTGCATTGTCATGACGGCTGTTTAGACGGTATAGTTTAGTTTGCGCCAGTTACTGGGGACGTGACTTGTTTCTGCAGTGCCGTTCTGTTAAGCGAGCTTTGATGCGGAGCCTGGTAACCTCCCCGCCCAGTTACTTCCTCACCATCAGTCCCTGACAGTAGAGACGCCAGGTCAAGGTTCGGCACATGCTGAGGTAGCCCTGCGTCGGCCTCACAGCACATAAAGCTTTCTTAGAGAAGACACAGGTTGCACAGTCCACGAAAGAAAAATGGTAAATGAACTTCAAGTACAACAGTCAAAATCAACCAAAACTTAAATATGAATGAAGTACCAAAAGATGAATATTCCTGGTCATTCCTGAACATGGCCTCCTCACCCCACCCCATTTATGTCATCTTTTGTCATTGAAACTGTTCCAAGTCTCCTCACCCCTTTCCCAACTCAATAGGATCTAGTATATAGGATTTGAGGGACTGAAACTATGAGCTTAAGTAAGTGCTTCTTCATTGTTATCAGAACCTTTTGAAATTAAAGCCAAATTAGGATTCTGTAAATAATTATATATACTGTAAATGTCCTTCAGTGGTGCTGAGACCATCTAGGAGAAATTTCTCTGTTACCGATGGGCAGACAGTAGCCTTGGTCCTGTGAGCCTGCCTTTTGGGTGGAGGCGGCCGTCAGTACATCCTGAACCTTCAGCTGTGTGCTCTTGGTAGCCTCTGTGCCCGCTGTGGCACCCCGCTGTATTTATTTTCCAGTTGTCGTCTTTTGGTGTCTCTGGTATAATGTTACAGATTGAGCATAACTTAAAGCCCTTCTCTGGGCTCACTTGAACTGTGTGACTCTGGGCACTCACTTACTCATCAAAATGTGTGATTCAGAAACTATCGCACCTGCTTAGGAAAATAATACAGTGGTCCCTCCAAAAGCTAAAAATATGATCCAGCGTTCCCACCTCTGCTCCCCCATCTTCACTGCAGCATGACTCACAGTAGCCAAGACGTGGAAACAACGTAAGTGCCTGTTAATGGATGAATGGACCCAGAAGGTAGGTGTGGTTTAGATATAAAATGGAATATTAGCCATAAAAAGAAGAAAATCCTGCTATTTGCAACATCGTGGATGGACTGTGAGGGCCTTATCTTAAGTGAGCTAAGAGACTGACAAAGACAAATACTGTATGGCCTCACTTACACAGAGGGCACCAAAAGAAAGTATACACATTTTAAGAAAGGAAAAAACTATTAAAATTGTAATATGCAATATATACTGATAACAAAAGATGACTACAAGTCACGTTTAACTTCTGCAATTATGAGAGGTGCTCAAAGTGGTTCCCATCAGCGTCCAGACACTTGTGATGACGGCGAACTACTGCTTGAGCAACGTTGACCAAAGTGTCCCCTTGTATCCATTTTTTGGCACCCCTGGTAATAGAATCTAAAAAGTGTCAAACTCAAACAGAGCAGAACCTGGTTAGCAGGGGCTCGGGGTGGGGAAAGGGTGCAGACTTCTGCTGTGAGGAAAGCTCGGGGAACTGAAGTAGAGTTTGGTACTGTTGTTAATGGTGCTATCTTACACACTTGAAAATCGCTGAGAGAGTTAGACCTTGAATGTTCTCACCACAAAAATGAAGTGCTAACTCTGTGGCGTGATGCAGGCCCCAGCTAATCTATAGGTTCACAATATATAAATGTTTATCACATCAATTCATTGTACATCTTAAACTGACAGTGTTGTATGTCAGTTATAGCTCAATAGATGTGAAAAAAATGCTTAATTCTTAGTGAGTTTTTTATTGTAAAATATAGAAAACATACAATTTACCAATCTCATCATTTTAAGTGCACAGTTCAGGGACAGTAAGCACGCTCACAGCATTGTGTCACTGTCACCCCCATCATCTCTGCCCCATTAAACTACAACCCCCCCCATTCCCTCCCCTCCCCCACTCCTGGCCGCCTCCCTTCCACTTCCTGTCCCTATGAACCTGGTCCCTCCAAGGCCTCCATATAAGTCGAATCGTGCAGTTACTGTCCTTGTGTATCTGGCTGATTCCCCTGAGCTTAATGTCCCTCAGGGATCATCCATGTCGGTGAATTCTTCATGTATTATTGTTTAACTTTTCATTTGATTCTCGACTTAGCGTTTAAATTATTTCAAAAACCTGAGTTTTCCAGATCCCTTCAAACATAATTTTATTTATGTTAGCCTATTTTACTGATCTCGCGGCCGCCCTTTCTCTGTCCCTTGTGCAGTGAACCATTGCTTCAGCTGATGGACAGGAATAAACATTTGCTGAACTTGGACGAGCACCTGTTCCGCTCCTGGTTCAGCCTGCTCCCCCTGAACGACCTGGTGCATTATATGGAAGAATTCTCCAACTACTTAAGTCGCTTTCCTACCCGCACCCTGGACTGTCTTGTCGGGACTTGCTACCGGCTTCAAGGACTTAAGGAGATCTCCATCAGAACTCGGGAGGTTTGTTGTCTGGAATAGGCCCTTGAGTTCTTGCTTAGCAAAAGCACATCAAAAACTACACGTTCAGAGCCTTTGATTCTTCTCTGAAAACCTGACAGGGTGAAGCACTTGGAAACAAGATAATTAGGGGTGGAGGTCCCTGTGTCTTAGGGCTGAAGGGTGGATCTACTTGAGTTTATTCTGTTTTAGTAACACCTTTTGTTACCTCATGACTGTGTGAGGCAGGACGGGAGGCTATCGAGTGAGTGGCACATCGTTGCTGTCTTTCCTTGTCCATTTTGGGGGTGGAGGGAATGGTATAATTTTTTTATTTTTTTTTGAGGGCAGTGTCACTGGCCCTCATATATGGGACCCGAACCGGGGCCCGCTGGCTTCATAAGCCAGCGCTTAACCACCACGTCACTCGGCCGGCCCAAATAGTATAATTTTAAATCCCGAATTTTATTTGTGAAAGATGCAAGTTTTGTCCTAGAGCACCTTAAGCCTTGTTTGTAGAAAGAATAGGATTAATTGTTAGGTATTATTTATGGTTTTGTTTTTGTTTTTTGGGTTTTTTTAGCTGAGCCATCCTGCCACCTGTTGGCAGCTCAGTGGCTGCTCAGCTCGGGCTGGGCATCGAACTGCTGTTGCTCAGAGCTCAACTTGCACTCCTGAGCGAGCTCTTAACCAACTGAGCCACTTGGCCAGCCTTTGTTGTTGTTTTTTTGGTTTTTTGTGGTTTTTTTTTTTGAGGGCAGTGTCACTGGCCCCCATATGTGGGATCCGAACCGGAGCCGCTAGGCTTCCCAAGCCAGCGCTCAACCACTGCGCCACTCGGCCGGCCCATTGTTGGTTTTTTTTTTTTTTTTTAGGTCTGTTATAGCAGACAGAGGTGCCTTGATTTAATCTTCTCCGTTTTTCTTTTCGTCACCACCCTAGGATATTGAGAAGACTTTACAAATGCTATTGGATCTTCTGGATACTTACCAGGACAAGTAAGTAGGAAAACATAACGCAGTGTGTCTCTGTCACACGGTTATCCCGTCCTGTGTGGCAGTATGTCCGTGTGTGCCACCATAATGGGAAGGTCCTAAATCGGTACATATGCCGCTTTTTTCTTCATGTTATTAATGTAATAATCCTATTTTTGAAGTGAAAATAATTGATGTAAACGCACAAGATTTTGGTTTGTTTCCATCTGGTCTTTTTTCCGATGCATTTTCCCCATTTATCGCTAAATGGTCATCACCATACTGCACATTCACACTCATGTGCTACATGGCTTCCACATTCAGGCTTTCTGTGTATTTTGCACGTCAGGCCAGTTGAAAACAAAGAATCGAAGTAGTCGCCATAATTATCTGAAATCACTTGCTCTTGCCAATTAGTGTGACTTCCGACACCTGAGAGGACAGGTCACGGAACACAGAAAGGAAATGTTCCCGTGGCGGGCGACAAGGCGATGGCTGAGACTCCCGCAGTACCTCCGCCCCCCTGAACCCTTAGGGTGTTCAGGACGGAGGTGGGTTTCGAGCGCCTCTAACTCCGGGGCCTCCCCTAACTGTGCTCCCCGCATCGGCCCAGCGACTCCTGCCTCCTTTCTCTCACAGCCTTGGAAGCCCCACTCTCACTCTGGCCACACGTCAGTCAGTAAACAGGAAGGCTGGTCCACACGGGGCCGGAGGCGATTCGGGGCACAGCACACGTCCTGGTGTTTCTTCCTTCCTTCTTTCCTCCCTGTATGTTTCAGACTTTTTTTCAAATGTATGCAGTAGTTTAATCTTTCATACTATACATCCCTAGGTTCTTTTTTTTTCTAATGCTCTCGGAGCTTTAATAGGTGGAGTTTGGGAAAAGAGAAAAAAAACGCACGAAGCAGCCGCCCATGTGGCTCAGGACAGCTGGCACAGAGCCCTGGCGTGCGGACCTGCCCTCACTGAGCGCATCTTTTTTTTTTTTTTTCTTTAAACGGGAAGCTGACTGGCTGAATATTTCTGAGCACAAGCTCAGATTATTGTTAAAATGGTCAACCAGCTCCCCAGGTTTTTTCCGAATAAGGGAATACCCTGGACTAGTTGAACTTGTTTTTGTGACAACAGTTCAGACCATGGAGGCAACCAAAAGAACTGTTTCCTCTTTATCTTGGTCACAAGGTCAAGATGGATTGAAATTTTCCTAATGTTCACGTAGATGGGACCAAAGCAGAGCCTCCCCTGTGGGAATTTTAAAGGGAAGGAGCTTGTCATGGAGGCTGGGTGCTGTTTCCGCATTTCTCCCAAATCGCTTCATCGATGTCTCTTCACTCTTTGCGGGGTAGGATCCTCCAGGAGCCCTTGATACAGTCCTACTTAACTGTGTGCCTGAAACTCCACACAAATGTCTGCACACTTACAAAAGACTACATGCTTTATGAGATGCCTGCCTTGTCTGCTGAGACTGTTCGCAGAATTATCACACTTAAACCCCTAGTGGTAAGTAGAACACGTACAAGTAACATCATGCCCAAGACAGGGATGGAGTCTCAAGCAGCCTCAACGTCACAGGAGACCGGCTTGTTCCAGGATTGCTGGAATGAAGCCGAGTGCCCGGCTCCTGCATCAAGCATCCTCAGGCGCCCAGTGGGTGCCAGCTCGGTCCCGTGCATCCAGGGTATTTTGGTGAGCCTGTGCGCACCCTGGTCCTCCTGGGTCCCACCCTGGAGGGAGGGGGGGAGGGAGGGGGAGGGCGGAGGGAGGGGGGAGGGAGGGAGGGGTGAAAGTGTAGCATGTCAGATGGCTGGGAATTGCCGAGCAGTGCAGGTGGCTGGGACAGCAGGCAAGCCACCCCACCCACACCTGTCCACATATGGTGTTTCCCAGTCGAGGTTTTCCCTGTATGCTTTGACTTAAACACACTAGTGAAGGCCACGCACCCTGAGTGCCTTCCCACACGAGTGGCGCCCTGCGCCACCCCCACTTCGAGTCACAGGGAATTTCGGGCTCTCTGCCCCCTCCCCTCCTCCCAAAGGTGACCTCGCTGCTGACCTCTGCCCCCATGGATCCGTTGGCCCATGTTGAACTTTCTGCTTCTCATGTCTGACCTTCCTCGTTCCATTATGTCTCTGAGATTCATCCATGGCATTGCATGTGTCACATGCATGTTTTTTCATCATATGTGGTCTTCACCCACTTGAGTTTACAAGCCGCAATGTGAAGGTGATAGATTATATATTTAGACTGTTTGCTGGTTAACTGTCTTTATAAGTCAGTGACATTAGTGCTGTAAAGTAATTAAGTATATGTTTTAACTTTATTCCTTTTAGTTTTTGTTTTCCTTGAAATACTATGGACACATTTTAAAGTACTTTTATTGGTAAGACGGCTGCTTTCTCCTGATGTGACTACTGTTTGAACCGTCGTAGGCAGGTGTCAACTTCCAGATAAACTGTGTTTAAGAAATCTGTCAGTTGGGCCGGCCGAGTGGTGCGGTGGTTAAGCGCTGGCTTGGGACGCCAGCAGCCCCGGTTCGGATCCCACATGTGAGGGCCAGTGACACTGCCCACTGGAAAAAAAAAAAAAATTAAGGTGCCGGCTGAGTGGCTTAGTTGATTAAGAGCTCGCTCAAGAGTGCGAGCTGAGCTCTGAGCAGCAGCAGTTCGATGCCCAGCCCGAGCTGAGCAGCCGCTGAGCTGCCAACAGGTGGCAGGAAGACTCAGCTAAAAACAAAAAAAAAAAAGAAGAAATCTGTCAGTTCTTTTTTTTTTTTTTTTTTTTTTTAAAGATTTTATTGGGGAATTGGCGGAGGGGAACAGCGTTGGGGAATCGGGGAAGGGGAACAGACAAGTTGCTGTCTTTTTGTTCTTCAGTCTAGTTGCGGAGGATGTTGCTTCACTGTTGGTATCGTCATTGCGCTCTTCCCGGATGAGGCAGATCGGTCGCTGGCCTCTGGATGTCGCTCACCGCAGCTATTGGCAGCTCACGCTGGCTGCCAGCCGCTCACGCTGGCTGCGGGCCACTCACTGTAGCCTATGGCAGCCCACTGCAGCAGGGGCTGCAGCCCACACCATCACCGGGGGCTCGCACAGCCCAGCTCCAGGTGGAGCTGTTGTTAGCTGTAGAGGGCAGTGTCACTGGCCCTCATGTGGGATCCGAACCGGGGCCGCTGGCATCCCAAAACCAGCGCTTAACCAATGCGCCACTCGGCCGGCCCCTGTCAGTTCTTTAGGGTGTACCTTCCTGCAGAAAGAACTATCTTAAATACTGCTTGGATTTCGGGCTAGCATAACCCGCAGGACGGTCAAATATTCTATCTGTGTCCTAAAAACAAAAAGCTTTGCAAAACTCACCTCTAAGCAAACAGATGTATGTGACAAGCTTTTTTTTTTTTTTTTTGAGGGCAGTGTCACTGGCCCTCATATGTGGAACCAAACCGGGGCTGCTGGCTTCCCAAGCCCGTGCTTAACCACCGTGCTACTCGGCCGGCCCCGTGATGAGCTTTTTAAAAGCCTTGGTTGGGTGCTGATATAAAGGGTTATTAGGACTGCTAGGACAGCATATGGAGAAAACAGGGGGCGAAGGTCAAGGTTCTAGCATCCATTTTCAGGCTCGGGGCTATTCTTTGACCATCTGTACCCGGTCCTGTTCTGGGTGCGGAGGACCCCAAGATGAAACAAGAAGGGCCCTGGCAACAAGAACTCATAGAGGGGCCACTCGGTGAACGCATAATTGCAGCTCAGTGAATTGAAGGGACACTGGAGGTCCCCAGGTGCTGTGGGAACAGAGGGGAGACCCTGGAGAGGGGACGCGTTCGCCCCGAGAGAGCGGCCCCTGCAGAATCTGGCCAGAGGACAAACCATGCCCTTCTGGAGGGCCTGTGGGTGGTGGACTGTGGCTGGAGGTGAAGCCGAGGTCCCAGCAAGGCCTGATCGCAGGGCATGCACGCCCTGCTGAAGCTTCTGGCTGGTTCTAGAAGGCGCTGTGCTCTTCTGCTATTCGGGGAATTGAAGCAACGGCCAGCAGTCCGATTTCCAGCTGAAAGCTGCCTCTTGGTGGCCATGAGGTCCTGTGCGCAGGTGCAGCTGTCCCCTGAGCCTCAGCGCACCCTCCCACCCCTCCAGACTCTCACCCGTCAGGGCCTGGCCCCTCGCACCCCAGGCAGGGCACCGTCTTCTTTATGTGCCTTGAGAACACCCTGTGCTTTTCCGTCTTGGCACTTACCATGGTAAACGGCCACGTTTGTCCATCTGCCTGTGGACTGTTGGTCTCTCCATTCGGCAGGAACGGCCTCCGCTTTACCACCTTCCTGAGCTTTGAGGCGGAGGGCATGTGCTGTTCCCAGGGAGCTTCTGGAGTGCGGGAGTTCCACCCGCTGATCCAGTTTTGTGGGTTCTGACACCTACACAATTTGTGGGGCTCTTGCCAAGAAAAAGAGCAGGCACTAATCCAGAGCCTCCAGCCTCGGAACAGGCCTCTATGCTCGTGGGGTTCGGCCGCAGGTGGGCAGGGGGAAGCGGGCATCTTACATTCCTGGGGGAAAAGGGATTTGTGGGGGGAACGAAGGGAGAAAACTCACCTCTCGGCCAGTACGTGGGCTGTTTGTGTCCCCAAGGCTCAGGGCTTTTCTCACGCTAGTCGGGGGTTCTCTGAGCTGATGGAAGCCCTGTGCTTTGGGGGTGCGTGCCCCCCACTCAGTCTGGAGAAAGCATGAAGGCTTTTCCTCGGGTTGGTGTCCATGGTTGGCTGTCGCTGGTACTGTGTGACCTCCCTGTGCTGTCATTGCACGGGGCAGCGAGCATGGGGCCCTAATGCCAGTCCTTCTCTCCCCACTTTCTCCGTATCGCCCACTTGGTGTGAACCTGAAAGCTTTGGGGAAATGATAAAGCTTTGAAAACAGGCTGCAGGCAAGGCTAGTGTGTTGAACGTATATGTATAAGATGAAACGTGGCAACTTACAGAGCGTCCACCATGAATGGGGAAAGCGAGAGTCTAGCCCACACCCTGCAGTGCACAGGGCCAGGCCGCTCAACTCTCCCTCTCCCTTTCTCTCCTCTTCCCCTTCCCTGCCTCCCTCCTTCCCTCCTGTTGGTGATAGGATTCAGCAGAAAAACAGGGAGATGACCCTGGGAAGAACTCAGTGCAGACCATCTTCCAGGGGGCTCTCCACACCACTAGAACTTGGCTTCAGGGAGTTTTTAAGAGAAGCATTTTCCAGAGCATGCCTGCCTCCTTTGTCATGTTCGTGTACCCCCAGGAGATCCAGGTAAGCCAGCCAAAGGTGTCGGTGTGGGGAGTGTCGACAGAGCCGGGACCACAGCTGGGTCACCGGTCTCGCCTGTAGAATGGCGTCCTGTTGTCAGTTGGGTGGCAGACCTCGTGGGGAGGTGCTCCAGGGCGGTGGGTGGCAGGGCGTGGCGTTTGGGGGCTGAGGCTGAGGCTGTGGGCCAGGTTTACCATGTTGGTGTGGAAGAAAGAGATGAAAGCAAGAAGTGCTTGAAAGGGACAGTGGACAGAATGGCGCCTGAATGAGAGGAACAGAGAAGTCAGCCTCAGAGAGGTGGGGGAGAGGAGGGGCGTCGAGGAGGGCGAGCGGGCGCAGGGGCCGGCTGGCTTGTGGCCCTGAGGGTCACTGGCCTACAGCATGTGCTGATGGGACTCAGACGTGGCTGGGGGACTTCTCGGGTGGTGACTGGACGTGGCTGGGCTGGATCTGCTGAAGGTGGGGGGACCTTAGGCAGTTCCTGCTGCATTTTTAGTGCCTTTCTGTTTTCTGCCTTGGTCCCACACCTATGAAGTTACCTCTTTTAAGGCCCCAGGGTGTTGGGGAGACCATGGAACCCACTTAAGATGGTCTTTACCTTCGTTGGGAGATTTTACGGGTCTGTGCATGTGGAATGTGACATCTCTGGTTATGCTCTGCGGTTGGAGCTGCAGGATCACCTACACATCCACGTGACACCTCTGGTTATGCTGTGGGGTCACCCACACATCCACGTGACACCTCTGGTTATGCTCCGGGGTCGGTGCTGCGGGGTCACCCACACATCCTGTTTCTCTAAAGCAAAGTGGGTTTCCTATCTTGTCCTCTCAAGAACCCGAGGGGTGGTGGCCACGGAGAAAAACACCCAACGGGAACCCTGGTAGATGAAGGCGGTGGCAGTGGAGGCGTGTTGTTCTCCTGGCCAGCCGCCACCATGTCACTCACGGGTGTGAGGTCAGTGGCTCCTGCAGGAGCTGGTCCTACACGCTCTCACATCGCAGACCAGCCCGTGGGTTTTCCTTCCTTCATCTGCCTGGGCGGTGTCACCTGTGTGTTCTGCTCAGAACTAATTTCCAGGCTCCTCTCGCCTCCAAACCCCACCCAGGCCTCTGTGTCAGCGCCAGCTTTCCATCCAGAAACAAAGTGGCTACAAATATAGATCCTTTACATAGAATAGACTAGAATATGTGCCCCCCACAATGAAGGAAAATTGCAAACTTCGACTCTTGCTTTCTAAGGGATCAGAAAAGCCTTCTCTAATTTGCTGTGTCAGGTTTCAGAATAATGGACTGAAATGCCACCAAAACAAAATTGAATTATTAAATATTATTTCAAGATTCCAAATGGTGTCAGCCCCTAAGCACTATGTGTGAGTTAGGGACAACTGTTGGTCCACAGAGACGAGGGAATGATCCTAAGTTAAATGCAGTAATAATGGAAAAATAATAATAATTAAAGTGTCATTGAACGTTCACACTGAGTCGGGTGCCGCTGGTATCCCCTTTTACAAAGGAGGTAACCAAGATTTGGGGAGATGAAGAGAGCCGAGAGGTGGACCCCGGCTCGGGCCGACCAGGGTCCCCACCAGCGTTCTGTCCAGCTCCAAAGCAAAATGGCCGAGCCTGCCTGAGCTCCTAAGGACCATAGCTCCAGGACACAGTCCCAGAAAGTGCGACAAGCCACCCGCCCACAGGGCCCCCTCCTCATTTAGCAAGGTTTCCATAGGCTATTGCCTTCCCGGCTCATTTCAACGGAATAATCACAGAATCACAGAACAGAACTGTGTGTGCTCAGAGACAGGTGACCCTTACTTGTCACCGGTCCCCACAGTGGGGGAAAGATCGTTCATCCAAGTACATAGTGGCCAGCACCCTCCCTCAGAAGGAGGGCAACTTACATACATCTTGAATTGACTAGACATCCGCTTGTTGGTGATGGCATGGGTGGAGGTTCTGTAGGACCGAGCAAATGAATGCCAGGATCAGTGCTTTTGGATGCCAGGTTCTTCCCCGCTGTGGAGAAGGCGGCTGGACCAGGGCAGAGAGGAGTGCTGTGGACTGGAAAGGGCTGAGGTATCGGTGGGCACCCCGGAGCAGCAACAGCAGTTCCTGGCTCCATCCACTGAAAGGGCCTAGGAGTGGTGACCCCCAGGTGCGTGAGCACACTGAGAGCCCCTGTCGTGGCTTCTAAATTCCATTCCCACTGAAGGAAACCTGTGCTTCTGGAAGGAAGGCTAGTTCCAGAGGTGGGCTGGGGAGACTGCAAGGCCTGCCTGAAATGGCTCGTGCGCCAGAAAGTAGGCAGTGCTCGAAGACGAATGGTGACGTGTCCAAGGAAACAGGACTAGAGACATCGTGCTGTCCTGAGTTAGCTCCTGAGATGGCGTAAGGATGTTCGTGGGAAACGGGGAGATGTAAATGACGTCTGCTGTTCAGTTCGTGCTAATGTGTCACGGTGGCTTCTTACTCTGCTGGTTGTGTCATGGCCGGGTGAGGTGTTAGCATTAGGGGGAGCTGGGGTGACAGTATATGGGACCTCTCAACACTGTCTTCGCACTATTTCTGTAAATCTGAAATTTCCCTCATTTAAAAAAAAGGGAACAAGAGCTAGCCTTAAGGGGCTCCTACCAGCTGAATTTAGGACACATGAGTGTCAACATGAGGAACACTAGGAGTGGATTGTAATTCATGGATACTTTAGATATCTGTTTACAGGAAACGGGGAGGAGAAAGGGAAGCATTTTTTTTATACTTCATAGAAGAACGCTGACTTATACCAGTAGAAGAAACAATTGCGATAGGAAAGCATCATTCTGTAACAACCGGAATCACTTACTAGATCATGATTCACACAAAAACGCTGAAATCAGAAGTAAGACACGTTAGGGAGCAGGATATGCAGACTACCTGGCACAGATTATGCTTTAATGCAAAGCCAAAAAGAGCGCTTTGCAAAGGAGAAACTGATCTGGCCGGGAACATCTTAGCTGATGGCAGGCCTGACCCTCAGCTCGTTGGGACCAGGATCTCACGGGCCGCCTGGTGGCAGGTTCTCCGGGCAGCCGCCTCCCTGAGGTGTTCGGTGAGTCACGGGAGGGTGCTGGTATCTGGCCCTACCTGACCTACAGAAAGTGTGTTTTCACTGTGGCCCAACCCACTGGAACTTCATCTGAAGCTAAGCATAGGGGGTCATGAGACATGTCAGATCCTGAGACGGTCTACAGAACAGCTGGCCTATAATTTTCAAAATTGTCAGCATCGTACAAAAAAGAAAGAAACAGGCTGGTGGACGCTTCTAGAAAAGGGACGTGATGGCTAAATGCAGTGTGTGTCCCAGGGTTGGATCGTGTCCCCAGTGAGACATAGGTGAGCACCTGGAGGCATTGGACAGGGACCCCTCCTAGAGAGCAGTGTGCCACCCTCGTGACCTGTCACGAGTGTGATACTTGCACTATGATCGTGTAGGAGACGCCTGCCCAAGTATTTCAGAGCCGAGCGGCATGGTACCTGCAACTCACATTGCAGCCGTTCGGCCAAGAGCACACGTATGGACAGCGCAATGAGGAAGAGAGAACGCAGCCTTAGTGGTGGTAACACCTGGAATCCAGTCGCAGGGGTATGACTGTCATGCCATTCCTGGAAGTTTTCCAAAGAAAGCACTGGAGGGAAATTCTTTCAGAATAAAACCCCATCTACACAGCAGGAGGTCCGGAGTGGTTACCCAGTCCAGTCAGGGCCCTTGGTCTCCGATGGCTGGGGTGGGCTGCCCTGACTTGCCAGTGACAAAGGTGGGGTCAGAACCCAAGTCCGTGCAGTCAGTCCA
Organism: Aselliscus stoliczkanus; assembly: GCA_033961575.1. Lineage (NCBI taxonomy): Eukaryota > Metazoa > Chordata > Mammalia > Chiroptera > Hipposideridae > Aselliscus > Aselliscus stoliczkanus. The sequence goes on from CM066739.1 coordinate 52,568,282, forward strand.
GCACTCTTCGCATCAGCCTAATAGTCCTTGTTTCATGGAATCACATTGTGGCATTTAGGTGTCATGGTGGCAGTCACTCACATGTGGGTTTTGCAGGTCTGGAGGCGGCTGATGGCAATAAACTTCCCTACGGAGCTCGGCTGGAAGGAGTCCCTGCTGAGGGACCTGGAAGGGAGGCTGAAACAGGTACCAAAGTCGGGAATGTGCCTTTCAGGGGACAAAAGCATGCTGATCAAACCAGACCATTAGTAACAACCAATAGATACAAAGGGTGCATTTGAATGGACAGCCCTACTGTGTGCAGGGCGTGTGGTAAATATGACTGTGCATTCCAGCCTTCATTCTTTGAGCCCAGATGGTATTCCAGAGAAGAATAAAGGGACAGGTTTTGGGTCTTGTCACCAGGAGTACCGTAGGCTTTGCCTGTGAAAGCGCTCCCATATGTGGTAGGTCCAAGTGGCCTGTAGGTTACTGGGCCTCAGGAAACCCGTGACAAGTGGGGTAAACACAAAACTCTTCATTTTATTCATTTATTTTTAAAAGATTTTATTGTGGAATTGGGGGCGGGGAACAGTGTTGCGGAATTGCGGAAGGGGACCAGACAAGTTGTTGTTTTTCAGTCTTTGTTGTGGAGGGAGCCAGTCTGCAGCTCGTGGCCTCTAAGCTCAAGGTGATGTGTTCAACCTTAGTTGCAGGTGGGCGTAGCCACCGTCCCATGCAGGAGTTGAACCAGCAGCCTTATTGTTAAGAGCACATGCTGTGTCCTCTGAGCCATCCAGGTGGCAGCTCAGCTGAAGGTGCCGAGTTCAGTCTTAGTTGCGGGTGGGCATAGCCCACCATTGAACAGGCAATGTTATTGTTACACCAGCTGAGCCATCCTGCCACCTGTTGACAGCTCAGCGACAGCTCAGCTAGGGCACAGCATTCACTGGCCCATGTGGGAATCAAACTGGCGGCCCTGGTGCTCAGAGCTCGTGCTGTAAGCCAACTCTTTTTTTTTTTTAATGAAGATTTTATTGGGGAATTGGGCGAGGGGAACAGAGTTGGGGAAGGGAACCAGGGAAGGGGAAAGGTTTTCTTGTGTTCTTCAGTCTAGTTGTAGAGGACATTGCTTCACTGGCCCATGTTGGTATCATCATTGTGCTCTTCTCGGGTGAGGCAGATCGGTCGCCGGCCTCTGGACGGCCACTCACAGCGGCTCTTGGCAGCTCACATCAGCTGCCAGCCGCTCACACTGGCTGCCAGCCGCTCACACTGGCTGCCGGCCACTCACTGTAACCTATGGCAGCCCACTGCAGCAGGGGCTGCAGCTATGCCATCCCGGGGACTTACAGAAGCCCAGCTCCAGATGGAGCTGTTGTTCACCATCTTAGCTGTAGAGGGCAGTGTCACTGGCCCTCATGTGGGATCCGAACCGGGGTCACTGGCATCCCAAGTCAGCTCTTAACCAACTCACCACTCGGCCGGCCCTCTAAGCCAACTCTTAACCAACTGAGCTGCTCGGCCAGCCCCCTCTTCAATTTATATTAAGGAAAACTGTGACCCTAGGAAAATTCAGGTTTATTTTTCAACATGACATGAGAATTTATATGTAACTGTCAAACTGATCTTTTTAGGAAAACAGAAGCAAGGAAAAATCTCTAAGTTTTCAAAACTTAGCTGTTTTTGCACACTGCTGTGCCAGGTGCTTTTATGCAAAGCGGGGAAAGAGACTCTTTGAATTGTCATGTTATCTGTCTAATATTTGGGGAGTGGTGAGGACTCGCTTAGTGTTGGGGTGGGAAGAAGGTTAAAATAACGGGGAGCTGACAAGCCAGTGGGAAAGTCAAACAACTAGGGTTTTTCATTCCATAGAGTCCATGCGCAGCCCCCAAAGCTCTCGAACCCCCGTCTTGCATTCTTCTTGCAGGAGAAGCCCCGCTCCCAGATCTCTGTCTTCTGCAACACTAACTGGGAAGACGCCGACCCAGACAACATCGTGTCCAGATGCTTTGAGAACTGTGCCATTGAAGCTGTCAGCTCAGCCTGCCAGGTAAGTAGCCTCTCCCACCTGGGAAATACTTCCGAGTTCACAGCGCCTCCTACCTTCGTCAGTGAAAGGCTATCAAATGCCCAGTGCTTCCGAGACAGGGCTCCAACTCCAGGAATGGGCACTGGGTGACCGCCCCCTGGCCTGCAGTTGCAGCTCAGGAATTCGGTGCAGGCAGCCAACTCAGCTTCTGGCTGCTGCACGGCTGCCATGGGCCGCGCACCACAGCCACTCACACGTGACCTTGGTCAAGCGGCCTCCCAGGCTGCCACTCAATGTCCCTGTCATTATCATGGCGACTGGCTTTTTGTATTGCCTGCTAATGCTGCTTAGCAGGTAAGCAATCACAGACGCCAAAGGCTGACAAAACTTTTATGGAAGAAAAGCGTCTGAAATTGGAAAGATTCTATCAATTCATTTAGGGTTTCCTTGTGCAAAATGGGAGGACATTCTGTCCCACACTGCCTCTACGTCACAGCCGTGTGTGTGTGTGTGTGTGTGTGTGTGTGTGTGTGTGTGCGTGTGTGCGCGCCCTTTATGGGTTTCTATACATGAAGTCCCATCATCTACGGATGGAGATAGTTTTGCTTCTTCCTTCCCAATCTGGGTGCCTTTTATTTCTTTTCTTGCCTAATTGCCGTGAGCAGAACCTCCAGGTAACAGTGAATTCAAGTGGAGAGAGGGAACATCCTTGTCTTGTTCCCGATCTTCGGGGGGCGAGACGTCCTCCCCTCCCCATTGAGTGTGGCATTAGCATCCAGGAAAAGGATGCCCTTCCTCAGCGGGGGAAGCTCCCTTCCGAGTGGTTTTTGTTTTGTTTTGTTTTTTAAATCATGAAACCATGTTGGGTTTTGTCAAATGCCTTTTCTGTATCTTTGTGATGATGGTGTGGTTTTATTCCCCTATTGCTGTGATGTATTATATTAACTGATTTTAATAGTAAACCAACCTTTCCATCCTGGGATAAATCCTACTTGGTCATATATAATATTTTTTTTATTTTTTTTATTTTTAAAAATTTATTTATTTATTTATTTAAAAGATTTTATTGAGGAATTGGGGAAGGGGAACAGTGTTGGGGAATTGGGGGAGGGGACCAGCCATGTTTTTGTTCTTCAGTCTTGGTTGTGGAGGGCACCAGTCGCCATCTGGCTTCCCATCGTCAGCTCGTGGCCTCTAAGCTCAAGGTGCTGTGGTTCAATTTTAGTTACAGGTGGGCATAGCCACCATCCCATGTGGGAGTCAAACCAGCAGCCTTGTTGTTAAGAGCGCACGCTCTATCCACTGAGCCATCCAGACGGCAGCTTAGCTCAAGATGCCGGGTTCAGTCTTAGCTGCGGGTGGGCGTAGCCACCATCCCATGCAGGAGTTGAACCGAGCAGACTTGTTAAGAACACATGCCGTATCCCCTGAGCCATCTGGGCAGCAGCTCAGCTCAAGGTGCTGAATTCAGTCTTAGTTGCAGACGGGCATAGCCCACCATTGATTAGGCAATCTTGTTGTTACACCAGCTGAGCCATCCTGCCACCTGTTGGCAGCTCAGCGGCAGCTCAGCTCGGGCACAGCATTCACTGGCCCATGTGGGAGTCGAACAGGTGGCCCTGTTGCTCAGAGCTCACGCTCTAAGCCAACTCTTAACCAACTGAGCCATTCGGCTGACCCTATAGTCTTTTTTTATTTTTATATGTTGCTAGGTAAGGTTTTCTTTTGTCCTTTTAATTATCAGAAAGTATCTATTTTAAACTAACTAACTGACTATATATATATATATCTATATATATATATATATATATATATATATATATATATATATATATATAATTACTGAACCTTTTTGGAAAAACTTTGAACCTATTTTGTTTTTCGGTGGGGAAGCATAAAGTGAAAATGCATGCCTCTTTTTTTTTTTTTTTTTTGAGGTCAGTGTCACTGGCCCTCATATGTGGGACCTGAACTGGGGTCGCTGGCTTCCCAAGCCAGCACTTAACCACCGTGCCACTCGGCTGGCCCAAAAAGTGAAAATGTATGTGCTGCTTGTAGGCATTTTTGGAAAGAGTTACAGTTTAGGAATATAAAGTGCATCATCTATTAGTGGTTTACTCATTATGTTTGGAGTTTCTCAAGATATGAAAGTCCAGGAAAAATATAGAAACTGGCAGAGAGCCAGAAGGAAGGGATGTGCCCTGTGGGCTGTGTCTCTGTGTTAGTGTGTGATTGTCCCCACATCTCTGGTCCTTGTCTCTCAAGGAGACAGTTCACAAGGAAACAAAACACCTTAAGGAAAGTTAAGTATCTTACTCTTCTGGTTTTCCTGAAGCTTTGTGGAAGTAGTCACAAAAGATTTCTCGCACACTAGTGGGTAATTTACTTCTGTTATTTCAAAACAAACCAATCCTCCTCCTCCTCCTCCTGAAGTTCTCTTTACTCCTTTTCTCGTAGTCTCACACCAGCATACTCGAGGGACTACCTTACCATGACTTGCGGCGCTTCGGCACGCTTGTGTCTGCTGTGATCACCAAGTCCTGGCCCACACACAGTGGGGAAGCTGTGGACGACCTGGGCGAGGTTCTAAAGCACCTGCTCACATGTCCAGACATCAAGCACGTGTTCCGACTGTATGGTATGTTTCCAGGGTATCCACCGGGTGTCCTGACCATGCTGGGGATGGGATATTTGACCTCGTACTCAGCTAGGTGGGCCGATGTCTGACCAAGGGCGTGGCATGTGTGGATGGACCCAGCAAGGCTCAGGGTATCTTGAATGCGAGTGAGAACGAACACTGAAAGCCACCGTCCCCTGACTGCCTGCTATGTGCCAGCAGCTGTGCTGATGTGGTGTCCTGGGATCTGTCCTGAAGGTCCCTGGTTTTCCGAGGAGGAAACTGAAGTGGAGGGTGGTGTGGGACTTACCCACGGTCTCCAGGATACAAAGTATTCAGAACTGAGATCCAAACCCACGGTGTGTCCCCGCTCTTGTTCTGAGACCGGGATACATGTCCACCCGGTCCAGTGTTGTGGACCCCAACGTAACACTGAGCTCTGTCCGATTCTCGCACCACTGCCCATGCTCCACGTGTTTTGTGATCAACGATAGGAGATGCGTGTTGCCCTCAAAAGTGTGATGTTCAAGTCTGTGTGTAAGTCGTTAGATTCAGACTTAGTGCAAAAGCATTGGATTTGGATCTAAAAATCCCGGGTCAGTTGATCCTGAGCCTCAGTTTCATCCAATGACTACAACAGCCAAAAAAAAAAAAAAAAACCACCTACATATGTGTTACGATTGTTGTAGGGAGAAGGTCAGATCACTGATGTGGGGCTTTTCTGTACCTTCGAAGAGCTACTCCCTTTTAAAAGATGATCATATTTGTGTTTTTTAAAAAATGTATAGATCTTATCTTTTAGAGAAGTTTGAGGCTTAGAGAGAAACAGCAGAAAGTACAGAGTTCCCATATTTAGCTCCCAGCACACACAGTTTCTTGTTACTGTCTTGCTTGATGCACTTACGATAACTAATGACCCAGCATTATCAGTGACCAAAGGTCAGGGTTTCCGTGAGGGTTCATGGTGGTGTGCGTCCTGTGAGTTTGGATGAATGTGTAAGGATGGGCATCTCCGTGACTGTATTGTAAGTCCACAGGAATTTCTCAGCCCTAATTACACTGTGCACCACCCATTCAGCTTTTTCTAGAAGATCATGTATTTGGAATCATTACGGTGTGTCACCTTTTCAGACTCACCCCTCTCACTTAGCAATATGTATTTAAGTTGCTTTTCAATAGCTCACATTTTTTTTTTTTTTTTTTTTTGGTCACCAAATAATATTCCACTGGATGGACCACAGTTTTCATATCCATTCACCTACCAAAGGGTACCTTGGATGTTTCCAAGATTTGGGCGATTATGAATAAAGCTGCTATATTTATTTTTAATGGCACCAGATAATTTTGGTCTTCTCATAATACCATATGACCCTAATGGTACCTGGAGAGAAATCTTTTGCTGGTTAAACTAAGTATATTTGAAAATTTTGCCCTCTAAATTGATCCTAAAATTCACATTCAAAATTTTGCTAGATAGCCGAGAAGTGCTGCGGATAAAATCATGATGTGGATGTGTCTGTTTCCGTTTGCTCTGAAAGCGCCCCTTAAAGTCATCTGGGTCCCTTGCTGGGTGGGACCACGTCCCTGGCACAACTGATTCTTCCACTGCAGGGTTCTCACGATGGGGGCAGTTTAAAGGAGACTCTGTAGCGGGGAACAGTGAAGGGGGCGCAGGGTTTAAACGCCTGAGAAATGTGGGTCTCTAGGCGGATGGTGGCCATTCATGGAACCTCTTTTCATGGTGGAGGGCGCCCCTGGGAAGTGGATTTGAGTAAGACCTAACCCTCCTGGGGGCACGCAGGAGCAGGGAAGAGAAGCACACCTGAAAACAGTGACTCTGCCTGTCCTGTCTGCCAGCTGGGGCCCAACAGCAGGAGGTTCCAAGAAGTCCTCAGGCTTGACAGAGGGGACATGGGGAGGAAGTGGGGCGCCCCCTGTCTTGAAACTCTGTTCTTGGGCCAGCTGAGTGGTGCATTGGTTAAGAGCTGGCTTGGGTTGCCAACTCTGAGCAGCAAGGTTCTGGTTCGGATCCCACATGTGGGCCAGTGACGTTGCGCCCTCTACAGCTAAGATGGTGAACAACGGCTCCACCTGGAGCTGGGCTGCCGTGAGTCGCTGGGGACAGCGTAGGCTGCAGTGGGGCTGCAGTGGGCAGCCATAGGCTACAGTGAGTGGCCGGCAACCAGCGTGAGCGGCTGTCCAATGATCAGCAAGCAATCTGCCTCCCCCGAGAAGAGTGCCATGATGATACCAACATGGGCCAGTGAAGCAACGTCCTCCACAACTAGACTGAAGAACCAAAGGACAGCAACTTGTCTGTTCCCCTCCCCCAATTCCCCAACGCTGTTCCCCTCCCCCAATTCCCCAATTTAAGAAAAAAAATCTTTAAAAAAATAAATCAAAAAGTAAACCTCTGTTCTTGCCCTGATCAGGCACCAATGAGAAAATACTAGCCAGCATAACCGAGGATGGCAAGAACCTGATGAGCATTGCCGAGTCCGTGTTCTCAAATGTGACTGGCGACCTCCAAAGTGGAACGATTTTAGTGGAACACCTGGAGCTGGTTGAGAATCACATCAGGCCATTTCTTGATATTTGGGAATTAAGTAAGTATCAGCTCGAGCTCTGGGCTTGGGGCTCCTGGGGGTGTGGATTTTGGAGGGAGGTGGGCTGTGTCGTCTCTGATGGGTGGTTCTTCTTGCCAGTACCTTGACTGGAGATGGTTTCTCATCCTCAGGAAAGAGATAAAATAAGGAAAAGCTGGAGCGCTTGCTCTGTTTTTATTCCACGCTCACAGCACGCGGACAGCTTGGTAGAGGGGCTGCCGTACACGCAGCCCTGAACGTGGAGTGTAGTCAAAGGGAGGATGGAAAAAATGGGCTGCTGTGGAAAAGGCTATTCTTGTTTGTTCCATTGGGTGACTTTTTTTTTTTTTTTTCCTCCAGAGAGAAAACGTCTTTCACCCCAGGAGGGAAAAAACGATATGAAGAAAGTGCTGGAGTACAGACTGAAGGAACTAGCGTTTCTAAAGAAAGAGAAAAAATATGTTGACAGTCTCCTGAAGTTCTGTGAAGGGGTGAAACATCTGATAGAAGGTGTCGTCTTACGTATTGCAATGAACAGAATTAAGGGGCCCCAAGGGGAGGAGGGTCAGAGAGAGAATCCCATAATGCATTGCCACAGCAGCGCTTTGCCTTGGAGGGGAAGGCTTTCTTTTTAATGTGTTTATCTTAAACTGTTAGACCTGTCACCTTGTTCTTCTTGCCTTTCCTCCCCTGCCTCTAGGTGCCATGCTTCCATGGGTCCTTGGTTCTCCATCATGGAAGACGAGGGAGAGAGCTCTCCGTTTCCCCAAACTCTGCCCTGCACACATAACCTTTCCAAACACCCTTTACTCCAGCTGCATCTTCTTTTTCCTCAACTTTTCCTTCCAACCTTTCCATTGATTTCTTCATTTCAGCTCTTGCATCTATTCAGTTGACAGGAACCCTTTCCTCTGGGCGACCCATTTTCTGTCTGTGCTGCCCTGCTCTTGTCCCTGTCTCAGTATCTTACCTTCCTGAGATGATTTTTATTTAAAAGATTTTATTGGGGAATTGGGGGAGGGGACCAGCCAAGTTTTTGTTCTTCAGTCCTCGTTGTGGAGGGCGCCAGTCACCATCTGGCTTCCCATCTGTAGCTTGTGGCCTCTAAGCTCAGGGTGCTGTGTTCAGTCTTAGTTGTGGGTGGGCATAGCCCCGATCCCATGCGGGAGTCGAACCAGCAGTCTTGTTGTTAAGAGCGCACACTCTATCCACTGAGCCATCCGGGCAGCAGCTCAGCTCAAGGTGCCGAGTTCAGTCTTAGTTGCGGGTGGGCATAGCCCACCATTGAACAGGCAATCTTGTTGTTACACCAGCTGAGCCATCCTGCCATCTGTTGGCAGCTCAGCCACAGCTCAGCTCGGGCGCAGCGTCCACTGGCACATGTGGGAATCAAACCGGCAGCCCTGTTGCTCAGAGCATGCGCTCTAAGCCAACCCTTACCAACTGAGCCACTCGGCCAGCCTATGATCGATATTTTTGCTTTTTACAGGTTTGCCTTTTTCTCACATAGTTTCCTGTTTCCTCTGAGCCGCTTTTATCTGTTGCATTTTTTATATCTGCTTTTCACATTGGAGACTTTGCCTGTATGGCTGGAAATTCTTGTTTCTATCTGAGCAGAGGAGCCTGGCCAGCTGACCGGGAACACACAGGGTGTGTGGCCTTCTGGTGGCGAGGTCTCTCTGTGGCGGCTCCGACACCCAGTCCCTCACCTGGAGGGTACAGGCCGGATTCTGGCAGCCAAGAGAACAGCGGCGGGGGCTTCTGAGCATCCGACCTGCACATCTTCTTGTCCTGCTTTCCCTGTGGTCCTCCATCCTCCTGCCCCTGGACCTCTGCCTCCCTCTTTCTTACTCCGTCAGTTTAATAGGACTGATGTCTGGCAATGCCCGAACTCTTCCATGTTCTTAAGACCTCCGATGCAAAGACCTTCCCTGTCACCCTCTTCAGAATGTAACCGCTTGGTGCCACTGGGTAGAGGAGGGGTGACCAGCCTCCTGTGTAGAATGGGTTGGGGTGAAAAATAGCATATTCAGTCACTTCCCAAGCAGGTTCATCACCACCCCCGAACTCCAGCTAGCCATGCAGCAGCGTCCGTGGCTCTGGGGGTGCTGTGTGATGGAGACATGCTGGACTCCCGGCTCTGCCCATGGCCGGCGAGGACTCCGCATCCTCAGGCCCAAGCCCTCCCTTCCCACGGCCTGTAGCTTAATGTCCACGAGTCTGTTGCTGTGATCTCCTTTTTACTCTTCCCTGCCCTTTGGGTTTGCGACTTTTGAAAAAATGGTCTCTGTTCTGGCCTTGGTGCTGGGGTGTCGGGAGGGAGTGAAAGCAGGTGCGTGTCTTCAAACTGTCACCCTCAGCCAGAAGTTACAATGTTTTCTTTGCTGTGAAAATTGATGATCAAGCTGGGAGGGGGAGATGTCAGGATTCTTAGGAAAAACTTCCAGCCTGTGTGTCCACTTGTTTCCTCAAAGGCAGTGAGGACAGAAGTGCTGGGAAAGTCAAATAAAATGATATTGTGACTTGGGTTTGACTTCTGTCTTCTCTTATGATTTTCAAAGTGGATTTTGGAGAGATCGCAGAAAGACATTTGGAAGACCTTGGCAGTAAAAGATTAAATGAAGCTGTGACACCCACCTCCTCAGACTTGAAGTGGATGACACATTACAACCTGAGCCCCGAAGTCCAAGAAATGGCTGAAACAATAGACTTGCTAAAGGACAGCCACGTCTTCCGTGTCTTCTGGAAAGAAGCCGCAGGATCGCTGAGACAGCCAGACGGGGACGGGGAGGACGAGGTGGAGGACGAGGCGGAGGGGAAGGGGAAGATTCTTGGGCTTGAAGATGCCTATGAATATCTGTATCGTCCTTGTTTCAACAAGTTCAGTAATCTGTATAAGGACCTAAAGTCAGGAGAGGTCACCTTTGAGGAAGTCGACTCCACCTTCAAAGTCTTTGAGAATAATTATGACGCCCTCACTGCCGACCTCCAGGTCATGTGTGCCCTGGATGCCAGGGACCCACAGCTCTGGATCAGGGAGCGAGTTGGGCAGATCAGGGAATACCACCATCTGCACCAGGCTGTCCGCGCCGCTGAGGTCATCGTGGAGGTCAAAGAGAATTTGGGTCTGACCGGTGACTTCCGTGTTCTCCACACTTTATTAAGATTTGTAAGTTATCCACGAGGGACCCCTAGGATGGGGCCCGGGTTCGCTCAGACTCCCCGGGGCCACGGGCTCTCTGGCTTTTACAAACTGGATGGGGGCTCTTGCAGCTACCTCCTCAAGTCTGTGTTTTCTTAATGCCTGAATATGCAGAGGGCTTGGTTTTCACCTGTTTATAAACAGCGTAACCGCTCCGTGGCTGGGAGCGTTTTCCTGGGTCGGCATGAGGATGAAGAACTTGGAAAAGGGCTGTGAGCCTCTTTTAGGAGTTAGATGTTTGTCAAGAGGGAGGCACTTTGTCGGCCCTCCACACACTTGTGTCTCCCCATGCCAGTGGGAGCGGTCACACTAAGTTATTTCTGTGCGTGGTAAGAAGTGAGTCTTGGGCCGGCCGAGTGGCGCGGTGGTTAAGTGCTGGCCTGGGAAGCCAGTGGCCCCGGTTCGGTCCCACATATGAGGGCCAGTGACATTGCCCTCAAAAAAAAAAAAAAAAAAAAGTGAGTCTTTTGCTTTCTGTTCTTTTTCGTGAACATTTCTAAGGGACACTGTGAGCTATATAATAACATAGACCGGCATGAGGATGATTAAAATGTAGCACAAAATTTGGAATCATGTACACATGAGCCTGACCTCCGGTGGTGGGTTCTCGAGAGGGTCCCAGCTCTGGGCCCTCATTCCTTTCCCTACGAAACAGGAAAGTAGCAGAATGTACCTGGCAGGGTCTTATGTAAGCTGCTTAGCAGGATGTCAGCACAGAGGGATGGGGGTGTGCATGGGGGTCAGCAGCGGAGGTCATGGCGTCCAGTTCTGGGACGAGAGCCTCGTGTCCTTGTAGATTTGGGAGGCGGGGCTGAGGGGACGGTCAGTGCTTTTGATTTGACTCGGGGGTTCCAGAGGATCAGGGCTAGCCCACAGTAAAGCCTTGTCTTGCAGACTGACCACTTAGAGAACTTTCGTCACGAAAAACTGAACCAGATCAGCCCGCAGCTTATCCATGCCAAGAAACTGCTTCAGGATATCGACGAGACCCGGTGCCAGTGTCTGCGAGAGCTGTGCCTGAGGAAGGAGTTTACCAGCTGGGTCCGGGAGGCCCTGGGAGGTACAGTCCACCGGGGCTGTGGGAGTCCGGAGGGTATCTGGACGGCGCTCAGGGTACTTTCCTGATGCTTCCCGGCATCACCTCCCTCCCCTTGTCCACGTGCCGCCTGCATTGTTTAGCTTTTTGTGCAGTGTGGGCTTCCACTGTTGGTGGTGGTTATAGTGTAAAAACTTCCCTTGGCGGCCGGTTCCCCCCACTCTGAATGCTTGCTGTGAACAGCTGGCGATCATTTTCTTAAAAATGTCCACCCTCTCTGGCTTTTCCAACCCTGTTGATTTTTCCTAGAGGCCAAGGCAGGCCCAAGCCCATGGGAAGTTTCATTACAACATCCTTGCTGGTGTCCTGCGTTTCTTTCCCATTAGGGGCTTGGCAGCCTTTGTTAGCTCTGCGGCCTACGTGCCTTTGGCGGAGTTAATTCGTAGAGGGGAGAAGGAGAGGCGAGGAAGCTGGGAAGGAGGCAGGAGGAGGGCTGATGGGCAGGGGTGCGCAGGGTAAGCCCAGGTGTGGGCGCGTGCCCGCACTGTCCCCTGCTCACCCCGAGCCTCCCCGCCCTCCGCGGTGGACTCTGGTCCATGTGGACGCACATACTTTGGTTAGTAGGTAGCCCAGAGAATTACGTCCATTTTTATAGTAACTGTATGAACATAGTACTGAACAGGCATAGAACAGGCATTGGGGCCAAAGCCATGGCATCGGCTTTTGAGAAGAGAGTTTTATTGTGAGGACGTCAGGCAAGGAGACAGGAGGCAGGGCTCAAACCTGTCTCCCGGATCCGGGGTTCGGTTTTCAGGGGTTTCAGCACCGGGTCTTCCTGGACAGCAGACCCTTCACTTCCGAAAGGGTCCCAGCGTTCAGGTTCCCACCGTGTTCTGGTCCTGTGGTTCCTTGGGGGAGTGGTTAAGGGTTCATAAGTGTCCCTCGTAGGTGGTGTGTCCCAAGTTTAAACTTCAGTTCTGGGTCTTGGTCGGAACCGGATCAAGGGCCAGCCGAGTTGCTCAGTTGGTTAAGAGCTCCCTCAAGAGTGTGAGCTGAGCTCTGAGCAACAGCAGTTCGATGCCCAGCCCGAGCTGAGCTGCCGCTGAGCTGCCAACAGGTGGCAGGATGGCTCAGCTAAAAAAAAAAAGAATGGGACCCGTTTGAGCTGGTTCTGTGATTATAGCATTTACCAGCTGAGCCTGTTTCTTTTTGTATAAGATGATGACAATTTGTGGATTAAATCGAGTCAGGTTTACGAAAGCCTCGTGGGGCACCTGGATAATGCTACTATTCAGTAAGGTCAGGTATTGGTCCGTGGTGTTCAAATAATTTGCAAAAAAAACATGCCCGGATTCTTACTGAAAGAAGAGAGTGGATACAGCCCCTAAAAATCCACTGAATGTCCGTTCATGGCTTCAGTCAAAACCATTGTCCCAGGTTTGAGCCTCACATTGTCGCGGAGACCCACACACGCCTGTCTCTTCTCCCCAAGGCATCAATGAGCTGAAAGTGTTTGTGGACCTGGCCTCCATCTCTGCGGGGGAGAATGACATAGACGTGGACCGGGTGGCCTGCTTCCACGATGCAGTGCAGGGCTACACATCTCTGCTGTACAAGCTGGACAAGAATGCAAGTTTCCATGAGTTCATGGGCCATCTGAAAGAACTGTGGAAGGCTCTGGAAAACGACCAGCACCTGCCCAGTAAACTGGTAAGTCTGACTTCTGGCTCCAAAGCAGAGTAAGTGTGACACAGCATTGCTTGGCAGCACCAGGTGCTCGAGTGGGCAATGATCACACACCCAGGTGGGAAGTTTTCATGCAGATGTTGAAAATGATGTTCAAAAACAGTTTTTCTTCATCTGTGGAAGTGCTTTCTCTATCTTGTGTGTTAGAAAGTCAGATGCAAAATTGCATGTAAATAAGAGTAATTTCTACTATGGAAAATGCAAGAAAAACAGGCTGAAAGGAAATATGCTAAAATGTTGCCAGTGGTTTCCTCTGAATGGTGGTCATTGTTATTTAATTCTGTATATGTTTTGATATTTTCCACAATTGGGATCAATTAATTCTTTTTTTTTTTTTTTAAGAGGGCAGTGTTACTGGCCCTCATATGTGGGATCCGAACCGGGGCCACTGGCCTCCCAAGACCAGCTCTTAACCAATGCACCACTCAGCTGGCCCAGGATCAATTAATTTTTTATCAGAGAAAAATAAGCATTTTGGTTTAAGTGGATTGTCTTCATCAGGGTCCGAGTAGACCCCTAATCTACAACTTGCCTGAGGCGCAGACACGTCGCCAGGACGGCTGGACCTGTATGAGGGGAAAGAGAAGGAGCCGTGGGCTGAGCGCACGGGCTTCATTTTCACTGCCGAAACCTCACGTCCAAACAGAAGGCCTTTGTTGTAGCTTTTCCTTAATTCTCTGGCTGGACTTTGGGACCCCAAAGGATGTTTAGAAAGGAGGCTCCAGCCCTTTTATATCTGGCATTCCCGCGCCCCCCCCCACACACACACACCTCTTGGGGACACAGCAGAATGATGCCTTTGCAGAGAGCTGGCTTTGTGCCTGTCCACTCTGTCCATGTGTCCACAAGTAGAAGCTGGTGCCCTCACGTGCTGACGTGGAGAAACAACATCACCGTGCCACCAGTGTCCCAAGACTGATAGCCAAAACACACCGTGGTTGTGGGCAGTGGACGAGGAAGGTCCTCTGTGGGGTGATGGCGAACATCCCTGAGAAGGGACGAGGCATTTGCCCTGGAAGGTGGAGGTGGGCAGAGGTCAGAAGGGAGAGAGAAGGTGACTGCTTCTGTCCCCACAGCGTGACTCTGCCAGGAACTTGGAATGGCTGAGAACAGTGAAGGAGAGCCACGGGTCTGTGGAGCTCTCGTCACTCTCGCTCGCCACCGCCATCAATCACAGGGGCGTCTATGTGCTCCGGGCTCCTGCGGATGGCCAGGTGAGCCGCCTCCGCCCGCGCAGCTGACCTGGCCCTGACAGGCTGCTGTAAACTGGGGAGGGCTTTGTTCCCCTCTAGAACAATGACCCCTAAATGCACACTCTCCAGATTTCCCCAGACACGGTTCTACGTTTAATCCTCCCCGAGAGCCACAGAGGCGGCGATGACGTGCGAGACTACTCCTTGGAGGAGCTGAAGGAGCTTTTGAACAAACTGATGCTCATGTCTGGCAAGAAGGACCACAACAGCGCTGAGGTGGAGGCGTTCTCCGAGGTGAGCGCTCGCTCGCCGGCTCGGCCGGTGCCGCCTCTCGGCCCGTGGGCCAAGGCCTCCTGGCTGAGCGGCCTGAGCGAAGGGACAAGGCTCTGAGTTTGGAATGGATTGCTAGGGACCGTCGTGCTCTGAACTCCATGGAGCATGGAGCCGCTGGGTCTGCAGGGTGCTCCTCATCCCAATCCCCGACCCAAAGACATGCCTGTGCCGTGACAGGCCCTGTGCTCAGTGGTTCCTCCTTGGGACCCCTGGACTGAATTGCCAGTGAGCCCGCTCCACTGAAGAGGAGACAAGCCAGTGGGGGGTTTTTAGAAAGCAGTGGAAGTTGCCTGACTTTGTAAATCCGCCAGCATCCCAAACCACATCCCAAAGATGTGGGTGGGCGTCCTTCACCGAAATAGAAAGTAACCATGTTGGCAAGGCATCAGTTTATGTCACAGTCTTTCCATTTTGATATGGGTTTTTCCTGTGAAGTTCATGGGTGCGTTTTGCTCGGGAGCCTTTATCTTGACAAGTTGTGGCCTTCGTAAGGGAGAGTTCACGGAAATGAGCAAGGCCGGCCCCTGGGATCAGTGTCCCGTGCTCGGGTCACACGTGAGCCCCGAGCCTTCAGACCGTCCGTCCATCTCTGTTCCCTTCTCTCTCTGATGCTGGCCTCCGGCTTCCGTCCCCACAGGTGTTCTGCAACGTGCAGAGGCTTGTGCAGTCCTTCATCAACCTTCACTCCGCTGGCAACATGCTGTTCCGGAATTGGACGGCCGAGGTGTACTGCTCCCCGCGGATGTCTGTCTCCATCCGCATGGACTTCGGCCTGGCGCTGCTGAGCCAGCTCACGGGCAGCGGGCCGGTGGCCCAGCTGCTGGAGGCCCTGTGCAGGCAGATGGAGGACTTCCTGGGCCGGTGGCAGGAGTTCATGGCCCAGAAGCGTGATGAGCACTTTTACCTCAACTACTACACGGCCGAGCAGCTGGTTTACCTCAGCTCGCAGCTCGGGAGCCAGCAGCCCAGTGACGCCGCTCTCACCATGCTGTCCTTCGTCAAACGGAACTGCACCCGTCAGGACGTCTCGAAGGTCTGCAGGAGGCATGATGGTCGGGCCGCCGGGAACCAGGAGAGGACAGTGATGGAGGAATTGCCGCTGGTGCTCTACTGTGAGTCCAACCTGGTGGACAAGCTGCGGGTCATCATGGAGCAGTCCGTCGTGTGCATGAGTGCCTTCCTGCCTCACTGCCTGGACCTGGACGCACTCGGCCGCTGTCTGGCTCACCTGGCCAGGATGGCCGGGCCTCCCGTGACGCGGCAGCTTCCCAAAGGCATGAAGGTCGGCCAGCCCAACCTCGTCCTCTGCGGCCCCTCAGAGGTGCTGCAGGCCGCCCTGGCCATCTACCTGCAGTCCTCGGAGCAGCCCCTGCCCACCTACGACGAGGTCCTGCTGTGCACCCCGGGAACCACGTTCGAGGAGGTCGCTCTGCTTCTGCGCCGCTGCCTGACCCCGGGCTCCCAGGGCTGCGGGCTCTACAGCCTGCTGCACGCAGACCAGCTGAGCTATGAGGTGGCCTGCCGGGCGGAGGCGCTCTTCCGGAGCCTGTGCACACAGCGTCACCACGAGGAATACCAGCTCGTCATGGTCTGTGACTGCGAGCGCGAGCACTGCTACCTGCCCTCGGCCTTCAGCCAGTACAAGGCCCCCTTCACCCCCCAGGCGCCCCTCAAGGCCATGCAGGCCTACCTGGCACAGCATTTCCAGGTCCCAAAGCAGACCGTGTCAGCCGCTGCCGTGTTCAGAGACCGGATGTGTGTCGGGATCGTGGCCTCGGAGAGAGCAGGCGTTGGTAATGATAGCTGCTGGGGTGGATGGCTCTGGTGTCCCCAGGACCACCTGATGGCCTGTCCCTGTCCCACGGGGGTGGGGGGTAACCCAGGTGAAGCCATTTGGGAAGTGGGGAAACTGAGCCTCAGGGAGGCATGGCTCATCTGAAGTTGCAGATCAGGGCGCTTACCGAATGGGACCCTGTCACCTGTGGCAGCTGAGGCGGGTCCTAGGAGCCGACCCACCTTCCTGCTCTAAACAAGCTTCTCTCTCTCTATTTTTTAACCCATGGGCCGCCTCGGGGTTGATGTGGGTCATGACAGCAGGAGGAGGTGTAATTGCCCTGTGTTGAGAAGAAACAAATGCCCCCTGACCATCCCTCCATTTCCCGTGATTGCACGATGCTGCCTTCTGTCGGGGTCCCCCGCTCCACCCTCCCTGCGAGGCGTGCTGTGTCATATACTCTCCTCATACACAGACCGTCACTGGTCTCAGGGAATCCGCTGGGACATTTGAAGGTTCTTTAATCCCTTGTTATGTTGCATCGGTTTCAGATTTTGCAGAAAGAGAAGTGACTTGTACTAAGCCTTCCTGGACTCTCTTGCTCTTCAGCCCTGGCACCTAATTTCCATATTTTAACATTGCAGGAAAGTCTCTGTATGTGAAGAGATTGCATGAATCTCTGCAAAGGAAGTTCAGTGGGAAAGAAGTGCCTCTAAAAATTATTCGACTGATCGACCCACAGGTGGACGAGAGCCAAGTCCTGGGCTGCCTCCTGCCCCTCCTCAACGTCCAGTATCAGACAACACCTGTGATATTCCACCTCGATGTGACCTCCTCAGTAAGTGCCCGAGGGTTCCAGCTGAGTGGCTGGTCAGGAATGACACGATGCCCCCATCCCGTCCTGCCTCCTCCACAGTCTAAAGGATTTCTTTATGATGGATTGATGTTTGGCCTTGGTATCAAAGAACAGAATTTCGTCCGGGGGCTAGGGAGAACTGGTCATCTTTGGTGTATTTACGAGCCCATGCGATTCTGTCTCTAGGTGCAGACTGGAGTTTGGGCATTTCTTTTCAAACTGCTCGTTCTACAGTACTTAATGGATGTAAACGGGAAGATGTGGCTTCGGAACCCACGCCATTTATATGTCATTGAAATCCTGCAACGGGATTTGGTGCTGCCTAAGAGGTCTTCAAAGCTGGTGCGTATCACAGGGTACTTTCCCAGCACTGGGGTGTGGTCTTTTACACAATTTTGTGATCCCCCACTTTTGCCCGAGCAAAGCAGCTGAGTGCAGTGTTAGTCAAGGAAAATCAATCTTGAAACTTCCTGTTTTAAATGCCTGGAATAAATATACTCTTTTGTTAATAGCACTATCTGAAATTGGTTTTGTTTGATTCCCGACGGATGCTCCGTGTCTGGTTCAAATACCAGCTGTGTGGTGAGGGCAGCAAATTTATCTGCTGAGAGAAGCGCTGCCTTTCTTAATGCCACCTGGGGTGGGAAGGAGACTTTCATCATCTACATTTATTTTTTTGGGGTGTTTTTTTTTTGGTTTGTTTGTTTGTTTGTTTGTTTGTTTGTTTGTTTGTTTGTTTGTTTTTTGACAGCAGTGTCACTGGCCCTCACATGTGGGACCTGAACCAGGGCCGCTGGCTTCCCAAGCCAGCGCTTAACCACCACGCCACTTGGCCGGCCCGTTTTTTTGTTTTCTTTTGTTTTGTTTTGTTTTTTTGTTGTTTTTGTTTTAGCTGAGCCATCCTGCCACCTGTTGGCAGCTCACCTCGGGCTGGGCATCGAACTGCTGTTGCTCAGAGCTCAGCTCACACTCTTGAGCAAGCTCTTAACCAACTGAGCCACTCAGCTGGCCCTAAATTTCTTAACGAGAGGGAGTTTTATGCGTACACACACTCATAATGGAGAGATTTAGATTCAGAGCTCGGTTAGAAAAGGACTTCTGGTTGGGAACACAGGCTCCACTGCACCTGAGTGTGCGAATGATAGCAACCTATGCAGAAAGGACTCTACAGAAACCGCTTTAAGAAAACTGATTTTTTTCACGGAAGCCTGTCCGATATAGACCACAGGGAGGGTTACAATGCAAAAGCATTTTTTAGGAAACTCAGTCGTAACCATTTTATTCATCTCTTCCCTTTCCAGAGGACACGGGCCCCCCAGTTCAGTTTTCTTGACATCTTCCCAAAAGTCATCTGCAGGCCTCCCAAGGAAGTGATGGACATGCTGCTGAACCCTCAGCGGAACTATGAAGAGCCAGGAATGGATGAGAGCGAGTTCCGCAGTGAGACTTTCCAAAGACCGTTCCAGTATTTAAAACGGTTCTTTGAGAGAAAAAACCTGGACACGTTCCAGTACCAAGGCGAGGTGGAAGGCACCCCCGGAGAATGCATCCAGCACCTCCTGATTTACTGTGGCGTGATAAACCCATCCTGGTCCGAGCTCTGGAACTTCGCTCAGTTCCTGAACTACCAGCTCCGAGACTGTGAGGCCTCTCTCTTCTGCAACCCACAGATCGTGGGAGACACTCTGAGAGGCTTCAAGAACTTTGTGGTGACCTTCATGATCTTCATGGCGAGAGACTTCGCCACGCCGACGCTTCACACGTCCGACCAAAGCCCTGGGAAGCACTTGGTCACTATGGACGGAGTCCAGGAGGAAGACATAGCCCCTTTCTCTCTCCGGAGGCGCTGGGAGTCAGAGCCCCACCCGTACGTGTTCTTCAACGGTGACCACACGTCCATGACATTCATAGGCTTCCACTTGCAGCCCAACGAGAATGGCGGTGTTGATGCCATCGATCACTTGAGTCAGAAGGTGATCAAGAGGGACGTCATGACGATGGAGCTATACCAGGGGCTGCTGCTTCAGAGGGTGCCCTTCAATGTCAACTTTGACAAGTTGCCCAGACATGAGAAACTGGAAAGGCTCTGCCTGGCTTTAGGGATCCAGTGGCCCACTGACCCTGATGAAACCTATGAGCTGACGACGGACAACATGCTGAAGATCCTTGCCATTGAGATGCGTTTCCGGTGTGGGATCCCCGTTATCATCATGGGGGAGACTGGCTGTGGGAAGACCAGACTCATTAGGTTCCTGAGCGACCTCCAGCGCAGCGGTGCTGAGGCTGAAACCATGAGGCTGGTCAAGGTCCACGGGGGCACGACTGCAGACACGATCTACTCCAAAGTCAAGGAAGCAGAAGCACTTGCCATATTGAACAAGAGCGAGTGTCAGTTGGACACCGTCCTGTTCTTCGATGAGGCCAACACAACAGAAGCCATAAGCTGCATCAAAGAAGTCCTGTGTGATCGCACAGTGGGCGGCCAGCGGCTGGCTGAGGACTCCGGCTTACACATCATTGCAGCGTGCAACCCGTACCGGAAGCACTCCCAGGAAATGATCTCACGGCTGGAGGCGGCTGGCCTGGGCTACAGGGTGAGTGCGGAGGACACGGCCGACAGGCTGGGCTCCATCCCCCTGAGGCAGCTGGTGTACCGCGTGCATGCCCTGCCGCCTAGCCTGATTCCGCTGGTGTGGGACTTCGGGCAGTTAAACGACATCGCAGAGAAGCTCTACATCCAGCAGATTGTCCAGAGACTGGTGGACTCCAGCAGGATTGACCCGGACGAGACTTGTGTGATCACAGAAGTGCTTTCTGCCTCTCAGGGTTTCATGAGGAAAACAGAGAATGAGTGCAGCTTTGTCAGCCTCCGGGACGTGGAGCGCTGTGTGAAAGTCTTCCAGTGGCTGTACAACCACAGCGAGATGCTCTTGTCAAAGCTGGATTCCTTTCTGTGTGAGTCCAGCATCAGCAAAAACAACTTTGAGAGAGACCCTGTCCTCTGGTCACTGGTGCTGGCCATCGGGGTGTGTTACCACGCTTCTTTAGAAAGCAAGGAATCGTATCGGAAAGCCATCTGCAGCTTCTTCCCGGAACCGTACAACGACAGCAAGATGTTGCTGGACGAGATTACGTTAACGCAGGACCTTTTTCTGAGTGGTGTCCCTCTGAGGACAACCATCGCCAGGAACTTGGCTTTGAAGGAGAACGTCTTCATGATGGTTATCTGCATCGAGCTTAAGATTCCTCTCTTCCTGGTGGGAAAGCCTGGCAGCTCCAAGTCTCTGGCCAAAACCATCGTGGCTGATGCCATGCAAGGCCAGGCCGCTCACTCGGACCTCTTCCGGTCCCTGAAGCAGGTCCACCTGGTGTCCTTCCAGTGCAGCCCGCATTCCACCCCGCAGGGCATCATTGGCACCTTCAAGCAGTGTGCCCGCTTCCAGCAAGGGAAGGACCTGCAGCAGTACGTGTCCGTGGTCGTCTTGGACGAGGTGGGACTGGCCGAGGATTCGCCCAAGATGCCCCTGAAGACCCTGCACCCGTTACTTGAAGACGGGTGCATTGAGGATGACCCCGCCCCCCACAAGAAAGTGGGCTTCATTGGCATCTCCAACTGGGCCCTGGACCCTGCCAAGATGAACCGTGGCATCGCCGTGTCCCGTGGCAGCCCCAACAGGAAGGAGCTGGTAGACAGCGCTAGGGGCATTTGTTCTTCAGAACCCCTCATCCAAGAGAAAGTCAAGGGCTACTTCAAGCCCTTTGCCGAAGCCTATGAAACGGTGTGTAGGAAGCAGGACAAGGAATTCTTCGGGCTTCGCGACTATTACAGCCTCATCAAAATGGTCCTCGCTGCCGCCAAAGCTTCTAAGAAGGAGCCCTCTCCACAGGACATCGCTCAGGCCATCCTCCGGAACTTCAGCGGCAAAGACGACATCGACGCCCTGAACATTTTTGCGGCCAGCCTGCCCGAGCTGAGGCAGCCGCAGGATGTCGGCACCATGGAGCTGATCCGGCAGAACGTGTTCGGGGACTGTCGGAAGCCGTTGGGCCGAGAGCTGGACGACTCCGAGTGCCGCTACCTGCTCGTGTTGACCAGGAACTACGTGGCCCTGCAGATCCTACAGCAGACGCTCTTTGGGGACGGCCAGCAGCCCGAAATCATTTTCGGGTCCAGCTTTCCCAGGGACCAAGAGTACACGCAGATCTGCAGAAACATCAACCGAGTGAAGATCTGCATGGAGACCGGCAGGATGGTGGTGCTGCTGAACCTGCAGAACCTGTACGAAAGCCTGTACGACGCCCTCAACCAGTACTATGTGTACCTGGGCGGCCAGAAGTACGTGGACCTGGGCCTAGGCACCCACCGGGTCAAGTGTCGGGTTCACCCCGACTTCCGCCTGGTCGTCGTTGAGGAGAAGGACGTTGTCTACAAGCACTTCCCGATCCCCCTCATTAACCGGCTGGAGAAGCACTACCTGGACATCAACACCGTCCTGGAGACGTGGCAGAAGAACATCGTGGAAGAGCTCAAAGTCTGGGTGGACAAATTCACGGTCGCGAAGACGGACCAGTTTGCCGCCAGACACAAATACAGCCCTTGCGACGCCTTCATCGGCTACCACGCGGACGCCTGTGCCTCGGTCGTGCTGCAGGTCGTCAAGCGGCTCAGCCCCGGGTTCCTGACGGACGACCTGTACCAGCAGGTCCTGGAGGAGGCCAAACTGGTCCTGCTGGGCTGCGCCACGCCTGACGCCGTGGTCCGGCTGAGTGCGTCCTCGCTGAGCCAGTTCGAGGCACAGCGGCTGTCCCAAGAATACTACTACCGGCAGCAGCACAACTCCTTCGCAGACTTCCTGCAGGCTCACCTTCGCATGATGGGTCCGGAGCGCTGTGCCGTCTTCACAGAGGTGACCGTCGCCTGACACCCTTACCCTTAGCTGCTTTCACCCTGGAGTCCTTGACCCCTAGTGTTAGCAAGTCAAGACTCTTCCCAGGTCAGTGGCTAGGAATCATAAAGGGACATGTGATAAGAGATGGCAGATTGTGAAGTGTGGGTGGGACGGTAGAGAGGGCCCAGCTTGAGCAACGGTGTCACCATGTGAAACAGCACCGTCTGCAGGAAGTCAGGGCTGGGTCGCCGATGGAGCTGAGCGTTCCACGCTGTGAGTGGCGAGAGACAGGGTGAGACAGTCGGGGGGCTTCACGGAGGGCCTTGTCTGGGGCCCTGAGGAGCTCAGGCTTTCCTGTGCAGAGGGCCGTGATGGAGGAATGTGTGTTGACATGTGTCCCTCCGCCTGGGATGTGGGGAAAAAAGTCAGATAAAGGATGTCATAGACGAGGTGAGCTCTGAGCAACAGCAGTTCGATGCCCAGCCCGAGCTGAGCTCCTGCTGAGCTGCCAACAGGTGGCAGGATGGCTCAGCTAAAAAAAAAAAAAACAAAAAAACAAAAAAACTTAGAAAAGTAGGGAGGCCGTTGTTAGTATTCAAAGTCAAGGAGGACAGGGCCAGCCGAGTGGTGCGGTGGTTAAGCACTGGCTTGGGAAGCCAGCGGCCCCGGTTCGGGTCCCACATGTGAGGGCCAGTGACACTGCCCTCAAAAAAAAAAAAAAAAAAGTCAAGGAGGACAGATGAGTGAGCTGAGCAATGGGAAGCGGGTGCGCAGAGTGAATGACTGACTCTGTATCAGGGCAGTGGGAGAAGGATGAGCCCCCGGGTTTTCCTAGGATGGCTGGAGGTCCAGTTAGTCACAGCACAGAACCTTGGGACCAGCAGCAGCTTCGGGGGCGGGGGTCAGTGGTAAATTCCATTTGGGAGAGGCTGTGGTGTCCCTCTGACACCCAGCACACACATCCGTCACGCAGTGGATACTGGAACCAGGAATTCAGTGGCACAGCCTGCCTAGAGGTGGGGCTCGGTGGCCACGAGATCAGCGTGCCGTTGAGTGTTTTGGTGGCACCATACCGTGTGATCCGGGGTGGGGGAGAATTGCCACAGCTCTAGGAAGGAAGGGGAGGCGGCGTCCAACTCCAGCTGAAAGTATGACAGACATGAGATTGCAAGGGGAGAAACTGTGTCTGTGCTGAGCCCTGAGGGGTTGTCAGAATTTCCCTTAGGAACCAAAGCAGGAAGAGGCACTGGCCTCTGGGAAGGGAACCCAACGCATCATAGGGACAGGTTGCCTTCCCTGCAATCAACGCCTTTTGATTGTTCTGCCTCGTTTTTCAAAACTCTGAGCTTGGAGTCTTGCCTGTGTGTCTGCCAGCTGCTCAGTGGCAAGTCCATGGAGGGACTTGGCCACACACCATCAGGTTTCTGGGATGCACATCTCACGGGTGTGCGACTTTCCCTGAGTCACCGCCACTGACTTGCATTTCCTGACTGCAGGTCACCACCTTCTCCAGGCTGCTCACCAGTCTCGACGGTGAGACGTTGGCCACGGAAATCCAGGGCGAGGCTCCGAAACCCACAATCCTGTCCCTGCAGCAGTTTGACACCGAGTACTCATTCCTCAGAGAAGTCCGGTGAGGCCCCACCTCCCCTCCACTCCCCTCACTCTGGGCCCTGACCCCTGACCTCGGGTTTCATCATATGGCTGTCGTAACCACGGGTGTTGTCACCAGCCTGGATTAATAATGGGCGTGGAGGACATGTGACTCCGAAAAGGACCCCTGTGAAGTTCTCCCGTTGTCGCCCAGCGCTCTTACCTTCTCCGTAAACGTCCTCTGAAACCCGGTCCTATGTCTCTTTAGGAAGCATCTCCGGGGGCTTATTCCTTCTCCGCCGGATTTCCAGTCACCTGTGCGGGGAGCCCCACCTGAGCCGTTGTTTGTACGCAGCCTGTGTAGCTCCCATCACTCTGGGGGACTGGATCCCCCATTTCTCAGGATGGAGAAATCCTCATGATTTCCTTTTCTTTCAGAAAGTGCTTGACTAATGCGGCCACGTGTAAAATCCTCATTGTTCAAACCGATTTTGAAGATGGAGTTCATAGCGCCCAGCTCATCGCCTCAGCTAAGTATGTCCTTGTTACTATCCTCAGAAAGCACGTGGGAACCCAAAATTTATTTGGGAGCTCCTAAGGAGTTTCTTCCCTGAGAGCAGACTAGTATCATAATAAACACAGACGTGAAAATGATTCACCCTTTCATTCTGCCAAGTGAGGACTAGAGAGAGACGACAGACAGCAGCACAGGGGAAGGCTGTGCTACAAAAATGGCAGAATGTAAGACGTATAAATGACAGGCTATTAGTAGGATACAAAAGACTACCCTTGAGACGTGTTTGCAGACATGTTTTAGTAATTATTAGTTTTTTAAGTGACATGATTTGGCTCTATTGCAAGTTCAAGGGCATTAACAGTATTTGTATTTATTGGACAGTTTTCTAGTGTTTGGAGGGGGAACCCGATGCTTGCATAACTGACTGTGTTCCCTCATTACTTAAAGGAAGACTAGCTTCTGGGCCTTTAAAGCGCTGAACGCCATACTTCACAGCACAGTTGTCGTTGGCCGCTAGTTGTTCACAAAGTGCTGTGTCCTGAAAGGGGAGTTTCCACTAGCCTTGCGCTTAGTAGGACTAGGGCCGGCTCACCGAGGATCCCAAGTTAAGGTTTCTGATCAATAAGAAACGCCGCTTCAAAGCGAGGCTGACAGGAGTGGGGAGAAAACCAGCCCAGCGAGAGAGCGCATGGCCTCATCTCAACAGGGGAGGCCGTTGAGAGGGTGGGACCTTTAGGTAAAACAACACGAAGCAAGCGAGACCCTGAGATGGAACGTGACAGCGCCCAGGACACCCGTCAGCTGCTTCCCAACTTGGGCTTTGTTGGTTTGCTTGGTTTTTGCTTTGATTTGTTTCAGTATAGCTTGTTTGTTTTAAAAATAGGTATTCTGCTATAAATGAAATCAACAATATTCAAGGAACTAAGGACCGCATCTTCATCTATTTCATCACAAAACTGTCCCGAATGGAAAGTGGGGCGTCCTACGTGGGGTTCCATGGAGGTAGGACCAAACTGTTAATGAATGTGGTTATTTAAATAGCGTTTGAGTTATTTCTAATTTGGTCCTAGGGTGTACCAGGCTAAAATTAGAATATTAATGTCAGTCTCGACGATACTTGTTTCAGATGCAGTTAGAAATTCCTACCTAATCATGGCAAAAAACACTCAGCTTTCAATTTGCTGCTCCAACAGGCGGCATTTCCTTTAGAAACTTGTGGATAAACCCTTGAGTAACCTCTTTGATTCCTCACCTTTTATGATCTGGATAATGTAGAGAAGGCATTCCTGACTAACACTGTTAATAACGCCTGATAGTGACTGCGTTTCAGGGTGGGGGGATGCTATCTGAAATGAGGCGCTCTCTCTCTCTCTCTCTCTCTCTCTCTCTTCCTCTCTCTCTCTCTCTCTGTCTCTCTCTCTGTCTCTCTCTTTCTCTCTCTTCCCCCCAAACCCCTCTCCCTCTCTTTCTCTTCTGAGGAATCGCTCACCAAATACTTATTATATAAGAAAATTGGCATTCTACAAATAGGCAAATCATGGTTTACTTTAATATAATTTCATAGACACTGGGAGACAAACCTTGCCAATGCCCCGTGGCCCTTTATTAATTATGACACAGAAAGTAGAATCACAGATGCATAAAAGAGCCACAAGGCCTTCAGGTTCAGGTAATCTGTGTGAGTCAGTTATTTCAGTTCATAAAACGGACTTTTATGGGAAAGTTGCTGACACATGGGTCAGGTGGCTTCTATGTATGTTCAAGGGTTTAGATGCCAGGGTACAGTGGCTCCCTTGGTGGCAGTGTCCCCACACTAGGACGTGTGACGGGGGGTTTGCTCCCCACAGGGCTGTGGCAGTCTGTGCACATCGATGACCTCCGGAGATCCACAGTCATGGTTTCAGATGTGACGAAGCTGCAGGAAGTGGCCATCAGCCAGCTGTTTCATCCAGACGACACACCTGGGCGTAAGCCTTGAGGAAAATCCTTTGGGGACGCGGGATGGCAGGAGCGGCAGCCAGGCGGAGCCAGGCGCTGTGAGAACAGGGCCACCATGGTTTTATGCGTCAGCTTTCAGTCCTCGCCTCTGCCCCTGAGCTGCAGCTCAGCGCGTGGCAGCTCCTGTTGGCCTCGGTTCCTGCAGCGGCCTTCAGAGCCCAGGACGGCCATGAGGGGCTGAGGCTGGAGGATCCCTTGAGTGGGCGGCTGGGAGGCTGACCCACATGCCCTTGGCCTCTCCTTGGGGGCCCACTAGAGTGAGGTGCCAGGGACACCTGCTGGGCAGCGCCCGGCACACAGCTCACAAGCAGTGGTGCCGGCGTCCTGGTCCGTCTTCCCAGCAGTGACTTGACGGTGTTGCTTCTGTTGCAGCCGAGGGGAGGCCTGGGGCCCACTGGCGCCATGAGGAGGCGATGGAGACAGAGGCTGAAGAACCAGAGGGATCGCCTGCGGTCGACACGGACACGGAAAGCTCTGAGGCGATGGAAAGCGAGGCCTCGGAGCTGGGGAGAAGCTGTGTGAGTTCCACCTCTTTCTCGTCCCTTGGGCCTCCCAGAACACTGCTGGGCCAGCTCAGGAGCCTCATGCCTGCCCCCAGGAGCAGACACAGCCCGACAGGGGTTAGCCTGGCACCTTTTCCCTCCATACTGCGAGTGTAGACGAATTACCGGGACATGGCCTCACGGGCCTGCTGTCTCCTGGTCAGTCTTATCTGTTCCTGGACCCCTGCCTGAGTCCCCGAGCACACGCGATCACTCGCAGTGGCTCGAAGAGGAATCGTGCAAGTGGACACCGGAGCCGCCCTGGCGGGAACTTTGCATAGTGGCACCCTGCTTGCCGCCACGGGACCTGTCTCCCAGGCCAGGCCTTCCCCCTGTGGGAGTGGCTGACCAGAAGCTGGTTGTCTCTCCGGACAGACGCAGATCCTGGATACGAGCAGCCTGCTGCGCAGCTGCGTGCAGAGTGCCGTTGGCATGCTCCGAGACCAGGACGAGCGGTGTCAGCGCAGCGTGCGGAGGGTGGAGCTTCTGCTCGGCCTCTTAACGGAGGAGGACGAGGGCAAAGGTGAGGGTCCCTGTGGCCGGGTCCCAGCACAGGCCGTCGCCGCCGGCTCCTCAGCGCCCGTTCGAGCTGCGCTCTAGACCTGGCCTGGCCGAAGGCCGGCTGCTTCCTTCCAGGTGGACCGGGCGGCGTGGCAGGACTCGCAGCCTGGGGCCGTGGCGCATGTGCACTCACGTCCCCTCTGCTTTGTTGCAGATTCTTTCTTACAGGCCGCCAAGATGCGCCTCCACGACCTCTTAAAGAAGCAGGAAGAGAGTTACGTGTTCAATGTAAAGCAGTGGGTGGCGAGGGAGGCTTCCAACCCAGACGCGCTCCAGGAGGCAGGCACCTTCAGGTACCGCGACCAAAGCCACCTGAGGGGCTGCTGCATGGCGGGGTGGCCGGCCTCCCGTGCTCGTGCCCCCTACCCTGCCGAGACCTTTCTCTCTCTGAGCAATTCAAAGTGGCCTTTTGTTTTTTCCCAAAAAAAGTACAAGATGGTGTGGGTGGTAGTTACGTGAGGGTTTGCTGATTTCTTAATCTACTTTTGTGAGTGTTTCAGTTTTTTCATAATAACAGAAAGAAAAAAACACTGTAACAAAATAGAATCTCTGTTGCTCCAGGAGGGACCGTTTGGGCGCATGTCACAAACCGTAGAGACGGATGCTGTTTCGGGGTGTTAGGCTCAGAAGGGAGGGAAGCGAAGCTGTCTCCCTGAGGCCCCTGCTTAACTACAAAAATAAGACCCGGGGAGTCCCTTTGTTGCCAGTGGTCCTTTGTTTGTATAACCTTGACCCTTTTCTCGGGCCTGAGCCCTGTGGCCTGTATGGCGGGCGGAGGCGGGGCTGCCCTGGACCCCAGGTCCTCGTTGGCAGGGTCATCTTACAGCTTTTTATCACTCTGGTTCTCAGTCTCCTCACCTCTGAAGGTTTCACTCACCCACTGGCCCCCTCTCGGCCCCGCCTCTTTGACACTGATGGGCTTGCCTTTGGGCGTCCGGCCCTTGGGCCACCGCCGGAGGGGTGGAAAGCGGCCAGCGCTGAATGGCCAGTGGGAGCCCATTACAGCTGCTTTGGTTACTGCCTTCTCTTTTTCTGCTTCTCTTTTTCCTGCACCATCCTTAATTTCTTTCCTGAGTAAGGAATTGTGTAAAGTCGGATATGAACCGAGCTTTATTCCTATGGACTTTTCTAAATGCTTAGTTTTGCATAAATGCTTCTTTAAAATCCCCATTGCCAGCTTCCCCCTTCACACCTCCGCTTCAGTGGCTCACCTTCCCTTTTGTCCGATATTCAGAGGGGTGTGGGCGTCCCACCTGTCACCGTTCTTCGGCTAGCTGTAGCACTGGGACTGGCCCACCTCACCCCATGGCCACGGCGACGTCTGAACAGCCTCTGAACCTAGCTGTCAGAACTGCCCCCGCTGAACTCACCTGTCAGGTGTCAGGCATCAGGCGGAGCTCTGGAGCGGGCCGGTCCCTGACCACAGGCCTTGGGAACAACATGGTCAGCAGCCACGTGTT
Source organism: Aselliscus stoliczkanus (assembly GCA_033961575.1). Lineage (NCBI taxonomy): Eukaryota > Metazoa > Chordata > Mammalia > Chiroptera > Hipposideridae > Aselliscus > Aselliscus stoliczkanus. Next base: position 52,597,195 of record CM066739.1, read on the forward strand.
TTGGACTGAAGTCCTTTGCCCTCTCAGGATTCAGCAGACCAAATCGTGATGGTCCTTAGACTCGGTTTTCAGAATTCTCTTTAGGTTCCTAGTTACTCTGTACTTTAAAAACTAGAGGACACGTTTTTCTTCTTTTCAAAATAGAGCCTGCATTTTCTCCCCAATATGAACGACCTAGCAACGGATTTCATATGCTTTACCACAAGAGTTTTGAAATGAATTATAGGTTACTGTTTTGTATAAGCATAATTATAACAACAAAGTGTCATGTAGTTAATATAAGCAATCAGATTTATATATGTAAATACTCAGATCTAGTGTCCAAAACCAGGGATGACAAAACCTGGCTCTGGTTTTGTCATATACTTTGTCATATACTTTCCCTCTGGTCTCACGCGGACGGGGGCTGCCTCTCCCCCGCTGCAGGCACACCCTCTGGAAGCGCGTCCAGGGCGCCGTGACCCCTCTCCTGGCCAGCTTGGTCTCGGTCATCGACAGAGATGGCAACCTGGAGCTGCTGACCATGCCAGACTCGCCATCCTGGGCAAGAGACTTGTGGATGTTTATTTTCCGTGACTTGAAGCTGCTGCACATTCCTCTTGTGGTGAATGACGCCAGGTGAACAGAAGGCTTTCTTTTTGTGGGAAGGAAAAACCCTGACGTAGCAGCCGTCTTCATGCGATCTCCCCAGTGTGTGATGGGCCGTGGGCGCTGAGCTCAGGCTCACATGGAAGCCGGCTCTCCTTTCAGCCAGAGGGGGTTGTTACAGTCCAAGGGAGCTCCCCGGCACCCTGAGAAATCTGCCTCATCCTCTGCTGCCCTCCTGTCTGCACTCTCTGAGCACATTGGCCTGACATTGTGTCACCAGGGAGGCTGCACCAGGACCCCTGTGATTGGTGGGCTTCCCTGGTGGGACCGGCCCCCTGTCCCGGGCTTTGTGTTAGGCTCAGCTGGCCTCCCAAAAGTGTCCTGTTTGGATCTTGGGGCTTCGATTCTGGGGTGTACGGTTAATAAAGAATACACATGTAAGTGGAATTCTGAATCAGCAGTGGACACATTTATTCAGAAATCAAGACACTGCTGCTCATGATCATGAGAGACCCGCTCTGACGAGTTGTGCTGTGTCCGCACAGGGCAAGGCCCAGTCCAGGCCCCCCATGACCTGGGCAGCCCCCCTGCCCCCCGCCCTGCCATGCTTTGTGTTCGTTTTTTGTGTAAAATGGAGCGATTCCCTTATAACGGCAGCCCTGAGCGGTGAGGCAGGCCAGTGGGCTGTCTTTGTAGCCTTCGAAGCACCCCGTTCTTGCAGGTTGAGATGAATGGCCGCCAGTGGTGGCTCCTGCCTTGCGTCTTGAGTGACAGCTCACTATCCATACCCTTCCTCCCCGTTTGCATGACTGCAGATCCAGGAGTGAGCTGTCCTACATCCTGGTGCACCACCACATGGACCTGTCCGAGCATGCCTTCAACAACGTCCCTTTCAGCTGGAGAATCAGGGCCTACCTGGAGGAGCTGTGGGTGCAGGCGCACTACATCGCAGACGCTGCAGGTGAGCCCGGGGACGCGGAGAAGGCGTGTTCCGGCAGCAAGAGAGCCTCGTGCCCCGTCGTGTGCTGGTTGTTCCCACTGGGGCTCCTGGACAGCTTAGGCCCCAGGACCTAGAGATGCCCTCAGTTAGGCCTTTCTCTTCGACTTCTAGCCACGGAAGCAGAGTATCTTCATCCAAGGTGACTGGCCGTGGTCCTTCTGGACCACGTGGCACCTTGCTGTGCTGTCACAAGCCCAGTAGTTTGGCCATTGGCATTCCAGGAAATCCAGCGCTTTGAGGAAAGTCATCTTTCAATTGGGAAATAATCTTTTCAAATTTTACTTAGAGCACTGCCGTTAAAAAATACAGGTCAGGGGTAACTGGTTAGTTAGCTCAGTTGGTTAGAGCGTGGTGCTGATAACACCAAGGTTGCAGGTTTGATCCCCACATGAGCCACTGTGAGCTGCGCCCTCCCTAAAAGAGTCAACTGTGCCATTGTAGCGTGAAAGCAACGTGTAACCAATGACCGTGGCTGGTCCCCAATAAAATTTTAAAAATAATTTAAAAATTAAAAAAATAAAACAAATGAAAACTACAGGTTAGGACACTTGAATCTGAACTTATTTGTGTTCATCCTGTGTAAGCATCCTGCCATGTTTTCTGAGTAAATTCGAAGCAGCCTCTGACTGGAGGAAAGAGTGTGTCACTGTTTCGAGGCCAGATCCTAGCCTGTCCTGCTCCACCGTGATGCCGTGCGATGGGGCGGCACCCCAGCCCCTGGGAGGTTCGCCTTCCTGGCGGGAGTGACACGTGACCGTGACCGTGACGAGCAGCCCAGGCTCCGGTCCTGGGGCTCCTGAGGCTCGTTGACTTTACAGACATAAAACTCGGTCTCTCAGATGGCTTTGTCCCTTGGGGCCAGCCAGGCTGTCTGTGGCCGACATGTACATCACTTCGGCCTTTGGGTCTGTTGTTCCCCTGGGACAATCCAAGAAAACAGTGTGAGTTCAGGCCGCTGACTCCCCGTCGGGGTGGGCTGCGTTCAGCAGGCCCTGCCCCGCTCTCTCGGTCGGCCTGTCCCCGCGAGAGGCTGAGGGTCTGGATGTAAGGGAGGAGCCAGGGCTTGCGCCCTCCCCCCACGCCATTCTTGGGTCCCCCCTGCAGGAGTGTCACAGAGGCTCGTGGGCATCTTCTGGCAGACCCCCCTGGGCAGGTTTCTGGCCGGGCTCGGCCTGGAGCAGCAGCGGGAGCTCCTGCAGCGCTACGTGAAGGACTTCCTCGTCCTGAGCATGAAGGTGTCCACTGGGAAGGAGTTAGCGGTGAGCACCGGCTGGCGCGGTGGGAAGCGGGGCCCCGGGGGCGGGATGCAAACACAGGACTCCTCCTCAACGTCCGAGGCTGCTGCTGGGCTTGGGACACTGCTGCCACGCCCTCAGCCCCCCGCCCCGGCTGGGCCCCCTAAACCCCCGAGCTGTTCATTAACGTGACGGAGACCTCTGCTTTTCCTGTATGTTCCATGTTCTTTTCAAATGTTAGGTTTAGTTTCTCTCCGGGAAAATTAGGTGAATATTTAACCATTTCTTGGTCATGATAAAGGAGATTTCAGTGGAGAGAATGAGACTTCTGACTACCTAACGCTTTCAAACATCAGTATATAAAAAAGGAAAGTGACAAATTTGAGAACCTACAACCAATATGATTGAGGGTTAATAAAGAGTTCTCAGGAAACAATAAGAAAATTCCCTAATTTAAAAACATGAGTGAAAGTTATAAACCAACTATAAACAGACATCCAGAAAACATCTGTAAACTTGCTCAGCCTCACTGGTGAATCAGTAAAACATGGGCAGTATTTAGAGGCTGTCCTTAACTCTCCCCATGACAAAGCTGGGTTTCCAGAAAGGGCAGAAACGGCTCCATTCCTGACAGCCGTGTGAACTAGTGTGGAGCCTCTGGAACATCCTGGCGGGAGGGACCGACACCCTTCCAGTATCTGAACGGGTGGTTTTTGTCCTGAGAACATGACTGGAGATGTGGACAAATATTTTAGCCACAGCAATGTTCTTTTTAGCTTTGTTTCTATAAAATGGAACATTAGAAACAATTGAATTGTCCAAAAATAAGGGTTGGACAAATTAGAGTCTGGCCATTTGATGGGTTATTGTACAACCATTAAGAAAATGTTTTCCAAATGTACATAATGATAAAAGTTCATAATGTTACGTGGAAAAAAAATCAGGAACACACTGTGCTGCTGATTTGGGGACAACAGGGAGGAGGAGCCTGGATATAAAAATGCCGAGAAGGGATGACACCGAAGAGGAAGCCAGGGCAGTGATAAAGGGAATGCGTTTCCATTTTCTTTTTTGTCTTTTGTTTTTTTAAGATTTTATTGGGGAACTGGGGGAAGGGAACAGCATTGGGGAACTAGGGAAGGGGAACAGACAAGTTGCTGTCCTTTTTGTTCTTCAGTCTAGTTGTGGAGGACGTTGCTTCACTGGCCCATGTTGGTGTCATCATTGCGCTCTTCCCGGATGAGGCAGATCGGTCGCTGGCCTCTGGATGGCTGCTAACAGCGGCTCCTGGCAGCTCACACTGGCTGCTGGCCGCTCACGCTGGCTGCCAGCCACTCACTGTAGCCTATGGCAGCCCCACTGCAGCAGGGGCTGCAGCTATGCCATCCCGGGGAATCACAGCAGCCCAGCTCCAGGTGGAGCTGTTGTTCACCATCTTAGCTGTAGAGGGCAGTGTCACTGGCCCTCATATGTGGGATTCAAACCAGGTCCGCTGGTGTCCCAAGGCAGCTCTTAACCAATGCGCCACTTGGCCGGCCCCTTTTTTGTCTTTTTTTTTTTAAGCTGAGCCATCCTGCCACCTGTTGGCAGCTTAGCAGCAGCTCAGCTCAGGCTGGACATCAAACTGCTGTTGCTCAGAGCTCAGTTTTTTTGTCATTTTTTAATAGTTCTGATTTTCCATGGGGTAAAACGTATGTGTGTGTGGGATTTACAAATGAATATTGAAAGCTCGGTTTTCACCCAGTTTCTGCAGATGGCCCTGTGGTCCTGCATCAACCAGCTGAAGGCGGGAAGCCGGGAGGAAGAGATGTCCTTGCCGTGGGTCCACCTCGCCTTCCAGCATTTCCGAGCCCGGCTCCAGAACCTCTCCAGAATGTTTTCCATCTACCCCCCCATCCTGGACAGCCTGACCGCAGCGTCACAGAGCCAGGACTTGGCGGGACGTGAGATGGTATGGCCCCTCTGGGGACAGTTAGTGCTTACAGCTGGGGCGTGGCCTTGCTCGCGTGGGTGGCAGGGTGCTCCCAGTGCTACCCTGGGAGGGAGAGCCACAGGCCATGCTCCACAGGGGAGACTTCTTCAGGGGCACATCTGTCAGCACAACTCGGAGATGCTAAGAGCACAGTTAACAGTGCTGGCTGTATTCCAAGACAATGAAGATGAGCCTCAGAGTCTGAAACAGGAGGACATGCGTAGCTAATAGCCGGAGCCCCTGGATTTAGGATTAGAGCAGCCAAAGGGGCGGGGCGGGGGGAACTGCTGAGCCCCGGTCCTGCCCCCGTCTCCCCAGACCCTGGATGCTTTTGCCGCAATGGCCTGCACTGAGCTGCTGACCAGGGACCTCCTGAAGCCCAGTCCGCAGGCATGGCTGCAGACGGTGAAGAGCCTCTCCATGCCCCTGGAGCTCCTGTGCTCCGACGGGTACCTGCCAGACCACAAGGGCGTGGCCGGAGCTGTGATCAGAGAAGTCCGGTGAGATCCCGGAGCCCGGCCCCCGCTAGTCCCTCCCACACACAGTCCCAGTCGCCTGCTGAGTCCTGGGCACCTCAGACACCCCTGCCTCAGGAGGGGGCCCTTTCCTCATCCGTTCCTTTAATGTCTGTGGAGCCCTCACTAAATGTCAGGCTTCACGTTGATGCTAGAGACTCAGAGGAGAAGAGACTGCGTTTAGGAGGCGCACAGAGTGACGGCGATGACAGAAAGGCAAGCAGATTCCTGGGTGCCATCGCAGGAATGCTGTGACAGCAGGGCAGGCAGTGGCGGGTAGCACGCCGTCAGCATAGTCGTGCGGTGGGGACTTGGCCCGTGCTGGCTGTTAGGGGCGGGCGGCTGGGCCTCAGCAGGCGCCGGCCACACATGCACCCCGGATTACCTGGCGGAGAGCGCAGCGGAGGCAGGAAGCGTGCCCCGAGGGCTCAGACCCGCAATCCCTCCTTCGCCCCACCCTCTGCTCACCTTCCAACCCCGGCGCCTCGGCGCTGCCTCGCGGCCCCTGCATGTTCCATCTCAGGCTCGTGCTCACAGCTGAGTGAGTGGCACCCCTCTCTTGACAGAACCCACTGGAATCGCATTTTCTCCGTCGCGCTGTTCGTGGAGCATGTGCTCCTGGGGACCGAGAGCCAGATGCCCAAGCTGCGCACGCTGGTGACCGAGTGCGTCTTTTCCCTCGACAAGGTGAGTGCTCCGGCCCGGCCCCGAGACGCGGAACAGCTGCAGCGCAGGCTGACGCTCATCTCCAGGGCAGCAGTGTGTGCCCTCGGCCCCGACAGTTTTATCTAGACATGCCCAGGAACGTGACCTCATCACACAGGCCATGCGTTTCCCATGTTCAGTTGTTCAACTACGTGTGCTAGGTCAGGGCATATCATTCTACAGAGGAAGGTTCCGTGCTTGCGGAACCTTTGGGAGGGCCCAGGAGGCAGCTCCACCCTGGCGTCCAGTGGCCCTGCCCAGCCCAGCAGCGTGGCCTTTGGGGGCCAGCCAGCACTGTCACGGTGGGGAAGACGGTGGCGCAAGGGAATGCCGCTGGGGCTGAGGACTTCTAAGCACGGTGCTCTGTCCGCGGGGCCATGCTTCTGCCCTCAACACCCTTTATAAAGCCAGTGACACACAGGGTAGTGCCTGCAGGACAAGTCACCGCCTCTGTGACCATGCTTTCAGCCACGATGGCCCTCAGCGGAAGAGGCCTACGCTTCACTTACCCCGGCAACTAACCCCCAGCGCTCCCAGCAGCGTCAGCTGTCCAGCCTTTGTGACGCAGGACACGCTGCGGCAGGCTCGCATGGCCCTAGGTACCAGGCTTCTCCCACATGACCAAAATTCCAGTGACAGAAACAGAGTGTCAGCCCGTTTCTTCCTCCGAGGACCCAGCAAGCTTCAGTCCAGGCAGCGTCCCAGCTCCCCCAGGGCAGGCGCCCAAGCTCCTCAGTCTCGTCCCTTGTTGCCCTGAGTTACCACTTCCACGGTGTGGTCTGAGGAGGCTCCTCCCACCGTCACAAACCCTGGGACAGAAAGAACGGGCAGTGGGGGGCACCCATTCCAGGATCACAAGCAGGGCTGGCACAGCTCAGCGTCCTAGACTTAGTCACGGCCTCAGCCAGCTGCAGAGGTTGCGAGCTCTCGAGTGGCGTGGGCCCAGCTAGGACTTGGAGGGCTTTTGATAGAAGAAGTGGAGAAAGGACTAGAAACAGCCAGCATTCTGCCACCCCATCCGCCACTCATATACCCAGGACCTCCCTTCTTCCCACACAGACCGCATAGAGCCTGTCTCCTGGTCTCGCTCTGTTACGGGACAGTCTTACCAGATGTTTTGCTACAGACCAGAAGGGCACTGGCTTTCTAGTCGGTAACGTCCCTATCCTTTCCATCCACTGTCCAACCACTAGGCCACAGCCATTACTTTTTGGGTAAAATACACATAACATAAAGTCCATCATTTAATCACTTTTCAGTGTCCAGTTCAGTGGCAGTAAGTCCATTCACAGTGTTATTCCTCCATCCCACCACCCATCTCCAGGACTCTTTCATCTTGCAAAATTGAGACTGTCCCCATTAAACCAGAGCTCCCCACCCCTGTAACTTCTAATCTACTTCTGTCTATGAATTTGACTGTCCAGTTTGTGTTGTCCTTTTGTGACTGGCTAACTTCACTTAACATAAGGTCTTCAGAGCTCACCTCCAATGCAGCAGGTGTCAGAATGTCCTTCCTTTTTAAGGCTGAGGAACAGTCCACCGTGTGGCTGGACCACACTGTGTTCACCCATCATCCGACGATGGACACTTAGGTTGTCACCTTTTAGCGACTGTGAGTCGGGCTACTCCGGGCATTAGTGTACAACACCTGATTGTCCTGACTCACTGCTGTTAACCCTCCAGGGCCCAGCAGTGGACTCCCTGGGTCATACGGAACTCCGTGGTTAATTTTTTGAGGACCCGCAGCCTGTTTTCACAGTGGCTGTCCCTTGGACACCCCCACCAGCCATGTACGAGGGTTCTGTGTCTCTGCATCCCGGTCAACCCCACTCTCGGTGTTTTATAGCCGCCTTCCTGATGGTGTGAAGTCGGGTCTCATGGCCTGATTTGCATCTCCCTGGTGATGAGGGCACCTCCCATGGGCTGACTGCACATTTTTTATCTTCTTTGGAGACAAGTCTATTCAAATCCTTTGTCTGCTTCTGAACTGGGCCGTTGATGAACAAATCAAATTTAGCAGGATATTAAAAACACATACTATTTCAAAGTAATGTGAAGCCTGGGAATTCAAAGATAGCTCAAAATCATAAAAATCTATAAATGTCATCAGTTACATAAAAAATTAAGAAATAAACCCTAAGTGATACTTCAAAAGGTACAGAGAGCATTTGATAAAATGTATAATTTGGAAAAAGATACTCTTGGCAAACTAGAAATAGAAGGTGATTCTCCTTAAGCTGATAATGCCCAAGGGTGTACATGATATAAAGACATCTCGTGCGGACATTATGCCTAAACACAAAATTCCAGAAGCACACCCATTAAACTATCTCGTATTCTTGAAGGTGTGCATTTCATACCTACCCACCCACCTAAGTATATACCCTAGAGAAGTTTCCCACTGGTACTCAAGGAGGCATATGGAAACATGTTGGGCACAAAATGGTTCATACTTGCAGAAAATTGGGCATGTTCGAAATGCCTGTGAACCGGAAATCAGGTCACTTGGTGTATTCATCGGTGGGTATCGGACAGCAGTTAGCATGAGTCCTCTGGGCTTATGCCATCAGTGCCAAGAGTCAGTTGCAGACACCCAGAGACGGTGTGGGGTCCTGAGACGAAGTTCAGAAGCACCCAGGACAGGAGAAGTGTCCCTGCGTGCGTACAGACTTCTCTCTGGGGAGGCGAGGGGCACACTCGGGGTGCAACCGTATCCATACCATTTGGTTTCTTCAAGAGAGGATCTCAGCAGATATCCCCAAAGACTGCTTAAAGCTTGGTGGGGGACACTCAGGTAGTCCTTATATCAAGTTTGAAATCTGTCCTAATGGGAAAAGGGCGGCGGATCTTAAAAGCAGAGGAAGAGGGGAAATCGGAAGCTGAGAATGTCCTCTTCCCCAAGGCAGCATCCTCACCGAGCATTCACATTAAAGAACCTGCCGCCCAGTGCAGCTTGCCCTGCGAACAGACTCGGCAGCCCTGATGGTGCCCATCTGCAGCCAGGGAGCGGAGGGTGCATTTGCTGCCCTGGGGTTACACTCGCCTCGCCTGGCTGCCCTGTGCCCTCCTCACTGCTAATCGTTCCCTGGCCTGTCTCCTCCAGTGTCTGCAGGAGAACTCAGACCTCAAGACCTACAGGCCTTTTGCCGCCGTGATGGCTACTCTCTGTAAATGCAAAGACCAGGCCAGCAAGACCTTCACCCGGTGAGATCTTTGGCGCGGGGCCCACCAGGGGCAGAATGCTGAACCTTTGGTATTTGTAGCGTCTCACCGCAGCCTCTCTGCTTCAGCACTGACACCCCCGCTTGGGTCCTAGGTACGGGGTTCAGCCGTGCCCCGTCTGCCTGGGAGATGCGCAGGAGCCCGTCTGCCTGCCCTGTGACCACATTTTCTGCCTGGGCTGTGCCAGAACCTGGCTCACCACGGGGCAGATGAGGTGCCCCTTGTGTTCAACTGACTTGCCAGACGACTTCTCCCTAGAGGTTTCCCAAGAGAGCAGGTACACCGCTGTCTCCCTCTGTCTCTCTTGCTTCTTTTTCTTTTCTTTTTCTGCAAATCCAGTATTCTGATATAAAAGTCTGTTAATCTCAGATAACCTGATTGCTGGAACTGTCCCTAAGAGAGACGGTCACTTATATATCTTCATAAAGAACTGGTGTCTCAAAATCACTAGCTCCCTAAGACGTGCTCGTTTGTAGATTTGGGGGACAGTGAAATTTGTGGAAATGAATCAGAACGGCATAAATAAAGCCACTGTGAGAGACTCAGAGAGTTGTGGGCAAGTGGTTTGTCCTCTTGCTCTGTAACTGCCATTTCTGTCGTAGGACCCGGAAGTGAAGCCAGCTGGGGGCCAGCTATGTACTTTTTGGGAGCGGTGGGTACAGTGAGTGGAGTCTCTGTGGGCTTAGCCATCTTCCGTCTGTTCCGGAAGTGGTTGGTGTCCCTCCTCCTAAGGCCTCCAAGAAGGGAGCGTGAGCGAGGCTCGCCGGGCAGATGGGGCCTCTGACACTTGCGGGGAGAAAGCGCTGCTGGCTGGTGCCCTTCTCAAGTCCAGCTCTGATCAGTGGGAGGAGATACCTGCATCTTTTTATTTAAAAGAACCAAAATGCTGTCCACATCCCAATGCACACTGGAAGCAAGGACCGTCTCACGAGCCGTGTTTTTCAACCTTCCCAAGGGACGCCATTGAGAAACACGCCTGCTTCCGACAGATGTGCACGAGTTTCTTCGTGGACCTGGTATCCACCATGTGCTTCAAGGATAGCTCCCCGCCACAGAAGGACGTGGTCGAGGCCCTGCTGTCTCTACTCTTCATACAAAAGAGGCTCTTAGACTCTTCCCAGAGTGAGTTGCTGTCTCCCGCGGGCCGCCTGCCCCGGTCCCTGTCTCCCTTTGCATGTCCGCAGTGACCCCTGAGCTACCCTCTCATTCTAGCTTCAGGACACCGTGAACACACCAAGTGCCTGTCCCCGTTTGACGACGTCGTGGATAAGACCCCTGTCATCCGCTCCGTGGTCCTGAAGCTGCTTTTGAAGCACAGGTCAGCGCGCTAACATGGGTGGACCTTGCTTCCAGGCAGCCCTGGCTTCTCTTGCTCCTCGCCGTGGCTTTTTCATCACCAGACGAGAATAGCAGCCAGTGCACGGTTGGGGGAGTCTCCCCAGGGAGAGGCCACCGGCCTTATGTTTCTGTGTGGCTTGTGTTGGCGTGCTCCCACGTAGGCAGATGAGCTCGGCGTAGCCACGAGCATGCTGTTAGTGAAAAGACAGCAGGTGGCAGGACGGGAGCTTGGTCCCGGGAAACATCCTGAGGCTCAGGATGGCAACTTATGTCCCCTCACCCTCGCTGTCCTAGATGGCCTTTGTTTCGGCTCCTAAATGTCTTGGATTCTATAAATGAATAGAGAAGCCCAGATGGCAGTGAGTGGTGCTATTTTAGAAAATTCTTAGAAAGCGATCAGTGTTCAGAAGGCTCTTTCAGAAAGCACTTGGTACATGCAGCTTGCACTCGCTCCACTGAGTGTACTTTGGGGTGTTGGCCAAATCAAGATGCTGCAAGAAAAGTTCCAGTAGATACAACTCTTTCTGACGTAAATGTCCAAACACAGACGTAGACTGGAGATTAGATTGACGTGTCATGTGGGTCTGCTGCATCCTCGTCCATGGACATGTCTTTTTTTTCTTTGATCATTTGTGATAAGCAGGATTCCTAAAGGATTTTCACATAAGATGCTCTTAAAATATATTTTACTACAGAAACAGCATCTTACTGTGCCTTGAAATGGCTTTTAAGGTAGATAAATAAAGGATTGACTTGAGATCTGAAAAGAACCTCTGTTGATGTTATGTAAATTTTTTTTTTTTTTTTTTTGAGGGCAGTGTCATTGGCCTTCAAATGTGGGACCCGAATGGGGGCTGCTGGCTTCCTAAGCCAGCGCTTAACCACTGCACTACTCGGCCGGCCTGATGTTATGTAATTTTTATTAACTTTGATTAGTGTGTGAAGGGCCGGCCGAATGGCTTAGTTGGTTAAGAGCTCGCTCAAGAGTGCAAGCTGAGCTCTGAGCAACAGCGGTTCGAGGCCAGCCCGAGCTGAGTTGCCGTTGAGCTGCCAACAGGTGGCAGGATGGCTCAGCTTAAAAAAAAAACAAAAAAAAAAAAACAAACCATGGGTGATTAGTGTGTGAAATCTATATTCGTTTGAATTTTTAGATTTTTTTATTTTTTTATTGGGGAGTTAGGGGAGGGGAACAGACAAGTTGCTTTCCTTTTGTTCTTCAGTCTAGTTGTGGAGGACGTTGCTTCACTGGCCCGTGTTGATATCATCATTGTGTTCTTCTCGGGGGAGGCAGATTGGTCACTTGTCTCTGGCTGTTGTTCACCATCTTAGCTGTAGAGGGCAGTGTCACTGGCCCTCATATGTGGGATCCGAACCGGGGCCGCTGGCGTCCCAAACCAGCTCTGGACCAACATGCTACTGGTTGTCCCCTGTCATTGTTATTTTAGATGAGCTGATTTCTAAGACTGTCCATATTAGGAGATATAACCCAGGAAGCAAAAGCTCTTTGGGGTTCTCAATAATTGTTAAGACTGAAGGAGTCCTGAAACCTAAAAGTTGAATGACAGCTGGTCTAAAATATGGCGTTTTGTATTCCTCCAATACTGTGCTGAAATATTTGTAATAAGATCAGTTACAAACTATAAGTACATGTGTATGTATGTATGTATGGAGAGATAGAGGTAGCTTTTTTTTTTTTTTTTTTTTTTTTTTGGTCAAAATGAGTCTCCAGGCCTGAGATAATCAGGTGTGATATTTCTCTCTCCGTAGCTTCCATGAAGTAAAAGATTACATTCAGTCTTACTTGTCCCAGCTAGAAAAGAAAGCATTCATGACTGAAGACAAAACCGAACTGTACATTCTCTTCAGCAGCTGTCTGGAGGTAAGCTCACCGCCGCCCCTACGTATCTTTGGGAAACTCTGTGTACCATATGGTGTATGCAGTGGAAAAGTGCTTCTGAAATTTTGCAGAATATAATTTTAGGCGGTAAAGTTAACAGATGCTGCATGCCATGCAGGGAAAAAGAATAGGTTTCAAAAACTTAGCTTCTGCCCTTAGTAACTGTATATATTGTCATCATGTGCATGAGACAGGAAAAAAAAACAGCCTAGACGGATAGACTACTAAGGCCGACAGCACTTATCCCCACGTGGAGACACTAAGAAGCCTTCTCATTTTCAGTCTCTTCATAGTTTAGTTACTTCCAAAAGTTTTACAATGCATCTGAAAAATGACATTATATACAGTTTTTCCCCCATAAGTTTTCTTTTTCCCCTCTTTGTTGCCCCTAAGATAAAAAGGGATATTAACTTTCCGTGGTTCAAAACGTTTACACTCCAACCTACACAGTGTTCTTTATTCCCCATGGTCGCACTCTGGGGATTTTGGGGGGGCTGAGGGCTCGCACAATAAGAAGAAGACCCTTTGCTTCCTGGTCCTTTGTTCCCAGGATTCGATCCATGAGAAGAACAGTGTTTTTTCCAAGAGTGATGAACTGAAATACCTACGGGACGAAGGTCACTTCCTTAAGACTTACCTGTCGGGGGGCCGCAGACGCCAACCCGCCAGTGAGGCTTCGGTTGAGTACCTGCGAGACACGGCCAGGGTCCGCCTCTGCCTTGACCGGGCGTCCGACCTGCTCTCTGAGCTGCAGGACGGCTCAGGCAAGCTTTCTGCGCCTTCCTTTCCCTCGGGCCTCGGTACCCCAGTATTTACAAATTCGGGAATTGCGGGAGGGCGGCTCTCAGGATAATAACTGGTCTGTACTGTGGTCCCTTTCTTCTCGACTAGTTTTTTTGCTCTGAATTCCTGAAGAGTGGGTCTATGCTGTTTTCCTTGCTTCATGTCCGAGACAGTTGGCTGGCAGCTGTTCGAGCCCCCAGTCGCTCAGCCCTCTCTCCTTGACCTCTGCAGAGATGGCCCAGGAGAAACAGCAGTACCTGCGGCAGGTGGAGGACTTCTGCATCCAGGTGCAGAATGACTGGTACCGAGTATACCTGGTCAGGAAGCTGACCAGCCAGCGGGGGATGGAGTTCGTGCAGAGGCTGTCCCGGCGGGGCCACCCGGCCCAGTGGGTGTTTCCCCCACAAGTCCTGGCATTGCAGGTGACACGCGCAGGCCCCACCTCCGGCTCCCCGCACACCCGCGAGGGGGCGCTGCTGCCCCTCTACTGCCCCGCCCTGACTGTCATCCGCACCCGCTAAAATAGGTGCATCTGGTCCGGTGCTCTGTCTCTGAGCTTCAGTTCCTTCCATCTGGCCCGTGAGTGTCTTTAAACGGCCGGCCACCTGGGAAAGGTGTGTGCAAGCTTCTGGACGGCCACCTGCCAGCACGGCTTGTTTAAGCATCATTCTGGTCGAGCGTGACACAGGCAGAGCCAGAGAACGATAGGTGGCTTTGGCTTTCCGCAAATTAAAAGTTTCCGGTTTGCGGGAAATCCCGTTTATCCTCAAGGGGAAAGAGCGAGGACTGGGGTAAAGGGATGAAGTCATTTTGGCTTCAGGGCCTCTCAATGGTCCCTTCCTAGTGCTCAGAAATGAACACACTCTTACCATCCTTCGGTTACAAAAATGACACTACAAATTTTGGCTTTCTGGGACTGTCAGGTGGAGCTTAGGGCTGACGATGGAAGCCACCTGGCCTGTGATGCTCTGCTCTGAGTGGAGAAAGAAAGTGGCTGTGAAGTTAGCCCTGCCGCCTCCGTCCAGGGCCTCCCCCACCCACCCTCTTCATGCGGCCAGAGGAGGTGTCCCACACAGCACTGACCATCCCGCCTCAGCCGGCCCGGGGGTCCCTGCTCAGCGCCATTGTCCCTCTAACGAGCACCTGCTTCCTTCACCTGACCGGACTGTGATTAACACCTGTGTCCTTGGGGTTACAGAGGGATCATCCGAGCCAGATGGACCAGTACCTGGTGCATGGACAGAAGTACAAGGCTCTCCGTGACGCCATGGGCAAAGCCATCCTGGAGGGCAAGGCCCAGGCGATCAGGACAGCGTTGGAGGTAGGGCGGGCTGCAGGCTTCTCTCTGCAAAGGGGCAGCCCTCAGCTCGAGCGTATCCTGTTCTGCAAAGGATGCAGTGTGACGAGTTCCCAGGCCGACACCCTGTGTTGGAAATGTGCAGATGCACTTGGCATCCAGAGCCACCCCCGGCCGGACCAGGAGAGCAACAGTGGAGTTGGGGAGATGGGTTTGCTCAGTCTCGCTGACCTGCCAAGGCCGTGAGCACGATCATGCCATTTCTGATATGTTTATGGCCGTTGCTTCCTTTGAGACCGTGCTGACACCATTTCCTCCGAGATTACTCTGGCACGAGATGTGGTGGCACGACCTGTGCACACCTGAGTGTATTCGTCATCCTGTGATGCTCATCATTGTCAATGTGTACAGCCTATGTGTGTGTGTGTGTGTGTGTGTGTGTGTGTGTGTGTGTGTGTGTGTGTGTGTTTTAGGAAAGGTGCAGGGTTTGTAGACTCTAATCTTTTGTTTGTTTATTTTTGTTTGTTTTTTTGAGGGCAGAGTCACTGGCCCTCATATGTGGGACCCAAACTGGGGCTGCTGGCCTCCCAAGCCAGCGCTTAACCACCGCGCCCCTCGGCCGGCCCTAGACTCTAATCTTTAGAAGTGTTCTGGCCTTGCTTCCTTTTTGAGCCCGTTGACTTTGGCCTTGAAACAAACATCCTATCTCTGCTCGGGGGAAGTTTTCAGGACCAGAGACATCGTCAGAAAGAGAATAGGTGGTGACTGCTGTTATTTCTGCCGTGAGATCTCTCATAGATACGCACCGGGTTTAGTGTGAGACTGTTTTAGCAACCGTGCAGACTCAGGTCAGGGTGCAGGTGTCCAGGTCTGGGAAAGTCTCCCTCCCTCCCTCCGTGTTTTGGGCTGATCCACGCTGCTCATGCCCATGCAAACCCCCCGTTCCCTGGCCCTCGTGTTGTCCGGGTGACTGGCAGTCTCACTGGGTGTCTTTGCTTTCTCAGGCCCCCAGGGACTCCACGTCGCAGCAGGCAGTCCACTTCCTGTTAGCACTTTACAGAGAGGTCACCACGCTGTACAGGTCTCACCACACAAACCTCCACCCCACGCCGGAGGTGAGGGTCAGCCTCCTGGGATGCTGACGTGGGCTCAGGGTTTGGAGGGACTTTTCTGAAAGGAAGTGAAAGTCACAAACACAAAGTAAGCCCATAACTTCCGAGGGTGTGTGGCGTTGCCACCTGCTCATAGGGCGTGAGCGCGTTCTGGGTCACCTGGAGTGGTTAGACTTGAGTTAAAACCAAGTCGAGAACGTAGGATGCTACTGACCCAAACAGTGTGTCCCAGCCGGTGCCGGGTGGGCAGGCGGGGCTGTGTTGCGGGTGAGCCATCTCCTGTCTGGACAGTCTCTCCCCAAGTGGTGATGTGGTACCCACACTCACTGCGACATTGATGCGTATCTGCTCTCACCGTGTCTGACCGACGTCAGAGCAAAGCTTTGGATTCACATGGTAGTCCTGTCGGATGTACTTTCATACTGAAACATGTTTTCCTGTCAGCAATGTGAGGCTGTGAACACAGTCATTGAGGAAAGTGAGATCCTTGGTCCTGACATGAGACGCTTTGCAATGTCCCTTGTGACCAACACTCTGCCGCTGCTGAAAATGGGTCCTGGTGGGAGCAGCCTGGAAGGCACAGTGACAGAAATGGCTGTTCACGCTGCAGCCGTCTTTCTCTGTGGGCAAAGCCAGATCTTGGAACCCCTGAAGAGCTTGGCCTTCTCCCCAGCCAACATGGCGGTAAGCTGGGGTGCGAGTCTGTCAGCTTTCATAGGGAACCCAGGGACGGTTTAGTCCCCATGGAGACCGAGCCTGTGCCCGGGACACAACTGAACCCATTTCCCTTCTTGATCCTCTGTCTGCCTCTGTCTGACTTGGCCCCTTAGTCCACAGCAATGGTGAAAATCTTGCCTCGCCCTTTATTTCATGGAGACAGTTTGAGGTCAGGAAGACTCCGAACAGTAGCAGCCAGTCAATGTGCCCATATGTCTAATGCTAGCTCTCCTTTCTTGGTTTCGCAGCAAGCTTTTCTTCCGACGATGCCTGAAGACTTGATGGCTCAAGCTAAGACCTGGCAGGGTTTGGAAGGACTTTGGTGGTACAGTAAGTGTCGGTGTCCGGACAGCTCCCCAGTGCTCTGAGCTTTGATGAGCTTCGTGATGGCACGCGAGCCATTGGTTTAGAATCGGGACCCACGTAATGGGTGCCGTTGGCGCCTGGGCAGGACGAGTGGCGTGGATGGGCTGGCCTCTGCCGACTGTAGGTGACCCGCGTCATCTCCTGCTCAGTTGTTGGGAGAGGACTCTAGGAGGTGCCATCTGGGCTCAGTGGGGACTGGGACCACATCAGAGGCTCAGTCAAGGGCCGGCTCACAACACAACCAAGCTTTTGACCCAAAGATAGTTCTTTTGGAAAAACAAAACTGGGAGACAGAACAATATAGCCTATGATCTTATGTAAGTTTTTTTGTAAGATTTTATTGATGCCTGAGTGAATAATTCTTTCAAACTAGGTTTGTTTTTCGTTTTTTTCTAATAAATCAAGTTGGCCCTTTCTATCCCTGGGTTTTGCATTGCCAGATTCACCTAACTGTGGATCACAACAGTATTTTTTTTTTAAGATTTTATTGGGGCATTGGGGGAGGGGAACAGCGTTGGGGAACCAAGGAAGGGGAATAGACAAGTTGCTTTTCTTTTGTTCTTCAGTCTAGTTGTGGAGGACGTTGCTTCACTGGCCCATGTTGGTATTATCATTGTGCTCTTCCCGGGTGAGGCAGATTGGTCACTTGTCTCTGGACGGCTGCTGACAGCGGCTCTTGGCAGCTCACACTGGCTGCCGTCCACTCACGTTGGCTGCCGGCCACTCACTAGCCTATGGCTGCCCACTGCAGCAGGGGCTGCAGCTATGCTGTCCCAGGGACACACAGCAGCCCAGCTCCCGGGGGAGCTGTTGTTCACCATCTTAGCTGTAGAGGGCAGTGTCACTGGCCCTCATATGTGGGATACAAACCGGGGCCGCTGGCATCCCAAGCCAGCTCTTAACCAGTGCACCACTCGGCCAGCCCCTCAAACCGGTTTTAAAGGTTGTTAAAACCTTTAAAACCTCATGGCAAAATAAATAAATAAATTTAAAAACCCAGGAGGAGAATAGAGGGTACAAAATGATACCCTGCCTACCTCCAGAAGTGGCCGTGGCACGAGCCTGGGGCCTGGCCGCTCTTTGTAGAATGAAATCCAGATGTGCTCAGACGTCCTATTTGGCTTAGGCCAGAGGGAGAGTTGGCTTTCCCTATTAGCCATGGGTCATCAGGTGAGACCTCGCCGGCCCACACGTGCCCTGCTTTCTTTTGACAGTGTGTCCCAGAGGTCACCCGTGCACCGTCGGAGAGGTGAGTCTTGGTATTTGGGGTTGGGCTTGGGGGTCTCATGAAGGTGAGTTCCTCGGGCCTAAGGAGGGGCCGTGGAGGAGGAGGAGCCTGAGGGTCTCAGCCTTCTGGGAGATCATGGACTCTTGAGTGCCGTGCAGGGTGTTTCAGCTACACATCTCCATGGCACTCAGGGTGTCCGGCATCTTCCTTCACTGTGGGGCTGTCCTGGGCATTGTCGCCTGTGAGCAGCATGCCTGGCCTCTGTTCACCATCTCCCCTAGTGTGACAGCCAGAGACGTCTGCAGACGTTGGCAGGAATTTCTTAGGATTCAAAATTGCTGCTGCTTATGAAGCACAGCAAGCCACCCTTCCTGGCCACTGCGGCGTGGGGGTCTGTGACACGTATCTTTCTGTGATGGCAATGTGTTCAGTAGATCAGGAGCTATATTACTGGCCCAGAGGAGATATGGGCTAGGTACCAGGAGTGGGAAAGAGACTCATAGCGTGTGAGCCGCAGGGCAAGGGCCTGTGAGTGACTCATGCCGAACCCCGAAGCTTCGAGCCAGGGCCTTCACAGGGCCAGACGGTCTGGCTATTTAGTTGGGTAAATGAGACATGGAGGGAGAAAACTGACACTTACTTCACTCCAAATTCACGGAGTGCCTTGGCCATGAGAAGGGAAGGAAGTGGGTTCTTCCCAGAACTCACCCAGCCCGAGGCTCTGTGATCTGGGAGCTGAGGTGGGTTTGATCCATGACAGACCGATCCCCGGTCTACAGCCACTCACAGTCCGATCTGGAAGAACAAGCCTTTGGAAGGCTCAATCATACGGTCACAGTTTTAAAATAAAGTCCACATGGAGTTAAGGAAGTGAATGTGGAAGCTGCAGCGTATTCCTGCTGTCAGGCGGTTACACACTGGGGACCGTGTGACAGACGGGAACAGAAATCACAAAGCTGAGGAAGGAAGACTGGGTTTTACGCCTTTGTCTATAAACTGTCTATTTGGGAATAAAACGTAAACTGTCTCTCCTGTTTAAAAAAAAAGTCCAAATTTGCCCGCGTACAACATGATTGGCATGGAACAGGTGCCCTGTCCGCCTCAAACACATGCGCTAGACTAAGCAGCCCTAGCTGGCAGTCACTGCCTCTGAGGTGTGTCTCTTCATCGGCATGCCGGCATTTGTGTGTAAAGTGACACTGGCTCTGAAACCGAGTGCGAGTGACATCTGTCTCTGTCCTAGTGTGGCAGGCCCGTGCAGCGGAGCACCTGCGTGGACTGCGGGGCCCCAATCGGAGGATTAAACCACAACCCCGAGCATGGATTCACTGTCCTCCAGTATGTATGCTTGTTTCCTTCTCACTCGCCAGACAGTGGGGCTGTTTCAACACCAGCTGATACACTTGAGAAATACAGTGTCAATTACTACCATGTTTCCCTAAAAATAAGACCTCGCCGGGGAATAAGCTGTAGCATCATTCCTCCAGGATATGGAGGGCACGCACCCCTCACATGAGGGTTTTATGACCTGTTTCAGGGGAAAAGGGTGCCTTTCCCACAAACTCCTTCAGCTTAAAATATTCAGTATGCCAAGGTGCCATATTTTGGCACCTAAAATCATGCTACCGCTTCTTTTCCGGCTAGGTCTTATTTTCGTGGGAACAAGGTATAGCAGCTTTAGACCTGTCAGATGTCAAGGGCATGGCCTCTGTGCTCAGACCACAGGGCGGCGTTTGATCTGATCTTGCTGACTGGGGTCTGACCTGTAGAGCAGAGGACACGTTAATACTTACTCATTTGAATACTTGTTAGTTCGGATGTCTTCCCCTTGGGCCTGGGGCATACCCCCTGTTGAAATACGTTTGACATAAACGGGTGGCCTGACTCAAGGGACATTTCAGTCTGTACCAGCAATAAACTAGGCATTTGTCTGTTTGAGCAGAGGCCACCTCACTCGGAAACTCTCTTCGCTTGCTCTTTTTTTGAGAAAAGTGAAGGCAACATAGTCGATCTTATCAAATACTTCAGACTCCAGATAAAAACCTGATCTCACATCCCACACTACTCACAGGACGAGTGTGCGTGTACATGGCCATCGTACATCAGGCTGTTCTGCTACAGTCGCTGTTTCAAATGCTCTAACCTGTTGTCTCCATAAACTATCAGAAAGTCCTAGAATCGCCAGTGTCTTGGCAGTGAACCTCCACCTCCCGTCTGGCCAGGACAGGCAGTCCTTTGCCGACCTTGGAGCATAGGTTTTGATTTGGGACACTGCGACCAATCTGCACGTCCCCTGTCGACATCAGCTGTCCTAAACTCAGGCTGTCCTTAGCCTGCCTTCTCCCCCAATGGTTTCAGGGGAAGAAGCAGGCCCAGATGTCCGTGCTGACACTCGGCCCAGACACAGCACCAACAGCCCCTTAATTCAGCCACTTGACACTGAGAAGGTTGTGGCCCTTTGGTCAGCCAGAAAGGTGGTTCTATAAAGAAAACAACCTTAGAAAAATGGCCTGGGCTTAGCAGAAAGGGTTCTTGGAACAGTTCTCTTTAAAGCGGTGAACCTCGACTCCAGGTCCTAAGAATCTGGGGGGAGAGGGTGTGTGCCCCTGTAGCTGAGAAGAAGGCAGCATCTCTGGCCCTCACCTGTCTGCTGTCGCTCTTTCCAGAAACCACAGTGACAGAACTCAGACGGGCCACGTGCTGGGCAGGCCGGCCCCCAGAGATGACCCCGTGGTGTCTGACCGAGGGCTGTCCCCTGTGGCCTTCCTTCTCATCCGGTTACTCACTCACCTGGCTATGCTTCTGGGAGCCACGCAAAGTCCCCAGGTATAGCATCTGGCACCCTGTCTGTCATCCTGGCTTTCACAGTGAGTCTGTCATGGAACAAGCCCCAGTCCCCTCACCACCCCCCCATGCCTCCCCCCATGCACTGGGAATATGTCATTGTTTCCTGGTCTGCAAAGCAATCTAAATTCTATGCATCCCACTTGCCCCTGGGCGTGGGGTGGGCGGTGTGGTGGGATGGGGGCTCACCAGCTTCTGTAAAGTCCAGTTTAAATGAACAGCTGTCTGCACACCTGGGCATGGACAGCTTAATACACTCACGGCCTGACTCGAGTCTCGGCTGCAGCTCTGGGAAGGGAGAGAGTAGCTGCCTTCCCTCGAAGCCCATGAACCTGCGTAGCCAAAGGCCTGGGCTTTGAAGGTCTCTTTCCCTCTGACGATTCCGAGGCAGGCCTATCCGCCCGCCCATCTTTCTCCTCTGCCCGGCGCCACTCGTTTCAGAGCCGAGTTCTGACTCAGTGCTGGCGCTCACCCCTCATCTCCACCGACCTCCCCGTGTCCTGCACAGCCGGACCTGGCTTGACGTGTTGTCCCCGCCGCCACAGGCTCTGCTCAGCATCATCAAGCCTGCGGTGCGGGAGCCGGGGCACTTCCTGCAGCAGCACATCCAGAGGGACCTGGAGCAGCTGATGAAGACGCTGGGCAAGAGCAGCGACGAGGCCGCCAGCGCCGTGCACCTCGTCCTGGGCCGCCTCCTCCAGGAGCGGGGCCGCCTCCCTGGCCAGAGTAAGGGGTGGGGCGAGGGCGCGGCGGGCAGGCTGGCTGCCCACGGCTCCAGAGGGACGCAGAAGGCTGGCGATGGGGGCCACGCCCGCGGTCCTTCCTGGCAGTGCCCATGTGCCGCTTGCTGGGGTAAGGCCTGCAGTCCTTGGGGTCCTTTGACAGTGGCGTTAAATGCACGTGATTTGCAGTTTTCAGAGACTGAAGTATCTTCACAAGAAACGTGAGGCTGGGGTCCCAGCAGGAGTCATTTTAAAAACTTGAGTTAATTTAGGAAGATATCCATCTCCCTCCCCTGAAGGAACATTACTTCAGTGTAACAATTGTTTAGTATGTACTGTGTGTCGGCTGCTGTGACTTTTGTCCTGGGGAACACACTCATTTCTCTTTGCAGGAACTTTAAATTTTGATGCAAACTTGTCAACCAGAGAAAAGAGAAACTCCTGGGAAAAGCTTGTGGAGAGTATTATTTTACCTGAACTAAAGGTAAGTGAGAGCTGATGACAGCTGCCTGCCTGCCTCCCTCGCTAGGAAAGCGCCAGAGGGCATTTCCTGGGCATCTCCTGAGCGCTCTGGACACTGTCCCTTCCGGAAGTGCTGCCAACGCCTTTGGCCAAGCTCAGATCTAGGTGTTCTGTGCCCAGGCCACCCACACTCCCCGTGTCCCCGAGTCCACCCCCTCCTGAAGCCAGTCGGTGAGTCAGGCTGAGGAATTACCGGAGGTCCAGAAAATGGAGTCAGTGGTTTTCCCTCCAATTCCTTTTTACAGCAGACTGGGAACGCCAGAGGTAGAGAAATAAACTGTCACTCAGATGCCCCCAGAAGTGCGTTAGTCATCCGAGACTGATTCCTCCTGTGTCTGATAAGAACATTTTGAAGTCAGCCCATCAGGAAATACATGTCCGTAGGGGAAGGGCAGGAAGAAATGACGGGTCTCTTAGTCACACTCCATCTGGGGAGACATAAACCTACCGACAAGGAACATGTCAATTACAGTAAAAGTTAACCAGCGGGAATATCCGATCACGTGTGAAAATGGGTCTGTCTGACTCCCTCCATACTTGCCCACTGGGAACGTCGCTAGGTGTCCCCCCGTTAGTGGTAGTGTCTCCCCTCCAGAACCCGCTATTGGTTTGTTCACCTAGCACCTGGATAAAACCCTCCTGACGGTCAATGCCCTGATCAGCTGTGACGAGCGCGTCAGCTCCAACCCTGTGGCCAAGATTGTGTTCGGTGACCCAGCGGCCTTCCTGCCGCACCTGCCCCGGAACAGCGTGGTCCACAGCTCCAAGATGTGGAGCTGCAGGCAGAGAATCTCCGTGGAGTATTTGCGGCACCTCGTGGAGCAGAAAAACGGCCGAGAAACTTTGCCCGTCCTCTGGAAGTTCCTGCAGAAGGTGAGCCGCCCGGCGCCGGAGACTCGGGTTTCGCCTGGTGGTCCCCACAGGGGGACAGGTGCACACTGCCTCAGAGCTTTGGGGTTTCGTTTCAGTTTTGTTGTTGTTGTTGTTTTTATGATGGGAATCAATTTAAATATACGTTCTTGATCCCAGAAGTTCAACTGTGTGGACAGTGGTTACACTTGACAGGATGGTTTCTTGTAGCACAACCTATATATTTCAAACTGACAAAAAAATCTTAAGGTCAATGACTGCCTTTGAATGGGAGCTTCCTTCCCAGTATTTTGAGGTCTACATGAGCTAAAAAATGTGGAAAATGAGACTGCTTCAACTGAAGGCGGCGGGGGGGGCGGGGCGGGGGGGCGTGGTTTTGTTGTTGTTTTTTTTTTTAAAGATTTTATTGGGGAATCGGGGAAGGGGAACAGACAAGTTGCTGTCCTTTTGGTCTTCAGTCTAGTTGTGGAGAATCTTGCTTCACTGGCCCATGTTGGTATCATCATTGTGTTCTTCCTGGATGAGGCAGATCGGTTGCCAGCCATCGGACAGCTGCTCAAGGCAGCTCACGAAAGTGCACTCCCGCTGCCGGCCAGCCCCGCTGCAGCCTACGCCATCGCTGGCGACTCACCGCAGCCCAGCTCCAGGTGGAGCTGTTGTTCACCAACTTAGCTGTAGAGGCAGTGTCACTGGCCTATATGGGATCCAAATCGGGACCCTGCTGCTCAGACCTCATGTTCCCAAGCCAGCTTTTAACCAACGTGCCACTTGACCGGGCAGGTTTTTCTTTATCTTTTTTTTTTGAGGGCAGCATCACTGGCCCTCATATGTGGGACCAAACCGGGGCCGCTGGCATCCCAAGCCAGCACTTAACCACCGTGCCACTCGGCCGGCCCAAGTTTTTCTTTGATTAATTGCCATAACACAGTCCTTCTGGTGTCTGAAAGAGTTTCCTGTTTTCTTTAGATATTATTAGGCACCGAAGCTCTTGCAGAACAGCTCTGACACTAAAGGAATTCTGCTGTTTCGCCAGCAGACGTCACTCGTGGGCCCACCACTCCATTAGAACTACTAACTCCATTCATATTAAGTTTTTACAGATCTTACAAGGGGGTTCTTCTGGGTATTTACATCCACATTCTATTTTAAGGTGTATGTTGGGTTTTCATAAACTGTCCATGCCCGTGGTGGCTGCCATCGTGCGTCGCTGTCACTCCCAGAGCTTTGGGTTTTGACTGGAATTCAGAGGCAGAAGACTCGGGGATAGAGAGCTTCGTACACACCAAACTGCATGGGGAGTTGGAGGCATAAGCTCGCAGATGAAATATGTGCAGAGCAGGAAATAGCAGGAATCTGTAAAGAACTTGAGGGCCCCAGAGAGTATCCCCCTACTCGGCAAGAAGGAATAGGATAAAAGCCATTCTTGGCGGCGTCTGTCCACCTCCCGCCCCCCGCCCTGGACAGTTGGTCCTCCGTGAGTGTCTGCTGAGTGAGAAATTTGAGTCCAAAGTGCCTAACCAAAATCAAACTCACAAACATAGTCTTCCCTGCTCCTCAAACACTCAGGCTTAGACTGAACAAGGGTGAGTGAGTGTGGGGCACAGGAGGGTTGGGGGTGGATAAAGTGTATGTCCTGTTCCTATCAGGTAGACCCACACAGTCTCTGACTTCAATCCACTTGAACTTTCATTTCCTACAATAGATTTTCTAGTCATTTCCCTCCATGGACCAGTGTTTGCAGTCTAGTAAGAAGTAAGATGATTCAGAAATTTGTGTTGGTCTGCTAAATAACATGAATTCGTAGTAGAAAGGACTTCATGTTATGCCCATGGTCTCTCACTATTAAAAACGCTCAGGTCAAGGGCTTCAGGACGACACCCAGGAGCAACGCGAGCAGCGTCACCTAAACTCGGGGTCTTCTGCTCTCAGCCGCTTCTGGCCACACCCAGCCTGTCATGTGGGCCTGAGAGGCTGAGTTCCTGCACGTGTCAGCCCCGTGGGAGCAGGGACTTTATCTGTCATCTGCAGGGTGTAAGACAGTGGCTGACAGTCGGCGTGCTTGCTAAAAGAAGGGTACGGCCTTCTCCCCACTATCAAGGACCACGATGTGTCATCACGTCAAATACCACGTTGACCAGATGAAACAACACGTCCGTGTCCTGAGCCAGCCCGAGTCTGTTGCACTGTAGCGTTTTCCAGGCAAACCCCCGGCTCACTAGATGCTCTTCCCTGTCCAGGAAACAGAGCTGAGACTGGTGAGGTTCCTGCCCGAGCTCCTGGCTCTGCAGAGGAGCCTGGTGACACAATTCCAGAACGTGTCGGAAGCCGAGTTCCAGTCCCTCAGAGGTTTCCTTAGCAGTCACGCGTCCGGTAAGGCTCTGCTCCCAGGGGGTCAGTCTGTGCCGGGCTCTGAGGTCGCTCCAGCTGCAGGGTGGGCGCCGGTCGGGGTGAATGGGTGCGCGGTAGGCTAAGCTTTGCGCATGAAGCCCTGGGGGCCAGGGATCCCCAAAACAGATCAAAGGCTCCGCTGCACCTGGCAGCCGCCTGCCTATGTCTGGCTCCTTAGCTCCCAGGCCACAGCAGTGGCAGCGCTGTGGCAGCGGGAAGGAGCAAGCTGGCTCTGTCCACGGAGCATGTGGCGACTCTGGGTTGACCAGAAGTGTTTTGTTTGACAGATGGGCTGAAGCAGTTATTCCATGACAGAATCACTGTCTTTCTGATGACATGGAACAAGCTGAGGAGGTCACTGGAGACCAATGGTGAGTGTCACCTTCCCCCTCAACACTGAACGTTATGGGAGGACCGGGCCTCATAGCCTTGCTCTGCAGCCTATGTCAGCATGTGTCCGTAATGCATAACTATGTGCCTGAATGCCAGCTCCGTGCGTCTCTGGGTGGAGGTGTCTGGGATAAGGGGAATAACACACCCTCAGTGTTCTCGGATCTCTCAGTATGGAAACAAAAAGCAGTTGAGGACATCCGGAACTTGTCAGCATATAAGAGACGCAGAGGCAGGACCCTGGATGCTGCTCTGTTCCATCGGGACATCTGCACTGTCACTTCCACCTCGGGGGCTCCCTGGGCAGGACGCTGTCACTTCCACCTCGGGGGCTCCCTGGGCAGGACGCTGCCGCTCCCACCTCGGGGATTCCCTGGGCAGGACGCTGCCACTCCCACCTGGGGCCTCCCTGGCTGGGATGCTGTGCCACAAATTGCACAACCGCCGTTCTTACTGAAGCACGCCCGTCGTTGACAGGTGAAATCAAGCTTCCAAAAGAATACTGCAGCACCGACCTCGACCTGGACTCGGACTTTGAGGTCATCCTGCCCCGTCGCCGGGGGCTGGGCCTCTGTTCCACTGCCCTGGTCAGCTACCTGATTAACCTGCACAACGAGCTTCTCTACACAGTGGAAAAGTTCTCCAACGAAAGCAACAGGTGAGGGCGCGTGCGGGAGGCGGTGCCCTCTCGGCCCAGGAGCCATTGCTGAGGCCCGGCCTACAGGAGACGTCAGCCTCTTCGCTGCCAAGCGCTCCTGCAGCCCCACTCACGAGCGTTGCAGATGTGTGCATCGTTTCATCTGCGCAGACCGAGACCATCACCCGAGCCCGGGGCCCTGGGCGTCGAGTGCTGAGTGCTGTGTCTTCATGTCCTCAGCTACTCCGTTGACGCCTCTGAGGTGGCTGACCTGCATGTCATCAGTTACGAGGTGGAGCGGGACCTGACCCCACTGATCCTCTCCAACTGCCAGTACAGAGTGCAGCCGGGCGGGCAGAGCCAGCAGGAGTTCAACCTGGAGAAGGTCCAGCGCCAGCTCGTCAGCCGCTTCCTGCAGGGCAAGCCCCGGCTCACGCTCAAGGGCCTTCCCACGCTGGTGTACAGACGCGACTGGAACTATGAACACCTCTTCACAGGCGTGAGGGACAAGACGCCACAGGTGAGATGGAGTGCCCACCTGCCATGCGCTCGGCGCTTCCGTCCGGCGGAGCAGGGCCCGCTCTCAGGCCAGGCGCTGGTCAGCACCAGTTGCAGTGGCCTCCAGAAGTCCCGAGCCCCTGCTCCTGCAGAGGGCAAGCCGGACAGCAAGCCAGCACGAGTTCCCTTGTTGAGTGTCAACGGATGGCCATCTCGTGGTGTGAGTCTCTTAGACTGGTGTCGTGACCCGCTGAGAACTTACTCCTGCTCCTTTGGGGGATGTGTGCGTGTATGTGTGTGCACTTGCGCGTGTGCGCCTGTGTGTGTGTGTGGGGGTGCACGTGGGTGAATGTGTGTGGCTGTGCGTGGGTGTGCACACATAGACTCACAAAGGTGCTCTGTGGGGTCAGTGTGCTCCCGCCTGTTCCTGTAGAATATCCGGAACACTGCTGACACCTAGGAAGCGAAGTGCTCATTGCTCTCACGGCAGCGCTTGTCCTGACCTATGGCCTTGGCAGTGAAGACGGTGACCACGCTGCCCGCACGGCACTCACTTGCCCTGTCCTGCTTTTGATTCCTAGAGCCCCCTCCCCAGCGCGGCCATCAGTGCCATCAGCGGGCAGCTGCAGTCCTACAGCGACGCCTGTGAAGCTCTGTCTGTCATCGAAGTTACGCTGGGGTTTCTGAGCACGGCTGGCGAGGACCCGAACATGGACCTGAATGTGTATATCCGAGACATGCTACGGATGGGCGATCAGACAGAGCAGGTTTCAAAGGTGGGTCTCGCGTCAGGCTCTCTGGAAGGACATCAGCACTGCCCGTCCCCACCGTCACCGCCTCACTTCCTGCTAGGAATAGCACCATCAGAGGGGGCCGATCTAGGCAGCACCTGGGAGGGGGCCCTGAGAACAGCCCCTCCCCGTGCCAGCCTGGAGGGAACAGGGCAGACTGAGGGTAACCAAGGAGCGCTGGGAACGCGAGGCTCAGAGCACGCAGCACATCAGCCGCCGGCAAACGCCTGGTGCTCGGGCTGAGTGCTGCGGGCGGGAGGCCTTTTGGAGCCGGCCTGCCTGCGTGCTGAGGGAGACGCTGATCCCAGGGCAGGGATGCACCGTGCCCGCCTCTGAGGGGCTCTCTTCCTCTTGCAGGCCTTACACCGATGTCAGCTAAGGCACGCCGTCGCCCTCTGGCAGCTCCTGGCCGCTCACAAGTCCGAGCAGCTGCTGCGGCTGAGGAAGGTAAGCCCCGCCCCTCCCCCTGCCTGGCCGAGGGAGCCGTGCGGGCCGCTTCCTGCTTCACCTGCTCTTCCTTCACTGTAGGAGCCATTCAGGGACATCAGTGAGAGGTACAGGGCGGGCCTCAGCCCGGAACACGCTAAGCTCCTCCGCACGTTCCTGAACCAGGTCAGCCTGGACCCCTTCCTCCTGGAGCTCCATGAGATGATAACCTTGAAACTGAAGAACCCCCAAACCCAGGAGGATTTCAACCCCAACTGGAGGTAGGATCTGCAGCCTGCTGGGCAGGGCCCTCGGAAGGCCCAGCTCTGCTGTGGTCTCTGCGGACACGAGACGCCTTGTCTCACCGTGGGTCCAGCTGCCTGCCGTGTTAGCGTTGCCGGGGCACCTGGGGGCTGGCTCTGGGTTGTAATCTCAATGGATTTAAAAAATAATTACAAGTCCTGTGCTCATCGTAACGAGCGGACTTGCTATGTCAAAGAGATGTGCATTTTATTTATTTCATTTTGTATGTGTGTGTGAGGGCAGTGTCACCGGCCCTCACACGTGGGACCCGAGCCCGGGCCGCTGGCTCCCCAGGCCAGCGCCCAACCACCGCGCCACTCGGCCGGCCCCTAACCTATTTATTTTTATGTGTGGTGTGAGGTAGGGACTTAATTTGGCTGCTTTTCTAATTAGGCTGTCAGCCCCCGGCTGCCTCACCAGGACGCCTCAGAGCTGCCATTTTCTCCCAGCAGGCTATGTGGCATACACCTGTATTCATTTATGTCTTGGGGTTTTAACAGGTCTTGACTATCCTGGACTTCGGGGTGGGGACAAAAGATTACTTTCCTAGAGAACTTATAATGTTCGTTCATACAGAACGTGAAATGGAGTACAAGCTTTTCTTGGAATGGCAGGCCTTGTTACTTACGTAGCAGCTCAGGTGACTGGAGGGCTTCCAGCCGCCTGCAAGGCCCTGCCCCGCTCAGCGGCACCCTGCAGGGCCTGCAGACTGCGTGTGGGCGTGGGGGTGCCCAGAGCCCCAGCTCGCTGACTCACCCGCTGGGGGGCTGGAAGCTGACCCTCAGCGCTCCTGGGCTCCACGTGCACCCTGCCTGGCTCCCATTTGTTTGGCAGAAGGGTCACCTGACGGGTCCCCTTACGTTCCCTGGAAGACTCTTAAATGCTGTCTATTGTTCCTTGCTTTTTCAGCCTGAGAGACACTCTGGTAAGTTACATGGACACTAAAGAAAATGATATTCTTCCTGAAATGGAATCTCAGTTCCCGGAAGAGATACTGCTTGCCAGCTGTGTCCCTGTGTGGAAAATGGCGGCTGCGGTGAAACAGAATCGACAGATGAAGTAGAATGGCCTCCGCGGCACTGTCTCTGCCCAGGGCTTGGGGGAGCAGCTCTTCCCTCCTCAGCCACGCCACGGGCCCCCCGACGGTCGCCTTCGTGCCTGCTTAGAGGGAAAGCTGTGGGCATAGCTCTGGACTCAGGACCAAGATGTGCTGTGTACCGACAGCTTTTGGAAAGCCCAGCTGTTTCAGAAACATGTATGTTCCACAACTTTCTCACCATATGATGAATCTGCTCACTGGGAAGTGAGAACTGGAGGTCACGTGAAGTGCCAATAAACTGCCACCCTTTACATTCCATGGGCGACCAGACCAATTGCATCCCCTTTACACAAGAATGGCCGTTTGGGGCCTCTAGCCTTTTAATGGGGACACACCCTGCCACCTGCCCCATCCACCTCAGACCACTACGTGATGACAGGAAGGGAAAATGGGGCTTCTCATTTTTGCTTTTATTTTTTTTTCCTCTTATTTTGCACTCACAGAAGAGAATCTGGCTTTCTTCTTTCTTCCATTCCTTTCAATGCTGAGTATTGTACAAATACTCCTGGGCTTCCAAGATGTGAAAAATGCCAGATTCTTTTTTTGTCTTCTCACAAGTCAGGGCATTCTGTGAGGGACAGAACTTGAAGCCAAACTAACAAGACCTCACCCAGGCCCTGTAACAAGTCACTGCCGCCTTTGCTCTCGTCAAGAGCACCGAACCAAGAATCCCGGGCGCTTGGAGGGCCTTCGTGTCCTTGTCTATGAAATGAAGGGACTGGATGGATGGCCAACTTTCCTCTGAAATTCTACATGAACGTTTGTCAGTGTACACTTGGGTCCCTGCACAGTCCCGGCGTTGCTGTAGCAAGTTTTTGACTTCTGCCTGAGAGACATGATCTCAGCGGGACCTCGACTTCCCTGAGTGGGTGAATATCTGGTCCTCACTTTGGGTCTCAGCCCAAGCATAAAGAAAACAGACGCACAGAGAACATCTAAGTGAAGTCTCCGAAAATACAAAAAGATTGGCCCACTCGCCCTGGCTTTGTGCTGCTTTCTCACTTAAGTGCTGTGTCTTTTTCACAGTCTACTTGGAGGCTTCGTGACCCGGACTAACTCATATCCCTGGGTGGCCCAGCACCCATCACCACTGAGAAACAAGTGTTTACAAGTACTCACTTTAATATGCATCTAAGTGAATTAATGGACCCAGTCAGCTTGAAGTTGGGCGGTAGCTGGTGAGAGCTCAAACAATAGCAGAGCCCTGGGCCCAGCGGGCACTGCTTCATCTCCAGGTTCATGGCTGTGACTTGATTGTTTGATGAGGGGGCATGCAGTGATCCAGGCCCCCCAGAACTTCATCTGATGCAGTGTCCACTTACATTTGGTGATCCGCGACTGTTCAGTCATTCCAGACTATGCAAAAGCACCCCAGGCAACTCTGAGTCCTGGACTGCCATTTAATCGGGGCGGGGCTGCTGCTTGTCCAGCCCTTCCCCTTGAACCCGGACCGCCTTGGATACCTCAGAGTGGGGGGAGCGGGCCAGGCCCTCAGGTGCCACTCTGGCTCTTCACTGTGCCACACCTGAGCAGAAGACCTCTGGGGAATGGGGGAGCGGGGGCTGGGAATTTTCCCCCCATTTTTATGAAGGATTTGGGGTTTTTTTGTTTGTTTTTTTTTTTTAGGGCAGTGTCACTGGCCCTCACATGTGGGACATGAACCCGGGCCACCGGCCTCCCAAGCTAGCGCCCAACCACCGTGCCACTCGGCCGGCCCTTGCTTTTTTTTTTGAGGGCAGTGTCACTGGCCCTCATATGTGGGACCCGAACCGGGGCTGTTGGCTTCCCAAACCAGGACTTAACCACTGTGCAACTCGGCCGGCCCACCATAAAGGATTTTTTAATGAAGATATTTTGTATCCTATGCTTTCAAAGCCTTAACTGTCATTATCCAGCCCTGTCTTGTTTGTACAAAAATGCACTGACCGAGCATAGGCAAATGCCAATTTTTTTTTTGAGGGCAGTGTCACTGTCCCTCACATGTGGGACCGAACCGGGGCTGCTGGCTTCCCAAGCCTGCGTTTAACCACCGCACCACTCGGCCAGCCCGGCAAATGCCAATTTTATTGTATTTGTTATACCTGTTTAATAAACTTGAATTTTGCTGCTTTTAAATAATACTTCTCTTTGGGGCCATAACTTCCGTTTATTGCAACTGGACCTTAACTGGGCTTTGGGAATGGTTTTGCTTGTCTATGGTGTCCATCCACTGAAATGTACTCTGGTGTAGAAGTGAGGGTACACGTCCTCAGGATAAAATGCCAGCACGGCTGGGGACCCAGGGAGCTGAACACTGTGCCCCCAAATCTTCAGCCACCTCTTCAGGCCTCGGGTTGTCCTTTCAGTCCCTGCCTGGGTGACTTCCGGGGGGGTGGGGGGCGCCAAGTTCCAGGTAACAAGGAGTCACAGCCGACTCTGACTGGGTGTGCTGTGGGGGGGAGGGGCGAGTTCCCCTGCGGGGGACCAGCCTCTGCTGACCAGGGCTCAAGAAGGTGGACACGATGTCGGCGATACGAAAGACAGAAAATTTTTGTTACAGTGAAGGCAGAAAATGAGAGAGTAAGCTCTCTCGAGTTTATTTTTCACAGGCTTATATACATTTTCTCATTATAGGGTATGTGCAGGGGTACATGTAACAGAGCAGGGAAAATATGCATTACCTCAGCATAAAGTAGATCATTAACTGTTTACCAATAGTCTAAAGGTCAGTGAAACCTTAGGGGTAGTTTCTTAAGCCGTTTTCTCCCAGTAACCCAGATAGCCATCTTTCTCTTGTGTCCCAAGGATCCTGCCGTCCTCACCACGTGCCTTAGTAAATAGTGAGCACCCTCCAGGTGCAGCAAGGAACAAAAGAAGCAGATAGACAAGTTTATGATTCGCCAAGCCCACTAAAGTCAGCCTGCATGCCCCTCAATACTGGGCTACACGGCCCTCAACACTGCATGCCCCTCAATACTGGGCTACACGGCCCTCGACATTCCCCAGGAAAAGGAAATAGAGACAGGAGAGGGAAAGAGCTTCCAGGGCCCAGGGACGTTTGAATGGTAGAACACCACTTGAGGGAAAAACTGCACTTGCTCTTCCAAAAAGAAAAGGCTCCTCAGGGGAGAGGCCGGTGGCCTAGAACTGCAGCTCGGAGAAGAGATGGCTGGCTCGCCAGGAAGACACGCGGCCGCTCCAGACGCGTCTCTCCCCACCGCCCATCACTGCGCCCGCCCTTCCCCTCCTGTCCATCCGCATGTCTGGACGCTTCCCTGTTGCACAGTTCTTTCTGCTTTCGGCCGAGGCAGAAATAGTCAGAGGTTGGTGGGCACTTCCCTGCAGATCTGCACAGCTGGTCACCGTCTCCTCGCCCAGACCTCACTGTGTGTGTAAATCACTGACCTTTTGTTGTGGGGTTTGGGCTGTAGGATTTCATCATTTGTTAACAGACAGGCATGAGCTCTTTTTCCCATACCCCCATGAACTATGTCAGTTATTCCTAGGTGCAGGCAATTCCAACCCAGAAACAAACTTCCAGAGAAAAACCACCCTTGTGAAGACAAGGTCAGGTCAAGGGCCCGGCTAGGTAGGTAAAGCGCTGTACATCCCTCACCTACTATGTTATGCACTACGTGTGAAGTGGCTGCACCAGCGGGGCCTGGAGAGAAACTGGACGGGGAGGTACAAGGACAACACCCGAGGCTTTGAGCTGACTGACACCCATTGCCGCCAGGGTCGCATTGATATTGCTCTCTGCATTTTGGGGATCCCTCTTCATCACTAATTAAGCATTGTGAACCTGTTTCCAACTGGAAAAGCAAGCCCCAGGAAAGTGTGGGTGCTGACACAGTTCACACCTCATCAGACTCATGGGTATCCTGGGACCGCAGGACCCTGATTGTTTCTGGGAGTGTTTCTGGGAGCCGTCTGGGGCAAGAGCAGAGTGAAAGTGTGGGGAAAGGGCCCTAGCTGGAGCACATAAGGGCCATCCCCCTGACATTCCACATCCGTAAAGACCTGTCTTAAACCCGCCCCCCTCCCCTCACACCTAAACTTCATTCCGGGTTTCCATCTCCGGCACTGCCTCCCAATCACTGCTCTACCCTGAAGCACCCCCGAACCCCAACCCAGAGCACAGCTCCTTCCAAAGGACCGCTAACTGCCATCGCCACAGGCTCGCCAATGACTCCCAGTGAGCAAATCCAAAGGCCCCGACCACTCTGTAGCGTGACAAGGTTGACAAAGTGCAGCCCAGATGGACCCTAGAGTAGTCAACTTTGGCCCTCCCATTTGCCAGCTCTCTGACCTTGGGCAAGCCACTTGACCTCTTTCAGCCTCAATTTCCCTACCTATGAAGTCCTCTCAGTGCTGCCGTGAGAAACGAGTCAGGGTAGGCAACTGCACACACTGCCTGGCGAGCAGCAAGCAGGTGCTTTAAAATGGTACTCATCCCCTCCCCCAGCTGAGAGCACCTATCTGTCAAGGCCCTGCCAGTTGTCAAATGCTATGTGAGGCCTTTCCTGGGCCTCAAACTCGAATCCTCGCCTTCCCTCTTCTCCTTCCGACGTTCAGACTCCATTTCCTAGCCACGTACTTCTCTGAATCCCCCCTCCCGCCCCCCCACTGTAAACCGCAGGTTAAATCGCTCCACGTCCGTCCATCAGCCTCGCTGGCTGCCCTTCAGTGCCTCAAATATGCCACCTCTTTCCTGCCTCAGGACCTTTGCACATGCTGCTCTTGTTGCCTGAAATGCTGTCTGCTACTTACCCTCCAGGCCTCGTCTTGAATATCCCACCCACCAGCTTGCAGCAGGCCCCCGTGGCCTTTCTCTCTGGCACTCTCCACCAGCGCGGCTGCAGGCGGGAGCTGTGGCCCCTGCACCCGGCGCGCTGCCTGGCGCGGACAGAGCCTGGAATCAGGAGTCGGGCCAAGAGTCAGCGTCCCCAAGGCTGGCGGGGCGCCTGGCGGGGGCGGCTTTCCGCACACCGAGGTCTGTGCCGTCACATCTGTGGGTCTGGGTCCGCGAAGGGCTGTTCCCTCCAACACTTTCTGGCAGCGCAGTCAAGGCGCTCCGTGATGGGGTTCGGGGCACAGCGCCCCAAACGGCGGTGCCTTGGCGTCCCGAAGATCCAGCGGAGGGAGTCCGGCGAGGTCGCTGCTGCTGCTCCCCTTTTCCCCTCTGAGCCTCCCACATGAAAGGCGCCCGCCCTGTGCCGGGGCGGCGGGGGGCGACCGGCGGAGGCCGCGGGAGCACAGTGTGCCCGCTCCGGCCGGCGTGTGCTGCGCCCCTGCGGGTCCGTGTGCGCCCGGCCGGCGTGTGCTGCGCCCCTGCGGGTCCGTGTGCGCCCGGCCGGCGTGTGCTGCTCCCCTGCGGGTCCGTGTGCGCCCGGCCGGCGTGTGCTGCGCCCCTGCGGGTCCGTGTGCCCCGCCGGCGTGCGTGCTGCGCCCCTGCGGGTCCGCGTGCCGGAGTCGCTTTCAGACCCGCCGGCGGCGCCGGGGCGGAGCAGCTTCCCTCCAGCCGCGGCCGACGGGACGAGGGGTGCGGACTGACGCCGACTGCCGGGCCGGGGACCCGCAGGTCCCGTCACCCCCGTCCGTCGGGCGCCGAGCGGCCGGAGCCGGCGGGCCCCTCGGCGGCCAGCGGTGCCCCGCCTCTGGGCGCTGCCTGGGCACCGGCGCGCGGCGCGGGAGGGGAGGCCGGCCGCGAGCGGGGCGCCAGTGGGGCCTCCGGCCGCCAGGCGGCGACACCAGCTGGGCCTCGCGGGCCCGCCGCGCGCCGCCAAGACCACGAGGGCGCCGGAAGTGACGCGCCCGGAAGGCGGGGCAGAGGCCGCGCCATGGCCCGGGAGGCGGCGGGGCGGCCGCCGGAGGAGACGCTGTCGCTCTGGAAACGGTAACGGGGCCGGGCGCGGAGCGAGATCCCAGGACGGGAGCCGCATGGCTGCCATGGGCCCCCCGGCCTGTGACCCTCGGGTTCGGGGCAGCGGGGGCGGGGCCGGGGATCCCAGGAGGCGCCGGGCGGGGGGGCGGGGCCGGGGGTCCCAGGAGGCGCCGGGCGGGGGGCGGGGCCGGGGGTCCCAGGAGGCGGGGCGGGGGCAGGGCCAGGGGTCCCAGGAGGCGCCGGGCGGGGGGCGGGGCCGGGGGTCCCAGGAGGCGGGGCGGGGGCAGGGCCAGGGGTCCCAGGAGGCGCCGGGCGGGGGCGGGGCCGGGGGTCCCAGGAGGCGGGGCGGGGGCAGGGCCAGGGGTCCCAGGAGGCGCCGGGCGGGGGCGGGGCCGGGGGTCCCAGGAGGCGGGGCGGGGGCGGGGCCAGGGGTCCCAGCGGGCGCCGGGCGGGGGGCGCTCAGGCTGCGCGTCCGCCCCAGGGAGCAGGCCCGGCTGCAGGCGCGGGTGGTGGCCCGGGACACGGAGGCCTGGCAGCGGGACCCCGGCTTCGCAGGCCTGCGGCGGGTCGGCGGCGTGGACGTGTCCTTCGCGAAGGGCGACAGCGCCAGCGCCTGCGCCTCGCTGGTGGTGCTCAGCTTCCCTGAGCTGCAGGTAACGGGGCCGCCCCCTGGGCGCCTTAGGCTCGGGCGCCCGACAGTGCCTCGTGCCGGGTTTCTCTAATAGGTCGGGAAGCCTGTTTTTTGTTTTTTTCTTGAGGGCAGTGTCACTGGCCCTCCTATGTGGGACCCGAACCGGGGCCGCCGGCTTCCCAGGCCAGCGCTTAACCACCGCGCCACTCGGCCGGCCCCCCTTTTTTTTTTTTTTAATTTTTTTTTTAATAGGTCCGGAAGTCTTCAAAGGAAAAAAGGAGATGGAGCAAAACCACCATTCTGTGGCTTAAATCTGAGTTAACTCAGGTTCTTTTCTTTAAACTGATGCTCATCTTGGGTTTCCCCGTCTCAGTCACCCCAGCGACACAACCCAGGTTGCCCAGGCTGGAAATAGCTGTCTTCCCAGACCCGTCCCCACGGTCACACCATTTTTTTCTGCCTCCTAAAATATTTCTGGAGTCAGCTCCCTTGTCAGCATCCTGGCTGCCCCTCTCTGGCTGTGCCAGGGTCGCTCCTCCCGTAGATGACAAGTAGAATCTTCAGTGGGCTTCCATCCCCCGGGATGGTCCTCCATGGACCCTTCTCCATGCTACCAGCAGACCGATTTTCCTAAAAAGCATGTGTGGTCGTATTACCACCTCGTCCACATAA
The DNA here is from genome assembly GCA_033961575.1 of Aselliscus stoliczkanus. Lineage (NCBI taxonomy): Eukaryota > Metazoa > Chordata > Mammalia > Chiroptera > Hipposideridae > Aselliscus > Aselliscus stoliczkanus. Next base: position 52,633,826 of record CM066739.1, read on the forward strand.
AATACTTCCTGTGACTTCACGGTAAGTAAAGCCTACACTCGCTGGCAAGGCGTACAGGCCCTCCGTCAGCGGACGCTGTCGGCTCCGCTTTCGCCGCCGCCCACGGTCCTCACCTGCTGCCCCTCCGAGGACTGGGTCCTTTAGACACTGTGCTGCATCTGCCTGCCTCACCTGTGCAGTGACGTTTCCTCTCCTGGAACATTCCTTACCTAGCTGCCTCCTATCCATCCCTCCAGTGAGCACCCCTCACCCTGCAAGACCACGAGCGGCTCGCGGCACCCTCTCTTTCCTTTTTATTGCACTGCAGTGGGATTGGCCCATCTCCCCGGCCAGAGTGTAAACCCCATGAGGGAAGGAGCCTCAGCACCTACTTAATGCCTGGCCGCTAGAAGACACTTTGCTAGATGCACATGTGAATGGACAGTGTGCACAGGATTGTTCTGGAATCTATAGCTCAGGAAGCTTTGGCTGAAGAGAAACTGCCCAGGAAACTGCATTGTGCAGCTTCAGTTTCCCCTGCCCCCTCCTGCCTGCTCCCAAAGATGGCATCTTCTGCCTCAATGCCTCTGCACTTTACTCGGAAGGCCCCTTTAATCACAATTCAGCAAGTATGTACCGAGCGCCTACTCTGTGCTGCGGTCTGGATATAGATGGTGAAGAACCAGAGCCCCTGCCCTCATTGGCCCCTGGTCACTTTGTAGGATGGTGTTGGGGGGCAGGGCCCAGACTCGGGAGCCAGGCTGCTGGGCTTCCCACCTCAGTTCTGCCACTCCCGCGGAACCCCTGGGGCCTCCATTTTCTCTTTCCTAACTCCGGACAACTAGTGGCTTGAAACCCAAGTCGGAGTTGTGAGGAATGACTGAGCATGCACGAAAGCACTTAGTATAAGTGGCCTTTGGTAAGCCCTCGGTGAGTAAGTGTCAGCCGCCAGCAATGCTCAGGATGGCTTCTGCTTTTGCCTGCCCGGCTCGGCCACTGCATTGGTCCCTGCCTTTGCCCAGCGGCAGAATTACCTCCTCCATGTCTGTGCGAGCCTTTGTCTTGTGGTGTGCTGCTAACAGCACTCCTCCCGCTGTTTCAGGTCACCGGTTGGTGTGTTGTCTCTCCCATTGGCTGTAGCTTCTCAAGGGGAGGCTTATACTGGATTCCTTTTGTCACAGCACCCAGCAAAGTGCCTGCCCCTTGGGTGTAGTCACCTTTTGTCATCCTGTGCAGTGGAACCTTGGACCAGGAAAAGGTCTTGGGAGAGTCTGGCCCATTGGCTCCCACATGCCCACCCGAGGCCCTGTGCCCAGAAGTGTGTTTTGAAACAGATTCCACAGTCAGATCCATAGAGACAGAGTGGGTTCATGGTGGCAGAGGGCTGGGGCGTAGGGTGGATGGGAGTGCCCGCTGATGGGCCTGGAGAACGCGTGCACATTCTCAGGCCAGTCGGATCCGATGAAAACTCCAGGTTAAGGGACCCTGGGCTGCCGACCCTGTGTTCTGAGCAGGTCCTTCACGTTCTGCTCTAGCCTCCCTCTGACTTCTCCCCCTGAAGAGCCATCTGCCAGAGGAGCCCCGGGAAGGGAGCTGCGCGTGTAAAAACTCGCTCACTACTCCCGTCATGTCCACCTCCAGACCTGCCCCTCAGACCTGTGACCCCACTCCTTCTCCCCCAGTTTGCACAGGGCCTCTTCCCGCCCACTGAACGCCCAGGGAGCTCGCGCTCTCTCTCTCTGTCTCTCTCTCTCTCTCTCTCTCTCTCTCTCTCTCGGCTTCTTTGCAGTGGCAGCGTCAGAACTTTCCTTCTACTCTCCCATCCCTTCTCATACAGCCGGAGCTGCCTTTCTTCCTGGACCCCCATTCTCACATAAGGCAGTGCTGTCCTGGTTCGCTTCACGCTCGCACAATGCTCGCTCCTCACTGGGCCTGCACATAGCCCGCCGAGCTCTCCTTTACAAAGGAGGCAGGCTGAGGAGGGCCTGGTGGCGACGAGGTACAGCCGGCACCTTTGCCCCGGCAGCAGGTTGACCCCCGCTCCATTTGCAGGGCGTTTCCCTCATCCTTTTTCGTGCTTTCTTCCCAGAGAGCCGAGGCAGGGAAGGTGGACATGGGGTGGGCCTGGGAGGCTGACAGCGAGCTGGCAGTGAAGAGGGTTGATGGGTGAAGGGCTGAGGTGCGGGGGCAGGTGGCCAGGGTCGGGCCCTGCTCGGTGACTTGGCTGCCTGGTGACAGGTGGTGTATGAGGACTGCCGCATGGTTAGCCTGACGGCCCCCTACGTGTCGGGCTTCCTGGCCTTCCGAGAGGTGCCGTTCCTGGTGGATGCGGTGCAGCGGCTTCGGGAGAAGGAGCCCCACCTGATGCCCCAGGCAGGTACCTCGGAGGGAGGCCCTCCGCTTCTGCCGGGACGGGAGGCCGCAGGAGCCTGCTGGAGAAGGCCCGTTTTCCGTGAGGACAGGGCTAGTCTCAGAATGGTGGTCCCACCCCACTGCTCCGGGGTGTCCCGGCCCAATGGGCAGTGCCGCTGACCGCAGCTTACCCTGTGGCTTTTCCAGGTCCTTTTTGTGGATGGAAATGGGATGCTCCACCACCGAGGTAATCCTGCTCCCGAGGTGGCCCCAGAGGGCTGGGGGTTCAGACAGCACCTCCTAGGGTGCCTGTGTCCTGCCCCTGCCGGGCACTGACACCTCCTTTGTGGGCCCATTCCTGTGTCAGGGCGCACCAGGAAAGAACCCCTGCTTCCCCCCCTTTTCCCGCCTGCCCGCTCAGCCTCCCCCAGCACCCTGCACTCACCCATCTCAGGCCCCCTTGCCCAGTTTGGTCCTGACCACTACCAGAAGCCACAGGCCCAAGCTCAGCCAGCCCGTCCTACTGACAGGAACAGACAGGCGTGCCCACTTCCCATGGACACCGGGTCCTACACCCTGGGTGCTGGACCCTTGGCCCAGGGGAGACCAAGGGAGAGAGGCTGTTGACCCTCAGAGGTGAACCTGGGGGTCCGGCAGCGAAGGGAGCATGGGCTTCTCAGCCACTGGGAGCCCGTGGGAGGACGCGTCCCACCCTGGACACTAGTGTACCCCCAGCACTGTGGTCAGCACCTGGCAGGAGCCCAGAGTTTGGGGGGAATTGTGGGGACAGGGACTCAGAGGCCTGACGGTGGCCCCCAAGGGAAGGAGAGGATGGAAGATACCAGAAACTAAAGAAGCGGTGTGAGGTCTGAGCATGCTAAGTGGGCCCCTCAGCTGTCACAGGCGAGGAGGCGCCCTCCCCCGAGCCTGACGCCCAAGGCTAGGCCGGGGCTCAGAGTCCTGTCTCGGCTTGGGGCCTCCAGCAGGCCTCTGTTCACTCAGGGAAACTCGCCACGGTTCTGTTTTGTCCTCAGCGCCCACGCCGTCCCTACACTGCCCCCTCCTCCACCCCTGCAGGTTTCGGGGTGGCCTGCCACCTCGGCATCCTCACAGACCTGCCCTGCATCGGGGTGGCCAAGAAGCTCTTGCAGGTGGACGGGCTGGAGAACAACGCCCTGCACAAGGAGAAGGTGAGGAGCGGCCAGTGGGGCCCCAGGCCCATCGCCACCCTTTGCTGGGCCAGCCCCTGCCTGCTGGCGCCCTCATCCCCGCCCTGGGCCAGGAGCACCCGCCGCTCTCTGAGCTCCTTGGGGCAGGGCCTCCAGTTATCAGGACAGGGACCTTTGGGAGCCTGGGGGGCGCTCCACTTTTCCCCACCCCCGGCCTCCAGGCCCTGCTCCGGTCCCACCCTGTCTCAGCATCTCCCTCCTCTGCCTGCCCCCCCTCCCCCACAGCTGGCGCTGGGAACGAAGCCCCACTGCACAGGGAGGTGGTGACACGTCTCTTCCCCGGGTTGGCAGGCTGAGAACAACGAGTCTGTCTCCTCTGGGCAGTCCCGCATCTGCCCGGGCAGCAGACAGCCCACTCAAGCGGGCCACTCCCCACCCCCCAGAAACGTTAGCTGGGTGGGATCAAATGAGCCCGCACTCCTGGCAGCAGAGAAGTCGGGTTGTGGCCTACTGGCCCCAGGCGGTGCCTGTGTGTGCACCAGCCCGGCTTGGTGGTAGCTGGTGCCTCCAGCACTGGCCAGGGCAGGCTGCTGCTGCCGCTTCTCCAGGCCCAGCTTTCTCTGCCCCAGAAAGGGGAGGGAGCCGAGCTTGCCAGCCAGGGTGGGATAGTGCTGTGGCCCGGGCCCTGGGCACGTGGGGCAGGTGAGAGCGTGCCCGCCTGCCGCAGGTGTGAGCGCTGCTGCAGGTGAGAGCGTGCCCGCCTGCCGCAGGTGTGAGCGCTGCTGCAGGTGAGAGCGTGCCCGCCTGCCGCAGGTGTGAGCGTGCCCGCCTGCCGCAGGTGTGAGCGTGCCCGCCTGCCGCAAGTGTGAGAATGGCTGCCTGCCGCGGGGGTGAGCTCGGCTGCTTGCTGCAGCCCACACATAGCATCGGGCCCTTCCTACCTGGCAGCTGCTTGGCCCTTCAGCAAGGAAAACTGGTTTTCTCTTCTTGTCCAGATACGCCTCCTGCAGGCTGGAGGTGACACGTTTCCTCTGATGGGAGGCTCCGGGGCCATCCTGGGCATGGTGAGTGGCCAGGGTCAGCGGGACCGCAGGCCACACCCACGTACACGCGTGCACCTGCCCACATCCCAGACCCCACCACCCCAGCCCGCCTTCCCACCACTCACTCCACCTAACCAGGCTGTGCCCTGTGCCTTAGTTTCCTCCGTGTCCCGGGCTGTGCTAAGGCTGCGTCCGCCTGTTCTCGCCCCATCCTGTCCCCAGGACAAGCTGTCAGCCCTCCAGCCCACAGCGCCCTGACCTCACCTTCTTTGTCCCAGGCCCTAAAGAGCCACGACCATAGCACCAAGCCCCTCTACGTCTCCGTGGGCCACAAGATGAGCCTGGAGGCAGCCGTGCGCCTGACCCGATGCTGCTGCAGGTTTCGGATCCCGGAGCCGGTGCGCCAGGTGTGTGGGCCGCTGTGTACCACCTGCTCTTCCCTTGCTTCCATCATGTCAGCTGGGGTCAGAGGCACCTGTGAGAGTCCAGTTGCGCTGCACGGTGCCCTGGGGGATGGGAGGGGAGGGGCCTGGAGGCTGGAGTCCGGGGAGCTCATCCTGGGGCTCCAGCGATCTCTGTGCTCCTGCGCCTGGTTCCGGGGTCAGTGGGAGAGTCAGCTGTCAGCTCGCGTGGCAGGACATCCGGGGCCTTGTGTCTGCCTCACCAGCCCCCGGGGGCCCCGTCACTGCCATGGCCACCACCACCTGCCTGCTGATGTGCAGGGTGGCCCCCAGGTGGCAGCAGCAACCCGCACAGTGTGGCAGGACCGAGTTCTCTGGTGGCTCCTGAGTGGACTTGCTAAGTGTCCGCCAGCCTCCCTCCCAGGCGCCATAGGCACGTGGGCCCCCGAGCGTGCGAAGTGTGTGCTGACTCCCCGAGGCCTTTCCCCCGCATTCCCACCTACCTGTGCGACCTCGGGGAGACCTTTCCGCACGCCCTCAGAGCCAGGGACTCTGTTGTGCCGGTGCAGTGGGGCAGGTCTCCCTGCCCCATCCCCAAGGTGGCCCCATCCTTGCGGTAGGGGGATGGCCTGTAAAGTGCCTTGGGCACCTTGCAGGCAGGTAGGGACGGTGTGTCTGGCCCTGGAGGAAAGCCAGCCGAGTCTCTGGGCCTATACTCCCAAGGGAGCAAAGCAGCCACCTGTTCCCTGGAGTCTGAGCCCCTGTCACTTCCGGGACAGATGAGTCCGTCCAGTGGCTCTGGCTGGCAGTTGGGTGGTTTTCCTTGTGTCCGCTTCGCCCCCCCCAACTCTGCTTCCTAGGGGAGGATGAGGGATTTAGTGCCTGCTCCCATGGTGTCCGTGGGTCCTCGTCCCCAGGTCACTGAGGGGCCCCTTCCTCAAAGACCTGCCCCCCACCCTCACCCCACGCCTGTGCCAGGCTAGGCCAGGTGCTGCTGGAGACAGCGGGCGCTGCCTGTCGCCTCTTACCCTGTGCCTTCCCCAGGACATCCTGCTGCCCGCCCACCCGCCGCTCTGAAGCAGAAGCAGCCTGGGGGGGTTAGCTGTTGTATCCTGTAGTTCTGCGGCCTGAAGTGGGGCCAAGCCCACCCGAGCTGGGATCGGGCCTCAGGCCAGGCCTCCTGGATGGGGGGGTCATCACATGGCAGAGCCCGGCAGCGGGGTCTTAGAGGGTGGAGGGAGTCCCCCTCGGGCCTGAGCCCCTCCCCGGCTCTGCTCTGCCCCAGCCTGCCGCCCACACGGCCCCCTGTCATTCCAGTGATTTTGCAGAACTCAGACACTACCTGAGACGGTCCCGGCCGGCACTAGTGGGGAAGCAGACAGTGATTCAGGAGTGGCGGCAGATGAGCGGGGCTGCAGAGACCCTAAGAGGAGGCTTGTAGTGGAGAGACCTCTGGCTTAGGCAGAAGGGACGGGGAGCCATCAGCTATAAACCGACGGAAGCCAGGCGGCTCCAGCTGAAACGAGAGGCCCCTAGGAACCCCCGCCTCAGCATTTCCTCAGGCCCTTGGGGGTCCTGCCATCCTGGGGGCTGGCTTCCCGTCACGCACCTCGGGCTGCTGCCCCATGTCCCATGGGCCTGCGACGGCCTGATGTTACCTCTGGGCTTTCCCAGGAGGGAGGGAGTGATGGACGGGGCTTGTCCAGAGGCCAGCTCAGGACCCCAGCCTCCACCCCGCTCTCCTCAGGCTGACATCCGCTCCCGAGACTACATCCGCAGGACCCTGGGAGGCCCCGGGGCCCCCCGCACCGGGACAGGAGAGGTGAGCGCCGCAGGGGGTGGGAGTAGGTTGGGGGTCCTCTGGGGGGCCCATGCGGGGCCACGCCTAGGGGCTCAGCCTCTCCCCAGGGCCTCCCCTGCTTCCTTGGGCCACCTACCTGGGAGGTGCTTGGGCAGGGCGCACAAAGGCCGTGGGAGTCGGGCGGGCCAGCTGGCGTCCTGACTGCACCACCAGCCGCTTCGCGCCCTCGTTGAGCCTCGGCTTCCTTGTCTGCAAGGCCGGCGCAGTGATTCTTGTCCTGCTGGGTTCTCCGAGTTTGTTGGACACAGATTGTCATCACCAGCAGTGGCTGGTTATTTAACCCTGACAGCACCTTGACAGGAGGCAGGCCCGGTGACCCGCTTTACAGATGCGGAAGTTGAGGCCCAGGGCACTGATGAGCAGCAGCGTGGTTTCAGAGGGCCTCTGACATCCAGGCGGGAATCAGGGTCCCCCGGGCATTTCCTTTGTGGCTGTCCACCGAGCTGCTTTAAAAATGGGGGAAGGTGTGGCTGGGACCCCAGAGCTGTCCCAGGGGCAGGGGCTGGCCACCTGGGTCTGGGTGGCCTCTGGCCCAGGCCCAGGCTGTGGGCTTTGACACTGCCCCTTCCCGATGTCATTGCCAGGAGCCAGAAGGTGCAGAAACCTGAGGTGAGCCCCAGGGGGGCTCAGAGGGGCACATGGGTGGAGTCAGGCCCCTGAGGCCCACCGCCAAGGCCCCGGAACACACCCGGACGCCCCAGGCATCGAGGGGCAGGGCACCCTGACGGCTCAGGCCACCTGCCGTCTGCTTCCGGCCTCAGAACGGTGACCAGCCCCGGGGGCTCCTCTCGGGACTGGAAAATGCCCCCCAACAGCTCGTGGGGCACCCAGGCCCCAAAGACATGGGGACACAGCAGTCACAGCCCTGCCAGGATGGGCCGTGTGGCCACCCCTCCTGTTCCACGGTCATGGTCACAAGGCCTGGAGGGCCTGGAGCACGCTCAGTAGAAGACAGATGTCACACCGCAGCACACCAGGCTCAGAAAGCGCCAGACGGCTTTCCCAGAGGCCCGGGAGGGGACTTCCGTTTGATTCTAAAAGTGCCTGGATGGGCCCACGGCAGCCAGACCTCACGTCAACCACAGCTTCTGCTCCGCCTCTTCTGGGGACACACGTCACTGATTGGTTTTGATTTTGCTTTTTGTTCATTTTTAACCCAGTCCGCTGCCTCGCAGCCACACTGAGCTGCTTCTGTCCCGACCTAGGACGGTCCGAACTGGCGTTGGTCCCTGTGGGGCTGGGCCCCTGGCTGCCCTGCTGCCGCCCAGCCTGCCCGGAGAGGGCCCGAGGGAGGGCGGGACATGCAGGGGCAGCCTGGGCTTCCAGACGCACTGGCACTGGTGCCTGGGGCTCCGATGCTCGTGCCAGGGCCCAGGAGGGTGGGTGGCCCTGTCACCACTGGGTTCCTGCCAGCACAGCGCCCTGCCCCGGAGGCCCACTGTGTGGGTGCAGCTGCCCCTGTCCCGGCTCTTGGTATGGGTCCCACCAGGGCACCCTTCTAACCCCCAGGTTCCCCAAGGAGCCTGCAGCCTTGCCTGAGAGGAGGCCCTTGCGGCCCTTCTTCGGGCTTCCCAAGAGGGAGCTGGCTGTCAGTTTGGCAGCCGGGGACGGAGGCCAGGAGGCTTGGTCTCAGCGTGCCCTCCGTGCCCCTGTCCCGTGTCTGTTGCCCTCCGTGCCCCTGTCCCGTGTCTGTTAACGACAAGTGAGCCTCCCCGGGGCCTGGACCCTGGGAGCAGCAGAGGGCACGGTGAGCAAGGCAGCCTGCAGTTTGGGCCGATGGGGCGCTGTCCCCCCTCCCACTGTGCTCCTGAAGCCCCTTCATAGGCGGGGGGGGCTGCCCCACTCGATGGCAGCAGTCCCAGGAAGTGGGTCTGTGGGGTGCTGAGAGCCTCTACTGGGCCAGGGGGCTGTGGGTGCCCCCAGGTGCTTACAGGGCTCTCCTCAGCGGCCCACTGGAGCGAGTGGTTCTGTCATGTTCCATGGGCGCCTGCGAGGGGAGTCCTGTGGACGGGAAGGACCCCTCCCCCCCCCCCGCCCTGACCTCCCCTCGTGCTTTTGCCATCTCCCCAGGTGTCCCGTGGCACCTCTTTTCTCACCTCAGCTGTGGCACTCGGCGGGGCCCCTGGGCAGCTGCTGCCTCATCCCACCTTCCTGCTGAGCCCTCGGGTGCTGAGCTGTCCCTGATGCGCCCCGAGCCTGGTGCCCGAGACACCATGCCAGGGTAACTAGCCTGCTCCCCTGCAGGCCCTGCCCCCGCCCCCCATGCCGGCTGGTGCGCCCGGCACTGCCCCTGACTGCTTCCAGGTCTTTCCCTGCCTGCAGCTCAGGGCCGGGGGCGGGGGGCTCCGAAGCCCAGGCTGGAAGCTGGGCAGAGCGGGCTGGGCCTGGCAAAGCGGGGGTGATGCCTGTCCTGCCTCACCGGACAGCTGTGCCCTGTGTGCCTAGCACACAGTCCCTGATGTCACAAGGGAAGTGACATTTGGAGAAGGGCCGATGGACGCCAGCGTTCATGGCCATCAGTGTGCAAGGCTGTGTGTGCCAGCTCCGACAGTGAGAAGGAAGAAACCAGAGGTAAAGGGGTCCTCCTGTGCCAAGCTCCTGACGCCACCCCAGCCCCCAGAATGGCCACACCCACAGGGGCCGGGTCTGCAGCAGCACCCCCACCCCCACCTTCAGGGACATCTGCATGGCCATGGCCTGGGGCAGGAGTCGGGCCCTACTTAAAGCCACTGGTCCCTCTGACCAGGGGTCGGTGGGCCTCCTGGGCTGTGGGCATGACGACTGGAACTGCACACTGTCTAATGTAGGGGGCTCCTCCCCGCATCCCTCCCCTCCAGAGAGAGGCAGGCCACAGCCCAGAGGAGAATTGTTTGCAGGCAACTTACCTGAGTAGTATTTTGAGATTAAAGACAAGTCACCATTTTAAACATGTTAAAGTGTACAGTTAAGTGGTTTTCAGTGTATCCAAACTCTAGAACTTTCCCGTTACCTTGGGTGATGAAACCTCAGCCCCATCAGCAGCCACTCCCAGCCCCCTGGCAACCACTAACCTGCTTTCTCTCTGTGGACTTGGCCCTGGGCACCCCTTCCAAATGGGATCACTGTGAGTGACCCTGGTGTCGGGCCTCTCTCCTTGGCGTTTCCAAGGACCATCCGTGTTGTAGCCTGCGTCAGTGCTGCTTTTTACGGCCCAATGATGCCCCGTTATGTGGAGAGACCATGGGGTTTTTTTGGTTTTTTTTGAGGGCAGTGTCACTGGCCCTCATATGTGGGACCCGAACCGGGGCCGCTGGCTTCCCAAGCCAGTGCTTAACCACCGCGCCACTCGGCCGGCCCTGGAGAGACCATGTTTTATCTGTCCACCCATCATATTGATGGCTGTTGCGGTGGCTTCTCTGTGGGAGCATTATGAATAATGCTGCCATGAACGCTGAGGTGCAAGTTTTTGTACAAACTTACACTTTCAGTCCTGGGTAGATAGATACCTAGGAGTGGAGTTTCTGGGTCCTGTGGCGACTGATGAGCTTTTTGAGGCATGGCCAAGCTCTTCCCCATAGCAGCCTCGCCTTTTTACATCCCCACCAGCAAAGCACAGGGTTCCAGTTTCTCGGCACCCTGACCAGCACTTGTCATTTTGATTCTGGCCGTCCTCGCAGGGGTGATGTGGGGTCTCGTGGTTTGACCCCCATTTCCCTGACGCTGAGTCACGCTGAGCATCTTTTCATGTGCTGATTGGCCATCCATACGTTTTGGGATGCGTCTGCTCAAATCCTTTGACCTTTGGAAAAATGGGTGGTTTTTTGTTGAGCTGTAAGAGCTCTTTACATATTGTGGGTCCCACGCCTTTCTCAGTTATATAATTTATAAATTGTTCTCCCACCCTGTGGGTTATCTTTCCATGTACTTTTTTGTTTCGTTTTGTTTTTGAGGGCAGTGTCACTGGCCCTCATCTGTGGGACCCGAACCAGGGCCGCTGGCTTCCGAAGCCAGCGCTTAACCACCGCGCCACTCGGCCAGCCCTTCTTTTGGTTAAATTTATGCCTACACATTTTATTCTTTTTGATGCTATTGTAAATGGAATTGTTTTATTAATTTCATTTTTGGATTGTCTATTGCTAGTGTGTTAAAATACAACTGATTTTTGTGTCCTGTGTCTAACTTTCTGTACTCTGTGTGTGTGTGTGTGTGTGTGTGTGAGAGAGAGAGAGAGAGAGGGGTTTTCTATACGTGAGAGCATGTCATCTGTGGATAGATAGTTTTGCTTTCCCCTTTCCAATCTGGGTGCCTTTCGTTTCCTTTCTTGCCTCACTGTCCTGGCCAGAACCTCCAGTCCCGTGGTGAATACAGTGTTGGGAGCGGACATCCTTGTCTTGCTCCTGATCTTAGGGGGGAAGACGTCCATCCCTTCCCATTGTGTGTGGTGTTACCTGTGGGCTTTTCCTAGATGCCCTTCTTCAGCGGGGGAAGCTCCCTTGTATTCCTGGCTTGCTGAGCGTCTTTACCACGAAAGGGTGTTGCGTTTGTCCGGTGCTTTTTCTGCAGCTATGGAAATGACCACTGTCCTTCACCTGGTAACAGGGTGGACTGCATTGATTGGCTTTCGCCTTTTGAGCCCCTCCTGCATTTCTGGAGTAAATCCCCTTGGGCCGAGGTGTGCAGACCTGTGAGTGTGATGCTGAGCTGGATTTGCTGGTGTCTGGAGGGGATTCCTACATCTGTACCCCTGAGGGGTGCTGGTTTGAAGTTTGCTTGTGGTGCCTGCCTGGCTTTGATAGGACGGTGACATTGGCCTCGTTGTAGGGTTGGGCCCCTCATCTGCTTTTTGGAAGAGTTTGAGGGGATTGGTGGCGATCCTTGTTGAAGCCATCTAGCCCCACGTTTTTCTTTGTCAGAAGGTGAATTGATTACTAATTCAATCTCTTGCTATGGGTCTATGAAGATTTCCTGTTCCTTCTTGAATCAGTTGGTAGCTTGTGTGGTTCTAGGAATTTGTCCGTTGTACCCTGATTTTCTAACGAGTTGACCTGTAATGGTTTATTTTCTTACTGTTTCTATAAAGGTTCTGGCAGGGCCCCTCTGCCTTTCCTGATTTTACTAATTTGAGTTCTTTTTCTGAGTCAGTCTGGTTGTGGGTGGTTTCTAAGGATCCCTGTCCCCACCCCCAGAGGTTTCCCCACAGTGACCCTGGCTCAGAGGGGGGTTTGGAGGGCAGAGTCCCCTGAAGGATTCACGGAAGGTCAGGGTTCAGTCCACACCTGCCTTCAGGCGCTCCCAGCTCTCCCCAAGCACACAGGCCCCAAAGGCGCAAATCCTGCCCCATCAGAAACTCACTACGGCCCTGTCCTCAGCTAAGGGCCTGATCACAGGAGAGTGGGCTTCCAGGAGAGCCACTTGGAGGACAGCAGAGGCAGGTGTAACCCGGAGTGGGCCACGTGGGGGTGAAGCCTGGCAAGGAAGCCTGGTGGGGAGGGGTCTGAAATTAAAGGGACCAGAGTTTTGGCTGCAGCCTCAAGGAAGAGAACCCGCAAACCCCTTCATTCCTGTCGGCCACACCAAGGCTGCATGAGGGACGAGATGAAGTGGCTTGCTGAGACCGTGGCCCACGTAGTGGGTGTGGATATAACTCAGAGCTTCTCGGAGAGGACCTGGCGTGGGGGGGTGGGTAGGGTTTGGGGCTGGGCCAGGCTGGGGGTTCAAGTAGAGGGTCAGTGGCAGGGTGTGGGTGGGGCACAGAAGCCATTGGTGGGGGCTGAGGTGGGGCACGGCCTGCCCACCTCCATGTCTCCACCCTGCTCTGCCATGCCCCCTTGCCCCTATTCAGAAGGGCCTGTGGGGCCCTGAGTGGGGTGGCGTCTCGGCTCCTTCCCACAGATCTGTAAAAATAGGGCCGAGATGATGTCCATCTCCACAGACCACAGCCCGCCCCAGAGCCAAGAATAAGTCTTAAGCCACTTAATAATTCAAACTGGACCCAAATAGATGTTCCTGTCAACGTGGTGGCCTCTGGGCCCCTTCCCCGGGTCCCCACCCCATTCACGGGCCCCGAGGAAGTAGGTTGGCCTGACCTTTGCAGATTGTACCCAGGCCCCTCAGGTCCCCCTGCCTTGGGGACCCCAGCCTGCCTACACTCCTCTCTTGGGCCAATCAGGAATGGAGGACGCCCATGGCTAGGAGTGGCCCTCTCCCATCAGGTCAGCCCCTCCCCCGCGCCCCCCCCTGCGGTCTGCTGGGTCTGAGCTGGGCTCCTTGCCCCTCCCACCATACCCTGCCCCTCCTCCTGGGCTCAGGGGAGCCCATCCCTGACGTAGGCTCTGGTGCCTGGTGCACATACCCCCTCAGGATCTTTCCTGCCTCCTCCTGGAAGGGTCCTAGAAGGGGCTTCACTGTGGAGTGGTGAGAACAGCTGGGGACAAGGGACCAGGGCCCTGGCTTCCAACCCAAGGCCTCTGCTCTTGCTGGGGGGTGGGGGTTCAGGGAGGGGTCCTCACGGGCCTGGCCCGTCCAGCCCCAGCAGTCCCTGCCGTCCTGCTTTTGCCAGGCCCTGCATGGAGTTTTACCACATTATTAATTAAAAGCACTGACATCCGAATGACTAGCACGCTGGGTCATCGGGCAGGGTGTCGTGGAAGTGATGGAGGAGGCCCGCTATCCCCAGTTCACCTTCCAGGGAGCAGGAGCAGCCCCCAGCGTCCTACCACCGTGGGTGGCGCTGGGGGCAGGGCGAGGAGGGTAGGCCCGAGGGGCCAGGCACAGCTGTTGCTGGGCCCCCCTCTGTCTGGTTCCTTCCCGCCAAATGGGGAGAAGAATTCGGCCAGTGGGCTAATGAGGAGAGGACGTGGCCGGAGACAGGCCAGTGGACCCCTAGCGACTCAGAGTGGCCAATTGGGGAAGCTGTGGAGGGGCGTGGCTGGGAAAGACCCAAACTCCGGGACACGGGGTCCTGCCTTGGAAGAGGACACAGCTGCCTAGGCCCTTCCCTGGGGCCCAGAGAGCTGGGGATGGGGGGCAGGCTGGAGTTTTTTTGTAACAAGTCGCTGTTAAGACTTAAGAAAAACCAGCAGCTCCTTACCTACCCACCCCACTCTTGATTCCCCTTCTCAGAGGTAAAATTTTTGTTCTGGTTTGTTTGTTTTGTATTTACTTCTAAATAGCATGCTAATGTTGCTCTTTTTTTTTTTCAGATTTAGAAATCCATTGACTTCCTGCTGTGGAGGGCTGAGAGATTGTTCCCTCACACGTAGCATCCCCTCACATTCCCCCTTCCCCACACACATTTTGGTTGAATCAGAATTGAGTGCATCATTATTTCTTTGCACATACCATTCACAAAGAACATATTGTAATTATATCTCCTTTCTTGTACAACCTATTGTTTTACCTGAACTTAAAAATTGCCTCATGTTTTAGGTTTGGATTATTGTCTATGTACCCATTACTAACATCCCCAAAACCTGCAATGGAAACACACATCTTTTTTTTGCACATTAAAAACATCAGGCCACTAGGTGGTTAAGCGCTGGCTTGGGAAGCCAGCGGCCCTGGTTCGGTCCCACATATGAGGGCCAGTGACACCGCCCTCAAAAAAAACATAAAAACATCAGACCACCTATGAATTTGATTTTTCTTGGAGCCTGTGGCAGCCAGCTTCTGAGATGGCTCCCAGTGATCCATGCCCCCTGGGGTTTGTGTGGTCACCTGGCCACGCTGCACAGGTCGGCCGGTATGGCCGATGCAGATGCAGGAGTGAGGCTGTTATTCTGATACTGGACCATAAAACACAGTGGGGCTTGGTCAGGATGGTGCCCCCTTCATCCTCCCCTTGGAAGGCAGTGGCCATGTCATTAAGCGGCCCTGTGAAGTCCATGTGGCAATGCACTGAGCCCAGCTGCCCTTCACCATGTGAGGGAGCCACCTCGAAAGTGCATCCTTGCCCTGGTCGAGCCTCCAGGTGGCCGCAGCCCTGGTGTCCTCTGCGTGCAGCCCCCTGAGACCCTGAGCCAGACCCAGCCGGCCCGCCTGCTCCCACACTCCCACCCTCAGACACTGAGATGACCGAGTCTTGTTCTGGAATAGCTTGTTATCTGCAAAAGATAATAACCAACACAGAGCTGTCGCCCCATCCCCAGCTGTCTCGGTTGCCCTGGACGCTTGCTCCACATCCATCACCAGGGACCTCCCTCCACCCTCACCTGTGTCCAATCCCCTCCTCCATGGGTCCCATGCCGTCTTCTGTTTGGGCTGCTCCCTTGTTTCAATGGTGTGTCTTCCAGTGGCTTGTTGAGAGCCCATGTATGGAGCTACAACCCCACCCTTGTCCCCACCCCAGAAGCCAGTGCCCCGATTGACCTGGAATCGTGGCAGTTTTTGTGTACCCGGAAGAATTCTTGATTCTAAGGCACAAGGACACCATGATGTCTTTCAGGTGCCTGTCAACAGCCTCAAGATGAGCTGCATTGTCACATTCCACGATGCGAGAATCCAGGTATGGTGGGAGAGCCCATATTCCTCCTGGGCGAGGCCGCCGCTATCCGTGGTGCTGAAGCCAGAGGTGCCGGTGGAACGCTGCCTAGCTTTACCGCGCCTCCGCCGTGTCCCCGCAACCCTGGGCCACCCTCAGGACCCCCTCCCCTCTCGCCCCACCCTGGCCCTCTGGCAGGGCCTTGCTGCCTGCACCTGGCTGTCTGCCTGCCCAGGCGCTCCTCCGTGGCTCTCTTTTTTCATTCTTCCATCTATTTTAATGATTTTTAAGCAAGCTGTATATTCTCCTTTTGCATTGGGACCCACAAATTCCGTGTCTATCCTGACTACAGATGTATTGTGCAGTGTCCTAGCTGACCCCTCCAAATTTAGAAGTCATTCTTGATTCTGTTGTCACAGCTGGCTCCACTCTCAACTTTTTTCTTTTTTAAATCCCGGTTAAGCAGGTTATTGAATTCCTATTGACAGCCACCCTAGACCTCCTAATAATACAATTTATAAAAACCATGGGATGCTTCGTGAGCTGGTGTGTCACCCTTGTGCGGGGGCCCTGCTCACCCCTATCTTTAGTGCACGCACTTCCAAAGCCAGCGCCTCCGCAGCTCTTGTGAGCAGACCTCACACAGACTTGAGTCCTGTAGACGTCTGAGGTGAGAGCCCTCTGGAAACCACCTTAAACCACCGTGAGCAAAAACGGGGCTCTTCAGTTCCCTCTGGGGCTGGATGGCCGGCAGCAGCCCCAGGCGTGTTTTCTGCCTGTAGTGTTCCCAGACACTACACCCCTTTACCCCAAAGGCTCCAGCGAAGCCCCAGGGCCACGTCCCTTGGTTCTGGCTGCCTGGCTTGACCATGATCACTGCTTGACAAGGACACTGGCTTGGGGCGGAGCTCAGGTGCCCAGCTGGAGGGCAGGGAGTGGAATCAGCCCCTGCCCCCCTTGGAGGGGATTCCTCAATGGACAGTCAGCACTGCCAGCGGAAGAAGGCACCCTGGCTGGGCAGGCTGAGGGGAGGGGCCTTCTCAGGCCTTGCCGTGGCCCCGGGATCCCTCAGGACCCTCCATCCCCTCTTCCCAGCCGTACCCTAGTCTGTCCCTGGGCAATTCTCTTCCAGTGTCAGCAGGGAGCCGCATGATTAAGGTTCCATTATTAACTTGCCAATCTTGTTTCTGGGGCACAGACGCTGACGGCTTAGGGGACCCAGTTGGCATATAACAAGGTCTCCATGACAAATGACTTGGGTATCAATTAACTATCTAGGGAAATGTCAAGCAGGATCCGTCATGCTGGCAGCGAGGGACAGCCAATTAACCCCAAGCGGATAATCCAGTCCGGTTGGTTGCTGCCTCAGCCTCCAGCAGGGCCCCGAATGAGGGAAGGAGCCTGGGGCGCCCAGAGGGGCGCACAGCTCTGCAGTCACGCCAGGGGTGATCCGCACAAGGCTCTCGCAGCCGCCTTGCATTCATTCATTCATTCATTCATTCCAGAACCACCTTCGGGGGCCTGCCTGACTGCTGGCTGGGGTGGGACAGCACGGGGGAGGGACGGATGTGCACACAGGTGTCTGATTTGTGGCCTGTGGACGGTCCAAGATGGGTAAGCGCCTCCTCAGGGCAGTGAGGAGGGAAGCGTTAGCTCTCCGGGGGCCTGGGCAGAGCAGCGATGTTGCCAGGAAGAGGCGTTGCCAGGTTCCAGGGTGTGGGGCTGGTGGGGGCACCCAGGCACAGACCAGCACGCCGGACCCAGTGCTTGGAGACTTGGCAGCGAACTGGCATGCCTGAGCAGAACCGGGCTCCGCCAGTCCGAGCTTTAAGACGCGGAGACCGTTGCTCAGAACGTTACTGAGCCTCAGTTTCTCACTTGTAGAATGGGGCTAGTAGCCCCAGCTCCCGGGAACGTGCTGAGGGTGAGTGGCGCCGGCCCGGGCCACGGCAGGTGCTGGTTGAATTCGGTCCCCACCCTGGTGGGAGTCTCGGGTGGTGCATGTCGTCATAGGGAGAGGCACTGGGATGAGGGGTGTGGCCCGGCAGGAAGAGGGCATCCTAGAGGAGGTGGCTGCCGGGCACACAGACCAGGCTGAGGGGCAGAGTCGGGGCCTCTGGCCACCCCATGCTTCTTAGGTTTTGTTTTGTTTTCAGGAAAGCGCTCTGGCCGCCTGGGTCACTCACTCCTCGTGCGGACCAGTGACCATAGTCAGACCCCAACGTATTCTCCTGGTTTACCCACGCTGTCCCCTGCCGAGCCCGCCCCTCTGGTGGAGCTGGCCCCCACCCTGTGGTGGCCCCACCGTGTCTACTGGGCGGTGATTGGCAGCTGCCACTTCCCAACCCCCCAGCCTTGCAGCCTGTGCTTATTCATGACACTGACATATGGCACCTCCGTGGGGGGATCAGAGGGAGCTGCCAATTGTGAGAGTGCAGCGTGTCCTCATTCGAGGCCTGCTGAAGCAAAACAAACACGCGATGCGAGGGGAGAAGAGGCGGCGGGGGCGGGGGCGTGTGTGCGTGTCTGCACGCTGCTGGCCCCACGCCGCGGGGGTGCTGGCGGGGAGGGTGCGCTGCAGGGCCCGGGAGTGAGTGTCGGTTTTCATGGCTTCAGGGCCCTCAGCTAACGGAGTGCCCAGAGGGCACAATGCGACCCATCCGTCTGCCGCAGGTAGGCCGGCTCGCACCGGCCCTGAAACCCCGCTCACCTCTCACAGGACTCAGCTCGAGGCCCTGAACCAGACAGCTCGGCAGCAGGCAGCCCTGGGTGTGGGTCATGACTTGTTCTCATTCTTCCCAGAATCAGGAGATTCTACCTACTGTCAAACCCGAGTCCACAGGACTCCAGGCTTGGCCGGTTTCTCCTGTCTTTGCTGGGGATGGGCGGCAGTGTGTGCGCTGCCCCACCTCGGTGGGTGGGGCCGGCAGCTCATCTGCATTTCTCTCCCAGGCTCTGCCGCCAGGTCCCGCGGGCCCTCCAGTGCTCAGCTGGGCACTCACGGCCTGCAAAGCTCTGCTCCTGGGGCTGAGAGAGCTCTCGGGGTCCTTGGCCACCCCCTACTCCCTGGCCCAGGGCTGAGGTTGCTGCCACGGAAACGAGGCTCTTTGCCAGCTGGCCATGTGCATCCTGGAAAGGGTCAGTGGATCCAGGGACCGGTGAGCCCAGGAACTGTCTTGGCCACAGTTCTAGGCCCCACCCACTCTGGACACCCCAGACCCTGCAGCGCCCCCCACCCTGTCCCAGCACCCGGGCAGTACGGGGCCAGCATGCACACACGCACACACGCACGCTCACGCCCCTGCTGCCTCTTCTCCCCTCACATCTTGCGTTTGATTTGCTTCATGACTTGAATGAGGACACGCTGCACCCTCACCCTAGGCGTGGGCCAGCCCTCGGGTCCTCTGACCCTGCTCTGCCACCTGCCCCCATTGGTGGTAAAAAGTCACAAGAGACAGAGAAGGGAGCCGGACTGGGGCTTGGGGCCCAGCAGGCGTGGACACTGTGCCAGGCTGAGAGTGGAGAGCCTGCCCGTGAGCCCCAGCTGTGGGTCTGACCTGAGTGGAGGGGCTGGCAGCTATGGACCCTCTTCCACAAGCCTTCACATGCCCTCTCGACAGTGGCAGACCCTGTGGGCTCTGTCCATGGGCTCTACCAGCCTCCCTGGGGAACAGCGCCACCACGCTTCGGGCCCTCCCCAGGGAGCTGCAGAACCCTGCCCCCAGGGGTGCACCTGCTGCAGAGCTGCCCACCCACAGACTCCGTCCCAGGCAGCTGGAGCCCTAGGGGTGGGGGGCTGCAAGGACAGCTATGAGTTCAACCTCCCTCACACCCGGCCCTCAGCCCCGGGGGCTGTCTGCGGGGCTGGACCACTTCCTGCGCTCGCCTTGGTTGAGGAGCCCCTGCCCCAGCTCAGTGTGAGCCCCGCGCCTGGCTGGCAGCGCTCACATCCGTCTGCAGGCACCGCTGTGCATGGCGGCATCTGCTGCTACGGGCTGGGGCAGATGGGCTGCCAGTGAGCTAAGTGTGTGCGGAGGAAGGGGTGCTATAGGAGCGTGGGGGTGGGAGAGGCAGGCGCCTGCTGGTGGGGGGGCAGGCAGTGACTAGGAGGGAGGGGTGCTGGGATGGCATCAGAAGCCTGTGGTGCTGGTTCCCGGTAAGGGGCTCAGGGAATCCTCACCCGACCTCCTGGGGGATGCTGGACCCTGGAGGCACTGGTCAGGGTGGGGATCCCCCCTGTTGCCACGGGCTAGTGGCCTTGGCCAAGTCACTTCCCTCACAGGGCCTCGGGGCCTGAAGGGGTGAGCGTAGATCATCCGCAGGGCGCCTTACAGCCCCTAAGCCCTGAGCTTCAGCGGGATGGGGACGTCCCCGGCAAACAGATTCCTGCCATCTGCAGGGGCCTCCTGCCAGCGCAATCTGCCAGGCCCATCCAGGGCACGTGGGCAGCGCCCCTGCCAAGCGCTCCAAGGCATGGCTCCCAGGGAGGTTAGGGTAGCGCTGGGTGGCAGACAAGGTCACTCCGCTGCTCACTCTGCAGCCAGCCCCGCCCAGCCTCAGCGGGAACCACGCAGGGAGGGTTCTGCCAGGCACTGGGGGCTGGGCGCCTGGGCAGGGGGCTGTCCCGGCTGTCCCAAAGCCCCGCCCACTGGACCCTGGACCCCCAGAGGCGCTGTGGTCTGTGGAAGGGGGTGTGGGAGAGTCGGCAGCCTCGGAAGCCACTCACAGGGAGCCCCGGAATCCCCCGAAAGCCTTCTTGTTCATAATGACAGTGGGCGGAACCCCAGGGCCCGGCCCAGCGGCCATCATATGCGGGAAGCTGCCCTAAGCCCTTAGCTCCGCGTCCTCCAGGAACCGGCAGGGCAGCCGAGGAGGCAGCCATGACCCCATTAGGTGGGAGAGGAGACGGGCTTAGAAGGATCGAGTGGCTGGCGCAGGCCTGGGGGCAGCTGGGAGTGGAGCCCAAGGCCTGCTGGCTGCACAGCCAGCCGGGCAGCTCTGCCCCTTGGGCTCCTGGGCCACACACCCGGCTGCAGGGGCTGCCCAGCACCCCCCCATACACACACACAGCTCCAGAAGCCCAGGGGAGGGTGTCGGGCGGACCCCTGTGCCCCTTCTCCTCTCCCTCCTGTCTCTGGGCAGCCCCCATCCCACCCCCAGGCCGCCTCCGCCCGCCTGCAGTGACTCAGCTCAGCTGTTAGCCTCTCCGCTTGTTGGTAGCTGCCTTTTTTCTTTTTTCCAAAATTCCAAAATTGCTGTTGTGCTATGGTAGGGTAACTGCCTCTGCCCAGGTGTGTCCGTGGTGGCCCCACCTAGAGGCGGCCAAGGTGGCCAGATGAGCAGACTTTGCCCTCAGACTCTGTCACCTTGAGCGTGGGCACAGTCCTGCCCTTAGTTCCGCCTGACTTGGCTATGGTGCCAGGGGACACCTGTCCAGTCACCCTCGGCAACTCCTCACGACTCAAGGGCCTTGTGTCCTTGACATTGTGATCTGGGCATCAAGAGGCCAGGAAACCCTCTAGGGAGGGTTACCTGGAGCAGGGCCAGAACCCTGCTTTTCAAGAAAGGAACACAAATGGAGAAATTTGTCCTGGAGGAGACTGGGGGCAGAGGGCAGGCGCTCTGCCATTGCCAAGGCTGTGGAGGCCGTGTTTCGTGGAGGAGGCAGGACCTGCCCTCAGGGAAGGAGGCTGCCCTGACACTTGGGACTGTTGGTGGAATTCAGTGTCATGTTGGGTGGTGAGTTCCCTGTCTCTGTGAGGATTCAAGCCCTGATGTGGATGGGAGTCTTCTTGGGACTGAGCCCAGTGTATGGGAAGAGTGTTAAAAGCTGGAGTGGATGTTTGGGGTTCAAGTCTCAGGTTTGCCTGTATGGACTTAGGTAAGTCATTAAGTCTCATGCAGCCTCGGCCTCCTCATCTCTAAAATGGGATCAGCACCCGCTTCGTAGGCAGAACTGAGGATCTGACGAGGGGATGTGGAAGAAAGTTGTACGAGACCTTTTTATATTCCGGTTCTGACCGGAGCATCTTGAAGGTTCCCCATCTCTCAGAGCTTTTGCTGCCAAGGACAGGAATGAGCCCCGTCAGAAGAACTGGCTTAAACTCCAACGGGGAGGATTTGGGGGGAAGAAAAGGAAGGGCTTTGGGCCACAGGGAACAAGGAGGCCTGTGGGACCCGCCCTGCTGCGCGTGCTTAGAACACCTGAGAGGCTGGCCGCTCCGGCTTGCTGGACTCAGAGAGCCCGGGGTTCTGAGGTGCAGGGAAGCCTGGGGCCGCAAAGGGATGGGGTGCTCATGGCACCTAGAATTTGGGACACCCCTCACCTTGGACAAGAGACAATAGTGAGGAGACCGGAGGTGGCAGAAAACCCTGTCTGGGCAGCTGCAAGCTTACTTGGGGTTTAAGTAACTAAGAGAAGGTCAGACAGCCCCACACCCAGAGGCGCCAGCCTGGGGGCAGCTGGCTTCTTCCCACCAGCCAGCACCTGCCTTTTCTCTCTGCCTCCCTCCCCCACCCCTGCTCCATGCCCATTTCTCATGCCACGTGGAGAGATTCAATGGTGGCCCCCAAAAGACACATCCATGTGGAACCGCAGAATGTGAGCTTCTTTGAAATAAGTCTTTGCAGATATAGTGAAGTTAGGGAGCTTGAGATGAGATGACCCTGGATTAGGCTGAGCCCTAAATCCAATGTCAAGTGTCAGGCAGAGGGAGACTAGAGACTCAGACTCAGGGGAACTGAGAGGCAGGCGTTGCACCCACAAGCCAGGAAGTGCAGAGGTTGCTGGCAGCCACTAGAGGTGGGGAGGCGTCTGGAACAGGTTTGGCCTCATTGCTCAGCAGCTGCTGGGAATTTGGGCTGGAAAAGTCCTTTGTAAGCGAAGGGGGTTCTGGGGTGACTCCGTCTTGCTGGGGCATTTCCTGCCATACGCAATCCCACCTTCTTAAGGCAGAAATCAGCGCTTGTGTGCCCTGACTCCCTTGCAGCTCGAGTGTGGGCATGTGACTGGGCTCCTCCAACCACAGTCACCCCAACAGACTGACTCGGAAGGTAGCAACACCAGGAAGCAAATGCCCCGAATCGCTCTTCCATCGAGAGTGGTGGCAGAGCTCCTTGGCTTTCGGGGCTGCAGTGCCGTGCCAGTGTGTGCCCACTGGGCACTGCCATCGCTCTCTAGGAGCGTCTCGGAGCCGCTAATATCCTGCAGTAACTTCCTTCTCCTAAATTAGGCTAGCCAGTGTGGATTCTGCTGGTTCCAAGTGGCTTGTGGAGTAAGGAGGCCTCACTGGAGAGTCTCTCTCGTCTCTGTCCGTGTGGCAGGGAGGTCATGCGCCCTGGAGAGGCTCCTAGAAGCCCTTTTCCTGCTAATCCTGGCTGGATGAGTGGGCCTTGTGGGATCAAAACAGTCAGAACAGGTCAGCCCCCCTTTCCCCACAGGGAAGAGGCCTTGGCTTTTCCCTGGGCCCCAGGCGCCCCACCGCCCTCCCTCACTCCCACGCCCTCGTGAGCCCTCCCCAGGGCCTGTGCCCTCCCTCCCTCTGTTCCCTTTCTCTCCCCTACACCCTTCTTAGAAATGAAGTCATCTAGAAAAATAATCAAAAAATAGAAAGAAAAAAAAAAAGCTAAGAAAATGGGATGTTTTTTCCCTTTCCAACATTTGGTAAGACACCTCCCACATGGATGAGTGGCCACCGGGCCCTGTTTTTGTCCAAGGGGGGCTCAGGCCTGCACCTCCTGGGTGATGTGAGTGGGGTGGGTGTCCCCACGCGGGGGTCTGCACTGGGCCTCCTCCTGCAGCCTGGCAAAGGTCAGCCCCCAGAAGCCCAAGACCCCAGGGGATGCCCTCCGCAGGGGTAAGGGTGGGGCAGGGCTGCAGAGAGAGTGGGTAAGGTCAAGTTCAGGGGTGGTCTTAGCTCCTAAGTGAGGTCTCTGCCTCCAGTCTCACCCTCTTCCCGCCAGCCCACGCCCTGCTGCAGAGTTCTCGTTTGTTTATTTATAATTTATACTCAACCTGCTTCCAAGAAAGCTCCAAGGCACTTGCTGAAAAGCTGCTTTCGCAAGCTCTGCTGTGCGGTCAGCCTTGGGCTTAAAGCCCGTGGACGTGTCTCCGTGGCTCAGCCTGGCTCCTAGAGCCCACCGGGTCTGGTCCCCAGCCTTTCTCACCACCTGCAATGTGTACCTGGCTCCCAGGGAGACCCTCCATGCCAGGGCCCCTTGCTCAGGGTGATCCCACAGCCCAGGTGCCTTCTCCCCATCTTGGGACCAGACCTTCCCTGAATGACACTTTCTCTGGCCCCGATGGGGACATTTGCACCTCTTGCCTGCCCCTTGGGAGTCTGTTCTGTGTCAGTTACAAGGACAAGCTGTTCCCTCCTACCCCCAAACAAACCTTACCTGGCCCTTGAAGGGGTGTGGCTAAGCCACATGGTGGGGAAGGTGGGATGGGGGCTCCTCTCTGTGTCTGGAATGAAGCTCGGCCCTGAGGTGCCAGTGGTGGTCTCTTGGGCCCAGGTGGTCCCTGGTACAGAAGGGAAGGGCCTGCTGGCACGAAGCTTCTGCTGGGGCGAGGCCACCGACAAGGGCAGGGGCTGCCCTCATGACTTTGTCTGAACCCCCAGCTAGAGGCTAAAGACACTGTTCTCACGTGTGGGGGCAGGGCACCCGGCTCCGCAAGGCCCAGCAAGGCCCAGCTGCCCCTGCTGGCTCCATTCCCAGTTCCCCTGCCCCGCTGGGGCCTCCAAACGCCTTGCTTCTGGCGGGAGCACCACCTTTGATCCCCGGAAAAGCCATGCTTTTCCATCTCGTGGCAAAATTAGCGAACGTGGGCGCCAGTCGGAGCCAGATAGCTGGCTTACCAGAGCTTGCAAATGGTGCTCCACATCTCCAACTCCCGGTCCTGCAGGCCGGAGCGAAGGAGTCGACCTCGGCCCCATGCCCACTCTGCCCGCTCCGTCCCCTCTCGGAGCCTCGGTTTTCCCATCTCCACGATGATGGAAGCCTCTCAGGCGTCTCGCTTTGTACAGAGCAGGCTGCAGGCCTCTGCCCGTCCGGGGGGCACGCCATGGGCCCCGGGCGGGGACCGCCCTCCCCCCGCCACAGTCTTGGGCCCCCGGCCTCCCTCAGCCTGAGCAGACACCCCTGGCAGGGGCAGCCCTGGCGTAGCTGGGCCCTGAGGGTCTCCCTGGGGAAGCCTCAGAGGTGAGGGCAGTGCCAGGCGGGCCATGCCAAGGACACTCTGTCACTTGGCGGGCACACGGAGGACAGCGGCCTTTCCCTGGTTCTGGCCCTGCTTGCCACTGAGCGCCAGGGGCCCAGATGCCCTGGCTGTGGGGCTGAGGCAGGCCAGGTGTCCCTTCCAGGCCAGACGCCTTGGGCCGGAAGGACAGCGCAGCCCAGCGCGTGCTGCCGCGGCCCTGGAGCCCTTGGCTTCGGCGCTGAGCCGGAGACGGGCAGGAGCGAGACAAGCCAGGTGGCTGTGCCTCCTGGAGGAAATGCCTTTGAGCCCCAGGCTGGCCCAGGAGCGTCTGGCTGCTGGGGTGGCTGGTGCCCTGCTCCCCACAAGGTCGACAGCATGTGGCTGCCCTGCTAGCCCAAGCCACACCCCCTGCAAATAGCTCCTCTCCCAAGCCCACGCCCACGGGAGGCCAGTTGTCCTGACATTTGGACGTGGTTCCGGGCAGCCTCGGATGCTCGTCTGGCTTCCTGCCTGAGAAGTGGCATCGTGCCCAGGAGGAGTGCAGGCTTCTCAGCTACAAGGGGCTGGATTAGCGACCTGGAAACTGCACGTACCAGTGTGACCTCCGTCAGGGGCTGCCCTGTCTGAGCCTGGTCCTCGTGTGTAAACTCAGTGTGAGGACTGGCACCCAAAACCACAGGGAACACGATCACTGTCCACGGTGCATGCTTCACACCAGAGTGGCCCCCAGGGACCCCTGGGAGGCCTTCCAGATACCCCACTCCGGGAGTTCACCCCGCCTGCTCCCTTCTGCTGGCCCAGCACTCACCCACTGCAGGGCCCTAATCACTCCCCGTCAGTCCCTCCCACAAGACAGAGCAGCGAGGGTGGCACCAGGCCTCCATCTAATCCAGCACCCAGCAGAGTCTGGGCGTGAATGAGTGACGTCTGGAGCCCCAGGGATTCTGAGCTGAGGGTGACTGTTGGAAGGGTGAGACTCCCTGAGGCGGCTCTGTTCTCCCACAGCAGTGAGCTCTTTGGGAGTGAGATACTGAAAGTGTGGTGCTTGGCACGTGGGCGGTCGCCCAATCCTCGCTGGGTCCCCATCTCAGAGAATCACCCAAGGGGATTCATGCCCTTGGTGGGAGTAAGAAAAGACCCTCATTCACCTTAGTCTAAATTATTGACTGAGCACCTGCTCTGATCTGAACAAGACAAACTCATGGCCGCCATGGAGCTTTCACACAATGAACATACTGAAGAAGTCTTTATCAGCTATGTGGGATGGTGGTGAGACCCATGGAGAAAAAACGGCAGGGAGCATGGGGAAGGTGGGCTCACTAAGGAGATATGTCAGAGCAATGCCTGGAAGGAGGCGAGAGGCAGTCGTGTTCCAGACAGGGGACCAGAAAGTGCAAAGGCCCTGGGGCCCTCATGAATCAGCAGGTGGGGGTGGCTGAAGCCAGAGCAGGACGAGAGAGGTAGATGGGGGAGGAACCTTGACTTTCACTCTGAGGGAAACGGGGAACCATGGAGAAGGGACTTGACTTTCACAAGACCACTGGCTGCTGTGTTGAGAATGGACTGAAGCCTGAAGCCCGGAGGCCCCGGCCTCCAGGTGAGGGCCGCAATCTAGGTGATGGGAGAGAGCCGGGCCCAGGATGGGAGCCGTGGAGGTGGGAGGAGGCACAGCCGACAGGGTCAGGCGGTGGACTGGACGGGGTGTGGCAGTCGAAGAGGACGCCAGCCCCGTGGGTCCCCGCGCGTGCCAGCCTCGCGGATGAGAAGTCAGGGCAGCTCCCCGGAGCCCTGCCCCCCGCACTCCGCCAATCGCCTGCGGCCTCGCGTCGGGGTCCAGGCAGGGCCAGGCCTGGAGGCGTTGGCGTCCCAGCAACCTGCGCCCCCCCCCCCCCGCCCCGTGCGCCCGGGAGGAGGCAGAAAGCCCAGGCGACCCTGTTAACGTTTTCAGAGCAGTTGACACCCACCGTGCAGCCCACTGCCCTGGAAGCTGAGCCACCGCCGCCCTCGTCAGGGGGCCTGCCTCCACCTCTGCCGGACCCCAGGCGGCTCGCTTTTCCCTGGTCTCCTCCCCCTGGCCGCAGGGCCTGGGGGCCTCTATGGGGGTCCCTGTCACCCAGCAGGGTCCCCTCTTCCCCCTCTAGTCGAGGGCTGAAGTCAGCAGCTGGCCGGGAAGGAAGGAGGGGCCAGGAAATCGGACGCCTGTCGGGGGCCGCCCAGCCCAGACGGAGGCGAGGCGGGCGGATGGGGAGTGAGAGCGGACGCCCCTAGGCGGGGCGCCCCGTGCTCGCAGCCTTGCAGGTGGACCCAATGCAGGAATTGTCTAACGAAGAAGCAATGAGACGCGAATGTGGAATAGCGTGAGCATGAGAGGCAGTCACTGTCCTTCGGGCTCATCCAGAAATCCGACTCAAAGGAAAGTTACTGCGACTGGGGAAGAGCACAGCTGGCTGGATAATTTGGTTGTAAAATAAATAAATAAAATCTAAATTACATAACGAACATGTGTTCAGTGTAAAAAAATTGGAAAACACATGGAAGTATAAAAACCCTTGATCCCACCACAAGATATAACCGCCGTCAAAAGCTCAGAATGTTTTCTTCCCGTCTTAGTTTTTTCTCAGTGGTTTTGTATCGCATGTACTTGTTTTCCTCCCAAATAAAATGTATGGATGTGCTCCAGTGCCCCGTGGGGCCTTATGTACGAATGGGAATGCAGGGTCCTGAGTGGGACATCCTGCCTTGGGCTTGGGGTAGCGGCAGGGTAGGCGCCTCTGCACTTCTCCGGTGGGGTGCTTGGTGGTGGGCCCCTGCTTTTCATCACGTTATTTCCTGCCAGCCTCTTCTGACTTGAAGTTTCTGTTGAGAAATCAGCTGATAGACTTATGGGAACTCACTTGTAGCTAACTAATTGTTTATTCGTTTGTTTTTTCTGCTTTTAAGATTCTCTCTTGGTCTTTTTTATTTATTTATTTTTTTTGAGGGCAGTGTCACTGGCCCTCATATGTGGGACCCAAACCGGGGCCACTGGCTTCCCAAGCCAGCGCTTAACCACCGCGTCACTTGGCCGGCCCCTCTTTGATGTTTGGCATTTTACTTATGATGTGTCTTGGTGGGGGCCTCTTTGGGTTCATCTTGTTTGGAACTCTCTGTGCTTCCTAGGCTTGTATGTCTATTTCCTTCACCAGGTTAGGGAAGTTTTTTGTCATTATTTCTTCAAATAGGTTTTCAATTCCTTGCTCTTTCTCTTCTCCTTCTGGTACCCCTATAATGTGAATGTTGTTATGCTTGAGGTTGTCCCACAGGCCCCTTAAACTCTCCTCGATTTGGGGGATTCTTTTTTATTTTTGCTGTTTTGATTGGGTGTTTTCTGCTACCTTATCTTCTAAATTGCTGTTTCGATCCTCTGCTTCATCTAATCGGCTGTTGATTCCCTCTAATGTGTTCTTTATTTCATTTATTGTAGTCTTTATTTCTGATGGATTCTTTTTTATGTTTTCTATCTCCATTTTTATATTTCCTCTCTCTTTGTTGAAGTTCTCCCCGAGACCACTGAGCATCCTTATAACCAGTGTTTGGAACTCTGCATCTGGTAGATTGCTTGTCTCCATTTTGTTTAGTTCTTTTTTTTGGAGCTTTGTTCTGTTCTTTTATTTGGGACATGTTTCTTTGTCTCCCCATTTTGGCTGCCTCCCTGTGTTTGTTTCTATGTAGGGATGCTATGTCTCCTTGTCTTAGTAGAGTGGCCTCATGTAGTAGGTAGGTGTCCTGGGGGCCTGTGGCATGGTCTCCCTGGTCACCAGAGCTGGGTGCTCCAGGTGTGTCCCTTGTGTGGTTGGGTGTGTCCTCCTGTTGTCATTGAAACTTGATTGCTGTTTGCACTTCAGTAGGAGGGATTGGTCCTCAGGCTGATTGGTTGTGAGGACTGGCTGTGACTACAGTGGAGGAGCTGTGGTGCAGGGGCTGACCTGACCCTACGGAGCAAGGTTTGCTTTAGTGGGGTTCTGGGCCTTCCCAGTCGGCCCTTTGGGGGTGTCATCCCTTGGAGGTGGCCGGTTGATGCTCCAGCCCAGTCCAAAGCTGGCCACTGGGCTCACCAGCCCCATGACCTCCTGGATCTGCTGCAGGCCAAGTTCAGCTGCAATCTCTGCCCTGCCCAGGGCCATCTGGCATGAGCCACAAAGCAACACAGAGATGGCTGCAGCCCATGTTGGGCTTGGAGGTGCCTCAAGAGGCCAAGCTGAGAACCGAGACCAGCTGCTGCTAATGCCAGGCTTAGGGCTGCTCAGCCAGAGGTACGGGACATGCCAAAGCCAGGTGCTGCTTGTTTGGGTTTTGTGAACTTATGAGGCATTTTAGGAGAGTCTGCAGCATGAGCTACGCTCTTTATACAGAAAAGCCACTGGAAGCAGCTCGGGTGTGCCTGAAGGTTGGGTGGGGCGTGGTCTCATGGACTCACTAGGGCAGGGCGGACAAAAGGTGAGAGCTGGTCTGTGTGTGAGCCACGTGCGTCTGCACGCAGGCAGGGGGAGGCTCAACAAAGAAACAATGGCTTCCGCCAGCTCCTCCATCCAGGAGGAAGTTGCCCCTTCGTGTCTCACCCTGAAGCCAATTCAGTTCCTTCTGTATATCCCTGTCGCCTTTCAAACTGCTGCCCCAGTGCTGGAGCTCAGAGCGAGTGAGTCCATCAGCAGGTAGGTCTGTGCGCGGCCATTTAGGAGGAGCGGCTGGGAGTGCAGCCGCCCTCCGTCTCACTCAGTCACTGTCTCCACTGGTTTTTCACAGCCAGGAGATATGGGGACTTCTCTCCCTGGCACTGGAAGTCTGGGCTGGGGAGGAACTGGGACACCTCGCTCCTCCGGTGAGTGGGGGTAGGGTAACTCCACAGCTGAGATATCCCTCCTGATTTTTAATGGTCACATGTGGGTGTGGGACCAGCCTGTTTCGTGTCTCTGCCCCTCCTACTGGCCTCGAGGTGGCTTCTTCTGTACGCCTGTAGTTGTAGGGCGTTGGTTCGCTAGACTTCAGGCGATTCCCAATAATGGTTGTTCTGTGGTTCAGTTGTAATTGATGTGATCCTGAGAGGAGGTGAGCATAGCGTTTACCTACTCCGTTGTTTTGACTGGAAACCCAAATTTCCTTTCTTCCTTTTAAAGATTTTTATTAGGGAATTGGGGAGGGGAACAGTATTGGGGAATTGGGGAAGGGGAACACTGTGTTTTTCCAGGACCATCAGCTCCAAGTCAAGTTGTTGTCCTTCAATCTTAGTTGTGGAGAGCACAAGCCTCGCTCCAAGCCCAGTGGCCGCTTTCAAGCTAGTTGCAGGGAGGGGCGGGGGCGTAGTCCACCATCCCATAGGCTGTCAAACTGGCAACCTTGCTGCTAAGAGCATGTGCTCTCACCAGCTCAGTGGCAGCTCAGCTGGCGCAGCTCACTGGCTCATGTGGGAATCGAACCAGAGACCCTGTTGCTCAGAGCTCGTGCTCTTAACCAACTGAGCCACTCGGCCAGCCCAAAATTTCCTTTTTCTCATAAGGACACCAGCCATTGTATTAGAACCCACTCTAATCCAGTATGACCGTATCTTAACTTAATTACATCTGCCAAAACCCTATTTTGAAATAAGGTAAAATTCACAAGTTCTGGGTGGACATGAATTTTGGGGACACTATTCAACCTAGGATAGCCCCCAACCATATATGGTGGAAAACCCCATGTCCTGTGAGGGCTCACACACTTCTCCTGCCACCCCCCCCCCCATGTTTCCTGTTTCTGCCGCGTATTCCATGGGTGGTCTGCACTGGACACCACCCAACTCCGTCATTTGTGCTCCCTTCATGTGGGTCGTTCTGGACAGCGGACACTCACTGACGGTCAGCATGACTGAGCAGCACATTCTAGATGACAACTGGGGCATTTCTTGGCAGGCGGGCACACACCCTCTGACCCCAGATGTGTCTCTTTGCCCCTTCTTGGCCCTGTCACATCTTATCTCTCTCCAGTTGTCTGTTCCGCGCGGATGCTCACCTCTTCTCTCCCAGGGTATCTGTGAAAACCACAGCCCCTTTCACTCTTTGTGCAAGCATCCTCTGCCCTTGACCTTTGCCTTCCGGCCTGGACCCTGGAGGAGGGGCAGAGGCTCGGCGGAGAGCAGGGCCCACCTTTCAGACCAGCAGATGCTATTGGGGTGCTTCCCTAATCTGCATCAAGCTGGCCCCCAAGTATGTGAAAGCAGCCACTTCTTACTTCAAAGAGTGGTTCTGTTTTTTTTTTCTTTCTACATCTGCGTTAGCATTCTGTGATTCTTAGAGAACAAAAATTCTGAAGAGCAAGGCCCAGAGCCAAGAACGTTCAAGGCAGAAGTGGCTTCTGTGCGGCGCGACGCAGACAGTCTCTGGCCCGCTGTGTTCTGCTGCAGGCAGCCGCGAGTGGCCGGCCCACGAAGGGCGCCTGGGTGCAGGGCAGCAGCAGAACACGAGGGCGGAGGCGACCGCCCCCGGGCTGGATTTTGTCAAGCGAATTATTTCTTGGATGTGAGACCAGAAGCACAGTCAATAAAAGAAAAAATACATGGTTGCACTTTGTCAAATGTAAAAACTTTTGGGCATCAAAGGGCACTATCAAGAGAATGAAAAGACAACCCACAGAGTGGGAGAAAAAAAGCTCCATAGTCGTGTCTCTGAGAAGGGACTAATCTCCAGAGTAGATAAAGAAATTCTACAACTCAAACAAAAACAACAACAAAAATCCAATTTTAAAATGGGCAAAGGATTGAGATAAACACTTTTGAAAAAGGAGATATACAAATGGCCAATAAGCACGTGAAAAATCATGATATCACCAACATCACACAATGGCAGTAATCACTGGGGAAATGCAAATCAAAACCACAAAGAGATCCCACCTCATGCTCATGCATGGCTGCCATCAAAACACAAAACAACCACAGGCATTCCAAATGGTGCTGGGGAAACTGGAACTCTCACACACTGCTGGGAGGAATATAAAATGGTGCAGCCACTCTGGAAAACAGTTTGGCAGTTGCTCAGAAAGCTAACTATAGAAATTCCCCTATGATCCCACCCCTATGTGTATTCCAAAAGGATTGAAAGCAGGGCCTGGCACATACTTGCACACCCAAGTTCATCACAGCACAACTCATAGTGGCCAGAAGGTGGAAACAACCCAAGTGTCGGTCCACAGATGATGGGCATGCAAACTGGTCACTTCACACGATGGAATATGACCAGCCCTAAAAAGGAAGGACCTGCTACAACATGGATGAACCATGAGGACGTTATGTTACGTGAAATGAGCCAGACACAAAAGGACGGATACTGTACAATCCTGCTTGTGTGAGGGACCCAGCATAGGTAAATCCTCAGGGACAGATAGTAGGAGTTAACGGGTCGGGGAGGGGAGTTAGTGTTTGGTGGGGACAGAGATTCTGTCTGGGGTGATGAAAAACTCCTGGGAACAGGAGATAGTGGTGGTGGTTGCCCGATTTTGTGAGTAGAATGAATGCCACTGAATTGCACACCTAGAAATGGTCACAGGTATGGACATTGTGGTACATATATATTTACCACAATTTTTAAAAATTAGTAATGCAGTATACCAAAAGCCATTGAATTGTACACTTTCAGTGGGCGAATTGTCCGATATGTGAATTATATCTCAATAAAGCTGTTAAAAGGGGCATGTGCAAGCCCCATGTAAAGGCCCTCAATTTTAGGAAGGGGCTTGAGGTATTGGAGACACTGGGTGGTCAGGGTCCTGGAGCCTGTGAGGGGGGCACAGGGGTGTCTCTCCAGCCCACGAGACTCCCCCGGCCTGCCAGCGGCTCGGGCCGTCCCTCTGCACGCTGGTTCTGTGCTGAGCGCAGGCCTCCCTTGGAAGCCAATTTTCCGCACAGCGAAGAAGCTGTCTCTGTGCCCACTTCAGCAGATGGCCCCCTACCTTGGCCTGAATTGAGAAGCACAGAAATCCAACTGGGGACAGACGGCTTCCCTGGCAGTGTCTTACAGGCACACAAGCTTGCAAACTCACACCGCCCGCCCCTGCCATTTGTCCTCATCATCTCTGCGCCCTGGGCTGGCCAGGGACGCCCTGTGAGGAGCCCCTGCTCTGTCCTGCAGACCATGGACAGAGCACCTGGCCCAGGTGCTGGTTCCTGGCCCGTGTTCAGGAAATATGTCCTCAGTGAAGGGAGGAAAGGAGGCAGGAAGCGGGGAGGAAGGGACTCTCCAAGCATCTGGGTGCAGCTCTTCATTTCCTCGGCACCCTCTCTGCCCAGTCCCTCCACCCTCCCTAAAAGGGAGACGGTTGAAGTCCAGGTTGTCCCTGAGGGGGGTCCTAGCTCACAGAGGATGCATGGATGGGTCATGGCAGGGGGCTCAGTGGCCCAGACCTCCAAAGTGTGGCCTCTGCCCCAGTGCTCCAATTTATATGGCAGCTGAGAAACTTGGGGGGGGGGTGGAATGTGACCAGAGCCACCGCCGATGACCAGAAACGGACTCGTGGGCTGAGAGGGCAGGGATCTGGCATGAAGGTTTGAGAAAGGACAACAGGGACGTTGCAGGGACAGTCACCATTGTAGAAAAGTCTGGTGAAGACAGTTCCCATGAGACTGGAGCGATGGTGGGCAGAGGTCCTCGGTGAGCAGCGAGGCTCCGGGAGGGGTGGGTCAGGTGTTCTGTGCACAGGGACCCTGCTGGTACCCATGGCCTGGGGTGGCCAGTCCTTAGGCTCCAGGGAGAGCCCAAAGGGACCGATAGACCGTGTGGTCCTACCCTGTCATTCTATGCCAGAGGAAACTGAGGCTTGGGAAGGCCGCCGTCCACTTCCCGGAGTGACCATGTGAGTCTCAGGAAATGCGAGTGTCCTTGGGGAGACCGAGTGATGAGAGGAGGGTCAGGTGTTCAGGGGCGGACTGTGAGAGACAGCTTGTTTGAATGCCTGGAGAGAAGGGAGACCCTGCTCCCGTGGGGAGGGCATCTCGGAAGCTGAGGTCGCAGGGGCTTATCTGTGCGTCGCCCGTGGACGTCTGAGGGTCTGCGGGGGCCCGGGTGACCGACAGTGAGGTGCCTGCGACTGAGGCAGGTCTGGGCCGAGATTCAAGAGCTCTGATGGGGACTAGGCCCTTTGTGAGGGGCCGGTCTGCCGGACGCTCACCTCTGCATTGAGCCCTGGCCCTGGGCTTTGCTGCCTCAGCGCCCCCAAATCCCACCCCCACCCCGCACCGAGGAGCTTAGCACATCACTGGTCTCTCCGCTTGGCCCTCACCTGCAAATTGGATGTTGTCATCAGGGCGCTGTTGGAATTAAGTGAGATAAAGATTAAATGGGATAAAGTTAGCACAGAGTATGATGCATAGTGTGAATGTGACAGTGGCCCCTGGATGGTGGCCGCATTGCAGGGGGCTGCCAGAAGCAAGCTCAGAGAACCCCAGAGAGCCTGGGGCACCACTAGACGGTGGGCCTGAGCCCAGTGGGCACCGCGGGGCTGTGGGTATGGGAGGACCTGCAGGCGGGGGGCAGATCTGGAGAGGGCAAGGCAGCAGTGCCGGCTGACTGTATGGGGGGGGGTGGCCGTGCCAGGCTGCGCGCGCTGAGCCCCGAGCAGGGAGCGGGGAGCAGTCCAGCGCCTTCAGAAAGGCTTCTGGCTCCATAAGAGACCCAGCCCTGAGCTCAGAGTCGCAGCCCTTCCACAGAGTTCCGGAACCTTTGTAACTTCCCTGCAGCCGCCACTTCTCTCCTCCTTCCAAGGAGCAGTTAACTCCTTGTGCGCAAGGAGCTCGTGTGCTCCCTGGGGGTCTACAGAGAGGGGCTGCCAGGAAGGCCCACACCCTGGGAGCCCTGCGGGGAGCAGACTCCATGGGCTGCATGGCTTGCACCCTTGGGAACCAGGGTAACACCATACATGCGCCCGGCTTCGTAGAGCAAGGACCTTGATGAGGGCAGGGGCACACACACTTGCTCTGCAGTTTAAGGTAAAATGCGGCTCTTCCAAGAGCTCTTGGCTTGGCAGCGACCTACTTCAACCACACCCCTCCAGGTCTCAAGTCTGTCCTTTTCTGATGCACCTTAGGGGGTTTCGGAGTGAGTTTGACAATCCTTGGAGCAGGTCCGCCAGGTGGTGCAGGTGAGATGTGGTAAGCCACGCCCTTGGGAGCTGCCCAAAACCGACCAGAGTCCCTGGAGGTCACCAGAGTCCCAGGCTGCAGCTAGGATGTCCTATGGCCCAACCTTGGAAAGAATCCCCCAACCCGACAAGGTCCCCCAGTTCCTCCGGGGCTTTGGTGTCTGTGTGTGTTTGTGGGGGTGAGGGGCAGTGTCTGGCCCTCCTGAAGGGAGTGCAGAGGGGGGGTCTTGGTGATGCAGAAAGGCAAGGGGAGGGGGCAGACCCCTGCACCACCCGGTGCCAGGCCCTGGGCGCACCTGCTCAGCCTGTCTTCACCTGTGAGGTGGGACTGTTAGCCCTGCGTTCCAGTTGAGGACTGTTTAGCCCGGTGCCAGGCCCTGGGCGCACACCTGCTCAGCCTGTCTTCACCTGTGAGGTGGGACTGTTAGCCTTGCGTTCCAGTTGAGGACTGTTTAGCCAGGCCAGGTGAGAGCACTGGGCTGGGAGTCAGGAGTCCTGGGTTCTGATTCTGGCCCCGGCAGAGACAAGCTGGGCCACTTTGAAGCCACAGGGTGCCCCTGGGCCTCAGCCCCCTCTTCTGGAAAGAGGAGGCGTTAGACTAAATGACCTTCAAGGCTCTCCCGGACGTTTTACAGGTCTCAGAGTAGAGCCAGACAAAGGCACAAGTCAGAGAGGTAGCCTCTTGCACAGTGTGGTTTGAGGGCTAAGGAGAGCAGGGATGGTGAGGACCAGGGGACCTGGTTACTATCTTCACGTGTATAGACAGGCAAAAGCTGTAGCTCAATATAAGGAAGTATATACGGCTCAATAAAAGAAATATAAAGACAGAAATATGATACTAAGTCCCTGATGGAGCTGCCCAAAAGTGGGACCGTCTCCCCAGGAAAGTGAGTCCCCATCACCAGAAGTGTGCAAGCTGAGAATAGTTCCGTGGCCCTGATGGGCTGCGGGAGCCGGTCACTTCCAAGACACTGTCCAGCTTGGAAATCCTGAGCCCGTGTCCCTGCGCCCAGGCTGCCCCAGAAGCCAGCTCAGCTGCCAGGCCTGGCGGCTTCCTTCCGAGCTGCTGCTCTCAGCCCCACAACCCCTGAAGTTATTCACTGATGTGCCAAGATCAGGTGTGAGCTGTGTGTGGAAAGCCATTTGCTTCTAATGATAGTTAAAATTCTGAAGTTCCTGAATGAGCTCTTCCATAGGAATTAGAACTGTAGGAGTGATGTTATGGGCGTAAGTGTGCACTTTCCTGAGTGGGAGGCAGCGAGGTGGTGTATTGGCTGGAGCTGCTAGGATTGGGCACAGCTCTGGACCCGGCCATAGCTTGCAGCCCGTAGGTGACACTACCCACCAAAGGCAGCTCTGGAGAAAACAGGTCAAGGGCCTCCAACCCAGTGGGGCCACTCTTTCCCCATAGGGCCGAGGGAGAATTGCCTGCCTTGCTGTGGGGATTACCTCCTCCCTCTGTACCCTGACACAGGACACACAGGCGCCCACCAAACCCCAGCTCCCCAGCCCTGACCAGAGGTTGCCATGGCACCGGGCAGGAAGTCTGTGAGCGAGGCCAAGAATGCAGGCACACTGTGCGCTGCCAGCCAGAAGCCAGAAAGACTGGTCCTTCTGCTAACCCCACTGTGCACGTGTGCCTGCATATGTGTGTGTGTCAGGGGGAGGGGACCAATTAACCAAAGGGCTATTTTGGCTCTTGGTCATTGTGTCCCTTGGAAGGGAGCAGCTCCCAAGCCGAGCCCATCCGGAGTCTAGCCTGGCCCACACGGGGCCGGGGACGTAAGCTCTTCCCAGTGCCCAGGGTTCTGCATCACCCATTCCCTTGGTTAGGTGACTCCTGGTGCTCTCATACCTGAGTGCAGGAGAGGGGGCTGGGAACCCCAGAAGAGGGGAGATAACTAGGCGCTGGCCAAGGACCCATCAGGGGGAATGTGGCCAAAGAGAACAGAGCAGGGTTGTTTGGTAAGAAACCCAGGGAACGTGCCCACATGTGCTACGGGGGAAGTACGTCCACCCAGGAGAGGGGCTGCAGGTGAGATGAGGAAAAGGGGTTACTCTGCACCCCATGTCACCTCTCTGCCTTCGTGTCAGCTACATCTGCCAAGTGGGGAGACCCCCTCCCCACCCTGATGTCCTAGTGTCCCTGGAAGGGCACATGCAAAGCCCCCATCCCCCCTGCAGGTGGGAGCCACCCCCCCCAGGCCCCCTGAGGCTCTGGCCTGTTGAGATGAGAAAAGGAGACATCCAGGGAGACCACAGTCTTTCTTCACTCTTTACTGTGTAAAAATAAACTCAACAGTTCATGTCGTTTCAGCAAGAAAATGAAAAAAAGAAAGCAAGAATACCAGTAGAAATAGTGCATTTCCAGAATTGCTGATGGGAGGTGGCAGGTCCCATGGTTTTGACCCATTTGATACCCAGAAGGCTGCAGATCATATGAAAAATGTATAGCTTTGGTTAGCAAATAATGAAAAAGTAAGATACATCAATTCTCTTTCGTATTATACAGTATATACATTATAACAATATCAACCATAGGGGGCTTCGCTTTGTTGTTAGTTTTGTTTTTGTTTTGGCAAATAAGACAAAATTGGGACGCTAAGTATTGGGCTTCTTTTCTCCTCAATGACTTGTTCTCCTTCAACAAATTGCACTTAAGTCCACCAGTGCATGGAAGTGATACATTTCCCCCGATGTTAGTTGAATCAATTTACACACTATGTTTTAAGAGATGAAACCACGACTGCTTCAAGCCACATTTTGGTTGCCATGAAATTACAAAGGATTCCATCCCCTTGATGTTACTAGTAACCCTAGTTTCTTCTCTCAAGGTTGGAACTGCCATTTGAGTCCTCAACTGGTTCCACTTAACAAGTCAGCTTGGAGATAATGGGTCCACCATTACAGGCCCATTTACGTCCTGGTCCCAACATGCCTTTGAGAACAGGTGGCCCCTCCTTGGAGCTCATTGGAACAACCTTGAACAGCAAGCCAGCCTCTCCCCTCCCCTTCACTGCCCACAAGACACCCCCTTGGTCTCAGGTCCCAGGGCTGGTGACAAAGTGATCTTTGCAATCTTAGAAAATAAACTGGGAATCTACAAAAGGAAAAGAAAGCATACAAAATGTATCTCTTTCTTCCAAAATACGTGCTTTCAGTTCTACGATTTGGCGGAGCCTGAAAGTATTTTCAAGGGAGACAGAGGGTGAGTTAATTTATAGGTTTGTCCTTTTCTTTCATAAAAATACTCTTGTTTGGTAATAAACTTTTTCTTCTACAGTAAGAGAAATAATACCGTGTTATCAAAAGCAAGAAGGCTTACAATTCAAGTGGGATCTAAGCCCCCCGAGGGCCGGAAGAGCCTGTCGGGCACACCCCCACCTCGGAACAAGCAGGGAGCTGTGGGGCTCCAGGTCGGCTAAAGCAAACACTGCTTTGACAGTGCTTTTTATCTTCTTCTTTTATAAAATGGCTTACCTGAGATAGGCATGGATTATTCAGTGCAAGAGGGAACATCAATCAGATTAAGGAGTAGATGGAAACTACGAGGATTAGATTTGTGGCTGTGTCATCTACCTCTCTCAGGGCCAGCAAAGGGCCAAGTGGTAACACAGTGAGGGAGTCGAGGGACTTGGCACAGGCTCCAGTGAGGGGCAGGGAGGGAGCTAAATGTCAGCTTCTGTCCCTGGCACCATGGGTGCATCAGGGGAGGGGTGAGGAGGTGGAAGAGACAGACAGAAGAGTCTGGGGTAGGCTCTGCCCCTCTCTAGTTAGGGCAGAGGATGGCTTGTGGTCCTGAACGGACAGCTCCCACGGCGCCCGCCCATGCTGGGCCGCTGGTGGGCAGGGGTCCGGCAGATTGGCAGGGGCTGGTGGGAGGTGCTGCCCGGGGAGCACCTAGCCGCTCTGGGCCTCGCGACAGCCCCCAGATGGCTGATGTGAGGGTGGGCTGTCTGGTCTGAAGGGGTGACTCCAAGCTCTCGCGCTCTCCCAACCGTGGGCACTGTGGAGGCCTGTTCTCATCCTACACGTGAAGAATACTTCTGGGTGTGTTTGGGGGGTGAGGAGGGGGCGGGAAATTGATCGCTCCCGTGACCGCCTCCGACACCCGTGGCTTGCTTTCCCAGCCATTTTCGGCAGCTACATGGATGGTCATAGGACAATGGGTGGCACTCGGCACAAAACACAGAACCAGAGAAGTCCATGCAGGCAGGGGAACACACATCAGACTGAGGGAGCAAGGAACACGCCACCCTGAGGGACATGCAAACAGAGAAGATCCCTGCAGATCCAAAGATGCCACAACCTACGGGCTCTGACAAAGCACAATGGTCAGAAAAAGCCACTGCTGAGCCACAAAACGCAGCCTGGACCGCACCCTCGGGGCGAGAGCACGGTGTCGCAGGACGGCGACTGGGTACCGTGCAGACACCCACGTGGACACTGACACGGACACCAACACAGACACACAGATGCGCTAGGTTTCCGACAATATGGACCTGCGTTTCGGGAGAAGGTGGCCCTGGAAGGAACAGCAGAGGAAACACCTGCTCCTCCTGGAGAAACGTCTGCAGCTGCAGATGAGCCAGGCAGTGCAATAGAAAGACTTCTGGAAAGAGTTGCCAGCCTTTTGCTATTTAGATTCCTGGGGACGGAGCCCAGGGTGCCCTTGGAGCGTGCGGCCCCCAGATGATGCAAAAAAGCAGGGAGCTCACCTTACCCCGGGCATGATCTGTCTGAACATTCTTTCTCTCTCACTCAGTACACACACACACACACACACACACACACACACACACACACACACACACACACACACTTTCTCCCAGCCTCAGAGGGACTAGAAGGAAATGTGCACAATTGCTTTTCACAGGGAAAAAAAAAAGTCAAAGCTTCTGGACACTGGTCTGATTTCAGTGTCACCAGCGGGTGACACTAGTGACTGCTGCAGGCCTTTAAGCCCTGTAAGATGGGGAGTGGGTTTTAGGGCTGGGCCCGGCCATGCCTGGCTCCACCTGAGGTCTCCGGAGGCCCTGCCTCCTGGAGGACTGGCTAAGCCAGACCCAGGGGCCTGGCATGTGGAAGGAACATGGCTGTCAGTCCCCAGGGACCTTCCCACCCATTGCCAGGGCTGAGTCTCAGTGGCCCGGCATGACTGGGTCTTAATCACAGGGTGGGTGTCCTAGCCTACAAGGCCCACGCTTGAGCTGACGCACTGAAGTCTCTAGTCTCCTACTACCAGATGCAAAGCAGTGGGGCCCTGGGCTCCCGGCATCCTGGGCTGTGGGTGGGACACTCCTCTCTCAGGGGCACCTGTGCAGTGGCAGGGAGGAAGGACCGATCCCCAGCGTGTGGGTGTGAGGAGGTGGGAGGGCTGAGGGCCAGAGCTGGCAGCGCTGGGCATGCAGGGGGGCTGCCTGGACCCTCCGCCCACCTCCTCTGCCCCCTCTGAGCACCGGAGCCCTCCCAGGACACTGTCTGCCTTCAGTCCTTCAGAGAGAATTCACTTCTGCTACAAAATAAAATTTCTCCATGAAGAGGCCCCCCCAGCCTTTCGCAAACAACTAAAAGACATTTATTTTATCAATAGAGATATGTGGCTGGGAACCAGCTTTGCAAACGGAGACAAATGCGTGTGACTGAAGAAGCCACGCCAGCCCCAAGGCACGCAGGCCGCTCACACGGTTGGCAGACACGTCTATCCGAGCAGCCATGAGGCTTCCCAAACCCACAGGGAAGGAAGGACATGAGATACCTCCTTGGAAAAGAAAAAGCCTCCCCCCCGCAGAGACACACACTCTCACACATGCACACACACGCACACACACGCACACACACAGTCCTCTCACCTACTTCTGCATTGTCACAATGTCGCCGCCGCCTGTGTCATGGTGAGGGGGGCATGCCTGAGAAACAGTGCCGGCTCCTGGGAGGAGAGGACCTCCTGAGGACAGGAGTCCCGCCCGTTTCTGGTGCACCAGGACCAAACCAGGCTGTGTGCGCGTGCGCGTGCGTGTGCGCGGACGAGGGCAATGGCCTTGAGTCATTCCTGGGGGACGGGGAGAAGAGAAGGGACGACAGATCATCACCGCACAAGCAGAGGAGGCGGGCGGGGGCCGAGGGGCAGAGGCTCAGTTGATTTGGCGACAGGCTTCGAATGTCCACTTGGTGGCACCGCCATAGATCTCAATGTGGGACTCGGCCCAGGCGATGACGTTGCCAGAAAGGGCCTTGGAACTGCAGGTGGCCAGGTTGTATATCTCCCCCGGGGTCAGCTTCCGGTCCCAGATGTTGAAATGGGCCAGCTCACCCACGAATGCTTGGGTGGCATCAAACCCACCTCCCAGAGTGTCCTTCAGAGAAAACAGAGGTTGAGGGTGGGGTGAGGGGCAGGTGTCGGTGCGGGGGGGCGGCCCACAGGGGGCATCCCTAGGGGACAGTCTCCTCGTCTCCCCCGTCAGGGGCTCTGGGCCTTCACCTCTCTCTCACCCTCCCCGCCACCCACGGGGCGCCCAGGCAAAGGGACGCTGCTGGCTACCTGTGCCCTGGAGGCCACGTTCTCCAGGGGACACCTGGGGATGCCTCTCCCACAGCCCCGTCCCTCAGCCCACGAGGGAGGGGTCAGCAGGGGCTATGGATGGCCATAGGAGCAGGGCCCGGGGCACCTCCCCGCATTCCCTGCTTCTAGTCAAAACACTCCGGTGTCCCTCTACCAGCAACGGCTGCCCACCGGGAACAGAAGGCTGGAACTCTGCTGCCTGCGCCTCCCCCAGGGCACCCCAAGGGAGACCAGCCGCCCCCAGGAAACAAACCACGCACGGCTAAAGGCGAAGCGGCTTTCCTGTGCCACAGAAAACCCTGCGGCCAAGCCCCAAGGCCACGGCTGCCTGCACTCAGAACAGGCCCCGTGGACCAGGCTCAGACCCCAGCTCAGCCTGAGCCGCCACACGGCTCCCTCCCTCATGACTTGTCACGTCCCTCTGCAACTTGCCCTGCACCGCCCTCCGCACGCCCCGCCCTCCTGGCCCCGGCCTGCTCTCCGGTTCCAGGGCGTCACCGCCCTGCCCCCGTCACTGTCCCCCTGCTCCTGTCACTGTCCCCATGGCCAGTACCTGCTCCTGGCCCAGCACCAGCACGCCCTGCGGCTTGATGGGGTGATAAGGAGCCAGGCTCTCCCCGTTGCCGCCCTGGGTGCCATCTTGGTAGGCTTCCCAGATGCCATCCCGGGTGGTCCAGGTGATGCAGATGTGGTGCCACTTGCCATCGTTAATGACAAAGGGCAGCTTGGCTACCTGTCAAGGAGAATGACGCACATGACATGACGGGCACAGGGACACAGTCAGGGGCAGTGAGCATCACTAGTCACCAGTTCAACTGTTCTACTTCCTATTCTTCCTGTGGGTAACAGGGACCGTGACTGAATTCTTACAGCACCTGGCCCTCCAAACTGGGTCACCTGTCGACCCCGTCTGTCAGGCCATGGACTTACATAGGAGGTGGATGCTTTGTCAAGGGGCCCCTAAGAGACCTGAACACAGAACCTTCTGAATCCTACTAACTCCCTCCCTCTGCTGGTCCTCACAAGCCCTGGGACAGAGGCCAACCCCAGGGGCTGAGGTCATTGCTGCCTTCCAGGCCTGTCCCCTCTCCTCCGACATTCCATCTCTCACTGCCAGGTCCTCTGGGTCTGCGACCCTCCCGCCTTGTAGGGAATCTGAAAGGCGACAGGGGAGATGACGCAGTGCCTTTTAAAGCTCACACCAGCCTCCCACCTGGTGTTTCACTCACCTTCAGAGGTTCCAGGCAGGGTAGATGGGGCAGCAGACCAAAGAGCCCTCACACCCTTCTACGTGGGGGAAATGGGGCCCAGCAAGGCCCAGCCTCCCTGCATCAGGGCTTAGCATTCAGTTTCCAGCCCGGGGTTGAGACATTTACCACCAACACGGGCGAACCGTTTGGGGTATGTGAAAGCTATGGAGGGCCGTGAGGGAGAAGGGCTCCCAGGGGAAAAGGCAGCCCGCCCTCCCCAGGGTCTGGCCTCCCCCAAGGTTGGGGGGAAGCCGGACAGATCTGGACTTGGGAAGAGTCTCTAGGGGCGCCTTCACATCCCAAGCACCTGTGGTCCTCCTGGATGGTCCCCACCCCCCGCCATCCCCCACCCAGGAGGCCTCTTTCTGGACGGGTTCCAGCTTCACTCTGTTCCTGGAGTCTTGGGAGGGGGCCCCTCCCATCTGTCCCAGTCTCGTCCCTCTGCCTGCCTCCCTCAGTCCCGCCTGGCAGACGCTCCTCTTGGGGTGGCAGCAGTGTCCGAGGCTGTGTTCCACGCCACAGCCGACCTGCCCGGGCAGCTGGCCAGGACCAGGGCCCTACCTTGTCATTGATGAGGATCTCCATGGGGTTGTTGCCCCACTCGATGAGGACCAGCTCGTTGGCCTGGCCGGGCACGGCGTAGGAGAAGGGCGTGCCCACGCCCGGCGCCGCGCTGGACTTGAGCCACATGCACACGGTGAAGGCGTACATCTCGGGCAGACTCTTCTTCACCTTGGCGTACATGTAGTTGGTCCGCAGTGGGAATGT
Source organism: Aselliscus stoliczkanus (assembly GCA_033961575.1). NCBI lineage: Eukaryota > Metazoa > Chordata > Mammalia > Chiroptera > Hipposideridae > Aselliscus > Aselliscus stoliczkanus. The sequence goes on from CM066739.1 coordinate 52,677,008, forward strand.
GAGCTGGAACTTGTCTCCGGGGCGGCTGTCCTTCTGACCTGGGGGGATAGGACACAGTCCTGACATCTGTGCCTTGACGGAGCGCCGGTCCCTGTCCGAAGCCTATTTAGCTCCACCACCCCACCGCGCCCACCGCCCCAAAGCTCAGTGACATGGACAGAGCAGACTCAGCTCCACTCTACAGGTGCTGTGGGGGGGGGGGTTCAGTGAGGTCAAGGACTTTGCCCCTGGGTAAGGGGCCAGGGCGAGAGAACTGACCAAGGCCCGTCACCCGTGCTCTCTGGCTCCCACACAGTGTTGCCCTGGGGGGGGGGGGCTGGGGAGAGCACGGTGGGCTGTGCGCATGTGGACCCGGGCATGGGTAGCGTGTACTCAGTGCATACCCTGTAAGCCCACCCTCAAGGTGTGGCCCAGGGGAAGGTCTCCCTGCTCCCCCAAAAGAGGCTAGCTCCCCTCAGGGCAGCCCCTTCCAACCGACAGACCTCATTCCAGAATGCTGGCTGCTGATGGCGCTGAGCCACTTTCTTCTGGGTCCCCACACAAGCCTAGTGCGCCCCTGATGCCCAGCACATTTCCCTCAAGGCCCCCCTGGTCACTCCTCTGACCCAGCCAACTAGCCCTGGGACTGGGCCCATTTCCAGAATCCCACCCACCCCACAGGAGGGAGAGTTGTCTCTTCCAGATTCTTCTAGCAACTGTCTGGAGCCCTGCACAGAAGGCAGGACAGCAGGGAGCTGCCCCCGCCCACCAGCCAGTGCCCCCCCACACACACAAGGGGACTGCTTTGATGACTATGCCACTCACTCCCAGGGTGAGTTTCCTGTGCGTTTCCTGAAAAAGTGGGCTCTGCCCCACAGCCTCCCGGCTGCCGGGATGTCCCCAGGGAATGCTGTCTGTCCCCTACCCACCCAGACAAACACTGAGGCTGTGGCCCTGGGCATGGGGTGACTGACTCCCAGCGCTGAGCATGGGCACTGGCCCGGAGTCGGAACACACACACTGGCCAGCCCCTGAGTGGCATGAAGCCTGCCCGGGAGACCAGCACTAAATGGGCCCCCAGGCCAAGAATGATTTCTAGAAGGCACCCTGCTGGGCCAGCTTCCTCTAAGCCAGGTGTCAGGGAACAGAGCAGGGCTGGCCCCTTTGGTGCTGTCCCCCTGCCCTTGGAGCAGATCCAGCCCTGGCCTCTCCGGGGGGTGTTCCCTTCCCCCACTCTCCCCTCCACCCTTCCCTCCCCTGGTCTGTTTTTCAGTTACATAAGGTGCCTTAAGATGGCACTGTTTAAATCCACCCGACACATTTTGCGGTCTGAGAAGGGTCACGTGGCCTCGCTCCCAGCCAGGGCGCCCCCACGCCTTTTACAACCTTGTTTGATTTCTGAGACTTCAAGGCTGAGCCGCTGAGCTCCTCCGTGTGGCCCCAGGGTGCGGGGGGGACCTCCAGAGCTGGTGACTCGGGGACCTCAGGCTGTGGAAGATGCCTGGGGCTGGGTCACTCAGAAGAGAAAACTGCGAAGGGGGCTCAGGGCGGAGCGGGGGCGCTGGAGAGCCCCAGAGGATGCCAGGGGCCCTCAGGAACCGGGAGACCTGCTCAGGGCCCGGATCTGTGGGGGACCAGGAGGACCCCGCTCCAGCCTGCGCGGCTCTTTGCTGGGGATGGGGACAGGCTAGAGCCCGGTGTTCTTACGGGGGGGGGGGCCTGGGCCCACCACAGCTACAGAGCAAAGTTACTGAAGATTAAACAAATCAGACTTGGGAAAATCCCGTGAGTGTGTGCCGTGGGGCGAAGGAGGGACAGGAGCGATCCGTCCCTCTGTCTGCAGCCAGTAACAATCCCCCCCCAAACCTGGCTGCGTGTGGGGCAGGGGGTGGGAAAGGGCTGCAGGAGTGGAGGCGCTCCGGGCTTTGGCCGTAGGCAGCCAGGACCCCAGGCGGGTCCCGCCGGCGGAGCGCGCCAGGCGGGCAGCAGGCCCCTCGCCCCAGGCCGGTACCTTTCTCCAGCTCGCTGATCCGCTGGTGCAGGGAGGTCAGGGCGCTCTCGATCTTGGCCCGCTCCTCGGTGTCGTTCTTGGGCCCCCCCTTGCCCTCCTCCAGCGTGTTCACTCTGGACAGCACCTGCCTCTCCAGGTCATCGATCTTGCTCTGCAGCAGATCCTTGAGGCTGTTGGTCTGGCTGGAGGAGTTGAGCCGGCTGTACTGCTGCGAGGGCGCAAGGGCGGGGGAAGCACAGCGTTACGCGCCGAGCGGGCGGCTCGCGGCGCGCGGCCCCCGGGGCGACTGCGGGGGCGGCCCGGCGGGGAGTCGCGGGCGAGGGCCGCGGGGACCGCGGGGCGGGGCGGGGCGGGGCGGGGCGGGGGCGCGGACCTCGAGGTTCTCCAGGCGGGTTTTGAGCGACTGCAAAGTTTGCCCGAGTTGGCTGAGCGTCTCGGCGGCCGGCGTGCGGGACAGGTCGCCCATCGTGTTCTTGCCGGAGCCGGGCTGCTTGCGGCCGGCGCCCGCGTCCAGCGCGCTCTGGCTCTCGCAGCGGCCCAGCTTGGCGGTCAGCTCGCGGATGGCCTCCTTCTGGCTCAGGATGGTCTCCTTCTGCTGCAGCACCGTCTCGCGCAGCTGCAGCACGCTGCTCCGGAGCTCCTCGGCGCCGCCCGCGGCCCCGGGCGCGGCGCACATGTCGGCGTCCACCGGCACCGAGGTGCAGATGAAGCGCGTCGGCCCGAAATCCTGGGCCGCGCCGCGCAGGACGCAGAGGGCGAGCAGCGCCCAGGCGCGCGCGGCGCCCGGCATGGCTGGGGCTGGGCCGGCGCTCCCGGCTCGGCTGGGGCTCCGCGGGCGGCCGCGCTCCGGGCGCCGCGCTGCTGCTCCGCGCGCTCCGGCCCCCACTGCCGCCCGCGCTGCGGAGCCCGCGCCTTTTATGCCGCCGCGGGCGGGGCCGGGCGCCGCCGACGTCAGCGGGGGAGGAATCCCGCTTTAATGGTCCGCGGCCCCGGCCCGCGCGCGGCGGGGGTCGCCTGGGCTGGGGGGGGGCGGCCTTGTCCCGTCTCCTCCCCGCAAAGCCCCGCGTCGCCGCGGTCCCCCCGCGCAGTGCCCCCTCCGCCGGCCCGCCCCCGCCCCGGCAGGCGCTGCTCCCCGAAACCTCTGAGAGCTGCGGGGGGGGCAGTGAGGGGGCGGGGGGATGTCGGGGGGCGGGGTGTCAGGGGGCGGGGGTGTCAGGGGCGGGGTGTCAGGGGCGGGGTGTCAGGGGGCGGGAGGGGTGTCAGGGGCGGGGGTGTCAGGGGGCGGGCGGGGTGTCAGGGGAGGGGGTGTCAGGGGCGGGAGGGGTGTCAGGGAGGGGGTGTCAGGGGCGGGAGGGGTGTCAGGGGCGGGGGTGTCAGGGGAGGGGGTGTCAGGGGCGGGGGTGTCAGGGGGCGGGCGGGGTGTCAGGGGGAGGGGGGTGTCAGGGGGCGGGCGGGGTGTCAGGGGAGGGGGGTGTCAGGGGGCGGGCGGGGTGTCGGGGGAGGGGGGTGTCAGGGGCGGGAGGGGTGTCAGGGGAGGGGGTGTCAGGGGGCGGGAGGGGTGTCAGGGCGGGGGTGTCAGGGGCGGGGGTGTCAGGGGGGCGGGAGGGGTGTCAGGGGCGGGGGGTGTCAGGGGGCGGGAGGGTGTCAGGGGCGGGGGTGTCAGGGGAGGGGGTGTCAGGGGGCGGGAGGGGTGTCAGGGGAGGGGGTGTCAGGGGCGGGCGGGGTGTCAGGGGGCGGGGTGTCAGGGGAGGGGGTGTCAGGGGCGGGGGGTGTCAGGGGAGGGGGGTGTCAGGGGGCGGGAGGGGTGTCAGGGGAGGGGGTGTCAGGGGCAGGAGGGGTGTCAGGGGCGGGGTGTCAGGGGAGGGGGTGTCAGGGGCGGGGGTGTCAGGGGAGGGGGGTGTCAGGGGGCGGGCGGGGTGTCAGGGGAGGGGGGTGTCAGGGGGCGGGCGGGGTGTCAGGGGCGGGGTGTCAGGGGAGGGGGTGTCAGGGGCGGGGTGTCAGGGGGAGGGGGTGTCAGGGGCAGGAGGGGTGTCAGGGGAGGGGGTGTCAGGGGGCGGGCAGGGTGTCAGGGGCGGGGTGTCAGGGGCAGGAGGGTGTCAGGGGAGGGGGTGTCAGGGGCGGGCGGGGTGTCAGGGGGCGGGAGGGGTGTCAGGGGAGGGGGGTGTCAGGGGGCGGGCGGGGTGTCAGGGGAGGGGGGTGTCAGGGGGCGGGCGGGGTGTCAGGGGGCGGGGTGTCAGGGGGCGGGCGGGGTGTCAGGGGCGGGGTGTCAGGGGGGCAAGGTTGCGGCCTGGGAGTCGAGGATGGGCCCGGTGCGTCCAGTCCTTAAATCTCCGACGGGGCTCAGGGTGCGAGACCCCGGCGGGCCCCAGACGCAGAATTCTGCTCACCTCGCCGGGCTGCACAGAACACCTGAGGGCCGCGGACCCAGAAAGTTCGAGGCGGGCCGGGTCCCCAGGGACCCAAATTGTGGACACCCGCGTGCCAGGTGGGGATCCCTGGGAGCCGCCAAGTTCAGAGACGGGGTGTCGCGGGGCCGCCCCACATTTCTTAGATGATATCCGTGTGGGGTTGACGAGCTGCTTACACCCTGGGTCTGGGAGCTTCCCCAGGACCTCGTTCCTAGCTCCACACGCACCCCAACCCCCAAGCTCCCCGGCTTTGGGAGCCGTCGACGTCCCCAGGGAACGACACCCCCCCAAGCCGGCAGGGCGGGCGGGACTTCTCGGAGGCAGCGGTAGTGGCTCGGCCTTTCCTGCCAGCCAAGCCGCCGGTTCCGGGCAGACGGCGCCTGCAGGACTCGCTGCTCCCCGAGGCCCCAGGGCGGCGCGCAGCCGCCTTGCTTCCGAGGGGGGCCTCCTAGAGCGCCTTCCCATCGCGGAGGCGCATGTGCGCGCCTGTGTGTGTCCGCGTGTGCGTGTGTGCGCGTGTGTGTGCGCGTGTGCATGTGTGTGTCCGCGCGTGTGCGTGTGTGTGTGTGCGTGTGTGTGCGCGCGTGTTGGGCTTTCTGCACCCCAGCTCACCCCGCTGCTCCGCTGATGGCCTGCAGAGGGGTGGGTCCCAGGCCTGGCAGGCGCGGGGCGCTGTACCTGCGGGGTGCCCCACGATGGCCCCTTACTCATCCCCCACTCACACATTCGCGCCTTTTTTTTCTGGGCAGCGGTGCCGTTAGGTTTGGGTCCCAGGTTCCCATCCAGGTTCCGGAGCGGGTTTGGAGCTCCAACGGGGCCCGAGCCGCTGGCCCTCCCGGGCGGTCCGAGCAAAAGGCTCTTCGGCGGTCGCCCATCCCAAGATCTCACTGTACAGAGGAGGAAACGGAGGCGCCAAGACTGCCGAGGTCGGGCTTGAGGCGGCGGGTGAGCCCGGGCTGGTCTAGATGGAGGGGCCCCGCCGTCACTCCTGCAGCCCCTCGTTCCCCAGCCGGGCTGCCGGGCAGCCTGAGGGTCCCTGCCGCGCGGCCCCAGCCCGGGGGGACCAAGGGCAGCTCCCGGGCAGCTCCCGGGCAGCTCCCGGGCGCGGGGGAGCCGGCTTTGCTGAGAGCTTTTTGAGAAGCCACGACCTGCTCCCACGCCTTGCCCCCCCCCAGGGCTCCCTGCCGCCTGCGTTTGCGCGGCGTGCAGCCTTGAACCTGCCCTGACCGAGGGCCCGGACCTGGCTCGGCCCCTCCGCTTCCCGGCGCCAGAGGGACCCCGCGGCCCGCACGCGGCTGTCCTCGGCCCCTCGCGCTGCAGCCCCGCGAGTGCGCAGGCTTCCTGCCCCGACGGCCCGGCCCACCCGCCGCGAAGAGTGAGACCCGCCGCCTGGCACGACGCGGGGGGAGGGCACGGCCGCCAGCGCCCCACGCGAGCGCCCCAGGCTAGCGCGGGAATTACCCTCGCGAAGGCCGCGACGGCTCCTGTCCGCAACTTCCAACCGGAGACGCCCTCGGGTCCTCTCCCCGCTCAGGGCTGCGTCCAGTCGGAGGTCTTTCCCCGGGGGCTCTGGGGCCTAGGCTATCCCGGCAGGAGACGGAAAGCGCGTGGCCGCGGGCGACGAGCCCCGCGGGGCCCCTGCAGGCTGCGTGGACGTGGGCCGAGCGGGAGCCCTCGGCCCGGCCTGGTGTCCTGAGCTTCTGGAGCAGCGGGGGCTGCCTATGCGCCAGGCGGAGAGGGGAGACCTGGGAGCATGGGCTCAGCCTGGAGGGGAGGCGAGTCCGGGGGCGTTGTCTAGGGGCAGCGGGAACCCGGAGGGAAGCGGGGCCCGAGGGAAACAGATGGCGGTCAAGGGGCCAGGACCCTTCTTCTGTCCACCGGACAAGCTCTTTGGCGCTCTGCGTCCGCCTTGGCGCAGTGCGGGACGCCTGCAGACAGCCAGGCACTGCTCAGGCGGGCGAGGGCCACAATACCCATTCGTCTGCCCTCTTTAAATCCTTTTAACGGGCTCCAGACCCTGGGCAGGCGGACCGCCCTCCTTGGTCGGGTGTTTGTGGAATTCCCGGCCCAGCGTTGGGGGCTGTGGGGCGGGCTGTTAAGGGGGGCGAAACTCTTCAGCGGAGAACCCTCAAGCTGCATAGCCGCCTGGTCAGAAGGTCGGGGGATGCAGGGCAGCCTCGTATGTGGACACGGTTACCCCACGGGGTACGTACCCCAGAGCCGCAGGGGGGCGAGGGAGGAAGGGCTGTAAATTCTCGCACCTGGAATTAGGAAGCTATGCGCAGCTGTACTTCCCAATTGTGTGGCATTCCCACCCGACAGATGCAATGTAAATAACTACAAAAGTGTGAATAACTACAAAAGTATAGATAATAGTAAAATCATAGTAAAATCAATATAATTAGGAAGTGATGCGTTCTGACAATATCTTCCCTTTGTTCTTAATATAACTAATTTCATTCTAAGTTGGTGTAGTTTAAAATGTAATGATGGCTGTGCTTGCCGATCATCTTTGGAATTCCTGGAAACACAGCAGGGGCTGGGGGCGGCTCAGCACCCCACTGACGGGAGGCCTTCCGAGGTGAGGCTGGGAGAAGCAGCTGGGGACACAGGACACTCCCGGGCTGGGGCCAGTGAGGGGAGGCCGGCGGGCCTGAGAAGGCCGGACTTGTAGGTCCGGCTGCGATCCGAGGACCCAAGTGCCAGTGGAAGGAGGGAGTCCTTCCCAGGGAAGATGGGATGCGTGAGCGTGCTGCTGCGCCCAGGGCCCTCACTCCTCCTGCAGCGCTTCCTGAGCCTGACCTCTTCCGGGGCTAAGGCCAAGGTCATGAGCTGGTCTAGAACCTCCACCTCGGGGTGGGTAGTAAGGGGTTACTGGGTGGGTGCTGGGAAGGCACAGGAAGGACTCTGAGAGGAGTTAGAAGGACCTGGGAGACTCTCGGGGGACCTGGGAGGACCTGGGAAGACAGAGCGCAGGGCCCACCCACTTGACTGAGCTCATCCAGCTTGAGGGGCGTCCCGCCTTTGCAGTAGCTGTCCCTGCAGCGGCCGGGGGAGGGCAGTGTCAGGAGCAGAGGGCTGGGTGTGGGACAGAGGCAGTGGGACCCCAGCTCTGGAGCACGGGTGGGCAGCTCTGTGTGGTAGGGACATGCCGTGGATGAGGGTGTTCAATTTGTGACTGTTCATCAGGATATCCGGGTGTGATCTGTGTACATTCCCATGTGTTATGCACCTCACATGAGGCATTGGGGAAGGGACAGCACCCACAGGTTGTCCCAGAGTGGACGAGCCAGGCTTTTGACTGTCGCCAGGTGAGAATCAAGAGGGACCTCTCGTAGCCAGGCCTCCAGGACGGAGCCACGGCATGTGACAGCCCCCCTCCCCCATGTGAGACACCCCTGGGCCAAAGGGAGTGGGTGCAGGCCACGGCCAGCAGCAAACCCAATGGGGCCTCTGCCTGGAGTGGCTCTCCTGACAGGCCCCACTCACCCACTCTGGTGTGACGGGGGACAGGCCCCTCTGACCCAGTTGTACTGGTAGAGAGGCACCGCCTGAGCTGTCCCCTTGCCCTCTTCTTGACATCCCTGCAGTCATGGCCCTATCTCACAAACAAGGACCTGCCCCTTTTCAAAGCCCCATCCACAGCCACTCATTCCCCTTCTTAAGGTGCGGCCTGCCTAGTGGCGTCACCTGACAGATGAGGACACTGCTGAAGGCCCGAGAAGCCCACAGTCGCTGCACACGTCGGTAAAGGCAGCACTGGTGGGCAAGCCCTGGCCTTCCCCCAGCTCCCACCCAGCAGAGGAGCCCCCACAGGGCAAGGGAAGAGTGCTCAGGTAGATGGGACGGAGGGGCAGAGGGGAAGGCTGGCGGTGCCACGGCCCTGGGGAGGCAGGCCAGGCACCTGGCCCCCACTGAGGCCCTTCTCCTGCCGCCCTGTGTCCTCTTGGACTGAGCCCAGCACCAGGGACAGGGGTGGGGACGGGTGCTCTTGAACCAATGGCATGCGACCCCGATGGACAGGAGTTACAGACACAAAGGTGAGCTCTGAAAGGCTTGTCTCCATTTTCTCCACCAAGCAGAATCGTGGGCACTTAGCGTAGGGTGAATAGTCATAAAGGTTGCTCTCAGGACTACAAACAACTCCAGACCATCTACGGAGGGGCAGGCCAGGTGCCGAGGCCAGGGGAGGGTCAAACACTTCTCCATCCCAGAGAGGCACTGCGCTGTCTGGTGGGTGAGCCAGGCATGGAAGCATCTTCAGTGTGGCATGTATCTGGGGACAGGAGGCGCCTCAAGGCAGGGCAGGAGTAGGGGCTCGGGGGCTCGGGCTTTGCTGTCAGGAGGAGGTCTCCTGAGGAGGTGACACCAGAGAGGGGTCTTGAAGGGTGACAGGAAGGGAGGGGGCTAGCAGAACAATGCCAGGGTGGGGGGGGGACACGTGGAGCGTGAAGCGAGGGATGGCCTTCATCTTTGAAGAGTCAAGTGCAAAGCAGGGGTGGAGGAGGTATGGCTGGGTGGTGGGTGAGGCTGACAGTGGAAGGCTTGCAAGCCCGCTAGGAGCCCAGATTTCGTCCTGTGGGCAAGGGGGCACGGCTGCAGCCCTGGGGACCCTTCCTTGGAGGGCAGACTTGAGAAGGAACGGGCCTACAGAGGAGGACCAGCTGAGAGGCTGCTGCTGGAAGTGATGATGGATGGGATAAAGGTTGTGGCAGGAGCAAAGGACACAGAGATGGATCCGAGGACATCCGAGGAGATTAAATTGTCAGGATTTGTGAGGACTGGGGTGTGGGGAGTGAGGCTGCAGCTGGGGCCGAGGAGGGAAGGTCTGGAGGGAGGGAGACACCACCAGTTCATGCTGGGATGTGTGGCTTTGAAAGTGCTTATCTGACAGCCAGGAGGAGATGAAAACGATGAAGTCCAACTTTGTTCCTGAACCCAGCACTCAGCAGCGTCCAGTGAGGGGCCTGGTCCCCAGCTGACCTGAGCTGAAGGAGTCAGGAGGGGGTCAGGGCTGCTGGTGCCTCTGCCCGGTGTGGTGGAGCCAGTCAGCGAGTGGGGAGGCCACGCAGGGAGCGGGGCACAGGAGGGGGCGCCCCGATACTCCAGATGCTGTCGGATGCTGCGTTGAACAGTGTCAGCGACAGGTCCCTGTGCTCTCTGTCGCTGGCCCCTGCCCTCCCCACAGCGGCGCTGGTGGGCAGCAACCCACACCAAGAACCCCAGTTTGCGTCCCCTTGGTTCCAAGATAATGGCGTCTGGCTGGTGCGGTGGGCGCTGGGGCTGCCAGCCTGCTGTATCCTTGCACATCGATGTCACCATCTGCCAAACGCCAGGAGAGAGCATGTGAAATATAAAATGAGTTGAAGCATTAAAGTGCTTTGGAATAAAAATGGTATTTGCTGGCAAGGGGTTACACTTATTACAGGGTCTGCTTGGCTGCCATCACTCATGCCTGGGAGGGGACACGTGTGAACTCCTCCAACAGGGACCAGGCCGGTCGAGCCTCCTGCTCTGGGGACTGGCTGCCACAGGGAGGCCCGGTGGGCAGGCTGCCAGGCGCCGGGGAGGTGCTGGTGGGCTGGCATGAGGGCCGCCTGGGGGGCTGCCAGAGAACACGACGGAACCATCTCCTCGGAACCCTGCGCTTGACAAGGTGTTTCCACACACCTGACCTCACCTGGTCGCATGAGGGGCCCGTGAGGCCGGCACAGCAGGTCCTGTTCCTGCTTGTATCACCCATTCACAGACGAGGCAGTCGAGGCTCCTTGCGTTTTAGTGCTTTGGCCAGAGTAGCTCGACTAATTAATTCGAGGAAAATAAGACCCGGCTTCTCAGTTTCTGTTCGTTCGTTCGTTCATTTGGCAAACGTCCTTCCAGTACCTACTATGTGCCGCTGGGAACTCTCCCGGACAATGCAGACACAAGAGCTTTTCAGCTCATTATTTTTTGAAGTTGATGTTCAGAATTTTCTTGGTTTTAATTTTCAATTTCATGCCCTTGTCTTGAAATGCTGGCATCTCCTACTGGTAGCTCTGCTCAGATGACTCTCAGATGGTACCTGGCCAGGCCTGAAGCATCAACACTGGGTGACTGACGGCTCAGGACAGATTTCAGGGTGCTTGGCAGATAGCTTTCTGGGCCCACCCACACCCCCTGCGTTAATGTCAAAATGATGCGGTCGGCGCCTCTGGGGCAGGGTGAGGCATGCAGGGAGGGCGAGCGGCTTAGCGCATGAGCTCTGGGGCCGCGACTGCTGTTTGCCAGGTGTGAACTCTGAGTGAGATGTGACAATGACATCAGATGGCATGGGAGGCACCCAGCGGAGGCCTGGCTTGCAGAGAACACGTGATCAATGATGATGGTTGTCACTGTCATTACAGCCATGTTGCTGTGCCGTGGGAAGGACTGGGCCAACCTGGGGGAGTCTGAGGTGGGGGGAGCCCACGAGCTGGCGGGAGGCCAGGAGCTGTGCCTCGGCGGGGCCTGCACGTCCCACCTCTTTTTGTGCAACGGTCTCAGTGCCCAACCCCTCAGACCCTGTGGGGTGTGGGGGTGTCGTGGGGATGAGGGGGAGCTCCTCAAACACCCACCGTGTGTGTGTGTGTGTGTGTGTGTGTGTGTGTGTGAGAGAGAGAGAGAGAGAGAGAGAGAGAGAGAGAGAATCTTAAGCCATTCGTTTGGCTGGAAAGGAAACAAGAACGAAGGAATGAGGCCCCGTGTTGGAGGTCGCGAAGCCCCTTTTCCGGGAACAGTTTCATTTCCTGTTCCATGTTCTACTCTGCACAGGGATAGCCCACGCGTTCTGGGGGGCAGGGCTGAGTCAGGAAAGCTCAGGAGCCTGGTGGGAGCCAGACCTGGCTTGCGTACCCCACCCCCATCTCAGGACCAGCCTCATCAACTGACTCAGCTGGGCAGGGTCCCCGAGGCAGTGACAGCTCAGCCTGAGCCATGACTGTCCCTGCAGCTTGGAGAGGCACCCGAGGAGCTCATCACCCAGGCAGACCTTCCAGGAAGGACCCCACCAACCAACTAGGAGGTGTGCATCGTGCCCATGACCCCTCCCGGTCGCCCCTCGCTCCGTCTCCAGCAGGGTGAGAAGTGAGCCTCCGTTTTTATCTGTTCCCACTGCTGCTCTGGACTCACTGCTGCCCAGGATGGTGCTGGGCACACAGGGTGGTGCGTCCCCGTCCTCACCCAGGGGAAATCAACCCAAACCAGGGATTCTTGCAGTGTGAGGAGCGGTGGCCGGGAGCACACCCATCACCTGTCTTCCTGCAGCCACTGCTCGGTGTCAGGTCTGCACAGGTGCGGCCAGGGGGTCCGCATTCCTGTGGGCCGGGGGACATCAACAGGAAGCAGTTCTGCACACCCGCTTGCACAACTCAGCAGTGGGAGGGGCGTCAGGGCGGGGAGGCCACCCTGGACCAATGGCGTGAAGAATCGATGGTCGAGAACCTTTCTCTGTCCCCTGGTGGATGGTGCTGGATGGTTCACAAGCCTCGGGAGGTCGCAGGGGATGGCACACCAGGTGTCCCCAGCGGCAGCCAACTCTGTTACTCACCCTTGCATTTCCTTTCCCTCCTGGACCACTTCACAGATAAACTACCTGCCAGCCTCAGGCTCTGCTTTGCAGGGAACCCAGCTAACTCAGGGATGTCGGGGGAGCACGCGGCAGGGCCCTGCCCCAGGGATCAGGGAGGGCCTTCCCAAGGAAGTGACCTTTAAGCTGAGCTCTGAAGCAGAAGAAGGTGTTGTCCAGGCACAGAGGTGTTCTGGGTGAGGAAAGAGCATGCTCAAAGGCCCTGAGGCAGGCAGGTGTTTGAGAATACAATCGGGGAGCATGGGATCAGCGGAGGAGCAGATGTGGGCCTTCTCTGTAGGTTACACTGAAGGGCTGAGACTGCGCTAGGGACATGGGGAGGCTCAGAAGGGTTTGGATCGGGCGGCTATTTTAGGAAGATGCTTCTGGCCTCTCAGTGGAGAGTGGGTCCAGCACGGCACCAGAGGCAGCAGGGAGAGCAGTTAGGAGGCGGTCCTGGTGACCAGGTGGGCTGATGGCTGGAAACAAGGGTGGTGGGTGTGGGGGATAGAACACCCCACATTGTATATACCGTATATGGACTCAGTGTCCATTCAGGTTATGGAGCTGACACATTCAGCCCCTGGCCCCCATGACTGGCCCGGGTAGGTGATTTCTCAGACCCAGTAGCCCTGTCTCTTGGCCCACAGGACCCTGACACAGACCTGCTCGCCCTTTTCCTCTGTCTCCTTATTCCTGGCATTAGCTTGGGGACATTCCCAACACTCTTGTTTGGGTGGTCTTTTCCCAGCTCCTGCCAGCTGCCTTGTAACTGCCACCCATTAAGCAAAAACGCAGGAGGGAGAAGAGTGCTGCCTGTGTGTGCAAAGCCCCCGGAAGGTTGGCTAGAGGGTAGGAGCACAGAGTTGGGGGCTGGCAGGACAGAGTCCTGGCCACTGGAAGTCTGCCTTCCGATGGCCACTCTCAGGCCATCTCAGACCCCGGCATCCATGGACGAGCCCTCCACATGGGCGGCTATCATCCCCAGTAAGGCAGCCTCATCTTGGACCCCAGCTCGGGACCCCAGGAGGTGCCCAGCCCTGCTCGCTGCCCCTTTAAGTGAGGGGATGCCTCTGAGAGCTGGTGGGGGTGGGGTGGAGCTCTGAGCCTGCTTTGAAGAAATCTGCTGCATTTTGCTGCAGCATCTGGCTTGTAGGCCCAAGTGCCCCCTGGCGGGGCCTCTCCATCCCCCCCCCCCCGCAGCCTTCCCTCTCCCCATCTCTCATGAACACACATTCCATCTCTCTACTCTCTGTCCTCTTATCTGGCCTTATACTTGTAGTGTTTGGGTCTGTGAAGTCACCGCTTCCTTCCCAGGACTGCCATTTATAGCTGCAATAATGAAAAAACGCCCATTTTACACTCACTGGGCCCCAGCAGCACTACAGAGACACGGATCCCTTTGTTGCAAATAATTAATTTGGTTCCATATTGCATAACATCCTAAAAAGCTTTCCGGGGCGAGCTCCTCCGCTGGACACTGTGGTCCCATCAATATTGCATCACATCAGTCACTACTGTTGTGCGGTCTCATTAAAAATTTAATTTGTGGTTTAAATCTGCAGTGTTCCCTTTAAAAGGATGGCAGAGGACACAAGGGGAGGGACAGGCGTCGGGGTGGGGGCGAGCAGACCAGGGGGAGGGGAGTCCCACGCCCCAGGGGAGGGAGGGGGCCTTCCCAGGCTGGGGAGGGCCGCAGAGGCTCCGCTCCCATTGGCTGTCAGCTGCTGCCAGGGCCCCTGCTGCTGCTGGACGGAGGGTGACTGGACCATTCACAGAAACCGTTTCTTCAAAGCTGGTACCGGTTTTCCCTTTCTGCCAGTCATGGGCAGCTCCCTGGAACCCAGGTGTTGGAGGAGGGCCAGGGTGATGGTGGGCAGGGGGAGGCTTCCACCGGAGATGCCCAGCCCACGGCCCTCCAGAACTGCCACACTTGGCCATTAAGACCACAGCCAAACCTCACTCCACGCTCCTGAGTGCAGGTCACCCCACCGCCCCAGGAGTGGGTGCGGAGACTCCCAGGAGAGTGAGGGAAGGGCCTCACCGCGCAGCCTGTGTCACCATCACCCAGTGTGGCCCTTGGTGACGGTTGACAGTCCATGAGACCCCTGCTGGGGCTCACTGGAGCCAGAAAGGCCTTCTTCATCTGGACCTCACTGCCTCCCAGGGAGGAGGTGCCACCATGCCTGCAGCCCACAGATGCCTCTCGGGGATTCCGTTTCCAATGAGGAGGGGGCATCACTGGGAGTGGGGGGCAGCTTGGCTCCTCTTTTTAGGAAGGAAGGAGGGGCCACATGAGAGCGCTGGTTCTGATGGGGGAGGGGAGAAAGCAGCCGCGGGAGAGACACTGGGCCACTTCCTAATGCTGCGTGGGCTGGCTGCTCCCGGCTTCGGCTCTGCAGTCCCCACAGGCCCTGGCGAGGCCACCGATCGCCTTGGAAGGCAGATCTGTGCATCCCCAGCTATCCTCTGACATTGTTCCAGGTGATTAAGTTAAGCCTCCTGGGGCCAGCTGCAGAGAGAGGACAAATTGCTTTGTAAAATTGATTTGCTGCCATAGCATTTACAGCTCGCCTGGGGTGCGCCCACAGCATGAGGGGTGTTTTTGTCCCTGCCTTACACCCTTCCCTCCCCCACACAGGCTCTCCATGGCCACGTGCACACAGGTCACAAGTCACATGACCAGGACACAGCCTTGGGCACTGCTTGCGCCGGCACGTGTGTCTGCGTCCACTCATGGTGGGTGCGTGGTGAGTCCTCCCTGTACCGAGTGACCCTGGGGGGCATATAGCCACCCACAGCCCTAGAGACCCCTGGAGAGGTCCGTTTCCCCAGGTGCCCTGTAGGTGCCACAGGTGTGAGAGCCGGGGTCTGAACACCTGAGCTGCACAGGCTCCCTGAGAAAAGGGTCAGGCCAGCCCCGGACCAGGATCTCCCGACACCGCGGGGCCTCTGTGCCACCCGGCTGCCTGCCTCCAACCCTGGGGAAATAGGACAAGATGAGCACTCTGTGAGCTTGGATGTGAAGTGCTGAGACCTGTGGACTCGCACAGCTGGGCAGCTGGGGGCCATCTGGGGAAGGAGGAGGTGCTGGGGCCCAGGGCCCGTCCAGGCGGAAAGGTGCGGCCGGGCATCACCACCCACGACAGGGAAAGGACAGACAGCTCTTTCCTGGCAGGTCTGGCACGCGTTTCCCAAACCTTGGCCTGGTGCAGCCCGGGAAACAGGACCGAGGCTGTGGGCGCCGCTGGCTTCTTCAGCCGCTTCCCCCACACCTCTGAGCACTGGTCTGGAGCACCCCTGAGACACTCCTGGGCAGTGTGAAGCGGTCAGGGGGCCTGGCAATGATAGGCCAGCTGCAGTGTCATATCTGGGCCACAGCCGGCTTCTCCTCTTGGCCACTGTGTGTCCTCAGACAGGTGGCTTCTCCTCTCTGGGCTGTGTCCAGGGTTAAGTTTTTCAAGCCCGTGAAGCCCTCAGAACTGTGCTGGTCTGCGGGAGCCCTGAGTAAATGCCCACTGCAGTGGCCTTGTCTTCCCTTTCTCGGGTATCAGTCATAACTCAGGGGCGCCTCAGTGCCAAGCCAGGAACTGGCCAGGAGAAGGGAGGAATGTGGCCCTGAGAGGTACCACAGGCTGGGCCCTTGCACAACAGCTCCCCACCTTTTGAAATTTAAATGTAAAAAAATTTTCAATTGTGGTAAAATATACATAATGAAATTTGCCATTTTAACCATTTTTTTTTTAAAGATTTTATTGGGGAATTGGCGGAGGGGAACAGCGTTGGGGAATCGGGGAAGGGGACCAGACAAGCCACTGTCCATTTTGTTCCTCAGTCCAGCCGCGGAGGATGTTGCTTCACTGTTGGTATCGTCACTGCGCTCTTCCCGGATGAGGCAGATCGGTCGCCGGCCTCTGGATGGTTGCTCACCACAGCTACTGGCAGCTCACGCTTGGCTGCCAGCCGCTCACTGTAGCCTATGGCAGCCCACTGCAGCAGGGGCTGCAGCCCACACCATCACCGGGGCTCGCACAGCCCAGCTCCAGGTGGAGCTGTTGTTAGCTGTAGAGGGCAGTATCACTGGCCCTCATGTGGGATCCGAACCGGGGCCGCTGGCATCCCAAAACCAGCGCTTAACCAATGCGCCACTCGGCTGGCCCATTTTAACCATTTTTAAGTGTTCAGTTCAGTGGCATTCAGTCCAGTCGCACTGCTGTCCAGCCGTCCCCACCATTATCTCCGGAACTTGCTCATCTTCCCGAATTTAAGGTCTATCCCGAAACACTCACTCCCCTTCCGTTTCCCCGCCACCTGCTTTCTGTCTCTATGGGTCTGACCCCTGTGAGTGGAATCACAGGATATTAGTGTTTTGGTGTCTGGCTTGAGCAAATGTCCTCAAGATTCATCCTTATAGTGTCAGGATTCCTTCCTTTTCAAGGCTGAGTGATATTCCACCGTGCAGCTGGACCACGCTGTCTTCATCCACTGCTCTGAAGGTGGATGCTTGGGTTGATTTCCACCTTTTGGTGACAGTGAGTAACGCTGCTTAAAGGTGGGTGTGTGAATATCTCTTCTGGACCCTGCTTTCACGTCTATGGGGTAGATACCCAGAAGTGACATTGCTTGATCAAATGCCGCCCCCTCACCCACCCACCGTTACAAACACAGAAGCTGAGGCCACACAGGAGAGCTCTGAGGTTTGCCGGGGCTCCCCGCCCCCACACTCCCCTCCCAGCTCCTCTGTGTCTGCCTGGAACAGGTGGGGTCATCCAGGAAGGACAGCGCTGGGCCAGGGTGGCCAGTGGCCAGTCACCAAGCATCTGCACTCGGAGTGGCCATGTCCTGGGTGCTGGGAATACGGCTGGGGTGAGACAGACTGGAAGCAAATTCAACAAAGCAGTAGGCAGCAGTGGGGCGCACAGGGCCGTGGGTGGGCTCCGGTCCCCTCTGCGTTAGGGCCTGTCACCAGAGGCCAGAGGCTGCCTATGGCCACTCCAGGTCAGGGCAATTCACACCTTCCGTGTCACTCGCGTTTCCCTCTGGCACCGCAACGGGGTCCCTGAGTGATCAAAGTGAAGAGAGGTCTCCTGCTGAGCTGTGGGGACAGTCTCTGGAGGGAGCGTAAAGCTTGGGGCTGTTCGCTGTGCAGCCCACACGGCACTGCGGGGGCCCTCCTCTCCTGAGACCTGGGCCTGGCTTCCTTGGTGCTTCTTCTCCTGGTTTCTGGTTCTTCTCTGAAGTCCCCAAAACCTTTCCAACAATGTCCTTTTCAGCTTGAATTGACCCCAGTTAAGTTTCGCTCTTTGCAAGCTGACAGCCTGGCCTGGTGGAAAAGCCGTTACCAACCAACGTGAGGCCTGGGGGAGGCCTGGGGGAGGCCTGGGGGAGGGCCTGGGGGAGGGCCTGGGGAGGGCCTGGGGAGGCCTGGGGAGGCCTGGGGAGGCCTAGGGGAGGGCCTGGGGAGGGCCTGGGGAGGCCTGGGGAGGCCTGGGGAGGCCTGGGGAGGCCTGGGGAGGGCCTGGGGAGGCCTGGGGAGGGCCTGGGGAGGGCCTGGGGAGGGCCTGGGGGAGGGCCTGGGGAGGCCTGGGGAGGCCTGGGGAGGGCCTGGGGAGGCCTGGGGGAGGCCTGGGGGAGGGCCTGGGGAGGCCTGGGGAGGGCCTTGGGGAGGGCCTGGGGAGGCCTGGGGGAGGGCCTGGGGAGGCCTGGGGAGGGCCTGGGGAGGGCCTGGGGAGGGCCTGGGGAGGGCCTAGGGGAGGCCTGGGGGAGGGCCTAGGGGAGGGCCTGGGGGAGGGCCTGGGGGAGGGCCGGGGGGAGGGCCTGGGGGAGGGCCTGGGGAGGGCTTGGGGAGGGCCTGGGGAGGCCTGGGGAGGGCCTTGGGGAGGGCCTGGGGAGGGCCTGGGGGAGGCCTGGGGAGGGCCTGGGGAGGGCCTGGGGAGGCCTGGGGAGGGCCTGGGGAGGGCCTGGGGAGGCCTGGGGAGGGCCTGGGGAGGCCTGGGGAGGGCCTGGGGAGGGCCTGGGGAGGCCTGGGGAGGGCCTGGGGAGGGCCTGGGGAGGCCTGGGGAGGGCCTGGGGAGGCCTGGGGAGGGCCTGGGGGAGGGCCTGGGGGAGGGCCTGGGGGAGGGCCTGGGGGAGGGCCTGGGGGAGGGCCTAGGGGAGGGCCTGGGGGAGGGCCTGGGGGAGGGCCTGGGGGAGGGCCTGGGGGAGGGGCTGGGGGAGGGCCTGGGGGAGGCCTGGGGAGGGCCTGGGGGAGGGCCTGGGGGAGGGCCTGGGGGAGGCCTGGGGGAGGGCCTGGGGGAGGCCTGGGGGAGGCCTGGGGGAGGGCCTGGGGAGGGCCTGGGGAGGCCTGGGGAGGGCCTGGGGAGGCCTGGGGAGGCCTGGGGAGGGCCTGGGGAGGGCCTGGGGAGGCCTGGGGGAGGGCCTGGGGGAGGCCTGGGGGAGGGCCTGGGGGAGGGCCTGGGGGAGGCCTGGGGGAGGGCCTGGGGGAGGGCGGGGGGGAGGCCTGGGGGAGGGCTTGGGGGAGGGCCTGGGGGAGGCCTGGGGGAGGGCCTGGGGGAGGGCCTGGGGGAGGCCTGCGGGAGGCCTGGGGGAGGCCTGGGGGAGGCCTGGGTTTCTGGAACAAATGAGAGTCGTTGGAAAAAGAGGTGATGAGGTTGTGTGGCTGAGCGCGCGCGCGTGTGTAGAAACATGATTGATTTTGTGTACATGCGAATGTGAGCACATGTTGGGAAGAGCATTAAAGCAACTTCTCACCTCTCAAGGTGATGTAGTTGAGCTCACAGCCCTGCCCCACCCACAAGCCTGGGGGTGGATCCTGGCTGCACCGATTGCCAGCGGTGGGTCCTGGCACAGGCTAACCTCTCCGAAAGCCGGTGAGTGCACCTAAAACGTAGCAATGCGATGACAGGACAGGGAATGTATAAAGCATCTGGCACCAGCAGCTTCTCAAGTCGCCATAACAGTACCGTCCATCCAGGCCAGCCGTGGCGTGCAGCGACTGCGACCCACAGAGCTGGGCTGCGTCTCCTCCTGTCCCCGTCTGTCCCTGCCCTCCACCAGAGTCAGGCCGCCCTCCCCAGCCGTCCTCCGGTGGCCGTTGTCCACAGAGTGAAGCCCAGTTCGGGGTTCCCTATCTGCCCTGACCTCTAGGGTGCCTGGGTTAGGATGCCGCTTCCCTTTGCTGTCCTGAGAGTGTTTGCCGCTGGGAAGCGCGGAGCCTCTCCACAGAGGGCTGTACATAAGGGTGATCGCTTGGCCATTGGGAAGTTTCTCATGGCACGTCCCCCTGGAGCACCCTGGCCAGCGGGTGCAGGGAGCACAGAGACCCCTCGCATCGCCATTTCTGGGTCAGACCCCTCCTGTTCTCTGGGCTGCAAATGAGTCAGGAGGGGACACAGGCAATGCGCCCCCAACCAGGGAGGCAGAGAAGGGGGTGGGGCAGGTGCCCCAGGATGGAGCGCAGTGACCACGGTGAGGTGGGCGAGGGTGGCCTCGCCAAGTGCTGAGTCCCACCCTCCTCCATGGGCTGAACCTCCCCTGAGGCCAAAGATGGACTGAACTTGGGCTGCAGGCAAAGCACCCTGGGAGGGGCTCCTGCTGCGTTATGGTGGGGGGATGAGGAGGTGGGGCTGCCGGCCACAGTCGGGGCGGCATGGGATGTGTAAGGGCCTGGAATCAAGCCACTGCTCACTGGACCCAGCAGGCTGCTTCTCGGTTTATACCTGACAGCTGAGGGCTTCTACCCCAACCTGGGCTGCTTTCCTTTTTAAAAATTGTGAGCACAATTTCTGTTATCATTTTATACTTCATAACTTTTTTAAAACCAAAAACTACATGCCCATAGAAACAATCCAGGCTGTACAGGTTCTTGCCAAGTGTGCCCCTGTGGCCTCCAGACAGGGCGCCGTTCCTTGGGTGTTTCCGGGAGTTGCTGAGCCTCGGAGCAGGAGAGGGACAGGTGGGCTTTGGGGCTAGAGGCGTCGTTGGGGCTTCAAACCTGAAAGGGACCAGAGGAGACATCTGGGACACGGGGAGGAGCTGGCAAAGGAGGGGACTTCACTTAGGGGGCCTGGGCGCCACCCAGAATGTCCCAGGGAGCTGGGGTGGGCCCCAAGCTGGACAGCGAGGTCAGCAAGAGGCAGGAGATGTTCCAGCATCTGTGGGTTTCCCTAAGCGATGAGGTCCCCGGAGCGAGAGCCGAAGAGACAGGACCGAGGGAGGGAGGGCGGGGGCACGGGGAGGGAGGGCAGAGGGCACGGGGGTGGGGGGGACGCAGGGGCAGAACGGCACGTGCCTCCCCCAGCCCAGCGCTTGGAGGAGCAGTAAGGATGGCTCTGTACCTTCCCTCCCCTCCTCGCCCTCCGGCTCCCCACCGACGGGCGGGCCCTGGGTGGCCACAGCCTGTGCTGGACCTGTGCTCTAGAGAGGGCCGGACACGGGCCAGGGCGAGCCAAGCTGCCAAGGCCGGAGCTGCTGTGACCTGGAGACCTTCCCTAGGCCCACGGCGCTCCCTTCACAGCACGCGTCCTGACTGGGTTTTCCACGCGGCCCTCTGGCACTGACCTGACCTCGTTGTCCCCTCCCCCCCTTCCTCTGTCCCTGAGTGTTTGGCCCTCATGTTCTTACACCCCAGGCACTGTCCTTTCCCCCCTAATCTTGTCCTCCGCTGATTCCGCTGGGCAAGGTCAGGCTGGCCCAGAGCCTGGAGCAGGGCTTCGGGGTGCCTGGCTCCATACGGGGTTCTCAAGGATGGCTTGTGGGGTGGCCCCATCCCCCTCATCCATGTCCAGGAAGGAGAAGGGGCGCCTGAGACAGTGAGGCAGGCTCTGCATCTGGGCGGCTGAACAGCAGGTAGCACCCCGCCCGCGGCCCCCGCACCCCGCCCGTGCCCCTCCTGAGCCTGTCTCCGTGATGCGCGTGAGGAGAGGCACACCGAAGGGCTTCCCGGGGACTGATTCCTCGTCTGCAGAGCGGCAGAAACAATGCCAAGTGCATGGACATGAGTGAAATGACGTGTCAGGCACGAGGCCTGGGGCCGAGGACCGTCCATCCGTCCGTCTGTCTGTCCGTCTCCCTCCCTCCCTCTCTGCTGAACAGAGGGCCTAGGCGTCCTCGTGAGAGGCGTGCCCGTGTCCACTCCGGTTACTGACCAGGGACCCGCTGTGGCTGAGGCTGGGCCCGGTGACTCAGGGCCCCTGTTCCTCACCACTGCCCAGTGTGGTCAGCAGGTCTGGGAGGGGGCAGAGGGCTGGACCCTTGTCCCCAGGGGTGGCTCAGCCCAGTGGGAGGCCGCGTATCTTGTTTGGGTTTTGGGTTCTGGCAGCTTGTTTTTCAAGACCTTGTCGGTGTGGGGCTGCCGGGACGGGCGCCTGTCTGACAGCGAGCTTTACTCTGAGCTCCGCCCGTGGAAGGGGCCACGGTCACGGAATTCCTACATGGCTCTGGGCCTGTTCCCGGTGAGAGGGACCTCCGGGAGGGTGGGCTGAGGGCGCGGGGTTTAAAACGGGGCCAAAGCCTTCGCCAACCCTGTACCTGACCTGGAGGCTTGGCTGAAATCAGGGGGGACATCAGCTGCTGTCCTGCCCCTGCCTGAACCCCCCGGGCCCCCTTCAGGCCCTGTCTCTGATTTCAGCTTCGCCTCTGCTCTGTCTCACGGCTCCTGGGAGCCCACAGGCAGGAAGCCTGCCCTCCGAGGCTGCATGAATAATAGAACTGAAATCATCCCTAGTTAAAAATAGAGATTCTTCTTAATAAATATTTTACATACCGTCTTTAGGATACACAGGTCCCCTGACTGAAGAGTTGAAGCAAACCGGATTATTGAACCCAAGGCAGGTAGGAAGGGCTGGGCCCGGGCTCGGCCCACATGTCCCCGTGGCCATGGCCCCTGCCTCGGATCCACCCCATCCTCAGTGATGCCTGGAGCAAACAACCCACACTCAGGATATAGCAGGAAACAGCTTGGGGTTCTTGGGTGCATTAACCACCTTTGAATTTTATGGAGGCTGATGAGTAACCCATGCCCCTTGTTAGTGAGGTTCGGAGTCCAGAAAAGCCAAAAGCAGGTTCTTATGTTCCCACTGTGCGGAAGCACCTCCACCACGAGGGGAAGAAGCCGGGGTATCTGGGGGCAGCCCCTGCAGGGACAGAAAACCCTGGGTGGGGAGGCAGAAGTCGCTGGCCCATTTCAGAAAACTTTGCAAGTGCAGTGCAGCCTTGAAGGTCTGCCTTAAACAGCACGATCTGTTTATAGCAAGTGAACCCGAGGGATCCAAAGAACAGCCCCCGGTTGTCATCCCCTCCTTCTGGAAGACAGGGGCAGGCAGGACATTCAGGGTCTGCCCAGCACAGAGGCCACCTCCAAGTGAGCCCCGCTCTGCAGACCCCTTGCATATCAGGGCAGGAGGCTGGGTATTGGAGGGGCAGAGTGTCTAAAACCAGGACAGATGATGCCAAGGGGGCTCGGGGCCCACGGCTCAGCGTTGGTCCTTCACTGGAATGGCAACTGCACACCTCATCAGGTTTCCTCGGGTGGAGGGCAGAGGCCCTGTCCTGCGAGGCCCACACTGGACCCCGGATGGCACGTAGGGTCCCAGGTCTGTCTCCCTTCAGAGGGGGCTCCTCGAGCACCTGACTTAGAGCTTCACGGTGTTGCATGTGTGGGCGAATGAGTGGGGGGACGGACAGATGGATGGATGGATGGATGGTGGACAGACGGATGGATGGATGGATGGTGGACAGATGGATGGATGATGGATAGACGGATGGATGGATGGATGATGGACAGACGGATGGATGGATGGATGGTAGATAGACGGATGGATGGATGGATAGTGGATAGACGGATGGATGGATGGATGGATGGTGGATAGATAGGTGCAGGGATGGAAGAAGGCATATTGTACTAGGTTCCGAAAGGGAATTGATCACAGAATAAGAACGGGATCTCCGTCACCCCTGTAACTCCACGGTTGATCTTTTATCCTTCTCCCGCTGCCCTTTATCTGTTGCTTCCCAGTTACTCAGTGCAAAGCAGGGCTTGGGGAGCAGAGAGAAGGAGGACCATGGGCCCAGGCCTTGGGAGAATGGACGGTAAACGTCCAAAGACCAGATTCTGGGTCTCTCCCCCCTGGGCCACCTCAAGAGCTTGTGAAAATGGACTACGTGCCGCTGTCAGTGGGTGAGGGGCACGTTAGGGTGCTGGGAGGTTACGGGATGTTCCCCGAGCAAAGCTGGTCCTTGAATGTCAGGCAATCAGAACTTGGCACCACTCAGGTTAACATCAGGCGAGGCTTTGTGGGGCATACATAAGAAGTCAAGAAATAAAATAAAGACATTCAATTCTTTCAATAGAAAGGAGTATAAAAAAAAAATCTATGCCACTATGCCTGTACTTGTTTTACGCTTTTTTATTTTGGACCATATTAGGGAAGAAAATCATGAACTATTTTCATTTCTCTGTGATTGAGCAAACTCTTAAAATATTAAACTATTGCTTAATAATTGATTAAAACTAATCTCAGTGGGAGCCAATTTCCCATTTGGCAGGATCTGTTTAAACTTTTAGGGGCTTTTAACCACCCCCCCGGCCGCCTACCCTTTCTCTTGTCTGATTCATTCAGGGCTCAGCAGACATTTGCTGCTTGCGGATTTATGATGCCATGGTGCCGCCATTGAGCTGTGGGACAGCTTCAGAAAAGGGAGAGTCCTCGGGATGCTGTGTCTGAGAGGGGGTACGGGGGGGAGAGAAGGGAGAAAGAATGTCTGTGGATGATTCTATGGTGGTCTCTAAGCTACAGGACGGGAACCTGAGATAATGGCTATGAGGTCTTCAGAGCCACTTAAGCTGTCTGTGACTTTTTTCCACAGAGTGACAATTGTGCTTGCCTCTCTGTTTTTCACAGGGACACCAAGGCCATCGAGCAAAGTGGTTAGAATGTGGGCTCAGCTTCAAGCTGCTTGGGTCCAACCCTTCCCAGAGGGTGACTTAATGTGCAATCTTGGAAGAGCTTTGCTCTCTAGGCCTCAGTTTCCTCATCTATAAAGTGGGGCTAATCCTAGAAACCCCCTCCTGAGCAGGTTAGGTTAGACATTCTCAGCGTTAGCCAGGGCTGGGGCCGGCTCCATCACGATCAGTATGCTCAGGAAGAACCAAAGGAGACTCTGATTTAAAACAGCTGCTTTGGGTTCTGTAAGAAAAAGAGCGTTGTGTGAACAGCCAACGTCCCCCAAACTAAGCACAATCTCGAAGAGGTATTTACACACCTGAGTGGACAGCAGCATTGCTCACAATCGCCCAGACGTGGAAACAACTCCAACGCTCATCGTCAAGTGAGTGCATGAAAACAATGTGGTTTAACCACACAATGGAATATCATTCAACCTTAAAAAGGAAGGAAATTCTGACACGTGTCCAATGCCTCAACGTACATGATCTTGAGGACATTATGTTGAGTGAAATAAGCCCGTCACAAAAGGGCATATACTGTAAGATCCCACTTATATGAGGTCCCTGGAGAAGTCAACTTCATAGACACAGGAAGGAGAAGGGTGAGTGCCAGGGGCTGGGGGAGGGGGTGAGTGTGTGATGGGGACAGTTTCCACGTGGGGGGTGAGTGTGTGATGGGGACAGTTTCCGTGTAGGGGGGTGAGTGTGTGATGGGGACAGTTTCCGTGTGGGGGTGGTGAGTGTGTGATGGGGACAGTTTCCGTGTGGGGGGGTGAGTGTGTGATGGGGACAGTTTCCGTGTGGGAAGATGGAGGGCCCTGGGGATGGATGGGGGTGATGGCTGCATAACAGTGTGAATGTCCATTGAACTGGACAACTTAAAAATGGTTAAGATGGTAGACTTTATGTTATGTATATTTTACCACAATTAAAAATAAGAAGAGGGCTGGCCGAGTGGCGTGGTGGTTAAGCACTGGCTTGGGAAGCCAGCTGCCCTGGTTCGGGTCCCATGTATGAGGGCCAGTGACACTGCCCTCAAAAAAATAAATAAATAAGAAGAACTGAACGAACCACACCTCCCCGTCATGAGTGTGTCACCTCCAGGTGGGACCAGATTTCCTGTGCTATCTGTGGGTGGTAGCAGCTGCCATCCCCAGCTATGTATGGGTGGGGCAGGGTCCACTTACGAGAGTTTAGCAGGGACCATGGGGTCCCCTCCCCACCTGCTGGGTCACCCACACACCAGGAAGCATCAAGTGCCCCCAGCTAGATAAGCTGACCTCACCCTTGTATACTGTTGGTAGGAGTGGAGATGGACCCAGCCTCTTGGGAAGGGACTCCCTGGGAAGACGGATGGGAAACCCTAAAAATGTGCCAAGGCCAGAGCCCCCAGGAGTGGAGATGGAGTGCAGATCGACCCCTGCCTGGTCCTAGCTTAGCCCTCACACCCATTCCTCTGGGTCCTGCTGGGTCCAGTTAGATAGCAGCATTATCGTTCAGCGCTGGAACACAGTGGGGAGGAGAGAGGCGGGGCCCGTCAATGCCCCGCCTCCAGGAAACAGGCCGTGGTGGTGACCAGGCTTTCTTTCTCAGACGCTGCCAGCAGTGACAGGAACTCCTGCCCATCCGCCTCATGTTGATCTCCTTTGTTCCCTAATCCCCTGCCCATCCTCTCACTGTGGACTTCTCCATTTGAAAGGCCAAGCCGAGGTCACCTATGATCGGAGACCCTGCGTGGAGAGCCACCCAGACGCAGCAGCAGCTGTGGGACCTCCGCCAGGACCGCGGCAGGGCCAGGTTCCCTGTTCCTTCCCGCCTTCTCTCAAGCAGCATGTGCACGAGCTCTTTTAAAAATCAAATAAGAAACAAAGTCCAGCAGTCCAGGGAGGGTGGCAGCCCCTCTCTGCTCCTCCTTTCGCACTCCCCAAGGCAGCCACGTGCAACCAGCGGTTTCCACCTCTTTATTATCCTGGCGGTCACCTCCACATGTCCACACACATGCGTTTCTTCACGTGTCCGCTTTAGAGATTCTCTTTTGACTTCCTGCTGTGCTGAGGAGGCTTTGGCTCGTCACCCACCAGGACCCCACCTCCCGTCTCTGCACTTTCTCACTCTGCGTTCTGTGCAGGACCCGTCTGGCCCTCCTGGGAGAAGGGGGACGCGCCAGCCTCTGCATCCGCTCCAGTCTTGTACTGTCCAGGTGGTGGTCTTCCTGTGTCTGCGGTCCCAGGCCACGCGCAGGCCCTCTGGCCTGAGTCGGGCTCACGGGGCCCTTCCCCTCGCCGAGCAGTCGGAATCACTCCTCGCTTTCTGTGCTTGGTCTCACCAGGCCTTTCTCCTGGGCACTCCTTTCTCCCTGCATCTTGATTGCTTTCCCTTCCCTTTTTTGGGGGAAGAGGCCCCCCCTGACCCCCGATCCTCCCTGTTGCCCTCTATTTATGGCTGGGGTTCTGTCCATGCTTCTCCTCAAGGCTCAGACCACAGGCTCCAAACTTGGACCCAAACCTTTTCTGGGCCAGACGTTGGTTATTTGGGGCTCCGGCCGCTGCGTCCTGGGCTTTGCTGTGGGTCCTCTCAGTCATGCTGAAGCTTCTGTCCAGTCTCGGGAGGCGTGCTGTCTGTTCACGTGTGAGACTAGCAGGGCTGGGGGGAGCTGGCCAGGTGGGAGCTGAAGACATGCTGGGCTTCAGGGCAGCGGCCGGGAGTCCCGGGGTGTCAGAGCCATGGTGGCCCCCAGGAGCCACCCACACGAGGCTCGATGCCTTCATCTGCAGATGGGAAGCTAAGCCTCAGGGAGGCAGGTGGTTTGTTGAAGGTCACACAGCAAATGAGTGGCCAGACCCTGGTCTTCTCAGTCAAACATCCAGGCCCCTCTGCTGGGCCACAGCCGCCCTCTGCTCCTGCCCGCCTCCCTCCTTTAAGCCTCAGCACCGAGGCCCTCGCAGCCCTTCCGTGTCCAGGCTCCTGCCTGCACTTACATCTGTGCCATCCAAAAGCCCTTTCACACACGCACACGTACACGCACGCACATGCATGCATGCACATGCACATGCACATGCACGTGGCCACAATGGCTCCCGCAGATGGGCAGGTCAGGGCTCCTAATCCATGCAGAGAGGCACGAAAGGTGAAACAACCTGTCCCCGGACACACAGCAATACCCCAGGAGGCCAGGGGTCCAGCCCAGACCCTCCTCTTCTCCCGGGACCCCCTCTTCCCACACACCTCAGCAGCCCCGTGGGGGACAAAGCTTTCCCTGACCCACTCCGTTCTGCCTCTGCCCCCAGCAAACCCTGACGTGGAAAACAAACAGGGCTGACTTGGATGCTTGCCGCTCCCCTGCCCCCGCTCCCAGGGGCCCCTCCTCGCAGAGCACCCCCCTCGCAGGCTGGTGCTGAGGTTTCTGGAGAGGAAGACGAGGCCCCTGCCCCAGGGAGCGTGGAGTCTGCAGAGGAGGCTGGCCTCCAACAGGCGGAGGGGCGGGCGGACATGCAGAGGGACACCCGAGAGGCGACGCTGAGATGAGACCTGAGCAGGTAAGCACAAGCTCTCGAGGTGAAGAGGTGACGGAGAGATTCTTCTATGTGGGAACAGCATGGCAAGAAGCCAGGAGGCCAGACGGTGCGGGGTGGGCAAGTTGGGGTGAAGGAGGGCAGGAGGGGTGTCTCTGAGGGGTTGAGCAGGGGACGGACCCAGCAGATCCTAGTTTTCTGCGGGATCTTTCTGGCTCAGGGGAAGCATGGGCCTGAGATCGTGCGGGGCGGCCGAGGAAAATGCCTAAGAGATGGCCCCTGAGGCTTGGGCCCAGGACTCAACACCCACGGCGAGCGCTCGCGGGGCCCTGCTTGCTGGTCCCCTGGCTGCACTTTGCCCACTCTTAGAAACCGATTTGAACTCTCTCAGGCCTGCGGTGAACTGTTGAGTGGACACGAGGGGCCAGGAGTTGCTCAGGCAATTTCCTCGATACCCATCTCTGCAGAGAGGTGCTGGCCCATTTGGTTTTCTCGCCATGAAAGCCAGATGAGACCGTCCGGTCCCTCCCGAGAGATAGGGTGTGCTGCCCAGAGAGGCCCATCTGTGACTCAGGGCTAAGCTGATGGCACCATTGGGAATACATCCCTTAAGCTAGGCAGGCCCTAGGACACCAAAAGCCCATTTTCTGGATTATAGTGGGTCTGAAGCTAGAAAATGCTGAGCTGAGCGTGTACTTTGGTCATGTGACTGCCATCCTGGGTTGCGAGGGCAGCACCGTCACACACGCATGCTAGGAGCAGATGAGCCACCTGATGGAGAGTGATGGGCCTTGTTTCCAGAGCCTTTGTCCTTGTGGCTTCTGACTCTGCCGGTGGAGAGCTCCCTACGGCCAGGAGCTGTGGGAAGCCTCGGCAAAGCGGGGACAGTGCGCTCACAGAGCCCTTCATGTACCAACAGCCACGGGCGGGAGCTCGAAAGTGGCTCTGCCCCGTCAAGCCTTCAGATGAGGCCACAGCCCGGCCGACAGAGGGACAGGAGCTGGACGCTGGGCCTGAGGCCCCTGCTGGCCGTGCCAGCCCCTCACCCACAGGAGCAGGAATGGCCTGGTGAATGCTTGCTGTTTTAAGTCACTTTCCAAAGAACCAGCAAGACCCTTTGTCTTGTAACTCCATTTCCAGATGTGTCCCAAAGACACAGACATGTGGAAAAAGCCTTAAGAATCACGGTATTCATCACACTCTGATTTATCACCGCCATAGCAAAGGGAACACGCAGTGACAAGGGGCAACTGGTCACAAGAGAGAATGGCTATGCAACGGAATACTATGCACCACTGAAAACATGATTCCTTTATGGAGAATTTGCTCTTTTTATTTATTTATTTATTTATTTATTTTTATTTTTGAGGGCAGTGTCACTGGCCCTCACCTGTGGGACCGAACCGGGGCCGCTGGCTTCCCAAGCCAGCGCTTAACCACCGCGCTACTCGGCCGGCCCGAGAATTTGAAATAATATGAAAACATTCTCATGAAATCACAGGGTACCAACTTGTAACTATCACACGAGTGTTTCCTCATGG
The DNA here is from genome assembly GCA_033961575.1 of Aselliscus stoliczkanus. Taxonomy (NCBI): domain Eukaryota; kingdom Metazoa; phylum Chordata; class Mammalia; order Chiroptera; family Hipposideridae; genus Aselliscus; species Aselliscus stoliczkanus. Next base: position 52,705,985 of record CM066739.1, read on the forward strand.
CTCAATTCACAGTAAAAAGATCAGAAAGGTCACCAAAGTGTGAACACTGCTTGTTCCTGAGTGGAGAATTATGGGTGACTTTTTTTCACTTCTCTCTCTTTTTTTTTTCAAAACCCAAATCTTCTATAATGAGCAGTGATATGATTGCAAATCCCTTGAGGTCAGGGAGGGACTGTGTCACCCAGGTGTCACCCTGGTGTCCCCAGAACCTAGCACAGTGCTGGATCCATGTCTGTCGCACGAATAAGTGAGTATTGCATCTACAATGGAAAGAATGCAATGCACTTTATTTAAGTAAAAACATTAACTTTCTTGGGCAGGCCGGGTTGGAGCCATACAGAGAGCCGGTTTCTAAACACACAGGCCCATCCATAGTGCTCTCCCCAGGGCCTCACGACCCAGGCCCAGCCGTGGACTCACTGCCCCTCTGCCTTCTCCAGAGGGAGAGGCACCTCTGCTCCCTGGCACCAGCCCCACTTCCTCTATACCCCCCCCCCCCCAGAGCTGCACTGCTTAGAAAGGTCGTGGGTTTCAGAGCGAAGACAAGCTTCAGGGCCATTAGCCTACAAGACGCAGGCTGGAAATCTCCAGAGACCTCCACCGGAAATGGTTGCCTCAAACAATCCAATTTTGCCAATTATGGGAGATCTGAGTCCCTGGGTGTCTGGGAGGAGGGCTGCGGGCCGGGCCCCCTGCAGAGGGGCCGCTGGCATTGGGCGCAGGCGCGCAGGCCTGTCTTGAGGGGACGGGCTGTGGGGACTGAGTCCCGCTCTGTGACCTGGAACCATTGTTTCTTCTGCATGTCAGGTGATTTCCCTCATGCGGCCTCGAGGGGTTCAGTTACTAAAGTTGACTCGCAGAATTTTAGGGTGGCCTTTCGTCCTGCCCTTTATTTTTGAGGCAGGGGGCGGATGACCTGTGTGAGACTGGCTCTGGCCCTGGTGACTCCCTGGGAGGCCCTGCTGGTGTTTGGGGCAGAGTCTCTGCGCTAGCCAGGGTCATCCTGAGACACAGAACCGATAGGATGTGCGTCTGTGTCTGTCTGCGCACAGAGAGAGGCAGAGAGATGGATTCATTTTGAGGAGTTGGTTCACACAGGTGTGGGGCCAGCACATCTGACACCTGCGTTGCTGGAGATTTCGGCAGGAGTTGATGTTGCGCCGTGAACACACAGGCAGCCTGAAGGCAGATGCCCTTCCTCGGCTTTTGGGAACCTCAGTCTTCTCTCTTAAGGCCTTCAGCCAGTTTAATGAGGCCCACCCTCATTACAGAGGGTGATCAACTATGCTGAAGCCTCTTGAGTTCAATATATTTTTTTTTTTTAAAGATTTTATTGGGGAATTGGTGGAGGGGAACAGCGTTGGGGAATCGGGGAAGGGGAACAGACAACTTGCTGTCTTTTTGTTCTTCAGTCTAGTTGCGGAGGATGTTGCTTCACTGTTGGTATCGTCATTGCGCTCTTCCCGGACGAGGCAGATCGGTCGCTGGCCTCTGGATGTCGCTCATCGCGGCTCTTGGCAGCTCACACTTGGCTGCCAGCCGCTCATGTTGGCTGCCGGCCACTCACTGCAGCCTATGGCAGCCCACTGCAGCAGGGGCTGCAGCCCACACCATCACCGGGGCTCGCACAGCCCAGCTCCAGGTGGAGCTGTTGTTAGCTGTAGAGGGCAGTGTCACTGGCCCTCATGTGGGATCCGAACCGGGGCCGCTGGCATCCCAAAACCAGCGCTTAACCAATGCCTCACTCGGCCGGCCCTCTTGAGTTCAATATTAATCCCCTCTGGGGACTACCTACCCAGAGACATCTAGACAGGTATCTGAGCAAGCCACTGGCCACTGGGGCCCAGGCAAGTGGACACGGAAAAGAAAGCACCTCGCTGGAACTGCGTGTGCACCATGGGGTTCTTGGTGCCCCTGGCCACTGGCCACTCTGGGCTGTAGTGTCCCCAGACGTCTGACAACCAAAGAAAAGCCCCTTCTGCACTTCTGAAGGATCGCTGCATGGGAGGTGATGGGGAAGGCTCTCCTGAGGAAAACCCCTCAGGGCTCAGAGAGCAGGACCCACCCGGGACCCTCAGGCCACTGCTCCGGCCACCAGGCTCTAGGCCCCGACTAGCTTGCCTGCTTAATTGGGGGTTAGATGTTTGCAGCTAAGGGCATGCCTCCTCATGCGTCCGCGTCCCCCAGAGCACGGCACGGGTCCTGACTTCCCATCCCCCCACCCCGTGTCTGATTTCTCTGAGGATCAGTCCAGGAACCCCAGCTGTGGCTGTCTTAGAAGAGTGGCCACAATAGTGGCCTTGGAGACAGCCCCCAAATGGGAGGTGTCTGTAAAGTTAGGGACCATTCGGGGGCCAGCGCCCGGGGACAGCGCGTGGGTAAAAGAGAGGTGTTTCATCTTGTCCCTGAGCATGAAACTGATATGAGGAAGGCTAATTAGTGAGCCCTCCTGACCCCAGCGCCTGTCCTTTGGAAAGCGTGATGTCTGCCCTTGAGGTCAAGGTGGACAACGTGGGGCCTGTTGCTTAACCCTTGGTATTTGCTGGCTTTGGTCAGTCCACCAATCCCCAGTCTCAGATTTGCTACAGTAAATGCTATGCCCTTTTCAGAGGGCTGTCAGGTATAACAGCTGCCACCGTGTTCCCTCATTCCCGTCCCCCAGGGAGCCTTGCAGCAGGCAGCCCGCCAACTCACCGGGGTGCTCTGAGGACAAGCCCGAGGGCGCCAGACACAGTCGCACCCCCTTTCTCTCCCAGCTCAGATTGACTGCCTTCGTCCAGAGCCCCAAACCCAGTGCAGGGGTGGTTCTGTGCCCTCGCGCATGCCCAGAGAAGCACATGCTGGGCGCTCCAGCACCGGCGGTTGGGGTCTGGCTGGACAGTGTCTAGAACGGGGAGAGAGGGAGGGAGGGCGTTTGCACAGGGAACCCAGCTTCCCCTGCTTGGCGGCATGCTGCCGTCCCCTGCCGAGACCTGACCCACCAGCCTCACCACCGCCAGCCCTGTCCAAAGGGGCGGGGAGGCCAGCAGGACAGGGAAAGGAGACAAAGAAGAGTCCCAGTCCACAGTTCCAAGTGGGACACTGGCAGGCCTGGACCCCAAACCCTCGTGACCTAATCAGCTGGTCCGCTTTCATATTTTATATGTCACTCGCTGCATCAGGCTATCAGTGCCAATTGTCTAATGTACAGAGCAGGGCGGCAGCTGGCTCCACATGCTTCACCCCTTCCCTCTGTCCCTGTTTCCCTCTCAGTCATGCCAGCACCGTGTCCATCTTTAGACTAGGGCTTGAATGGGTAAAAAGCACCTCAAATGTCGTCTCTAAATTCAGAGTCATACCAGCATACAGTTCACACGTGGTACTTCACTCTAGCATTTCTGCATGGTTGTCTTTCTGTAAAGGTGTGTCTTTTTTAAGGTTATGATTTGGTTATTTTATTGAAATCACTGCCATAGGTATTTGAGTGCCTACTAGTCACTCATCTTTACTGACGACAGGGATTACGGGTTGAAGACACGATACCTGCCCGCTACAAGTCGCGGTCTTGTCGAGGGTATCTGGGTCCCATAGGTTATGGTGGCGTCTTATGTTTTTGACATTTCAAGGCTAGCTTCTTCCCCCACATACAACCTGGCAAAGGACAGGCAAAGGCACCCGATAACAAACTCCTTTGTCTGGGTTTGGGGTGTTGGTACGACTGCGAAAGATAAGGCTCAGGAAAGAGCACTGACGTCCCATGAGTCCCTTAGGGTCCCAAAGTGATGAGTCGTATTAGCTGTGCTGCCTGAGCGCCTGACAGTCGTGTAAGAGGATGTCTGGTCTCTCTTTGGACGCTAAGAGGGAGCAAATCTTCTTTTGATGGATTAATGGATCTAAATGTCACGAGGGCTCCTGATTTACAGCCTCCATTCTAGCCTGCCCTTTGTAGCCTGGAAGAATCTCAGAGAAAAGTTCCTGGGCGGCAGGGTCAAGCGAAGGTTGTTCTCTTAAAGTGAGAGGAGAACGCTGTGACAAGGCAAGACTGTCATGAGTGGTGAGCGTGTGCAGCAACTGGGAGGAGGGAGGGTCAGCTCAGGGTGACAGCGCCCAGCTGTCGTGGGTCCAGGCACTCAGCCCTTAGAGCTCAGTCTCTGGGGAACTGACTCATGCTAACCCAACTCCCAAGGGACTGAATGGTGAGCCCAAATGGCAGTGTGCTTCATCCCAGTGGGAGGGAGGGTCACCGCTCCACAGCCAGGGCCTGGGGCCTACAGCAGGTCGCCTGTCCTGGAGCCAAGCCAGAGCAGAGGGCCCTTCACACACAGTACCCATTTCAGCCTCGCACAGCAGCCCTGGAGGGGGCCATGGCTGAGGCTCACGGATGGCCGGAGCCCTTCCACAGTGGCCCAGATTGCCAGGGCGGAGCTGGACCGGAGCTCAAGCCCAGGGCCCCTTCCCAGCCTCCCTGCCTCTCCACCGGGCACAGCCGCCCACCATCGCCTTGCCCTCAGGGCCCAAGCTTATCATGGAAGTCACACTTGGATGTCAGTGTGTCCTCCTTGGAAACCCCATGAAAGGCCAGAGTTGCAGTTCTGAGCACTCGGCAAACAATCGTGATTCCTGGGTAGCCGAGGAAGCAGAGCTGACGGTGTACTTGCGCCTATTAGCAGCCAGGGGACTGCTTAGCTTCGCGAGCCTCGATGGTGCCAGGCCGAGAGAGCTGGCTGCTCTCAGCAGCCTGGAAGCCCAGGGCGTGCTGCTGGGGCTCGCCCTGCTTATAGAGCCGAGGGCTGGGAGACTGGACAACACCGACATGGCCTTGTTTGGGGGACCCCAGTCTTTAGACCCCATGCAGATCCCCCTGCAGTCACTCCATGGAGACACTGAATTCTGGAAGTTTCTGTCTCCGCCCAGAACTAGTAGATAGTGTGTGTGTGTGTGTGTGTGTGTGTGTGTGTGTGTGTTGGGGGTGGCATGTGAGAGAGATTGAGGCCCCTGATTTGGGAGGTTGGGGAGTAATTTGAAGATAAAGTTAACAGGGAGAGAATTAGAGAGCCCAGCAGTGGTTATAGATGAGAATGGACTGTGCTAGGGCCAGTCGAGTGGCTCGGTTGATTAAGAGCTTGCTCAAGAGTGCGAGCTCTGAGCAACAGGGTTGCCTGTTCAATTCCTGGCCCGGGCTGACCTTCTGCTGAGCTGCCAACAGGTGGCAGGATAGCTCAGCTGCAAACAAAACAAACAAACAAACAAACAAAACCCAGAAAGGACTGTGCTGACTGTGTGAGTTATCCACGGCTATGTAACAAATTAGCCCCAAATGAAACGGCTTAAAACAGTAGTTGTCGGGAACCTGGCATGGCAGCTGGTTCCTCTCATCCAGGTCCCTCACACAGCTGCCATCCCATCTCAAGGCTTGACTAGGAAGTGTCCACTTCCACACTCTCTCGAGTGGTTGTTGGTGGGGTCAGTTGCTCATGGGCTGTTGGGACGAGGCCTCGCTCTGTTCCTCTCCATGTGGGCCTCTCCTCAGAGCCCCTCACAACCTGATGGCTTGTTTTGTCAGAGTGAGCACACAGGAGAGTAAGAGGGAGGGCCGGCGAGGGTGATGGCAGGACGGAAGTCACAGCTGCTGTGAACTTAGTCAAGGACGTGACATCCCATCACCTTTGCTGCAGTCTGTTGTCAGAAGCAAGTCCCTCGGTCCAGCCCTCGCCCCAGGGAGAGGGTTACAGAGGAGTGAGCAGCCGCCAGTGGGATCCCTGGGGGCCCTGTTGGAAGGGCTGATATTCACTGAGCCCTCATCTGTGATGGGCGGGCTGAGCCTGTCACACACATCATATTATATCACCCAGCACGAAGCCCTGCCAGACACAGGCCCTGTTATGCAGCTCACGTCCTAGCTGGGGACAGCTCACCCGCCAGCGACGGGCACAGCTGGGTCAGGTGCCCAGGTCTGCAGGCTGGAAGGCCTTCCCGGCGCTGTCCCCACCCCCATCTCTGTCCCTTTGGTTTGGCCCCGGCTGCTCCCATCCCCTTCCCCCTCGCGTAAGCTGCAGCGTCCCAGCTGGGCGCCAGCCTGAGACCCTCCCTCCCGTGAGGGTGGGTGTGTAGTGGGTATGACCTGTGCAGGTTTGCCACCACAGGGCGGGCTGCTGCATGGCGTGCAGAGAGGCACAGGGGGACTCTCTGTCCTCAGCGTCTCCCTTATGGCAGCCCCAAGACTGCTGGTCCCCATGAGCGATCCACTCGTTTGAGTTACCGCAATGAGAACATTGGCGGTCCCGGTCGAAACCAGACAGCAGGCCTGGTTCCCTCGCACGGCTTCCTCTGATGCTGCTCATCAGCTGGCTTCGTTGTCTGGCAGCCAGGTGGGAGCTGGCCTCAAGGAGCTGGGACATAGGACAGGGAATCTTTTAAAAATGGTGGTAAAATACACATAACATAAAAATTACCATTTTATCCATTTTAGGTCTCCAGTTCAGTGGCATTAGGCACATTCACATCATTGTGTCACCATCACCATCATTCCTCTCCAGAACTTTCCATCTTCCCAAACTGGAACTTTCTGTCAATTATACGTAACCCCCCTCCCCTCCCTCAGCCCCTGGCACCCGCCCTTCTACTTGCTGCCTCTATGAATCTGATTCCTCTAGGGGCCTCATAGAAGTGGGATCATATGGTATGGGTCCTTCTGTGGCTGACTTACTTCACTCAACATAGTATCCTCAGAGTCCATCCATGTGGCAGCAGATGTCAAGGTCCTTCCTTTTTAAGGCTGAGTCATACTCCATTGGATGGAGAGGCCACACTGTGTGTATTTGTTCATCTGTAGATGGAGATGGACACTTGGGGTGCTCCCACCTTTGGCGATGGTGAGTAATGCTGTTGTGAACATGGGTGTGTAAGCGTCTGTTCAGGACAGGTCACGTGATGGGAGCCAAGCAAGGCAGAGGGCGGGAGGGCGGGAGGGTGTGTGTGGGGGGCAGGGACTGCAGGGGGGCTCCTCTTTCTCCACATGTGACCTGCCTCTGGCTTGACCCTCTCCCACACTCTGTGAAATTCCTGTTTTCATATACACCGTGAGGGCGAAGCTCCAATCCTCTCCATAACTGATGTCTCCCCAGCACCCCCAGGAGGGAGGGAGACTTCGGGAGACTTGAGAGGGGTCACAAAATAGCTCAGAGGCAGCCGAGGCCAGAGGGGATTTCCCTTGTTCTGGGTTGTTTCTGAGAGACAAACGGGCACCCAGGAAAGTCAGTGCCCGATAAGGAACAGTGTTGACCAGGGCACAGTCCGCCTTGGGACGTAGAGTGTCCCTTGTCTGCACGGGTCAGCTCGTCCTGCGCAGAAGTGACGGCGGACCTCAGAGGCCAAGCCAGGAAGCATGATGGAGTCCGTTTCTGTATTGGTCAGCTGTCGGCTATGTAACGATGCTTAAGAAGCCGGCCTAGCTCACAGCCTGACACAGCAGCACCCCTGCTAAGAGGCTCCTGCATCTGGGGGTTCACTGGTGAGGCTGCTTCACACCAGGTTGGGGTGGTGGGCTCACTGGAGCGGCTTCTTGTTCAGAGGTGAGCAAGGGTGAGAGGGCTGCCCTCAAGCACAACTTCCCCCCCTGTTTTGTTCCTCTGCCAGCGTCCCATTGGCCAAAAGTCTCCTCAAGGCCACACCTGAAGTCCAGGGTCTAGGAAGGGCCACGAGTGACATAACAGAGAGTGGGCACACAGGGAAGGGTAAAGAATGGGGGCAAATCTGCCACCCTTCTAGAATGTTCCAGCAGTAGCTGGATGACCAATGCTCCTCAGTTCCATTTTGGCCCCGGGAAGGAGGTCTATTTGTCCCCACTTTGAGGTGCTCTGATTCCAGCCCCCAAGTTCCATGAGCCTTAACTGGGGCCTGATGAACCGTACACGTGCAGACGAATTCCGTATCTGCCAAGGTAACGCTAGGGGCCTCCCGTAACTCTCCGGCATCCCTAAAGCCCCTGCAAATCACTGTTTTTATTCCAGGCTTACTAGGAAATAAAAGGTTTTGTCTGCGGGCTGATGGGTATTAGCAGAGCTCTGTGAGGCTTGAGCGGAAATGCGGAATCTGTGTGGATGGAAACGAGGCTGTGTTGGCAGGTCTGGCGGGAGGAAACGCGCGCAATCCTGCCGTGTTGTGGCTGTCAGCTGCCTCGACTGCCAGACTCACTCTTTTTTTTGAGGGGGGGTGGTCTGTGGTTGTGATTGTGCTGTCAGCTTTCCTTGCTCTTGGCTCTTTCTGTGAAGGGCCTGGATTACTGAGCAAAATCCAGCTTTCGGGCCCAAGGGCAAAGCAATCCTGTTTATCTTTGACTTACACGTTTTACGTGGCTCCTGAGGTTTGACTCTAAGAAGGTTTAAATCTCCCCGGACGGCAGGTAGAAAACCAGAGGCCAGCCTTCAGCTCGCAGGAGGCGTTGTCTGGCACATATGCTTACCATATGCTTCATGTAGACTTAAGAAAGGAGGAGGGTTTTTTATTATTAAAAACGGCTGTTGTGAAATGTGCTCTAACGTTATCAAGCAATTCGGATGTGAACCGTGTGTGGCTGTAACTGTGGGACGAGGTTTGGGAGCTGGGTTGAGGCCAGGCGCCGGGGACACGTTCCAGCGGTGCTCGTGTCCCTTTTTAGAGGTGTGGCTGCTCTTGGAAGCTCTCAGGTACATTCAGGGGAGACTCAGAGATGAGCGTGCAGAGAACAGTGCTTCTCAATGGGGGACACCATTCCCCAGGAGACGTTTGGTAAAGTCCTGGGCTGTTTTTTGGTTGCCACAATCATGAGGAGGGAAGTGTCATGGCTGAATGTTCTATAGTGTACAGGACGGCCCCCCAGCCCAGAGTCACCTGCCTCAGGTAGTCTCTGGCCTGAAAAGGACAGAATTCTGACACCTGCTACACCATGGATGGACCCTGAGGGCATTTGCTCAGGGAAATCAGCCAGACACACAAGGACACAAACTGCATGATTCCACTTATATGGAGGCCCTGGAGGGGCCAGGTTCATAGGGACAGGAAGTGGAAGGGAGGCGGCCAGGGGCGGGGGAGGGGGGCATGAGGGCGTTGTTGTTGAAGGGGGCAGAGATTCAGTTTTGCAAGATGCAAGTCCTGGAGATGGACAGTGGGGGTGGCTGCACAAATGGATGTACCTGCTACTACTGAGCTGTGCTCTTAGAAATGGTCAAAAGAGTGTTTTGTTATGTATATTTACCACAATTAAAAAATAATGCTAAAATGTAAACAAAAACAAAAAACAGAATCATTTGCCCCAAAGTCAGTAGCACCGAGGCTGAAAAACCCGCGTTAGCAGTTGTGGTGACGGGGCGGGGCCGGCGTGCATGAGGAACTGGGATTGTGGGGCACTAAATGCAACATTCCGCTCCTGTGCCACCAAATGTCACCACTTGCAGAACAGGTATCACCCAAAGCCCCTTCTTCTGCCACACCGGTACCCACAGGGCCTCCAGTCCCTGTTTGAATTACACTAGGGGACCCCACATTCCCGGGAAGCCTCACACCAGCTCACAATCCTGGAGTTCACCTGGGGAGACCCCTGTCTCTCCTGATCATCCCACTGTGGTTTGATGTCTCCTGCCCTGAAGACCCTCAGAGGGGCAGCTTCTGTCCTCAGGAGCCTGGAGGGAGAGCTGGTGTCTGGCTCCCTGGACACACCCAGCTACCTTCTAAGAGTGACCCCTGGACACCATGCCACCCTGTGTTATCTGGCCCCAAGTGGCCCTGCTCCTGCCCAGAATCTCCAAAGTGCCCCAGTCCTAGCTGCTCCAGCTGGGCCCCTCCCCCATTCAGCTGGGCTTAGCTCTGCTGAAAACAGCTGGGGGCACGTGCCAGCCTCCATCATCCCCACCGCCCTATGTTTCTAAGTCAAACCCTTAGTTTCAAACAGTGAGGCTGGGAGGCTGGGAGCGCCTGGCAGAGGGGTTGACTGGGTCCAGAGAGCCCAGGACAGAAATGGGGGAGCACTCTCCAAGGCCCCTTCCTCCCCACTCCCAGCCAGCCAACCCCTGGGCCCCATCACCCTCCCAAATAGCTCCCGCCCAGGTCTGCAGGGAGGTGGTGTCACAGGCACACCGTTTGAGCAGGATACAGGGCGCCAGCCATGATTGTGTTGTCAGCCTGGGACAATTCGAGGTCAGTGATGCAGTTCTGGTTCCAGCCCCGAGCCCCGAGTCTGCCTGGAACCCACCTCTTATCTCTCATTGTTGTAAAGATCTCTATAATCCAGGGGAGGGCAGGTTGACAGTTATGTGCTGTTTTTTGGTTCCATTTCAATTTCATTCTCTCAGCCTCCTGCTTTGATTAGAGCGGGGCTGCTCAGAAGCCCCCGGGAAAGCCCTGCTCAGGCTTACTTGGGAGTGGATGGGGGGGCGGGCATTCTTTACTCACCCACAGGAGCAGAGACGGGAGATTGTCCCTTTGGGGGTGCTGTGAATGTGACAGCTGTGCTCTGAAGAGAGAAACAGGTCCCCTGATCATCCCAGCTGCTTTGGGGAGCACAATTGAAAGGCGCATAAAAATCCAAACCGTACTCAAAATAAATGAAATGAAAAAAATAGATTTACGAAGAAGATAACCATGGCAATCCCTTTTACTCGAAGGTAATAAAAGTATGTGTCATAAACAGAAACTCCGAGGTGCGAGGCTGCACTCTTCACCATGAGAGAGCACGCGCCACAGGAAGGAGGGGGCTTCAGACTCACTCCTGACACACGCCTCTGATTAAAAACACGAGAAGGAGAAATATGGGAGGAAGATAGAGAGTTATGAGGGGAAGATAACGACCAAAACTATGACAAAAATTCAGCACACGAAGTGCATTTACGAATTTTCCCCCGGCTGACATTCTGCCTGGGTTGTGATCACAGATCATATGGTGGCTGCTGTGAATAACTGACGGGCGCGGGGGTTATTCTGGACCAAGCACAGAGTGTCCTGATGTGCGATGGCCTGGTCTGGCTGCTCAGCAGATCTGCAGCCATCAGACCGACTTGCCGTGGTGACAAGCCAAGCAGACAGTGGCAGCTGGGCGTCTGCGGAAAGCCATCCAGCTCTCCTTGCTGGAAACATTAATTTTGGAGGGATAGATGGAAATTGATGGAAATTTTGTCCTCTCTGCTTTTCTTTAAAGATTTTTATGGGGGAATTGGGAAAGGGGAACAGTTGTTGTCCTTCAATCTTAGTTGTGGAGGGCGCCCCAGCTCAGCTCCAAGTCCAGTCAGCATCCAGCCTCCTGTCGGCAGCTCATGGCCTCTAAGCTCAAGGTGCTGTGTTCGATCTCAGCTGTGGGTGGGCATAGCCACCATCCCATGTGGGAGTCGAACCAGCAGCCTTGTTGTTAAGAGTACACGCTCTATCCACTGAGCCATCCGGGCAGCAGCTCAACTCAAGGTGGGGAATTCAGCCTTAGTTGTGGGTAGTTGTGGGTGGGCGTAGCCCACCATTGAACAGGCAGTCTTGTTGTTAGGAGCACGTGCTCTCACCAGCTGAGCCATCCTGCCACCTGTTGGCAGCTCAGCAGCAGCTCAGCTCAGGTATAGCTCACTGACCCATGTGGGAATCGAACAGGCGACCATGTTGCTCAGAGCTTGTGCTCTTAATCAACTGCGCCATTTGGCTGGCCCTCCTCTTTGCTTTCTGATATTTGCTCTCTGCAAGAAGAGAGCTATGGGCTGGGCATCTAACTACTGCCAATTAAACGCCCCTATGTCCCTGCTCAGGTCAGGGCCTGTGAGGGCCGCTCACTGCTCAGCTGCGCCCTCCCATCCCTGAGGGGCTCACATGGCTGGCCACAGCTGGTCCCTAGCCCCCGGTCCTGACTGAGCGCCATCCTGCAGGTGTAACCGATGATGTCATTTCTCAGCACTTTCTGTACTTTCTGTGTCTTTTCTATGATGTTTGTTTCAAAACAAAACCTAGATATCATTGTTCACTCACTGAATTTGCCAAAGTGAAGATAATAAAACTAAGGGAGAAAACCAAAATACTACTTATCGGTTTGGGGTGGGTGGGACGATAGCCACACTGCTGGTTTGTGCACAGTGTGGGGCCGGGGGGCGGGTCTTTCTGGAAGCAATGTGAGAGCACCTCAGGGACCTTTAAAAGGTCATGCTGTTTGTTTCTCATGGGATGAATTATGTTCCCCAGAGTCGCGTGTCCCAGTCCTAAGCCCTATATGGTGAATGGGACCTTATTTAATAGAAATAAGGTCTTTGCAGATGTAAGTTGAGTTAGGTGGGTCCCTAATTCCCTTCAAGGAAGAGACACACAGGAGGACGCCATGTGATGACAGGCAGAGGTGGAGTTAGGTGCTGAGGGCCGAGAGGGGCCACAGATGACACTAGAAGCTAAGGGAAAGGCCTGGGATGGTCTCCCCGAGACCTGTGAAGGGAACACTGCCTGCCAACACCTTTGTTTGAGGCTCCTGGCCCCCAGAGCTGGGAAATGGCACATTTCTGTTGTGTAAACCACCCAGTCTGTGATGCTCTGTTATGGCAGCCCCAGGACGCTAATACAGCCTTTTTGGGACTCTGTACTTTCATTTCTGTGATGACGAGAAATCTTGTAGCTCCTTATTTACCAAATGTGTTTCCATTTCCTCCTGGGTGCCTAGACTACACTCCCCAGGCTCCCTTGCAGTTAGCTGTGGCATGTGATCGAGGTTGGCCAATGGAATGCAGTCGATGGTGCCGTAAGGCCCAGGCCTGGCCAATAGATACCTCAGCCCCCCTCCAGCTGTTCCCTCAGGCTGGGAGCAGACATCTAGCAGAGGACCCTGGGGCCCTGGGAGTGGTGGCACCCATGAGGAGGAAAGGGCCTGTGCTCCCAAGCTCACCCCAATACCTGGATTGAGCAGTTGTGTGGGGAGCAATGACCTCTGTTGAGAGTGGAGGGGTCCAGCACTTAGCATACTTGGCTAAAATAAGGGAATAATCAGAAATGCATAAAATACAGATTTATGGGCTGGGAGGGGGGGTCCCAGGTTTCTTTCACTCACTTGGGGGTTTAATATAAAATTGCTTTCATATCCTGGTCGGCAGGTCTTTTAAGTCTTCAGACAGCGGTTCTCCTCAAGGGGCTGGTGGGGGTTCTCAGACAGGCCGCAGGCCTGCCCTCCCCCACTGCTCAGTCCTCCAAAGGCTCAGCTATTGCTGCGGTGGCCCCAAGGTGTGATCAGAGTGCCTGTGTCCTGACGTTCACCCCACCAGGGCAGCCTGAGCTACTCCTTGACCGGCTTCTGCTGCCCGCTGGGGCTCCTTGGGTCCTGCTCATCTGAGTCAGTTGACAAACACTGTGCATCCGCAGCTCTCCCAGGCTCCATGCTGAGTGCGGGACGGAATGAAAAGACATGCCCTGTTCTCACGAGCTTCTCTCTGGTTGGGGACAGGGACGTTCAAACAAACACCTGTCTGAGTGAAGCAGTGGTGCGTGCAAGGAGTAAAAAGTGGGTCCCACGAGAGCGTGGGAAAGGCAGTGTGACGGTAGGTGGTCATTCCAACCAGGACATTTCTGAGACTGTAGGAGGGTACTGTTGATAGTTATTCAGGGCAGAAGGTGAGAACCAGGGCTGCCCCAGCACACCAGGCTATCTGGTCACCCTGGGGAGACCTAACCCAGCCCTCCGTGAGCCCTCTCTGACCAGCCCTCACCCACGGCTAAGCAGGGACCACACAGCCCAGACGATTCCCTGCAACAGCACACTGTTCAAGACTTGACTGAAGCTTGCTTTTCAGGAACCTCTGCCGCCTCCACGTCAGGTCTGGCAGGCTGGACACGAACCCCAGGTGCCATTCACACAGTGGTGACCTCAACACTGTGGGTCCCACACTTCCCCGGGGGCTGCCAGGCGGCTGTGTGGCTGCCACCTGCTGGCATCCTAATGGGCCAGGTGCAAGGTGGGGATGGGCCTTAAAGGGCCTGGGGTGGTTCTGAGGTTCGGCACAATTTGGGGACTCAGCACGCTGGCTTGAATCCTGGTTCCACAACTTGTTAGATGTGCAACCTTGGGCAAGTTACTTAATCTGTCAGTGCCTCAACTTCCTCACCTGTAAAATGAGGACAACAGGTGTAGGGTGAGTATTGAGTTAATATGCGTGTGCTTAGAACAGGGTCTGGAACACAGACAGTGCCCGCTGAGTGCTGGCCGTTGTTGTCACAATGATTACTTTAATCAGCACCAAGCCCAACACTGATCAGCCTCCCAAAAGCTGTGCTTGCAGCGTTCAGATTCCTCAGGATGTTTTCGGAAGTGAATGGAGGGTGTTTGCAGCCCAAGGGCGAGCCTGTTGGATGCCATTCAACCAGGTGAAGGGGAGGGCTTCATGCTTCAGTCTCAGGGCTGTGCCCACAATAACATAATAATAATGATAATGATAATGAAACGAGGCTACGGGCTGCCCCTCCACAGGGCCCACTTCCTGTCTGTCCCAAGGATACATGCAGCCACCAACGGTGTGGAGTGGGACACTGCTGACAAACGAGACCAGGGAAACGTTCCTGTTGCAAGTGGAAAGGGTAAGTCACAGAAGAAAATATTTCGTTAAATAGTGTTGTTTACATAAAATGGAATGGTTCTTTTTTTTTTTTTTTTTTTGCAAAAACTATACAAATAGGTATGTCTATTTGTAATACAAATTTGTAATATACAGAGGAAGGCTATACAAAGAAATACAAATGGCAGCTATGTTTGGGCAATGGAACAAAAAGTGTTTCTTTGTTATTTTCTTTATTTTCAAACTGTTTCAGGATAATGTGATCTTTTTCATGTAAAAAGCCAATAGAAATTTAAATATATGTATATACCAGAAAGAAAAGGCCGAAAGCAAACCCACAAAATGAGAACGGTGGTTGCTCTGGGCTTTAGGCTGATGGGAAACTTTAATTTTTTTTCTTGATTCTTTTTGACATTTTCCAATTTCCTCCTGCAACTACTTATTACTTTTATGTTTTTAAATTTAAGAAAAGTTGTCAAAGTACCATGTGATGCTGAAGATGTCAAATAATATGCCTGAGGTTATAAAGCGGGGAGGGCGGCACCTGGCCCAGCCCAGTCAGCCCCACCCCTGGGGCGGCTGGCTCAGCTCCCTCTCAGCCCCACCTCCGCGTTTCCACCGGGCGTTTTTACAGCGTCTCCCTTCGTTTTTTAAAAATCCGTTTCCGGCCTTATCCACTGACATCTCCTGAGAAAAATGAGACATCCTGCTCTTACAGCTCACCTCCCACCTCCCAGTAAGATTTTCACTTAGAGAAACAATTAAAATGATTCAAAAGGAGGAAATCCATTTTTGAGGCGCAGCCACTCATGCTGTGTTTCCCATGAAGCCCTTTTAATCAACCCAGATGGAGTTGACTCCTTAGAGCAGTTTGTTAATGATAACAGGTAGCCCTCACAGTGTGTCGTGAGCCTGGCATTCGCTCACCTACTACTTAGAACATCTTTAAGGAACAGAAACCATCAGCTTCTCTATTTCACCCATGGAATTGGGGCTGGGGTGCAGTCAGTGCCTCTCCCAGGGTCCCCGGGCTTTGAACCCAGTCTGTGCGACTCCCGGGGCCTGGGCAGATGCTGTGGGCTCCCTGGGGCCAGCCGCAGCCCGTGCTGGTTGGACTCGCGTCTAGCCCTTGCCAGCGGAGAGCTCTTCAGGAAGCTATTATATTTCATTGTTCAGTGTCTCAATTTCCTGGCAAAACGAATCTAAAAGAGGGGCCTTAAATGAGGATATGAGGAGGATTAAATGCGTAGTTCTCAGGGAGAGAGCTTGGCTCACCAGAAACACTCACGAGTGGGATTATAATATTATATGTTAGTTACAGGCGTCTGCCCTAACCTCCCATTAGAGGCAGAAGTGATGGCTAGGTTCGCCGTGGCTCCGCAAAGACCCGGGTTTGCTGAGGACCTGAGAATCACTGATGAGATGTGACTATTACATAAAATATCAAATGGGGAGTTTTAAAAGACTTTAAAAAAAGACGGTTGGTTATATGGTTTGTATTCTCATAAAGGTAGAATCTTATTGTAGGCAATATTACCCAAATAAAAGGTTATAAGATTCGGTTTGCATGTTTTTTATTGGGTAACAAATTTTCTCAGTATAGTCTCTATCATGAAAGGTTTCCTTTTTTTTTTTTTTTTTTTTTGTATTTTCAGGGGCTCCGTCTGTCCTGGGCACAGACGACATCTCGGGGTTCTACCGCCAGGGACCTGGGCGAGGAAGGCAGGTCCTCATGCTGATGGAACTTGTGACCCGGAGAGACTCAAGGCCTTCGCCCCTCCTCCACAAGGAGTTCTCAAGGGCGTGGACAGCGGCGCGTCTGATCAGGAAAGGCTCGGAGCCGGCTCCGGGCTGTGGGGACTGACCTGACCGGGCCTCGGAGCCGGAGCCGGAAGCCAGGCCCCGGGGGGCCTCACCTGCCCCAGGGACCAGGCTCCTCAGGCAGGCCCTGCAGTCCCCAGGTGGGGCTCGGGGAAGGCCACATTTCCGTGAAGGATCTACTTCTGTTCCTTTGCCTTCGTGCATTTCCTTCTCGGCTCTGTCTGTGGCTGGCTCTCTAAGGCTGAGGCTATGCAAAAGTTCTCAATTCTGAAAGAAGAAATATGGGTAGCAGGTGACATCTATTCAGTAAAAGGCGCTTTTTACCATCGCCCCCATGCTGCTCAGGGCTCGCCCCCTTTTTGGAATGAAATAACAGCTTCTGCGTATCAAAACCGCACTTGCTCAGTATAAACAATGTGAGTAAAATAGAAAGGTATATTGGAGGGGGTGAAATCACATACAGAAATACGACAATTTCTAGATGGATGAACTGGGTGGAGAGGCCGCACTCCCTCGGCCTCCGGGCTTCTGCAGCCTTGCATTTCCTAAGAGGCTGGAGGGCTGAAGGGTGACCTGGGGTCACCCCTGCCCCTCTCCTCTCGTTCCTGTCAACAAAACATCTGACATGCAGAGGGAGGCGGCTTGGATTTTGCTAAAAACAGAGTAACGATGGGCAGAGAAAGCAAAGTACTCTATATTTATTTTGGTTTCTTTTACACTAAGCACCGATTTCTCCGGAAAGGACAGGAGTCGGCCGGTCTCCCCGTGTGGAAAACAAGAGCTCAGCGAAGCTCCCAGGTTTCTCATCGCTTGACCTCCAGCCTTGCTACTCATTCTTGATGACAGGACACATTCAAGGCCCTTGATTGATTGATTTAGTGGAGAAACTGCAGCGTTGGAGGGCACAGCACAGTTTGCCCTGCCGGCAAACGCAGTGCCTCGCCTGGGCTGCCAGGGCCTAGTGCTTGGAGAGAAGATTAGGTCCCAACAGCTGAGCTTGGAAGCTGTGAAAACCCAGCCTCCTCTGTTCTTCCTGGGCAATGCTGCTACATAGGCGCTTATTCACCTAACACCCCCCGCCCCCGCCCATATTTCCCTTGACTTCTGTTGTATTTGTCCAACACACTCAGGTTTGTAAATTTGTTCTCTGCTCACTTTGCTGAATTTTTGGCTTCTGGTTGCCAAGTAGCCCGAGTTAGGTTGGAAGGGGTCACCTGATCACCTTCGCATGCTGTGCAGGCAGGTCGAGGTCTGTTCTGCTGTTTCAGATCGGAGCCTCCCCCCCCCCCCCACGCCGTTCCACATCCGCAGCCTGATGCTGGCTGTCAGGAGAGCGTCATCAACACCCTCCCCCACTTCCACAGCTTGTATCAGACCAGGTTCCGTGCATTTTTTGAGGTTCACTTGTTCTCAAGATTAAACTGTCTTGTTTAGAGGCTTTATGGAAAGCAGGTGATGTCCTTGCTTGTGAAGAATTGGAGACACTGGAAATCAGAACTGCAGGCCCAGGTGGCCAGCCCACCACACACCGTGGTAATAAGATCCCCTAGGTGAGAAAGATCAGCCTGTGAACTTCCGGTCTGCTGTTAGTCAGAGCCGCTCACTGCCATCCGGAAACCTGGAGACACACTTCCAATGCTTATCTGGGACTTGAATGGAGTCACTCATGACACATCCGAACGAGGTTGCTTTTAAATGTCATGACGCTATAAAATGACTCAAGCCCATTCTTACACCTTCAGGCTGGAAGCTGGGCTGTCACCAGCTCCTTCCCGGTTTGTACACGAATCACAGACTTTTGACCCAGAAGTGCTGATCGAGATTTACCTTCTTCACATCACCCATGTCACCGAGGACAGGAAGGGCAGCCTCTTTGCCGATGGCTGCAGGAATTGGTGGTGGGCCGGGGACCAGAGGTGTGTCAGTTCAGGACGTGGGCCCAGATGGCCTCTTGGTTCTGGGGTCACACTTGTAGAACAGTAGAGGGGGAGTCCTGCTGTGACTTGTTAGACAGGAGATTGGACAATTGCTTCATAACATTTACTTACTCGGTACACATGCAGAGGGTGCTGAAACAATGTAGACACATTTTAAGAACGGGAAAAACTGTATTAAAATTGTAATAATATACACTGATAACAGAAGATGAATACAAGTCATGTGTATACATATTTTTGGCACCCCGGTATTTATTGAGGGCCCATCACGCGGCTGGAACGGACTCACTGGAGGACAGTGTTGCCTGGTGTGCTTAGAATATTGTCAAATACCCACCGTGGCTCATATTAAGCTATCACCAGGGTTACCTGATTAAAAAATACAGAGGCTGAATCCTTTCTTCCCTTGCCCTGTGGTTCAGTGCATCGGGATGGGACCCCAGCATCTTCATTTTATTTTTCATTTTTATTTAGCTGAGCCATCCTGCTACCTGTTGGCAGCTCAGCAGCAGCTCAGCTCGGGCTGGGCATCGAACTACTGTTGCTCAGAGCTCAGCTCACACTCTTGAGCGAGCTCTTAACCAACTGAGCCACTCGGCCGGCCCTGCATCTTCATTTTAAAACAGTTTCCCTGGTGATCCTGAAGACCTGCCAGGTGTGGGTTCCGTGGCCTCCTTTACTGCCTTTGTTGAGACTCTCAGACAAGATGAGTGGATTTCCCAATGTGACACACCCTGTACAGGTGAGGAAACTGAGTCTCACACAGATTCAGTGGCTTTTCCCAGGTCACAGAGCTAGTTAGGGATGAGCAGTTGAATGCAGCTGCTTTTCCGTAGCTGTGGTTTCCTCCACAAATGCCTGGAGGAGAGCTATCTGCAGCCTGTCACTGTCACGTGCTGTGGGGTGACAAGGCAGCAGCTCGAGTTGCGATGCTGCATTCAGGTGAGAGTTGAAGCAGGGCCCAGTTGGGACCCCCACAGTTGAGTCCTCACTCAGTCCGGCCTCACCTTTCCTTGATGTAGTAATAGATTGTCCCCTGTGTCTTGAGCTTGGAATGTCCCCTGTCCCGTCCACTTTCTTGCTTTAGAAAATTAACTCTGAAACTTACGATTAATACCCTCGGGCTTATTGGTCCCAATCTCTGTGGGTTAGCATTCTCTCCAGGCTCCGCCCATCATTGTTCCTCGGCTGCTGACCACCAGAGAGCCAGATCGCCAGAGGGAGGGCTCCACGCGAGACCCCTGAACAGTCACGTAGTCTCTGGAGGAATGCCCAGATTTTCCCTTAAATACCTAAGCTGATGTGAGACTGTGAAGGCAGTTTGTGAAGGTGTGAACCCCCTGCCTTCTCAGACCACTGGCGCACTGATAATAAACGCTTATTCTACAACCCAGCTCCTGTGCCGGTCTATTGGCTGAGTGATGCAGGCAGCACGAGCCCCAGACTCAGTTGCCCTCTGATTTCAAGAACGGGCTTCTCAGGACCTCGCAGTCCTGAAGCCTCTGCTGGTGACTGGGGCGTGTTTTGCCAACACAGAGCACAGGGCAAAGGAAAGTTTTGGTGACTTTGCCCTGGGTTGTAATGGGAAGCCTGGGCTCACAGAGATGTAAGAACTGAATGAATGTTTGGAATGACCGATTTATTTAATCCAAGCACTTCTACTAAACACTTGCTATGTGCCAGGTGAGAAAGGCCTGGGATTGCACTGTTCACTCGGACATTGGAAGGAACACACCTCCCTCCGGATTTTGACGTGGACCGCCAAGTTGTGTCAAAGCCCTGGGGAAGCCCCACTGAGAAAAGCTATCTTCTAGAGCCCAACCTGAGGTTTTAGATTAATAAGGCACCCAGGGCACTTAGATGTCACTCTAGCTATACAATGGTCATTGCTAATGTTGTACGGGGCACGCATGATAGATGAGGCACCTTCACAGGTTAATGTTATCCTTCAGGGTGGGTGTTAGAGCTGGGAAGCTACGCGATCAAGCTCAGGAAGGGAGTGACCAGGCCACAGAAAAGGACAGTGATACAGCTGAGAACACGTCCAGGTGCCCAGGTGGGAGAGGAGCCCCTTGTCCCCGGCTGGGCTGCATCTGAAGGTTACTGTGAGTCTCACTAGCCAGTCTCAATTGATTGAAGGCTCTGCTCGCTGGTTGGGTGTCATGTTCCCTAAATAAGCAACGTCTGCTGGGCGGGAGCAGAGAACGAAGGTGATGCAGGAGGCGTGCCTGCACGCATAGAAATCTGTAGCTTTTGGTTGTTTGCATAGGAAGCTGTCTCAAAATAGGCATAAAAGGCTCAGAAAGTAAGAGGGATTAAACAAAAAATCGTTGGAATTATTATTTTCTCTTGGTGTTCCCTGAAAAGCCGATTCTGTGAAGGAAGCTACACGAACACAACGCCCCCCCCCAAAAAAAAAAATCCCATCTTCTTTTGTAATATTATCAATGATGCTTTCTGAAGCTTTTCCTGCCTTTGCAAAATCTGAGAGGCAACAACAAAGGGGTCGATTCCTTTAATTGTAGAAGCCTGTAGATCCATCTGTAACTATAAAAAGATTTTGTTCAAAGTTAATTACATGAACATAGTCTCATTTGTAGGATTGACTTTGTTTTGATACCACGGTGCGAAAGAACCGCGGTAAACTCTGGAAAGCGGCCTTGTGGTCGCCATGGTAACGGGGTCGGGGGCAAACCCGGCTCCCGCCGCGTCTCGGGCCGCGCGGCCAGAACGCCCCGAAGTAGTTTGGCCCGTCAGCCGCGCCGTAGGTCGCGGTGCATGCTGGGCCTCCCAAGATGGCGTCCCCCGTGATGTGCTGATGAGAGGACTTGCACCGTAGCTTCCAAGCAGAGGGCACAGCTCCCGAACCCCAGGAACCCCGCCGTGCGCGCTTCCTGCGCGGCCCGGGCCGCCCGCGTCTCGGGCCCGTCCTCAGCCAGGCGGCGGCCGCGGGGCCGAAGGTCGGGAGCGGCGGGGCCGCGCGGGCCCAGGGCTGAGGCGCCGGCCGCGGGCGCGCACGATGGGCCGGTCCCGGCTCCGGTCGCAGGCGCCGCGGCGAGTGCGGGGCCCGCGGCGCTGAACGCGGCGCCCGGAGCGGGGTCAGCGTGCGGCCTGGAGGCTCCGCGCCCGCCGTCAGCCGCCCCCGCCGCCCCGGCCCCGGCCCCGGGACGCGCTCGCTTCTGAGGCCGGAGGCCCTGGGGCGCCTGCTGCCGCGGCCGCCGCCGCCCATGGAGCCCGACGCGCTGCCGTCGCCCCTGCTGGGGCTCGCGGAGGACGACGAGGCCGACCTGACGGACTGGAACCTGCCTCTGGCCTTTATGAAGAAGCGGCACTGCGAGAAGATCGAGGGCTCCAAGTCCCTGGCGCAGAGCTGGAGGATGAAGGACCGGGTAGGTGGGCCCGCGCCGGCCCCACGCGGCCGCGCACCGACCGACGGGCGCGGGGCGTTTCGGGCTCCGGCCTTGGGTTCAGCGGGCGAAGGCTGTGTTGCTTAGCAAGTCTCCGGCTGGCCCTACTTCAAACTTAAGTTCTAAATCAGACAAGGAAAGTTAAGCAAGTTTGGGAATAGAGCATTGCAAATATTTGCACAGCTTCTGATACGCTTAGAGCTGCTCTTAGAGGAAAGACTACGTCGGCTGTAGCCATCTGGTTAACCTGCTGTGCTTAGTTTCCTCTTTTCTGTCCAAGCAAGTCCCGAAGTCTAATGTAGCCTGCTAGGAAACATGATTACGGGCAAGTGTTCATCTCGTAACAAGTTAGTTTAAAGTTACAGCGAACTTCACCATGGCCTTCCAAACCATGTGTCTTATTGAATACAGACTTTCCTCCTTTTATGTGGTGTCATGTGGCCTAGCTTGGAGACAGAGCTCCTCCGGTGGAGGGCGGAACTCGGGCCCAGGGGAGAGCAGGGTCCCCGTGGTGCCGGAGTGTGGGCGGCGGTGTGGGCTAGCGGGGAAGAAAACAGCCCATTCTGTTGACTGTCCTGACTCAACGGCCCTCTGTTTCCTGGTCTCCAAAGCAAGTGTGTGGGATTGACTCCTCCAGGCACACGTATCATTGGTCTTTTTGTGATTTATTTTCTCCTTCAGGACTGTATTTATTTGAACATTTTGATGGTGTAAGAAGGGTGGCTGGTGTTATAATACAGTGTGATTGCTTGGGGCTTATGAATATGTTTATATTAAGATAATTTGTTGTTTTTAAGGAATATTTTTTTTTTTTTTTTTTTTTTTTTTTAGGGCAGTGTCACTGGCCCTCATATGTGGGACCTGAACCGGGGCCGCTGGCTTCCCAAACCAGCGCTTAACCGCCGCGCCACTCGGCTGGCCCTGTTGTTTTTAGTATGCGATGTTGAACGTATGTGAGATCGCCCTTATGGTAATCCTAGTCAGCCACTAGTAACCAGTGCTTCAGTTATTGATTTGGCTTCCTTTTGAAAGGTTAGGAAAATTTGTTTCATCTAAAAGCAGTGTAAGGAGTAAAAGAGACAGTTATAAGCGGTTGTATAAAGCTTGTCTTACGGACATCTTTAGTACTAAATGTATAGTTCAAAGCTTGTGTGCTCTCTGCATATATAAAAAGTTTATTTTAAAGCTACCACCTAACCACTTTTTTTTTTTTTTCATTCTATTTGGAGGGCATTTTTTTTTCCTTTTGAAATGTGGTTTCCTCTGCTATCCTAAACCCATGCTCACGCTGTTCAAAACTGATTAATGGATATATTTTTGATTAAAAGATTAAATTTGTGAGTGATCAACATTCTGTGATAACCTCTTCATAGGTTATTAGGAGAAAGACAAGTTTTGTGAGTCTGAGTAATGACTGAGATTGCTACTCAGAAGAGAGCCAGGTGAGAGAGTTTGCCGTATCTGGCATTTGCAAATTGTTCAATGAAGAAGGAAATCAGCTGCTACTAGTTTTAGTAAGTTTGAGAGAGCTTGGCGTCTTACCTGCCCTGTTGTCTCTTTCCACTGGTTAGACCCTAATGGGACCTTTCCGCACATCCTGGTAGGATAAAGGTTGCAAATTCAAATGATGGTAAGACTTGGAAGGTCACACATGCGTGAAACAGGCCAGTTCTAAGTTCTAAGAAGAATAATGGCACAGCTCCAAAGAGAAGCTGCAGCTGACATTGGACTTGTGTCTGATTTTCTGGAGGGTGGAGTAGTGGGGCTTGGAAGAGTAGGTGCAGCCGCAGCTAAAGGGGCAGCTGGGCCCTGGCCTTTCCCTTTTTATTTTTATTTTTTTTTAGAAGCCAGAAAACCTGTTTTTTTTTTTTTGTTTTTTTTTAAATGTGAAGCCTTCCACTTTAAAATATCGTCACCAATTCAGATGTTACCAAACATGAATCAGTCCATTTGTGGGTTCCCGTGTGTGACGCCCTGTCTCCTACGGCAGCTGCAGGCAGCCTGTTGTCGGGCTCCTGAGCACACAGGCTCCCAGGCCGGACTGTGCCCAAGGTGGCCTCCCGCAGTCCCAAGAGCATCGCTGGTCTCGTTGTCCTGTGCTGGGACCTGCGCAGACTCCCCTGGTGGGCCACTGACTGCCCTAAGCGCGGACTCAGGCTTTGCTTCTTCCTGTGACCGGTGTGTAACTCCATGGACTTCTATTTTGTGTATGTAGTAGTGGTTACTTACTGGGGCCCTATTCAGTGGAGCTGCTGAAGAGTCCTAAAATTGACGTCTTTTTTAGAAATTTTATTGGGGAACAGTGTGTTTTTCCAGGACCCATCAACTCCAAGTCAAGTAGTTGTTTCAATCTAGTTGTGGAGGGTGCAGCTCTTTGGCCCATGTGGGGATTGAACCCGCAACCTTGGTGTTATGAGCACTGCGCTCTAACCAGCTGACGTCTTTGCTAAAGTTGACGGCTGACTCCAAAAAGTTTTCTGCCACCAAACATTTGGCATCCTTACAGAGCTACAGACGTGGCCACTCCCACATAGGATCCCCACAATCTCTGGTTTGAGTCAGTCCTGGTTTTCTTTTTTCTTTTTTTTTGAGGCAGTGTCACTGGCCCTCATATGTGGGACCCGAACCGGGGCCGCTGGCCTCCCAAGCCAGCGCTTAACCACAGGGCCACTCGGCCGGCCCAGTCCTGGTTTTCAAATGCTGATATTATTACATTCTAATTACTAAGTTTCTTTTAGTTTAATACTGTTATTATCAAATTGGTTTGTTGTTTGGTTAATTCTCTGTATAGTGAGTGATATGTATATGCACCAAGAGCATTTGTGGTTTGTCATTTTCAAATAACTAGGCTTATATGAAGTTCAGTTCAAAATGAATCATTCCTAGAGCTATGGCTAAAACAGATACGCATGTATCTCCCCGTTTGTGGTCTCCTGTGATGCTTTATAGTTATCACAGAGCTCGCGTTCCCACCGGAAAGTGGTCATGTGGGGATAAGTGGTCTCAGGTGGATCTTCTGCCTCGCAAATGTGGGCCGGAATCGGGGGAGCCTGTGAGCAGGGGACGGAGCTGTGGGGTGATGAGGAGGCTCTGCAGCAGCCCCGGAGGAAGCCGAGAAGATACATTAACCTAGTAGGGGTAGTAAAGGGTACATAGTAGCGCTTTATGACCTGCGTGGGGTGCATCCATCCTCTGTTTCCTCCAGTGAGGCTCTTCCCGGCACTGAGACTGCCCTGCAGGGCACATCTTGATCCTTAGCTTGTGGGACGGCCTCGCAGCATCCCCCAGGGGCCCCCCGCCCCCAGAAGCCGCCTTCCTCTGTGCCTTCCGGGAGCTGCAGGGCTTCCCCTGCAGGAGTGAGCGCGCCCGGCCTCGGACCCCTTTCTCTGCTCTTCGTATGCCCCTCACAGGCTGATCTCGGCTCACCTACCTGTCAACGACCCCACTCTGACCTGCCCCTGGAGCCCCGCCTGCTTT
Source organism: Aselliscus stoliczkanus (assembly GCA_033961575.1). Classification (NCBI taxonomy): domain Eukaryota; kingdom Metazoa; phylum Chordata; class Mammalia; order Chiroptera; family Hipposideridae; genus Aselliscus; species Aselliscus stoliczkanus. The sequence goes on from CM066739.1 coordinate 52,731,134, forward strand.
TCCGCCATCACCAGCCACTCACTCGATCAAGCTGTAAATCCAGAGCTATCCTTAATTCTTTCCTCTTCCTCTCCTCTTCGCCCCGTCCAGTTCGTCAGTAGAACCCGTCAGTTTTGCCCCCAAAGCATGTCTGTCTGCGACCGGAAACCACCTCCTTTGGTCTCCACCGCTGCCAGGCAACTGCCTCTTCTGTCTGGACGACTGCAGTTGGGTCCTGGCTGGTCTCTCGCGTCCGCTCTTCCCAACAATCCATTCTGCTCCAAGTGCCAGAGGGGTCTCCAAAAAGTGGGAAGCGGCCGCCACTGCTGCTTTCCTGCCCTGCTGGCCTCCTGGGCACTGGTGGCTTCCTGAGCTGGCCCACCTGCCTTTTCTGCTTCGTGGGTGGCCGGCCTGGGGCAGCTGCCCACACACTCACGGTCACTCTTCATTTCAATGATCTTTTTCTTTATGTTCCCACCCCAGAACTGAGCTTTGTATCGTAAAGCAAGGACCTTGTTTATATGAGTGCATAGGACAGCTTGGCATATATAGTGGGGATTCAATAAAAATGTACTAATGAAAACCTGAATAGTTTACAAAGGGCTTTCACACAGATTGTGTCTTTTTCTTTTTTTTTTAAGATTTTATTGGGGAATTGGGGGAGGGGAACAGACAAGTTGCTGTCTTTTTGTTCTTCAGTCTAGTTGCGGAGGACGTTGCTTCACTGGCCCATGTTGGTATTGTCATTGCGCTCTTCCTGGATGAGGCAGATTGGTCACCGGCCTCTGGCTGGTTGCTCATCGCAGCTATTGGCAGTTCATGCTGGCTGCTGGCCACTCACTGTAGCCTATGGCAGCCCACTGCAGCAGGGGCTGCAGCCTACATCATCTCCGGGGCTCGCACAGCCCAGCTCCAGGTGGAGCTTTTGTTAGCTGCAGAGGGCAACGTCACTGGCCCTCTTATGTGGGATCCGAACCGGGGCCGCTGGCATCCCCAAACCAGCTCTTAACGAAAGCGCCACTCGGCCGGCCCAGATTGTGTCTTTTAAGACTCAGCAGCACTGTAAGTTAGTTCAGGGTCATTATCTCCATGTGACTGATGAGGAAACTGAGGCTTTAATTAAATGGCTTGCCTAAAGTGACATAAATTACATGGCTAGCCCTGAGAGAAGGTGGAAATGGGAAGTGAAGTCTAGGTGAAACAAACAACACCACCCCCAAGACGACCAATTCAGCAACCAAACAAAACCGTCACCATGTCTACACTGTGAAGTTCACACCGAGAAGCAGGAGCCCAGACAGAAAGCCCGGCAGGACCGCTAGCTGTGTGGGCCTGCAGACAGGCTGTGGTTACAGAACGCCCTGGGGTCATGGGGGCGCCCCGAGAGCAGCACTGTTTTCATAATAACCGACGATGTCACTGGCTTTGCCCGCGGTGCGGAGGTCTGCAGAGGTGGCGGCAACCGTGCCAGGGGTTCCCCACGCGGGTGGCCGCAGTGAACTTGAGAGTGCCCTTGAAGAAGCGATGAAAGGCATTTGTTTTATTAAATCGAGGCTCTTCAGTAAACACCCTTTCGGTCATCTGTGTGATGGCTTTGCATGATGGTCCTGCTGCTGGGTACGGAGGCCGTCATAGGAGGAGCGTGGGGTTGGGGGTGGGCGCAGGCCGCACCGGCTGCGGCTTTCACGGGCGCTGCTGGACTGGAAGAGCCCCCACGGGCCAGCTTTGGACATTCAGCCTCTAGAACTTGGTAGCCGTTTTCTTGGAAATGAAGAAAGTGAGCTGTCACTTCAAGGAAACCAGCTGACACTACTTATTTGTTGTCGGTGAGAAAACATGAGCTTTCTAGTGAAAGGCAGCGCCTGGAAAACCTGCCTCTGCCACCGTGAGCGGCACAGCTGACATTCGGACGACAGCGTGGTGACATTAAGGACCATGATGTTTCTGACGTTGTCGAGGGAAGTGTGTCCACCTCTGGAACATGTGCGTAATCCAGTGACCCCGTCTTTCCAGATGGCCATCCCACAGTGTTGCAGTCACCCGTGGGAACAATGCGCTCAGCTCAGGCCAAGGGGCTCTAACGTGATCTGTTGGGTGTGCAAAGTGCATCCCATGGACTCCATAGCCTACCTTATAGGCCGCAGACCTTCAAGAAATGGCCACTTACTGAGTTTTGATGTGACGTCAAAGAAGAGTATTTGTTTTTATTTGAATACTCTGGTATTCTCCTGCCCTTTCTGACTGTGTATCTTTGTGAGGCCAGGTTTTCCTCACCTGCTTCAAGCAAAACAACGCAGCACGAGAGCTGGAAGGCGGAAGACGAGCATCCACCTGCCTTCTTGTAAGGCAGATGGTGAAGACGCCTGCAAAGGTGCCCGGCGTCTAGCAAGTGTTGGAAAGTACAGTGTTTTCCATAGAAATCTTTATTTGATCTTGTAATGAATTTATAATTTTTTTTTTAAAAGATTTTATTGGGGAATTGGAGGGGAACAGCGTTGGGGAACTGGGGGAGGGGAACAGACAAGTTGCTGTCCTTTTGTTCTTCAGTCTAGTTGTGGAGGACGTTGCTTCACTGGCCCATGTTGGTATCGTCATTGCTCTTCCCGGATGAGGCAGATTGGTCGCCGGCCTCTGGATGGTCGCTCACCGTGGCTATTGGCAGCTCATGCTGGCTGCCGGCCACTCACTGTAGCCTGTGGCAGCCCACTGCAGCAGGGGCTGCAGCCACGCTCTCCCCTGGGACTCACAACAGCCCAGTTCCAGGTGGAGCTGCTGTTCACCATCTTAGCTGTAGAGGGCAGTGTCACTGGCCCTCATGTGTGGGATCCGAACCGGGTCTGCTCGCGTCCCAAGCCAGCGCTTAACCAACCCGCCGCTTGGCCGGCCCACAAGTTTATAATTTTTAAGTGAATTAATAAAATTATATTACTTTCTGGTGTTTTAACCCCAATCTGGAAAATACTGATACGTGTAGTCACGAAGGGGCTCTTTGGGAATCATTCGTAATCTTCATGTGTGTGAAGTTGTCCCCTGAGACTTGTTAGTGTAGTTAAAAGAAAGTGGCATCACCCTGAATTTGGAAGAAGGGCTTGAGGTTATCGGGTGGCTGGCCGAAGGCACCGAGTGGTGAATTGACCAGAAATTAGGTGACAGTTTCAAGAGGGGCCTGTCCCACCCCGTCCTCTGAGCTTGTGCATGTTGAAGCCTGTGTGACTGAGGGCAGTCGCCTTCCATGTGGCCAGGTGGCCCTCAGAGAGCCTGTTGCCCCCGACGGCCAGTGCGGCCTTGCAAGGGGAGGAAAAGCCATCCGGTCCGGCTGGGAAGGTAGCCAGACGCCTTTCTTCAGCTCGCCAAAGCTGGATCACTCACGTATCGTGTGCTGTGCTCTCAGGGCCCGGTGTCCAGCAGGACAGACAGACATTTCAACACCAAATTGTAACACACTGTGTACAGGAGAGAAGAACACGATTATCGGGAAACCTTGAATTTATCTTAAATAACGAAACCATTGGCATCGCACTCCATTTGTGAAACATAAATCCGTCACATTGACCCAGGTTTAAACCCTCAGCAGCTAATGACTTGATGTGGTTGGATGGGAAAGTCACATAGATTCGGAGATCTTTTTGACTGTGGATGGAGTGGAGGGTTTGGAGCGGGTGAGGCTGGAGGTGGGGACAGTGCTGGAGGGGGAGTTGTGGTCATCTGAGTGAGAGCCACAAGGGCCAGGAGGGAGGCCACTGTGGGGGGTTGGGGAGCAGGGCCCTGCCCATACGGGGGCCGGAGAGGCTAGAGCCGGTTCAGACAGTGGGGTTGCAGAGCGGGCGGAGATCGTGACCCCGGACACAGCAGGTGTCGGCTAGAGCAGTCTGTGCACATGCGTGGACCTCTCCTTGGCATTCGTCACGTGGGCTCGCGGAGCCACGTAGGACCGTCCACATAGATTGTTTTAACCTGCTTTAAAAAACGTGCTGTGTTCTGTTTTGAACCTGTGCTGTGGAGGTGTCCTGAGACGGATAGGACCATTTCCTGCTCGGTGTCACCTGAAGGGACCCTAACACTGGGGTGTGAACAAGGCTGCATGTGGGTTACACTGGTGGTTGTCCCCCAGGCTCCGATGTCCCCTGTCTGTTCGGAGACATCTCGGGCATCCACCAGGCTTGTTCCAGTAGATGTGAAGTTTGACACCTTTTTTGTTTTGTACATCTAATTAAATATATAGCAAAATGCCATTCTGGTAAATATTTGGCACGATATTGCGACATTTCATACAGTGAAATCCACAGACCCTGACGGTCAGGGCGTGCTGTCTAAAAAGATTCAGCGTGGGCCGGCCGAGTGGCGCGGTGGTTAAGAGCTGGTTTGGGACGCCAGTGGCCCCGGTTTGGATCCCACATATGAGGGCCAGTGACACTGCCCTCAAAAAGAAAAAAAAAAAAAGAAAAATAGATTCAGGCTTCTCAGTGTTTTCTGGGGAAATAGTGGTTCTTTTTTTTTTTTTTGAGGGCAGTGTCACTGGCCCTCACATGTGGGACCGAACCGGGGCCACTGGCTTCACAAGCCAGCGCTTAACCACCGTGCCACTCGGCCTGTCCAGTAGTGGTTCTTCTAAGCGTTTGTGGCACTGAGCCTGGAACTGGGGAGACAAGGAGACGTAAGACATGGCTCTTGAAGAGCTTCTGTTTTAGCGGAGAAACACAGCCCCGGACACGAAGTTAGGTAAAAGCACACGCAATAACTCTGCATCTGCACTTGAGTGACAAGGTGGTGACTTCTGGACTTCTGCCTGCTGGGCATTCTGGGTGCGTGTGTGCCTGAGGAGCCCAACAGAGTGCAGTGCGAGGTGCAGGGAGCCCCCGGTGCGTGAGGTGAGACTGAGCGCAGGTCGAGTGGTTGGGGGTGCAGGGAGGGAAGGAGTAGTTAAGCCGCAAATAACTGGTTCATAGAATTTGGTATCTCAGCTCAGGTTGTTGAGTGCCTCTGTGTGCCAGGCACCGCGCTAGGCGTTGGTGGCATGTTGGTGAGTGACCCTGAGTTCAAGGCCTTGACCACTGCATTGGGGAAGATGGGCTGACCCAGCGTGGGACGCAGGGCGAGGGAGGGGCACCTGTGTATGTGTGTGTGCACATGTGTGTGTGCATGTGTGTGCGTGCACATGTGTGTGTGTGCATGTGTGTGTGTGAGTGTTGGGGGGCAGTGGGGCAGGAGTGTCCTGAGGTGGGGAGGTGGGAGCAGAGGAGACAGAGCTGCCGCCGCTCGAGCTCTGGTGGTGCCAGTGTGAGGTGGGCAGCCCTGAGAACTCCCTGGACCGGGGGTCGATGACCCTGGTCGTTGACTGGGTGCAGGAGGTGTCAGAATGACTTGCAGCCTTCTGCTGGGTGTAGGACAGAGGGGAACGGGCCGCTGTGGGCATCAGGCGGCGAAAGGGCACGTGTCTGGCTGTGGAAACGGGGAAGTTTTCCCTCAAGGATGTTGCAGTGGGAACTGTTGAAAGAGTTGCCTAAACTGGTTCCCCAGTGCCCTGTCCTCCTTGGTGTCTAGTCTCCATTCATCCTTGCTGTCCCCATGGGCGCTGTCCTTGTCCCCAGGCCTGGGGGTGTTGGTGATGAGCTGTGTGCCATGAATATCGCCCAGCCTGGTGTTCTCTTTCCTGACGCCTTTTACCCTTTAAAGTTGCTCAGACAGGCAGTTTAACGGTATGTGGAAGCGGGAGCCCCGCCGCGCGCTCAGCCAGCTCTTCCTGAGTCGCCAAGCCCTGGCCTGGTCCAGCACCTTCTGTCCCTTTGCTGCAGTTGTTGTCTGAGGCGTGCTGGCGGCCGTCCCCCACTGAGCGGGGACCACAGTGCATCAGGACGAGGCTGTGCTTCTGGTGTGTTGGGGGCCTGGCCGGGAGGCAGGCCCGGCCCCAGAGACACCCCAGTCCTTTATGCCGCACATGCAGCTCTCCTCCTGAAACGGGTTTCACTCGGTCAGCAGGCATCCGATTTATCCCCGCAGTGCTGCTGCACTTTAAACCTTTATACTGAAAATTGTCTCAGTACTTGACAAATATTTTCACGTTTTTATGGAGTAATGAGCTCCTAAAAGGAACAAATATTGTAAAATGTTTAGAAACTATGCAGAAACATAACAATGCAAATAAAATTACGTGAACCCCTGCTGTGCTGCCGCTAGTATGTGGGTGTGTTCCAACCCCTCTCCCCTCCCCTCCCACAGCAGGACTCGACTGTGTCGTCGGGGATCACCTTGTTCCAGTTTTAGTACATGAGCTGCCTAAGCGAGCACAGGGATCACCTTGAATGACCTCTTCTTGCTGTCCTTACACCTGGACAGTGGAAGCATGACAATAAAATAAGCACTGGGAAAACCCACCCTACTCAGGAACCTGCTGCAGCTACCAGCTCGTAATGTCTTTTCTGCCCCTGGGAAGGCAGATACGGGCACCCTAGCTCCGTTCCGAGTTGCGTTGCTGTGCGCCAGGCTTGTCCAGGCTTTCCGTACATGCAGTCGCTTTACTTCTGTAGCAGCTGGTGAGCAGGCGTCTCTGACGGGAGAGAGGTTGAGTGCCTGGCAGGGGTCGCAGAGCCCGTGGGCAGCGGAGCCAGGATCCGCATCAGGGGAGGGTCAGTCAGAGGTGAGGACAGTGAGACTTAACAGAGGCCAAGGAAGGGAAAGCCTTTTCTGGGAAGCAAGGGGCCTGTAACTTTCCCCAGATGCCATGCTTGCGTCTGCCGGCCATCGTCCCATCCTTTTTTGTCCCAGCCCCTCCTGCAGGGGCAGCCCTGCCCCTTCCCAGGTGCAGCTGAGTGGACCAGGGTGGGATGTCTGGCCTGGCGTGCCTGGAAGAGCAGCTGGAACAGCCAGGTTTGCTGGGGAGAATGTGAACTGGGGAGCAGCAGCCCGAGCACTGAGGCCTGGGCTGCGGGGTCAGGGCGAGCCAGACCGGAAGTCAGGAAGTGGTGGAGAGTGAATGATGCCCGACTAGGTCCCCTTTTATTAAATACACTGGAGTAGTGGAGAGTTGGTTCTCTGCAACTAATAAACTGTTATGTGTTAGAGTTGTTATTTCTCCGAACCTGATTTTCCCCCCAGTGGAGTTCCGCTTTCCAGCCTAAATGCGGCATTAAAATTTAAGATTATGTTGCTGTATCAAATGAACAGTGCAGACTGGCGTTCAGAAGAGTTCAGTGTGATCCCTGGACAAGAAATTTCCGAGTCGGAGTTCCTCCTTCTCTGATAGAAACATTTGCGTTTCATTTGGGTTTTATAAAGCCAGGTAGGTCAGAGGTTGTAACTGAAATAATTGTTAAACATGTAAGAGGATTTAAGAATAAAATCCTTTCCTGTTTTGGTGTTACAGATCTACATGGGCACCTTGTCATATGGTCTTAGAGTGCTGGATTTGACTTGCTACCTTAAGGGTTTAGTTAATTATACAGAAATCCTGTTTTGCTGTTAATAATCGTTAAAACCCAATAAGGAGTTGTCTGATTGTTCTTTTCATTTAGAAACTTCATTTAAGAAGGTTCTTTCTACTAATCTTATCTGATTTGATTTTCTTTATAAAAAATTATGAGGTAAAAATGCATAAACATCTATTTGCAGTTTAATCAGTATTTATAAAAAGAACGCTCGTGTGTCCCCTCCCCAGGGCAAGACATAGCTGTCTCAGTCCCCTGGAGCCCTTGTTGTGTCCGCTGCCACCACACGTGCTTGCCCCTCCTGACTTTTTTGGGTGATGCTTATTTCTTCACTTAATGGCTTCCTATGCGTGCATCTCCAAAAGTTATACTTTGGTTTTTGCCACTTTGAAGTTTATGTGAATGATACACTGCATTTATGTTTCGTGTATTGCTTCTTTCCTAAATGTTAACATTTGTAAGAGTCGCCCAGGTGGTTGAATATATGTGTAATTAATTCTTTTTTAAAATTTTTAAAAAGATTTTATTGGGGAATTGGGGGAGGGGAACAGTGCTGGGGAACTGGGGAAGGGGAACAGACAAGTTGCTGTCTTTCTGTTCTTCAGTCTAGTTGCGGAGGATGTTGCTTCACTGGCCCATGTTGGTATCGTCATTGTGCTTTTCCTGGATGAGGCAGATCGGTCGCTGGCCTCTGGATGGTCGCTCACTGCGGCTATTGGCAGCTCACGCTGGTGGCTGGCCACTCACTGCAGCCTATGGCAGCCCACTGCAGCAGGGGCTGCAGCCTACACCGTCTCCGGGGCTCGCAGCCCAGTTCCAGGTGGAGCTGTCGTTAGCTGTAGAGGACAGTGTCACTGGCCCTCATGTGGGATCCGAACCGGGGCCGCTGGCATCCCAAAACCAGCTCTTAACCAATGCGCCACTCGGCCGGCTGTTTTTATTTTTTTTGAGGGCAGTGTCACTGGCCTTCATATGTGGAATCCGAACTGGGGCCGCTGGCTTCCCGAGCCAGCGCTTAACCACTGCGCCACTCTGCCGGCCCTAAATCGCATCTTTTTTTTTTTTTTTTTTTTTTTTTTAGCTGAGCCATCCTGCCACCTGTTGGCAGCTCATTGGCAACTCAGCTCGGGCTGGCATTGAACCGCCGTTGCTCAGAGCTCAGCTCGCACTCTTGAGCGAGCTCTTAACCAACTGAGCCACTTGGCTGGCCCTTTTTTTTTAAAATGGTAATTTTTTTTTTTTTTTTTGAGGGCAGTGTCACTGGCCCTCATATGTGGGACCCGAACCGGGGCCACTGGCTTCCCAAGCTAGCGCTTAACCACCGCGCCACTTGGCCAGCCCTAAATCACATCTTTTAAAAGTCTGTTTTTTAAGCTTTTTTTTCTTTGCTGGTGTATAAGAATGTAATTTATTTTTATATGTGTTTTATATGTGGCATTCATGGCATCTTCAGTCTCACCGGGAGCCCATGCACACAGCTCCCTGCCCGTCCCCATGCTCCGCAGTTATGAGGTTGCTGGGGATGAGGTGGGTTGTGAGTTGGGGGGGTGTGCGTGGACACAGACGCCGCGCCTTGGCTTCTTCCTGGTGCAGTGCTTTTCTAGTCACAAGGCCACTCAACAGCTGTCCTGTCGCTGGTACTGTCACAAGAACCCAGACGGTGCCAGTTCCTAGCACAGCCCTCTGCCTCCCCCCACCTGGGTACATTTGCAGCTGTTCGGTGCAGACAGCGGCCAGCCCCTCTCTGCTGCCCTTCCTCCGGCCCTGGGGGGCTCCCTGCTAACTCTGGAGGCACGGGGCGCGCCCTTCAGCCTTGGGACGATGGCACCATGAGTGCTTGGTGGGACCTGCCGGTGAAGCCATGCGGTCCTGAAATTTTCTTTGTAAAAAGAGTTTTTAAAAATTATGTGTTAGACTTTTAAAATGGTTTCTTTCTTTTTTTCTTTTTCAGTCAGTTTTGGTAAGTGACATTTGTTAGAGGGCGTAGTCCATTTCACCTAAGTTTCAAATTTATGGGCACAAAGTTGTTCCTCTTATCCTCCTGTGATCCTTGAAAAGTCTATGGAATTGTGGTAACCTTCCTCCCTCCCTCCCTCCCTCCCACCTTCCCTCCCTCCCTCCCTCCCTCCCTCCCTTCCTTCATTTTTACATCCATTTCTTTTCTCAGTTCTTGCCAGAGGATTATCTTTTTTATTAATCTTTCAAACAACCAGTGGTTGGTCTTCTTAAAGCTGTGTAGTATGCTTGTCAGTATTTCATTAATTTATTTAAAAATCTTATTTCTGTTTTCTACTTTCCTTGGATTTATTTTATTGTCCTCTCCCCGCCCCATTCTTGAGGGGGAAAGTGTTGAGTTGGTTACTTAGTGTATTAATTTCCAGTAATTTGGCTTTTCTAACACAGGCATTTTAGTATAAATATTTAAATTATGTAAGTTAAGTGCTTAAAATACTGTCGGATTTTTGTTATTCTGTTCAAATTACTTTCTCAATTTCATTTTGACTTGGTTAATTTATGAGTTACTTTAAAAACCGAGCTTTGCAATTTTTAAAACTTGGAGGAATTTTCCTAGGATTGGTTTTTGATTTCTGGCTCAGCTGCATTTTGGTTGGAACACCTGCATGATTTCAGCAGGGCCGCACCGGAGGCACTCCCACCTGTGGGGGCCGTGTGCACCACTGACGTGGGGATAGCGCGCCCCCCCCACCCCCCACCCCCGCCTGTGGATCACGTGACTTGCACAGCTCGGTGCGGGTTTGCACTCCATTTCGGTCCTTTGAAATTTGTTGAGCTTTGCCTTGTGGAGCAGTATGTGGTTAATTTTGTGGATTTCTGAACGTAACATCTGTGCACCTGAACTTCATGTGTACCTACAGCTGCAGGTGCCACATCTGTACCTGGGCATCGTCAGAGGTTTGCTTTGTGGTGTGCAGAGCACCTACGTCTTTTTTTTTTTTTTTTTTTTAATCTTAGTTCATGTCTTTTATTAAACCATATACAATTACTTGTCTTCTGGTTTGTTGAAGCAGTAAGCCAGATAACGTGTGCCACAATCATGTCTGTCAAAGTGGCTGCCGTAAAAACTCCAGCACCACATTCATCTGAAGGACACTCCCGACGAAGGCGGCTGATTTTGCCATTCTCATCCGCCTTCTAGTATTTCAGGACAGCCAGCTGAACCCTCTTTCTCTTACACTTGTTCTTCTCGGGAGTGGTGGAAGGCTTCTTCCTTTTCTTAGCACCACCACCAAGTCTCAACACAAGATGAAGAGTGGACTCCTTTTGAATGTTGTAGTCAGACAAAGTGCGTCCATCTTCCAGTTGCTTGCCAGCAAAGATCAGTCTTTGCTGATCAGGAGGAGTTCCTTCCTTATCCTGGGTCTTGGCCTTTACATTTTCTATTGTGTCCGAGGGTTCAACCTCGAGGATGATGGTCTTCCCAGTAAGGGTTTCCATGAAAATCTGCATCGTGGCGGCGATTCCACCGCAGATGGCAGCTCGGAAAGGAAGAGCACCGGGCCGGCCCGCAAGGTCTCCTGGCCGCACCTACGTCTCTACTGGTGGTTTTTGACTTCTGTCAATAACCGAGAGAGGTTTAGTAAAGCCTCTCACCATGACTGTCGTCATGTCTAATTCTCCTTGTAGTTCTGTCTATCTGTGCAGTGTGTGTATTTGGAGGCTATATTATTGTGTTGTACACATTTTAAACTGGACGTCTTCATGGTGGATGGGAGTCTGTATGGTTAGGATTGCACTCTCTTTTATCCCTTATAATGCTTTCTGCTTTTAGTCTGCTGTGCCTCATTAGTAGGGTTATACCTATTTCTCTTGGTTAGTATTTGCACTGTTTGTTTTTCTATCTCTTTACAGAAGTGAACCTTTCTGAATCCTTATGTTTTTCATATGTCTCTTGTAAACAGCTTGTAGACGGAGTAAAAAAACAATGTAGTCTGACAATCTTTGTCTTTTAATTGGAGTATTTAGTCTATTTACATTTATTTGGGCTTACATATGCATCTGATTTTGTATTTTCTAGGCCTGTACCTTTTTTTGGTGCCTTATTATGGATTGAAAATATTTGTTATTTAGTATCTTTTCCTATTTCTTTCTTTCTTTTTTTTTTTTGAGCCAAGCCATCCTCCCACCTGTTGGCAGCTCAATGACTGCTCATTTCGGGCTGGGCATCGAACTGCTGTCCTTTCCTATTTCTAAAGTAATATTGTTTTTCTCTTTTTGTGAAAGTTTCCTCGAAACTACAGTAGTAATACTAAAAAAAAAAACCACAACAAAGATAAAGTTAATGAAGACCTTTATCCTTTGCTGGATGACTTAAGACTCTGGAAACTCCATTTAGCCGTTTGGTTTCTTAGGGTCAGTATCTGCACTGTATTTCTGTTTTCCAGCACCGCCCGCCGGTGTTACTGTTGTGTCTCATACGTCGCCATCCTTAGATCCTCGCCCATGATGGGGACTGCCCTCCATTCCCGCGGAGCTCAGATTCTCCACGGGGTCCCTTTCATTTCCTCTCGGGATGCTCTGCCGATGCCAGCGTCTTCTTGTTAGTCTGAAAGGATGGGTTCCCTAGGCCTGGAGTTCTAGACCGACTTCTCTTTCAGTGCTTGGAAGACATTCCTCCGGCCCTGGCTTCCATTGTGTCAGCTGCCAGTCAGTCTGCTCTAGCCTGCCCCCCCGCCCCCCTTATCATTTTGAAACGAATTGGATCTTTCACCCTCTTTTCCATGTGTCTCTTCCATGTTGCCCTCCTTTTTGTCCTGCTCTGCTACATTGTGGACAATCCTTTTTTATCAAGTCGATGCGCTCTTCAGCTGTGTGTATGCCTGTCAGTCGTCTGCTGAATTTCCCTACAGCCTGTACCCGTGTAATTCTCTCGTCCACTGAGTTCTCGGTGTTGCTCTATTAGAAGGCCACAGAAGGCCATAGAAGGCCATGCGTTGTGTGAGTGGATGTGAAATGTCCAGGTTAGGCTGGGGTGGGGCAGGAGCGACTTCAGGTGGGCACGAGGGTTGCCTTTTAAAGGAGTGATGGGAATGGTCTAAGATTAGACTGTGATGATGGTGGCGAAACTCTCTAAATATTCTTAAGACAGGTGAGTTTTATGATATATAAAGTATATCTCAGTAAGCTGTTTAAAGAAACGCATGGAGGCCAGCTGTGGCTGTAAGTCCTGGGCCATGTTTCACCCTTTTTCTCCCCTTTTCTGCTCCTGCCACTGCCGTGTCCCCCGGGGTGGTTGCTGGAGTTGAGGTGGCACCTGGCTTGCTCCCCCTGCCCTGTGGGTGCAGCCCGCTGGGGTCCCAGCTCCCGCGAGAGCCTAGCCTCTTAGTCCTCCTGCTCCGGCCTCCTGACCCTTCACCCCCCCTCCCCTCCCCGTCTCGGGGCCCCGCTCGCCCTTGGATTTTTACCTGGTACTTTCTTACTATCTGGACAGCTCCTCAGCGCTTCTAAGGAGATTACAAATGAAAAGAAAGCAAATCATTTTGCCCAGGTGGTCCCCTGCCTCCCACCCTGGAAGGCTAGGTCCCAAAAACCTAGCCCTCACGGGAATGGGAGTCGTCCTTCCTTCACCAGTTCCCTACACTTCCGTTAAACATTTCCGGTGCTCTGGGACCCCTTTCTCTAGTATCTGGCGCCGGAGGTGGGAGGCAACCTGTACAGTTCTAAGCTTCTGCATGTTTTTTTTGTTTTTTGTTTTTTTTTGAGGGCATGTCACTGGCCCTCATATGTGGGATCTGAACCGGGGCCGCTGGCGTCCCAAGCCAGCGCCCAACCACCACGCCACTCGGCCGGCACTTCTGCATGTTTTTATCAGAATAATTTTAGAAATGGAATTGAATTGGGGGATACAGAGCAGGGGACGGTTTGAAATAAGCAGATCACATTTGTACGCTAGAACTTTCTTTAATAAGGAAAATAATGGTTGCAGTAATTATTATTATGGATAACGTAAGTCCCGTTCTTTTTCTTTCTTAGAGTCCTTGCTATGATCTGTTAAGCTTGGGCTTTTATGAATCGCCCATAGCTGTTTGCTTTTCTTGGTGAGGGCAGGAAAGGAATGGCTGTAGTTTGGCAAAGCCACTAGCTGCATGAGAAGCGAGAGGGGAGAGAGATCTTAACGTAAGATATATTCAGTAGTACTTTTGCTAAATTAAAAATATGGAAAGGCCATATTTACTGAGTCAGTGAACTAAAATGAGGTTAATAAAATATTTGAGTTCAAAATTTATAGTGCATTAACTTGTATATAAATAGCCATCATTTTAAAAAATGGCATTACTTTTCTGTGTTGCAGTCTTTTTTTTATCTCAGGCTTTCTACTTATTCCCACAAATTTATATCCCTGTGTGACAAAAGGTAATAGGGTTAGGAGTTATGTGGCTATTGACGCACACGCCAGCGCGCGCGCTCTCTCTCTCTCTCTGTCTGTCTGTCTCTCTCTCTCTCCCTCTCTCTCTCACACACACACACACACGCGCACTCCCTTTGAAACTGCAAAGCACGTAGCATGTGATCACAGAAGATGTGCATGGGGGCCTGCGTCTCCCCCCTGGGACACGTGTGACATCTTGGACGCCCATTTCAGATGCCACCTCTTGCTGAGTCCCCATGCCCACCGCCTCTGTTAATTTCAGCATTTTGTGCCTCTTTATCCCCTGGAACATAAATTACCTTCATTTTGTAGTTTTCTGTTTTATTTTTTACCTCTAAAAAATTTATATTAGTAAGAAAGCAATTTCACAGAAGATTTGAAAAATCGAAGAAAATAGTAATAATAATGAAATAATACTAAAAGCTACCTGAATGAATTTTGGAGTTTCCTGTCATGTTTCACGTGCAGATATGATTACATTGTCGCCATAATGATGTCCACGCAGTTCCATGTTTGATTTTTTTTGGTATTTACCTATTTTGGTATTTACCTTATAATATGCTGTTTTTCTATATTGTTAAATATTCTTTTTTTTTTTTTTTTTTTTAGCTGAGCTGGCAGCTTAGCTCGGGCTGGGCATTGAACTGCTGTTGCTCAGAGCTCAGCTCTCATTCTTGAGTGAGCTCTCAACCAACTGAATCACTCGGCCGGCCCCTAAATATTCTTTTTACTATGTTTATTTTTTTTGAGGGCAGTGTCACTGGCTGTCATATGTGGGACTCAAACCGGGGTCGCTGGTTTCCCAAGCCAGTGTTAACCACTGCGCCACTCGGCCAGCCCTCTTTTTACTCTTTTTTAATGGCTCCTTGTTAGCCTATACTCTTAAGTGTTCACCTGTCATTGGACGTTCGGGTTTCGTGTGGTTCCCTTCCACCATTAGGAATTATTTCGTCAGTGTAGATTCCCAGAAGTCAGATAGCTGGACGGAAGGACAGGCGAGACCAGGAGTGCCAGTGGAGACAGCGAGGGAGGCGGCATGACGGTGGCCTGGGGTGAGGGCCAGCTCCACATCTTGCATGCTCCGTAGCCAGCGGCATGGTCCGAGCCTCAGTGGCTCACCTATGAAATGGGCATGATGCCAGCCTTGCAAGATGGCTGCAGAGTCGGTCCCCTTTAGGACAGGGGCGGCGCGTGGAAGTGGGTCTGTACGTGACCGTGACGCGAACGGAGAGCGCCTAACTCTGGGAATGTGTCAGGGCCATTTAATGGTGTGTGTGCGTGTTTGGGCGCCCGTATGTGGGCAGGGCGTGTGGGCGAGCGAGCGGCAGGTGGCTGGCGCGTGGCAGGTGCTTAGGCTGGCCTTCACTCTCCTTTGCACAGCTGTGTCACTTCAGCTTTTTACCAGTCAGATCTGAGATGTTTTTCCAACTGCAGAATATTTTTATGTTTTCTTTAGTATAATCAGTACCAAAGCTCTTCATCTGATCACTAGGTTAAATGAATATATTTTTCCTTAATATGCAGTATATTTAATGCCATTGATTTTTACTGTAACCAGTGCCTGAGAAGATTAGGGGAAAGGTGAAAATAACTTCCTAGTTAGAAACAAAGATTTTTTTATTTACTTGTGATGACGTAGGAAAATGAGAAGCTGGGCTACTCCTGCCTGCGTGCGTTGTGAGGCATGGAGGGCACAAGTCAAGCCCAGGACACGCTGGGCACTGTTTCTGGTTTTTCTTTTGTGACCAGAATCACTGTCATATCCCTTCAGTAGACCCAGCGGTCAGAGCTGCCTCCCGCCCTGGCCGGCTGCGAAGGGTGCAGGGCGGTGCCTTCCGCACGTCTGGACCTGGACGTGGCCATCTCCCTGGGAGCGGCCCGGAGCCCATTTGCCAGCCCCGAGGCCTCACCCTGCTGCCGTCCGTGTGCTTTTTGTGTGAGAGCTGCTTCAGCTCCATTTCCCACCTGCCCCCGGCTGCACTGTGGGCAGGTGCAAGCGTTTGCGAGGTGCAAGCCTAGGGTTTAATCTTGTTTTATCTCTGAACTCGGCCCTTTGCTCGGTCTTTTAGGATGCCTGATTCTTGGCTTGCTTGCGATCCATTCCAGCTGTGCCTTTCAGGAACTAGGACACCATGAACCTTTCACAGGCAGTGGGCAGGGCGGGGCACCGGGCTCATGCCTCGTGGAAGTGCCCTAGTCAGTCTCAGCCCGTTGGGTGCCAATGTAATCATTGCAGCACTTGCAGTCTCAAATTTTTAATTTTGGCCATAAGGTTACCATGAAAACTTGTCCAAATGTCGACGGAAGCGGCATTATTATTGGTAGCTGTGGTTCTGGTTAAGAGGAGCCCTCCTTTTTGTAAACCTGGTCTGTGCAGGCGTTTTAAGTGCAGCCTGGCGCCTGTACCCTCCCAGTGACCCACTGTACAGTCGCGGGTAGAGGCACGGGATCTGTCAGGTAAGTGGTTCCAGCTCCCACGGGAGAGCGTGGCCAGTGGCCGTGGTCCCACCTGCGGTCCCTCCACAGAGGCTGCGCATCCACGCTGTGCGGTGTGTTTCAGGATCACATCGGCCTTGGGCGCCAGCCTCTGGAGGGCCTGGGAGGCCGAGGGTGACCGGCGCGTGCGCGGTTCTTCCACTCTGGCCGGGAGACGCGCGCCTGGTGAACCGGGGTCAGCCTGAGCAGCTCCCGTGGCCTTGCAGACACGCAAGGGTTTCAGCCGGGTGAACGCAAGCTATGACAACTTTGCGATGTGCTGCCCAGAGCAGACGGCTCAAGCCTGGACAGTCACCTGGCTGCCCCGCCAGGACGCGGCGCCCAGGGATGGAGGGGACGGTCCTGTTTATGAGCTGGTTTTAAGCCTCCCTTTGAAAAGAACGTACATTTATTCAAGGTGTGCAGCCAAGGTTGTGAAGGGACCAGGAGGTTCAGTCGAGCTGGGCGTGTGGCCTGGAGCAGGGCGTCCTTTCCTGGGAGAGAGCTGCCGCGTAGTGGCCGGCAGTTGGATGCGATGTCCTTGCTGCTTTTACCCTGAGTTTGCAAAGGAGGGAATTGGAGGTGCGAGCGGAAGTCACTTGACAGGTTCTCCTGACCTCAGGCCTGTCTGGGGGGACAGGGGATGGAGGGGTGGGGTGACAGGGGGGAAGAGGGTGGTCTGAGGGAGAGGGGACATCGTGCAGTCACGGTTCTGACCCACAGACGGGCCAGCTTGTCCACGTGGCCCAGGGGCAGCGGCCTTGAGTACTTCGGTGGGTTCTGGGCTCTGACGATTGTCCGTGTCCTTTCTTCTTGAGCTGGAGGCGTCTCAGCCAGGGGCCAGGAGAGGAGACAGGACAGGCCCTGGGTGTCTTGGGGAGGGCGCTGGTCTGACAGGAGTGAGGAGGAGGGCTGGAAGGGCAGACAGAGCCAGGAGGCCGACTGCCTGGGGCCGCTCCCGCCTGGGGCTGGGAGTGAGAAGAGCTTGGACCGTTGGGGAAGGGGCCCAGTGGGCTGGGCTCAGCCGTGAGGTGGGGACGAGGCGGGGAAGGGGGTGCTGGCACCTCTGCAGGCCTGTGGTGAGGCAGGTCCTGCGAGTGGCGGCTGGAAGAGGACTTGGTCTTCCTGTCGCCTGTCATCTCCCTCTAGTGTTCCTAGCGGCAGGAGATCTGGGGCTGCATCACACGGCAGAGGCCGGGAGGCCGGGTCTCGAGTGGAGGACAGCGGCTTGCTCGCCAGCGCAGGCCACTCCAGGGTGCAGCCCTCGCTGCCCATGTGTCTTTGAGCTGCCGCACGCTGCCAGTAGCTTCAGGATTTGCTTGGTAGACACTCAACTTCCCTTTATCTGCATTCATTCTGCGGTGGGTGTTACTCATACGCACAGCCTTCCTGCTTGTTAGCCTCGCCCAAATGGGGGACTCAGGAACTTTGTGGACCTTGCAGCTCACCACTCCAGCAGGCACCCGTCTGACCACAGCGGAAGCTTGCCGTCCTCACGGTTGGGGCAGGAGGGGGGCCAGCCCTTTCTGTCTGAGGGAGGTGGGAGCGCCCCGCGCCCCCAGCGCCCACAGTCAGCCCCCAGGGCTTGTGCCAGGCCTGTGCTTGCAACAGGAGAGGGAAAAGGCCGCACTCCCAGAGGGGCCTGTGGCCTCCTTCAGCCTGTGCTGAGAACGTGCTACTGGAATCAAAGGCTTTTCAGTGCAGCAGGGTTTCAAGTTCTTAGGTGGTTAATTCTGTTTCTATTCGTGGTTTTCATGCCAAGATTGCACCCAGAAGGGCCCACAGCTCTGTGTCCATCCGTGAGTCACGGGCGCCTTCCGTCTGCATTGTGGGACGATAACCAGAATTCTAAAGCGTTGACTTGAACATTTTGTGAGAACATAGCTTCCCTGAGAGCAGTCTCAGTTTCCTGATTTTATTTCCCTTTTCAGGAGAATTTCTGTGGAATTACACGCACATGTTTTACATATTTTTATGTGCCCCCCATTTTTACATGAAAATTGAGGTCATATTCTATATGCTGTTTTGTATCCTGCTTTTTTTGTGTGTATTTCCCCTGTTAATTACATATCTTCTAAAAACATGATTTTTTTTTTTTACTGGTTTCATAGTAACTTAAAGTTATTTAAAGTTACTGGGATCAGGCGCCGGCCGAGTGGCGCGGTGGTTAAGCGCTGGCCTGGGAAGCCAGCGGCCCCGGTTTGGTCCCACATGTGAGGGCCAGTGACGCTGCCCTCAAAAAAAAAAAAAAAAAGTTACTGGGATCTACCTACAATTTTTAAGCCACTTTTCCACTGTTAGGCATTTAGAGTATTTCTGGTTTTTCAATATTATAAATAACGTTACGATGAGAATGTTTGTATATACATCTTTGTCCAGATTTCTTGTTACTTATTTTTTTTTTTTTAAGATTTTATTGGGGAATTGGCGGAGGGGAACAGACAACTTGCTGTCTTTTTGTTCTTCAGTTTAGTTGCGGAGGATGTTGCTTCACTGTTGGTATCGTCATTGCGCTCTTCCCGGACGAGGCAGATCGGTCGCTGGCCTCTGGATGTCGCTCACCGCGGCTATTGGCATCTCACGCTTGGCTGCCAGCTGCTCACGCTGGCTGCGGGCCACTCACTGTAGCCTATGGCAGCCCACTGCAGCAGGGGCTGCAGCCCACACCATCACCGGGGCTTGCACAGCCCAGCTCCAGGTGGAGCTGTTGTTAGCTGTAGAGGGCAGTGTCACTGGCCCTCATGTGGGATCCGAACCGGGGCCGCTGGCATCCCAAAACCAGCACTTAACCAATGCGCCACTCGGCCGGCCCTCTTGTTACTTTTTTAGTATAAGTTCCTAGAAGTCATAAATACCTGCATATGAACATATTAAGGGGTACTGACACATTTTGAAAAATTGCTGTTCAGGAAGATAGTTTTAAATGCAGTGTATTCATAGGAAATTCGAGGTGTGGTAAGGCCAGCAGGTCAGGCAATGGTTACCACTGAAAAGATAGTTTCTTACAGTTCCCAGGAGAAGAGGGCGTGCTACGCCCTGGGGAATCATTGGGGCCAGGCAGAAGGTGGGGTGTGGGGTGGGGCGTGGGGGTGCTCTGAGCCTTATGGGGTTTCTGTGGGAAGGAAGGGGTGAGGCAGGGTCAGCGGGGTGAGGCTTGGCACTGGGGGCCTAGGAGGGGCCTCAGGTCCTGGCCCTGGGGGATTGGGGCGGGGGGACAGTGGCCTTGAGCAGGGGAGCCCCTGAAGGACGCGGTTGGGGGTGTGGGCTCTGAGGCTCCCTTGGGAGTGAGGCTCCGGGCTCAGGTATTCGCTGTTCTGTTCAGCATTTTTGTCAGCACACGGATAAAGCTTTCGAAGCTGTGCTCACTAAGTTCGCTGATGATACCGAATTGGGAAGGACAGGTAATAATGAGATGGCAGACTCAGGGTGGAACGTGGGCTTGGACGGATAAAATGCTGGTGGAGTGTGGCCAGGCCACGGGCCATCCTGCACTCCCCGGTTTCTCCCTCTCCCTCCCCTCCCCCTCCCCTTTTCTCCCTCCCCCCTCTCCCTCTCTTCCCCTCCTCTCCCCCCTCCCTCCCTCCCTCTCCCCCTCCTCTCCCCCCTCCCTCCCTCTCTTCCCCTCCTCCCCCCTCCCTCCCTTCCTCCCCCTCCCGCCCTCCCCCTCCCCCCTCTCCCCTCCTCCCTTCCCCTCCCCCTCCCTCCCTCCCTCCCTCCCTCCCTCCCTCCCTCCCTCCCTCCCTCCCTCCCTTCTCCCCCTCTCCCCCCTCCCTCCCTCTCCCCCCTCTCCCCCTCCTCCCTCCCTCCCTCTCCCCCTCCTCTCCCCCCTCCTCCCTCTCCCCCTCCCTCCCTCTCCCCCTCTCCCCCTCCTCCCTCCCTCCCTCTCCCCTCCTCTCCCCCCTCCCTCCCTCTCCCCTCCCTCCCTCTCCCCCTCTCCCCCTCCTCCCTCCCTCCCTCTCCCCCTCCCTCCCTCTCCCTCCTCCCTCCTCCCTCCCCCTCCCTCCCTCTCACCCTCCCTCCCTCTCCCCCTCCCTTCTTTCCTGCCTGCCTTCCTCTTTCCCTTCTACCTCCACCCTTTTTTTCCATTCCTATTTTTTACATTGATTGCATAAATACTGATAAATTTCACAATTATTGTGCAAAGACCTGGGGTTGTGCAAAAGCCGTCTGGCTGCTCCTGTGCCCGGCATGGGCCCTGTGTGCCTCCTCACCCTGGGCGTCTCACACCACGTGTGATCATCTTGCTTAATTCTGAAGGTCCCGTTTCCGAGGCGGTCTCAGAACGGACCAGAGGGACCAGATGTAGACGGCGGAGGAAAGAGACTAAGATCCCGAGGGGGTGGAAGCAGAGGCCCCTTAGGGCGAGCTGGGAAGTGGGGTGACGGAGTGAGGAAGGCAAGCCTGGAGGTCGGGCAGACCCCCTCCCGCCCCAGAAGGGCTCCCGTGGGCATTGGTCCCAAGGGCTGACTGGGAACAGACCCCAGTGGCCAGCGCAGCGGAATGGCCCCTCACTGGGACAGCCGGACTTCTCATCACTGGTATTGGAAATCTTCCGGGAGTAATTGGATGGCCGTCTCCCGGGTGGCAGGACGCTTCGCGTAGTGGACGGGACACCAGGTGGCCCTCACCCGGAGTGCAGCGCGCCGCTCCTGGCATTGTGGGCTCAGCGTGCCCGAGTCTGATCACTGCGCACGGCTTTCCTGTCGAGTGGGGCCGATGTCCCGGACGAGGCGCCGAGGTGCGTCCCAGGCGGGCCTCCTGTTTCCGTCTCTGTAAAGGGCGCTGCGTGGACTAGAGCCCCATACTCCAAACTGCAGGACTCTGGTTCTCTTAATGCACTACACTTGTTATGAAGATGACAGCAGGGCAGATGGGTTGCTTTAAATCGGTGACCTTTGTATTAGAAAGTTTATCAGGATTGTCGGCTGTACTTTCCTACTCCCAGCGCACGTCAGTAACTGGGTTTCCTGTCTAAGGCCTGTGCCATGTGGCCCCTGGAGAGGAGTCCCCAGGGCCTAGCGGTCATGGGCTCGTGCGTCTTCAGGGGCTGTTAGCACAGGGCAGTGCAGTGCGGGTAATTAGGTGCTGTCTGGACGCGCTCCGCTTCGTTGGCCGAGAGATCCTGTGTGAGAAGAAGCAAGCTGTCTGACAGGCCCTCCCGATGACAGCCACGAGCAGATGGTGTTCAGCTGTCATCGGTCATGGGTAAGCAAAGGACATTGAATTGTTTCTTTTGGGCCATGTCACATAGAGTATTGGGCCTTTGCCTGGGCATCCATTTTACTAACGGGCCAGAGAGACTGTTTTCTTCGTCCCATGGACCCGTTACCAGCCTCTTTCTTTACCCGCCTCTGACCTTGGTGTCTGGCACAGCTGCCTGCCAACTCGGGGAAGGGCTGCTCCATTCTTTATACTCAGCCCCTCTGGGATGTGGCCCCGGCTCATTGGGGGTGATGGCGTGTCACTCAGCGCTGTCCAAGAGAGGCGGAACCAACATCGTGTGTGTGCATGGACGCTCGTGATTGTGGAGGCTGGCAAGTCCAAACTCTGCAGGGGACCGACCCACCGACCAATGCAGTCAAGCCAGAGGCTGTCTCCTGCAGACTCACTGTCGCCTGGGGGAGGGCAGCCTTCCTGTTCTGGTCAGGCCTGCAAGTGGGCCCGCCACACGGTGGGGGGCAGTGTGCTTTGCTCAAAGCCCACCATTTAAAATGTTCATCTCACCCAAAGTCACCCTCACAGAAGAACGTTGGGCCACAAGCCCGGGCACTGTGGCTCCTCCAGGTAGACATGAAAGCAATCATCGTAGGGCGGTTTCTTTTCTTTTTTTTTTTCATTATTAGTTTCAGGTGTACAAAACAATGTACTAGTTATCCTTTTCACCCTTCACAAAGTGACCACGCCCCTCCCCCAATCCACCGCCCACCCACCCCCAATATCATTTATATCTATCACAATTCCCTTGACTCCACTCCCCACCCTGTACTCCACATCCCGTGACCACATGTATATCAAATCTCAGTTGACACACTATTATTCAACGGCAGCTTCAGGGGTACAGTGCAATGATCAGGCCTCTACACCGTCCATGAAGTGGTCTCCCTGACAAGACATGAGTTCATCTGGCCACATGAAAAATATTTACAACATTATTGATTGTACTCCCCAAACTATCTTTCCTATCCCTGTGGCAATATTGGAATTACCGATTTATGCTGTGACGGCCCTTCCCCTAGGGCTCTTTCTACAGAGAGGCAGCTTCTCGTAGCTGCCAGATGTGGTGAGGGGGCTGCCTGGGGGCCGTGTGCTTTGGGCAGGTTCGGGGAGCTGGGTCCACCACAGTCCTGCACCCTTAGCTTTCTGGGTCCTGAATGCAGTGTTCTTTCTCAGTTGTGAAGTGGAACAAATCAGCACCCTGAACTGCACTTTAATGAATGTTATTTTTTGTTGGTTGGAATTTTACTGAGAGCTACAGAAAAACTCCTCATCTGGGCATCAGAGAAGGGATGTAGAATGCTGGATTTTTCTTTGAGCTTTTAAGGTCAGAACTCATGGGAACTAAAAGGAAAATATATGTAAAAACATAAACATTTAAATTTTACAGGGTGACTCATAGATAACCGCTTTTTAAGATGCGTGCAGCTCTTAAGGGGAAAAAGCTCTGTGGCGTCTCTGTGCCCACCTAAAGCAGAGGGGCCCCCCAAGACCCTACCTGGAGCGAAGCGTCCAGTGGGAGTGTGACGTCTCCTGTTTGTGTTACTGCGTCACCCTGTGCAGATGAAATGACAAAGAAAGCCCTTTTCTGTTGTTTCATCTTCTCTTTTTAACCATCCCCCCGGCATTTCCTTGTAATGTCCCTGTTTTCTGAGACCTGCCGACCGCAGAGCCCAGTCTCGCTTCCCCGCCTCTGGCATGTGGACGGCCTCCGTGGAGCTACTCGGGTCTGTTATTTATTTAGAAAACTTTGTATCTTGAGCAAATGGGAACAATGCCCTCAACTTGTATTTAAATCAAGTCTTGGTAGCTGGTGAGTCGTGAAACTTGATTAAAATAAATGCTCTCAGATGTGTTGAGATATTTACTGACAAGATACTCACTAGAGTTCAAACCTTTAAAACGAGCCCCATATTATTTATACCGATTTCCAACGCCTAGAAGGGGCATAAGCTGGTGTGGTCGGGTTCCGTCCTTTCCCCAGCTTCCTTAGCCTTCCCCGCGAGAACCAGCGTTTGCTGGGATGTGCAAGCTGGGGGTGGGTCAATTGGAAATTAAATGAACACTAAGTTATGCAAGAACGTTCTTAGCTTTCTCATATCCTGTTATTGTTCCAGTGCTTTTGTGGATGGCTTTTCTTTTTTTTTTCTTCTTTTTTTGTCCCTCATATGTGGGACCAAACCAGGGCCGCTGGCTTCCCAGGCCAGTGCTTAACCACCATACCACTCGGCCGGCCCTAGATGGCTTTTCTTTACTGTTCTGAAGCCAGAGTGAGGCCAGCCAGGCCACAGCCAGGGGTCCGTGGACATCCCTGGGCCTCTGCTGTGGACACCCACGTCTGCGTGCCTCAGACTCGAGTCACCCGAGGTCAGCGGTGTCCCCAGAGTGAATTTTGTGTAGGGCTGCTTAAGTATAGCTTAGAAATAAGACGTTTTATAATACATAATGGTGAAGAGGAGCCTGGAGATTTACTTCATCAAGACGTGATGCTGTGGATTCGGCTTTAAAATATTTGAATGCTTGTGAAACTCTAGAGTGACTAGAGGTTCAGAAATTGCAGTATTTATGAAACATGCATTCTGAATCCGCTTCCTCTTACAGCCTAGGCGCCTCTGCGCCCCCTCCGCCGGCAGCACGGGGCACTAAATACTGTTTGGACGTCTTCCGAGTTCCCTGTCCTCAGGCGTGCTGGTGAACCAGCGATCCCCGCACACATCACCCTGTTGGTGGTGGTTTGTCAGAGGTGCTGTGCAGCCGGCAGATGGAGGGGCCGAGGTCTGCGAGGGCATCAATCCTCCGTTTCTGGCCCAGATTTAATTGTTTGGTTCAACTGGGAAGCCATACGTTAGCTTCTGCCTCAGCCCATCCCGGTCTCTCCTGCAGATGCCAGCCTTATGCAGGCCCATTTTTCTCTGAAATTGAGCCTCAGAGACAAAAATCGCACTTGAGTTGTCATAGATTTTGCTAAATTGAGACCCGTGGAACTGGTTGGATGCCTTCTTACGGCCCTGGTGCGTTAGCCACATGATCGCCCTGGTGCGTTAGCCACATGATCGCAGGTGACATCCCGGGGAGAGTCACCTTCCAGGATGTGGCCGGCTGTTTTCATTCCACCACTGTGATGCCAGAATTCTGCCCCGAAGTCTCCTTTCTGGGAAAGTACGAATTAACTGAAAGGAGAAACCAGTAAAATGGTTTGGGCAGCCTCCTCTGAGTCGCTCCACTTGAGCCCCGGCTGCGTCTGCCTTGTCACATCACCTTTAGCCTTCAGGGCCCCTGGGTCCAGCTCCCGGGAGACACAGGCCAGCAGCCCCCGCGTTCACGCAAACTGTGCTGGGGACAGCCGGAGTCCAGAAGCCGCCAGCTTGCTAAGGCCTGGCCGGTGTCTCGCTCTTTGTCTGCTGAGCTGTGTGTGTCCCCGGGTCTCCGTCGCTTGTGCATCAGACGCGCACACGGCCCTCGCCGACTGTCACATCCCTGAAGGTGAGGCAGCCCTCCCTCCTCGTCATGAGCAGACGGACGGCATGATCTTCAGAGTGTATTTGTGGAGTGAAAACACACCCAGCTATGCACGTCTCTGTGTTTTCTTCAACCTTTACACGTTCTAAAAATGTGAGCCGCGTGGCTCAGTTGGTTAAGAGTTGGCTTAGAGCGCGTGCTCTGAGCAACAAGGCTGCTGGTTCGATTCCCACATGGGCCAGTAAGTGCTGCGCCCTAGCTGAGCTGTCGCTGAGCTGCCAAAGGTGGCAGGATGGCTCAGCTGGGGTAACAACAAGATTGCCTGTTCAATGGTGGGCTATGCCCGCCTGCAACCAAGACTGAACTTGGCACCTTGAGCTGAGCTGCCACCTGGATGGCTCAGTGGATAGGGCATGCGGTCTTAACAACAAGGCTGCCGGTTCGACTTCTGCATGGAATGGTGGCTACGCCCACCCGCAACTAAGACTGAACTCAGCACCTTGAGCTTAGAGGCCACGAGCTGCCGACGGGGCAGCCGGATGGCAACTGGCGCCCTCCACAACGAAGACTGAAGAACAACAACTTGGCTGGTCCCCTTCCCCCAATTCCACAATAAAATCTTTAAAAAAAGAAAATGTGCGATATACACAGAATGATGTATAAAACAAACACAGGTAGTGAATCAATACCCAGAAAGCAACTCCAGTACCATGGGGTCCAGGCAGCACCTCACTGGGCCCTCGTGTCAGAAGCCCTGAGAGGAGGCCATGTTGTTACGCAGTGGGGTCCGCTCGTCACTGCTGACCTGTGCGGACCGTCGAATGAGTGGACCTTCATTCATTCATTCATTCATTCATTCACCCCACAGTTGTATGTTATGAACAGTGCTGCTGTAAACTTCTCACATATGTCTTCTGATCTGCATACATACAGGTGTTTTTTTTTTTGTTTTGTTTTGTTTTTGCGGGGGAGGTGGTAGATGCCTCGGGGTAGAATAGCAGGCTGATAGGAGACACAGATGATGAGTTTTAGAAGATTCTGCCAAATGGCTTGTCAGCGGGTTAAGTGACACCTCTGCCCCCAGCGCCTGGCCAGCATGGCTCCTGTCATTGGGTCATTCTGTGGCTGTGGATTGCAGTTCGGTTTCCATTTTCGTTTGTTTCATGACTGATGAAATTGAGCGCGTCTCCATACACTGACTGGCCGTTGGGTTAGCCTCTTGTGAGATGCCTGTTCAGGATTTCTGCACGTTTTTCTGTTTGGTTGTTTCTTACTGAGTTGTTACGAGTTCTTTGTATGTTCCAGATTGAATCCTTTTTAAATGTTTGATGTGTGGCACATTCTTTTCCTACTCTGTGCTTTTCAGGCTTTTTATGACCTCTTTGATAAACAGACATACTTATTTATTGTAGTTGAATGTATAACTGTTTCCCTTATAGTTCATACTTCCTACCCTAAGGTCAAGACTTTGCCTGTAATGTGTCCACAAAGCTTCAGACTTCAGCTGTTAATACTTAGGTCCATAACTAGGGTGACTGTAAGTCCCAGTGTGCCCAGGGCAGTTCGAGTCCATACCTGCTTCCTGGCATAATTATTTGTAGCATCCTTTTTCATTTTGTCAAGGGTCCAGCTTGGATGATGAATGATGGAGTCAAGCTACCTGTTGCCTTCGTGCTGTTTTTTGCATATGGTGTGAGGTAGGGGTCCAGTTTCATCTTGTGCTGTAGGCATAAGAGCGCCTCGTATCGCTGAGGCCCCCATCACCCCTCTGCAGTGCTGTCTAATAAATCCAGTGCTGGGACGCCGGGTCTGTCAGGCCCCCCACGCTGCCCTGGGGAGGTTTGTGCAGCGTCACGCTCTCCACCCCGATGGCTTCATGTGGTCTGAAAAAGCCATGATCCCTTCTTGTTCTTCTTCAGGAGCATCTTGGCTCTCCTTGCCCCTTTCCATTTCCAGATAAATTTGAGACTCCTGGGTCAAATTCCACTGAGGGGGCAAAAGCTCTGCTAAGATTTTGATGGTGATTGAATCAAGCTATAGGTGCACAGATCATCTGGGCAGAGAATTGATGTTTTTCAGTAATGTTTTCTCACCTTCCATGTAGAAGTTTCCAATGTCTTTTGTTGAATTTGTCCCCAGTTATTTGAATTTTTGAATGTGTTTTGATGGTGTCTTAGACACCCTGTCGTGTTTGTTCCCATGCCTGGGAATGAAGTCGATGTTACACCCTGACTTATATCCAGCAGGCTTGCCCAACACTCTTATTGAGGATTTATCCACAGATTCTCTTGGATTTGTGTAAACACAATCATCGTCTTTGCAAATGACAGATTTGATTTTTCTCATGCACTTTTTTTTTTTTTTTTTTTACCTTCTCTTCTGTTTGAACTGTGCTGCCCTGACGAGGACTAGTGTGAACAGAAGGGGGTGATCCTAGCTTGCTCCTTGTCTCAGAGCGAGCTGTCAACCTTTCACCTTTCAGTATGATTTGTGCTGTAAGTTTTTGTAGACTGTCTTAGAGTAGGGAATTGTCCCTTATTGCTATAACAGTTGCTTTTATAATGAATGGCTGTTGAATTTTATTAAACACTTGTTCTGAATCTATTGAGATGATCATATGCTTTTTCTCCTTTAATTTGTTAATGGGTTGAAGTGTGCACGTGCGCGCGCGCGCACACACACACACACACACAGTGTTTGTAATAGCCAAACCTGTCCTACATTTTAGATATAAACCAAGTTGGACATCGTATCTTACGCTTTTTATGCATTGCTAGGTTTGTTTTGCTTAAGATTTTTGTATCTGTGTTCTTAACGAGCGTGGCCTCTAGTTTTTTCCCTGTACTTTTTTTTCGTGTTGGGTTTTTCTTTTTTCTTTTGTTTTTTAAGGTTTTATTGGGGAATTGGGGGAGGGGAACAGTGTTGGGGAACTGGGGGAGGGGAACAGACAAGTTGCTGTCCTTTTGTTCTTCAGTTTAGTTGTGGAGGACGTTGCTTCACTGGCCCGTGTTGGTATCGTCATTGCGCTCTTCCCGGATGAGGCAGATCGGTCGCTGGCCTCTGGACGGCTGCTCACAGCGGCTCTTGGCAGCTCACACTGGCTGTCAGCCGCTCACGCTGGCTGCCAGCCACTCACTGTAGCCTATGGCAGCCCACTGCAGCAAGGGCTGCAGCTATGCTGTCCTGGAGCAGCCCAGCTCCAGGTGGAACTGTTGTTCACCATCTTAGCTGTAGAGGGCAGTGTCACTGGCCCTCATATGTGGGAGCCGAACTGGGCCGCTGGCATCCCAAGCCAGCTCCCAACCAATGCACCACTCAGCTGGCCCTCATGTTGGGTTTTAATAGTAAGGTGATGCTAGCATCAGAATATGAGTGTGGGGCGTGTTTTCTGTTTTATTATCTAGCTTTTGGTAAGATTTGTGGAACTTGGCAGTTACTCATTTGGGTCTAGAGCTAACTCTGTGGAACAGTGTTTTCTTATGATTTGTTTTTTAAAAGGTTATAGGTATTTTTGTATTTTCTATTTCTTCTTGAGTCAGTTTTGATAAGTTGTGTTTTTTTCTAGGAATTTTAAATTTATTTTTTATAAGATTTTTATTGGGGAATTGGGGAGGGGAACTGTGTTGGGTGGGGAAGGGGAACATTGTGTTTTTTCAGGACCCATCAGCTCCAAGTAAAGTTGTTATCCTTCAATCTTAGTTGTGGAGGGTGCAAGCTCAGCTCCAAGTCCAGTTGCTGCTTTTCAATCTAGTTGCAGGAAGCGGGGGGGGGTGGGGTGGGTTGTAGTGCACCATCCCATGTGGGATTTGAACCAGCAACCTTGTTGCACGCTGAGCCATCCAGCTGCCTGTCATCAGCTTGTGGCTGCTCAGCTCAAGGTGCTGTGTTCAATCTTAGTTGGGCGGGGCACGCGGTAGTTAAACCGGTGGCAGCTCAGTGGCCCATGTGAGAATCTAACCCGTGATCCTGTTGTGCAGAGGTCACACTCTTAACCAGCTGAGCCATTATTCAAAGTGTTGTCTAACCTTTGCAGTGTCTGTAGAGCTTGCTTTTTCATTCGTGATAGTGGTGTGTCTTTTCTTTTTCTTGAGTCCATGCACAGGAACATGCATTCTCCACAGGGGCAGTCCCCTCTCCAGAGGGAAATGGGTTCATGGTGGAGGGGACAGAAAAACTCTCTTTATGCACACGGCAGAGACAGACGGACAGGGCTCAAATGCACGGGCGCTTGGGGAGACGGGTGGGTGGGGCAGGGACAGCCGGTCAGGCTGGACTGCTGTGCAGCACCCAGATCGTCGCGCAGTCGCGTGTGGTGGTGGAGCTTCAGGCCAGCGCTGCCGCTGAGCGCTGACACCCTGGCTGGCTCCGGAAAGGCCGTCTGGAGTTGCGGGCGGAGCTATGAGTGGAGCGCCAGGTATAACTCGTTTTAGTGCGCCTCACAGAGGTTGCATTTTTTACAAATTGAAAGCGAGACCCTCACCAGCAAAGATTCCGACTGACTTGCTTCCCGTGCTGCTTGCTCTGTTGCGGTGTTCTGGAACCAAACCCTCAGAGTCTCTAAGCTTTGCCTGTAGTTGGTCTTTTCTCCACCCTTTTTCCTTGAAAGAACAATGGAAGGAAGATTCTTAGAAATGAAGTTAGCCTGTCACTTTAAGGAAAACAGCTGGTGGTATTTGTTACCGGTGATAGAAGTTGAACTTGACAGCTTCCCAATGCCAACAGCCTTTTCTGATGAGGTTGAGTGTGGTGGTTGTTTGACGTGGAGTGAAATACGTCCGCTTTTGGAAGATCTGCATAACTCTAGTCTCTTCTCGGTGTCTCTTCTTTTTTTTTTTTTTTTTTTTATTAAAGATTTTATTGGGGAATTGGTGGAGGGGAACAGCGTTGGGGAATCGGGGAAGGGGAACAGACAAGTTGCCGTCTTCTTGTTCTTCAGTCTAGTTGCGGAGGATGTTGCTTCACTGTTGGTATCGCGTCATTGCGCTCTTCCCGGATGAGGCAGATTGGTCGCTGGCCTCTGGATGTCGCTCATCGCGTCTATTGGCAGCTCACGCTTGGCTGCCAGCCGCTCACGCTGGCTGCGGGCCACTCACTGCAGCCTATGGCAGCCCACTGCAGCAGGGGCTGCAGCCCACACCATCACCGGGACTCGCACAGCCCAGCTCCAGGTGGAGCTGTTGTTAGCTGCAGAGGGCAGTATCACTGGCCCTCATGTGGGATCCGAACCGGGGCTGCTGGCATCCCAAAACCAGCGCTTAACCAATGCGCCACTCGGCCGGCCCTCGGTGTCTCTTCTTGGTGACCCGTGCAGCGTGGTGTCACAAAAGCACATGTGGGTCAAGAGCCACTTAGAGCACAGGTGGAAGCACTGACTCTAATGGGACAGTTGAGGGGTCTGGATTTGTTTCAGATTCTGTGTGGCAAGTCTCCTTTGCGAAACTATTGCTTGTGGAGTTTTGGTGTAGTGTCAAAAATACTAACAATTATTTGAAAAGACTGCATATAGAGGGATATCTGTGTGGGGCTGGATTTCCTTCATAGACGTCAATCAAAAGAACATATTTCATCAGGCTGGAAACAAAAGCAACAAGAGAATGATGCTGATGTCTTTTAAGTCATACATGAAAGCAGTTCACCAGAATGAAAAACAGTGTTAGTCTTCCCACTAATGTTTTTTGTTTGGGAAGATAGTTTGTTTTTGTTTTTTAATGAAAATATATCATTTATGTTAACATGTAATAGGTTTGT
Organism: Aselliscus stoliczkanus; assembly: GCA_033961575.1. Taxonomy (NCBI): domain Eukaryota; kingdom Metazoa; phylum Chordata; class Mammalia; order Chiroptera; family Hipposideridae; genus Aselliscus; species Aselliscus stoliczkanus. The sequence continues at coordinate 52,761,818 of CM066739.1, forward strand.
AATTGTTAGTTTTAAATAAATGAATAAAATGAGAAAACCCTTAGTTTTAACTTGGAACATGACAAATATTGGTACTTACAATTGGCCAAGGCTCTGTGAGATTCCCCATAAGTTTTAAGAGTGTACAGGGGTTCCCAGGCCAAATAGTTTGAGAATTGCTGGTTTGTAGAAATGCAAATGGCAATTAGTGACCTTTCAGTTCTTCGAATGTAGGAGGCAAACCTTGGCTGCTCAGTGTGACACCAGTGTTCCCTATGGTGAAAGGCAGGCACTTTCTGGGTTATGTTCTTGCAGCGTGATGTTTAATGTGCAGTATTTGCATTCAGGCAAAACCGTGCCCCTTGGCCAGGTGTAGCCAGCACGAGGGCACCCCTGTTGCAGTCTTGCCTCCTGCCTAAATCAGAAAAGATTACGTCCTCTGTGGGGAGGAGCTCGTCTGAGGGCTGTGAGCACGAGAATGCAGCCTTTAAAAATCAGCACGGAGAGGCAGCCATTACTGAAAGCCGAACATTTTAATTAAAAATATCCATCACAGGGTGACTCTTCTCGTCCTTGATTTCTTGAGTGTGGCAAATGTTAATAAACATTGGTTGCCCTTGGTTCTGTGGTAAGTTGCCAGTGGGTGAGTGGGATTCCTTCCCATGAAGCGCTTGGAGATAAAACCCTGCAACATCTGTTCTTGTGACAACTGCCCCTTTTTTATTTTGGCGTCTGTGTATTTCAAAAGGTAGAGATTGAAGGTCATGAGAACCTTCAGGAAGAGGTCAGTAAACGTGTCTGAGAGTCAAAGAGAGAAAATACGCAGCTAGCACCTGAACTCACCGGTGGTCCTGCCTGTTCACCCTGCTTTTCTCCTGGCTTCATTGATGGGTTGGTAGTTACGTGGGTGTGAGAGGCACGTGGGCGTTGCATAGAAGGACGCAGTTCTGTACCTCTGTCTTCTTTGAGAGCATATCTGCTTTTTCCCCCAAAATTATTTTATTGGAATAGGCAGAAGTGCTCGACCTCACGCTCTGTTCTTCTGTTCATACCTAGTCATTAATAAAACCAGGTGGAAGTTGGTGTGGATTTCTCAGCCTTTGATGTCACTGTAGCCTAAAGGTTACTTGGAAGAGGGGAAAGGTGAAGAAAGTTTAAAACGTTTTAAAGCTGAGTAAGCGGTTGTTGAGGTTTCTGCTGCAACTAACAGTGGGATTCACATGGATCCCTGCTTGTATGAGAGGAATTGCCCATGCACCAGCCCCAGCTTTTGTCTTAAACGTCGTTTTGTTAGATAGGAAAAAAGCAAAAGCACAGCAAACGGAAGCCTGTACCCTGCAGTACAAAACGTGGTTCTGCACCGAGCAGCCCGGCGGTGCGGCAGCCTGTGGCTACTCACTGGGGGACCGGGTCCCTGGCTCTCGGTAGGTGCAGTTTGGGCAGACGTGCCATTATGATAGGTGCATCCCGTTCTTAGGGCGGGGGATGTGGTTTGGTTTTGGTGCTTCACCAACATTGCCTAGCTGTTTGGATTTTTCTTACAAGCTTCTGGCCATCAAGCTGCCATGCAGTTTTGGTGGCAGTGTTTTGGGGAGATCGTGCTGGGGGCTTTATGAAAACGTCACTGAGATATTTACTTACCTTTTGGACTGATGGATGCAAAAGTCTTTTTTTTAAAGATTTTGGTGAATTGGGGGAGGGGAACAGACAAGTTGCTGTCCTTTTGTTCTTCAGTCTAGTTGTGGAGGACGTCACTTCACTGGCCCATGTTGGTATCATCATTGCGCTCTTCCCGGATGAGGCAGATTGGTCGCTGGCCGTTGGACAGCTGCACACAGCAGCTCATGCCGGCTGCAGGTCACTCACAGTAGCTTACGGCAGCCCCACGGCAGCCTACGCTGTCCCCAGCGACTCACGGCAGCCCAGCTCCAGGTCCGCTGTTGTTCACCATCTTAGCTGTAGAGGGCGCAGCGTCACTGGCCCTCATGTGGGATCCAAACTGAGACCCTGCTGCTCAAAGTTGGCGCTTCCCAGGCCAACTCCTAACCAACACGCCACTCAGCCGGTCCAGTGCATAAGTCTTGATAACTTGTCCGGTTGTTCTAGTTTTCATGTTATTACTGTTTAACACTAGAGGCTGGAGAGAGTTGTTAAGAAGTTAGGTGGGAAGGCTTACTAGCGTGGCCATGGGCTGTGAAGAAAAAGACGCTGAGACAGACGGTGCTTCTCCAGAATCTCCAGAAGACGTTTGTGTGGGGCAGCGGCCTTGGTACATTTCGTCTCATTAATGTTCACATTTTATCTTTGGGAATCGGAGCTTTCCTGCCATGTCCTCATTCTCACCTCTTCCTGGCTGGGGCTGGAATCAGTCGTAGAGGCTGACCCATCAGGGCTTTGCAAATGTTAAAGAAGTCAGTGGAAAAAAAGTATGTTGATCTTTTCAGCTACATTTGTTATACAATCTCCTTCTTGAATTGCCCCCCTTCTCCCAGTTCTTCACAGCCTGGCGGACACAGTTAGGCTCCAACGTTTTGTTTTAAATGTTTGCCTTAACAGCTGTGGGTCCTTTTACAGGCTGGCATATCCATGGTCCAGAGGGACGTGTGACAGCTTGGGTACACGGCTAGTTATGGAACCATGAAAGGTGGGAGGATTCCCTACCCAGGCCTATGTTTTATTTAACTTATTTCTTAGATTTGTAACTTTTTAATTTTATTCTGTTATCCTTGATGATGCTATTGGTATTTAGGAACTGCTGCCTGGAAGGCATTTTGGAAAAGCCCATGCAGTTTTGACTTGGGTGACGTTGCGAACACTCTTCTCTTACGGAAATGGACTCTCATTCATATGGGTGACGTGGCGGGGTGGAGGTTTGCCAGGGGCCTGGCCATTGTGTCACAGGTCCATCAGGGTGTCCCCAGCACAGTGTGAACTGTTCTTCCACGAGGGCAGAGAAAGATCGGGCTTTTGGCAGCTCTGGTTTTGGTCCCCGAGGTGCCAGGCCTCCCGGCTCCTTTTGGGGCCTGCGCCGGGGCAGTGGTGACGGTGCAGGTCTGTGTGTTTATCAGGACTCCTTCCGCAGCTGCCTGTCTTGTGCTGACGCCTGTTTGGCACTGTGTTTGGGTTGACGTTTCAGGGAATTTGCAAGCAGGTTAAAACAGTTTTATAATTGGAGCCAAGTGCAGGACCAACGTACCCCAACAACAAAGCAGGAACTTGAGACTGTGGCAGGCTGTTTGGATCTGCAGCAGGGGCCCCGCAGAGAGCTGGGGGCCGGGGGCGAGCACCCCTGGGGCCCGAGGCGGCTGGGCACAGGGGTCTGGCTGCCAGAGGGCGGTGACCACAGTTTCCAGAAGAGGCGGAGCATGGTCTTTTCAGGGTCCACGTGGCTGGGGTGAGGCCAGTGGCGATGGAACCAGGGCCAGGCTGAGGCTGCTGGCGGCCCTGGTGGAGGAGTTGGGCGTGCCTCGAAAGGGCCGTGGGCAGGGGAAAGCGGTGTTTTCTAAAGATTGACCGAGTGGGGATGTAGGCTGAAGCGGGCCTGTCGGTGCTGCAGGCCATGGGCATGGGACGATGACATGTGACACGGAGGGGTAGGAATGGGAATAAAGGCAAAGAGGCTGAGGTAGAGAGACACTTGGAAGGAAGAAACTAAAAGCTTTGACAGCTGGTTTAATAGACGCAAGGGGGTGTAGGGGCCAACATAATAAAGATTTAATTACTTTCAAAGGGAATTCAGATTTCTGGATTGAACTGTTTTAGGCACTGTATTTGTCCCATGGCCACTGGTCCTTGCTAGGAGCCCAAGAAGGAATTCAGATGCTGCTGGCCCCACGGCGCTGGGGGCGTGAGCGAGCCCGCGTGCCTAGGTGCCGCGGGGAGCTGCGTTCTCTGTGGCTGCTTCTCTTTTCAGAGGCGCTTCCGCCATAGTTGGGTGATGCCGATTTCTGCCGGTCCTTTTACATTTTGAGCTCAGTGATCATGCTAATGGACAGCATGAGGTCTGTCCAGTTTCGAAGTTTGTGTGCCCCGTGCCTGGAGCAGCGAGTGGGAAGATGAGACGGCGGAGTCGCAGCAGACACCCCAACACTGCTCAGCGGGACAGCGTCCCCATTCAGCAGAGGTTAGACAAGGCTCGTGTTCCTGTGGGGGCTGCTCTCGCTGAGTGATCGGGGGAGCCAGGAAGCTGCAGCACATGGGTTTCCGTGGGACGAGGTCGCGTGCTGCACGTGCCGGAGGCAGGACGCTGGAAGGCGGTCCGGGCGCCGCTTCTGGGGGCTGGCTTCCCCAGGCCGTGGCGCGCCCCCTCCGGGGGGGGCTCCGTTCCCTCCTGAGTGCTGCTGCTGTGACCGCGGCCCATGTGGCGCCCAGGGCCAGGTCACAAAGGCCGTTCCTGGAGGAGCCGCCTTGCAGCCAGGAGACCCCATCGACGGCCAAGCTGCGTTCCCAGCCCACAGCCACCGTCAGCCTCCAGGTGGGAGTGAGGAGGCTTCCAGGCCCCAGTGTCAGTTAGCACCCGCCTTCGTGTCTTGCCAGTTGAGATCCGCAGGCTACTTGAGCGTAAGAAAACAGTTGTTTCCCACCGCTGAGTGTTGGGGTGGTTTGTTGTGCAGCCACGGGATGTGGAACGCCTGTCACCCCATGGCCGCAAGCGTGCAAGGATTTTAGTAGAGGCTCTGCAGAGGCGTGAGAAGCCCTAACCTCACTCAGTCCAGTTCCCCTGGCCTCTGGCACGTGATCCGTGGTCTGGCTGCCACTCTGAAGACCACCGGGTTCCCTTGGGCTGTCCCCGTGGTGGCGTTGCCGATGGCTGGCTTTGCACCATGCCCCGCCCGTGGGTGTGTGTCTAACTTCCCTCCTGATGAACAATGAACAGTGGGAACTAGTGGGGTGGCTGGGCTTGCATCCTCCTCATTCACAGGCTGTTTCCTTTGTCGGGAGAAACGTTTCTAGCAACAAGAATCATCTCACTTTTATCCAGGCAACCTACCTAATCTGTGGACTTTGTTGAGTAAATTCAAAATGCTTTTATATCTAATTTGTCCTGTTGTCAAACCAAGAGAAGCCTCTCAAGAAGCCGTGAGAGCAGCGAAGACTCGGGATGAGGAGGAGTGAGCGGTCCCTTCGGAGCTGAAGAGCGGGTGGAGGCCTGACGCCTGATCAGGCCCTCACGTCGTTCATGCCAGGGGCCTGGGAGAAGGGCGCGTTTCTCACCGGTCCAGCGCTCTTTGGAGAACTTGTAGCTGGTAGGAGGCGGCGTATTTGTTGAAGGGTGAAGGGAGTGATGGGGAGAAAGAGTGGGTTGTTAGGTTGTATACACGGCACCGCGTTGAAGGTCTCCCAGACCACCCTGTCTTCGCTGACCCCCGGGAGGACTCAGTACGCGGTAGATCACAGTGCAAGGCTGGAGAGGGTGCAGGGGTGCAGTGTGGGGAGACGGGCACAAGCCCCCAAGAAAGTCACACGGGACGCGCCTAGTCCCTGGGGAATGAGTTAGAACACGTGTGGGAGTTGCTGGCCGGGGACAGCGCCCAGGGTTTTACTGGGACCCATCATGTAGGAGCCCCCGCAAGCCTGGCAGGTGCCAGCCAGACTCCGACTCCGGAAGGAAAACGGGGTCAGCAGAAAGCCAGCTCCACAAGTACTGAAACATAGTTGTGGCCACAAAAGGGAAGCAACAGAGATGTCGGGAAACACAAGACAGAAATTCCTGCTAAGTGTTGGCTAGAAACAACCTCCTGAGCCGCCGTTCTGAGCAGGTGCTTCGTTCTGGCAGGGACTTGCTTGGGCGAGAACAGCATTGAAGTGTAGCCTATAAATTAAGTACCTATGAAATATACTGACATTACAAAAGTGGTTAAAAGAATTTTCTCCATCTTTGTAAATTTAGAGGCTCTTATTGAACAAAGTAATTAGCTAGTCTTTTGATGGAAGACAAGCAAAGGCTGCTTCAGGGGTGGCTTGCTTGTGGGGCCTTTTCAGGAGGTGAGATCTGTACACTGGGGGGCCGAGGGCTTCTGGGGCTGTGCGCTCGCTGCCCTGCGCATCGCAAGCCCCCCGGCTGGCCGTGCGCAAGGAGGGCGCAGGTGGGCGGGCGAGAGGCGGGGGTCTTGGCTCCTTCTGCCCAACCCTGCAGGCCTTCCGGGGTGTCCCTGCCCTGGAGGCCTCCCTCAGCGTGGGGCCCCAGGCCTTGGGAGGCTCCTTCTCTCTGTATTTGAGCGGAGTGTGGCTGAGTCAGGGCTGAGACCCCCAGGTCCTGAGCGGTGGCCCGTAGTTCCGACAGGCTCGGCGGGTCTGCGGCTGGACCTTAAAGGGCAGGTTTTGCTGCTTCTCAAGGTTACGTTTTCCGACAAAGAGGAAAGAAAGACTGGGTAGGTCCAACTCAGTGTTTCAGAGTGAAATTACTGACCCTTTGGGATTTGGTTTTACTCTTCAACTAACTACTAGCTTTGTGATGCAAGTTATGTAACCTCTCAGCTTTCAGTTTTTGGAAGCTTAGGGGAAAATGTGGGAGGCGGTGGAGACAGAGATGAGATGGAAAGCCGTTGCCAAGTGTTCGGAGTCAGTGAGCATACGTTGGTTGGCGCTAGAGAAGGCTGTGGCTGCCCTTTGAGGAGTTACTGGAGCCGGAGCGACGGGCTTGCGCCTGGGACGGAAAGCCCTCCGCTCTCTCCTGGTGATTCCGCACAGCAAAGGGAGGGTACTGGCTGCAAAACAGGTCTGCCGAGCCGAGGTCGGGATCCTGGGTGGGATCCCTGGGCGCGTCTCTGGCTGAGCCACAGCTCCTGACGTGGGCATGGAGGCAGTAATACTGCCCTTTGTTCGGGAATGCCGACCTGTGTACCTGGCACAGCCCCTAGCCACCGCAGGCACCTGCGTCCGTTGCTCCTCATGGAGCCTGTCAGGCCCGCCTGGGTCCACGGGGCGAGCTGGCTGTGGCGGCAGGAAGATGGGGCTTTGCCCTTCAGCAGCGGGTAGAGCTCAGGTCTGACTGCCCTCCCCCCTGTCATCCAAGCCTCGCAAACGCGAAACGCTGTGTGAAGGTCCAGGTTTTAGGAGGATGTTGAGCACGATGCTGCTGTTTCCTGGGCGTGTCTCTTACCAGGACATTTTTTAAGGCGGTGGTTTCCTCAGCCACTAAAGCATTTTCGTGTGATCTCTAAAAATGGGGGCAGTTAGGTAGCAGTTTTCTCAGTGATTGACAGTCCCCCCATTTTTATATTTCTTTACTTGAAGCAGCTGATTCATTTGGACTTCGGGAGTAGTCATGTCGCTGCTGTATTTGCGTGTTTTGTTTTAGTGATGACACATGGGAAGTTATTTTCCTGAAGCACATTTCAGGCTTCTGTTTGGATCGATCTGTCTAACCATCTACCTACCTACCTGACTCTATCCAGCCCTGTCTGCCCTTCCTTCCTTCCTCCTTCCCTCCCTCCTTCCCGCCCTCCCTTCCTTCCATCACACCCATTTATCCATTATCTATCTATCTATCTACTCATATTCACTGTCCTTCCTATCTATCTGTCTCCATGTATCCATCCATCCATCCATCTATCTCATTTATCCATTCGCTATATGTCTATCTACCTATCCATTTATTCACTCATATTCACTTGCCTGCCTTCCTTCCTTCCTTCCATCCATCCATCCATCCACCCACCCACTTATCAAACTCATTTATCCATTCACTATTTGTCTACCTATTTATTCACTCATATTCATCTACCTTCCTACCATCCATCCATCCATCCATCCATCCATCCATCCATCCATCTCCTATTCTACCTACAAATCCATCCATTTATTCATTATCTATTTTTCTACCCACCTATATACCTATCCATCTATTCACTAATAATCTATTTACCCACCTATTTACCTACCTAGGTATCTACCTGCTCATTCATTCATTCATTCATTCATTCATTCATTCATTTAAAGGTCTTTTGTTGGGCATAAGGTTGCATTGCAAATCTACCTATGAATAATGCCTCTTAGCAATCAGTAGAGCCAGTCTCTGATTGAAACTCAGCTCTAGATTTCTAGAGGGAGCTACTTAGGTTAGAAACTCACTGTCTAACAAGGAAAACAACCCATTATAGATGAAGCAAATGAAAGAAGACCACAAATTATGTATTAATATTACAACTGAGTATAAATGTGTGCACAGTGGGGGAAGTGCCTGCAGTCCTGGGGCTTTCTTCAGCTTCTTACTGATTAAAAACTACGTGAAAATTTTATTACTCTGTGGTATTGACAGTATCAGATTTTAGTTATAATTGAAGGCACTGTAAATCTAAAACTAGTTTTGATAATGCTTAAAAAACTTTTAATAGTTTTAGTCTCACATCAATAAAGTGTTTTCAAGTGTTTTTAAATTGCTACATATTTTCGTTTACTAGCTGATTAGTATTTTTGTACCTTTCCTGTTTTCTGGCCTGGCCACTTAGCGGTTGAATCAGGGTTCTGTGTCAGTGTGCCTGACTCCAGAGCCAAGGTTTTGGCCCTCGGAACGGAAGTTCTCATGGAAGATTTGTCTGTTTCAGGTAAATTTGATTGGGTGCCCTCGCCAGTTTCCTTGGCATTGCCTGGTGAGAGCAATTGGGCACTGCTGACCCCAGGGTGCCCCGAGCTCGGGCACCTGTCAGTCATTTGGGGGCTCAGTTCCCGTTGGGTGGCTGCTCATGGTGCTTCCGTGCCACGCACACAGGTGTCTCTGTCTCTTTTTTCAAGTTAATTAAACTCTTTTTCACGATAAGGAAATACAATTTTTATTATAATGCTACGTAAATATGTAGACTCATACGTACTTAAAGCTAGGCATGAATTCCTCATGGTTAAGGAATTTTATGTAGCTATAAATCCAAAACCGACATACAAATGAAGTATAAATCCAGCTACGAAACCAGTAAAATCAAAACAAACACTATTAATTTAATGTGACAAAATGTCATTTTGCTGATGGTAAATGGCTAATGTGTTTAATGGTAGAGAGAAGGTATTTGTGTTTTAAGATTTTTACTGGCTGTCACTTAATTCCTTTGATTTTGAGACTGACAGATGATTTTGTCAATCAGTTTACTTTTGTTTGTTGCATACATTCGCACGGTTTAACAATCTAGAGGCTATGAAAAGGTGAATACAGAAGGGTCCCCCTGCACCAGCCGCGTTCCAGTGCAAGCAAACGAGACTGTGTCCCCTTTCTCTCCTTTTCTTGGGCAAAATGCCGATTCTGCACACAAGTCCTGCAGTCTCCTCTCCACCTGGTGGGGTGTTCTCAAGCCCCTCCATCCCAGCCTGTGGTCGGCTCTGTGCCCCTCGTCTGAGTGGCCATACGATTTTTAGCCTCCAAATCCACATTTTTCTCGCTTGGTCCTCACCACAGCCCCATGACGTAAGTGGTGACAGAAAAGACGCTGGGACTTGGGGAGGCCGGCAGATGGTCCAGGTGACTTGCTGATATGTGGGGACAGTTGGAGCCCAGCCCTGCGGGACTTCAGGTGGTCACTGCTGCCTCCTCCTGGCCACTGCGTTGAGGTCCGGGACGCTTCCTCGCCTCTCGGTGTGGAGGTGTCAGGGCCCAGCCACACCGCTGAGCTGAGCGTGCCCCTCTCCCAGTTCAGTGTTTATTGAGGGCCCTCGCTTTGCGGTGGGGAAGCTGGTGCTGCTTCATGTGGTTTCGATGGGACCTTGCCCTGGGCAGGTGCTGCGGTCGTGGCCAAGCGCCTGCACTGCCGGGGTCTGCCGCCGCGGACACACTGGCTGAGTGCGCGCTGTGCAGCCTGTTTCCGGGGATTGGCCCCCAGCAGTGGTGCGTGGGGCCCGTGTTCTTCCTGGACAAGTCCTGATGTGCTTGACTCAGATTGTCTCACAGCCGCCTGTCCCTGCGGGCCAGAGTGCCACGGGGATTTTGCGGGTGACTCACCCGGCTCCCTGCCCCAGAGATTCGGTTCTGCGTGTTCCCTCCCCTTCCGTAGCTCCTGTAACATTTTCTTCCGTTCATTGAAAAAGCACAAACGTGTCCAGGCCCTGACTGTGTCTCTGGGGAAGTTGTTTACGCGTCACATGCGGATTGGTGTCCTACTGTGCAAACAGATGACACAGATTTGCCCTGATCCCCACGGTTTCTCATTCTCACTGGTCAGCGCAGCCACGCAGGGTGGGTCCTTACACACGTGTTCTGTCCCGTGTGCACGAGGGTTTCTCCAGGCACCCACCTGAAGGTGGGATTGCGTTGGGGACTGTGTCCCTCTTTCAACTTGGTCACGGCGCCAGAGTGCTTTCAGAGGTGCGGTGCCCCACATCCAGGGGAGCCAGACAGTCCTGTTTAACAGCCTCGCTGGCGTCAGGTGCGGCCAGACGTGAACGTGTTCTGACCCTGTGATGTGAGACAGCGTCCCATCTGTGTTTCCCCGGGAAATCGTGAGCTTGCGCAGGTTTTGGTATGTGTCGTGGCCATTTGAGATTTTTCTTTTGTTCTTTTTTCTTTTTGCTTGTTTCTTTCCGTTTGAGGTTTTTCGTTTGGAAATTGCTTATTTCTATGTTTTGTTCTTTTGTTCTATATTCTTTATTTTTTTTTGTTTTCTGGTTTTTCTTTTCTTTTTAAAAAAATAAAAATAGATGCTAACACTTCAGTTATGTATAGAGAAGGACATCTCCCCGGTCCTCAGGCAGCGTGCATGTGTGTGTGTGTGTGCGTGCGTGTGTGTGCGTGTATGTGTGCGCGCGCGTACGTGTGCGTGTGTGTCTTATGAAAGTTTTCAATCTCAGTGTAGTTGGCATTGTCACCTTTTTCCTCACCTGCTGTCTGTGGGTTCTTTTTGCATAGATGTCCTTCCCTAACTGGGGTCCCAAAGCTGGTCTACACTGTGCTGTTCTAAGTGTTTTGAAGTTTTGCTTCACACACTTTGGTCTTCAGTCTCTCTGAGGTGTAAGGTAGAGATAGCTCCGCCAGCCCCACATGTATGGTCAGATATGAAAGCGTTTTTCTCTCCTTGGCTTTATATTGCCACCTGTCACACGTACCAGTTACTCACACTTGTGTGTGGGTGTTTCTGGGCTTTATCACTTCCTAAAATGTTGCAGGTCTTAGAGCAGATGGTGGCCAAGTGTAAACCCATTATTTGTCACCCCACTTGTAGCTACTGAAGTGGTCATCGTGCAAGTTCCCGGGACTCAGGCCTGCTCTGTGCGCTGTGCAGAGGGCCGGCCGGCCCAGGTGTGCGTGTCCTTCCCCGCGTGGGCGTGCGTCCTGGCCTCTCTCCACAGGATGCTTGGAGACAGCTGTGCTCCCTGCAGCAGTAAGCCCGTGCGTGCCCCTCGTGGGCTGTGCATGCGTGTGCACACACACACTGCAGTCTCTGGAGCACGGCTCTGGTGTGTCCACTGTGGCGGGGCAGTGTCTCGTCGGGCACACCAGCGTGGCCCAGTGGTCAGTGGGGCCCAGCACCGGCTCATGCTGTGCCACGCCTGCTGGGAGAGTCCCCGCTTTGGAAGAACAGACCAAAGGCAGGGAACTCAGGCGAAGGTTTGCAGGCGACGGGCTAGTCCAGCAGGTGCTGAAGCAGCGAAGTGCGTTCCGGGCGGAGGACGGCAGAGGGTGTGCGCTGTGTGTTTGGGCAACGCCGGCAGTGTATGCCCACATGCAGGCGCCACAACAGGTGGGGCAGAAGCCAAATCGTGGTGGGCATTTAACCCCGCAAGGGGCACCTCATTCAGAGACCCAGACGGCGTGATGAGACTGTCCGTTTAGGAGGCGCACATGGCCTTAAAATGAGATGTAGTGGAGGGGCCACATTGGGGGGGGCAGCCAAGAATGTGCTGCAGTCAGAAAGGAAGGACCAGCTGAGGCGGCCGTCCCCCCCTTCCCTTCTCCGCCCCCCCCACGCATGTATTTGTCGGTTTTACTATCATTATACAGTCATCTAAGCAAACCGTAAAACACTTCCCATTCCTGGGACGTGCAGCAAAAGCTCGATGATACCACATGATGATATAGACGGAAAACATTGAATTTTGTTCAGAATGTGTGATGCTCCCACTGTGGTCAGTAACCACAGCTCGGTATCGTGCGTGTGTTTTGTTGCTGTTTGTGAGAAGGGCGCAGTGGGCTGAATTTACTTGGCTGCCATTTACACCTGTGAGGCACAAATGCTGCCTGCCCTCCGTGGGGTCGGTAGCATGCAAGGCGGGCTGGCGCCCTGGCCAGGCGCACAGGCGCCCACTGTGGGGCCTCAGCCTGGGGAGGGGGCTGGCCTCGCGGCAGTGTCCCCGTGCTTCCGGCTCTGGCGCGGCCGCCGCCAGAGGGAGTGAACTGTACAGCGTCCTGATGTGGTCATTTGGCAGGTGACAAGCTCGCAGGGGGACGTCCTGTAGTTCTGATAACGAGAAGGCCCTGGCCTTTCGAATTCACTCCTGAAGGAAACCCAGAGCCCTATGCGGCTCGCCGACGCGGCGTTGTTCTGACTCGTGCTGCCCATCAGTGAATCGGGGCTGGGAACTGTCTGCCTCTGGGGATGGTGACGCCTCGGTATTGTGGCACCTCGGCTCTCCCACTGACTCGCAGAGGTGCGGACATGCGTGTGGTCGGCTGAGGCCAGTGGTTTTCAGAGCCTGCCCTTTCATGGAAACTATTGTAAAACACTTTTTATTATCCGAGAACTAGTATTAAGCCATAGAACACATTTTGCTTGGATTCTTGTGACCAGTTTTGCTTTTTTCAGCGCAGTTGCCTTGTCCTTGCTCTGACGAATTTTCCTCCATGTGCCTCCAGCAGAGGTTCACGGTTTGCCACGTTTGCTGTTTTTCCTCTCGTTTGTTTTGAGTCATTTGAAAGTAAGCAGCACACGTCGTGACTCTTCCTCCAGAACCCTTCTGCGTACATCCCCTCCGAACCCCGAAACTGATCTCGCGGAGAAAACCGGCTCCACGTCCATGCCGCCCTCTCATAGCAGCCTGTAGTCACATTCCTGCAGCCATTCCACTTGTGTCTCTTGTAGCTGTTTTTAAAAACCAACACCCACCCATCACGTTTACTAACATCTCTTTAATCTTTTCTAAGTTTAGAGCTTTAAAACAAGAGCAGTGCTGACTTTTTTTATTTTTGAGGGCAGTGTCACTGGCCCTCATATGTGGGATTCGAACCAGGGCCGCTGGCTTCCCAAGCCAGCGCTTAACCACCGCGCTACTCGGCCGGCCCCTACAGCGCTGATGTTTTGAAGGAGGGTCCAGGCTGGTTGGATTGCGAATGCCCCATGTGTGAGTGTCGCTGGCTGTGTCTTCATGGTGTCGTTTAGCTTGCTTCTCAGTCCTCTGCGTTTCTTGCAAACTAGAAGTTGACTCTGGAGGCCTGATGATATTTGGGATAAGCCTTTTTTCTGCAAGGACGCCTTGGAAGTGTTGTGATTGCTTCCTGTTTTGTTACTGAAGCGATCAGTTTTTAACTTGGAAAGGAATTCTCTAGCATTTTAGAATAGGACAGTTATTTTTTATACAGGTCTTAATTGTACTCTGTCATCACACATAACGGACTGCCTGGCCATTAAATTCCAGGTTCGAAATCTGGCTTCTTTTCCGTGTTGAGACGTTCTGATTCTCAGCCTCTTTCCATGACTTTTCTTTTTTTTTTTCCTCTCCGTGAAGCTTGTGTCTTGTTATGGATGGAAGTGCTTTTCTTTGAACCTTTAATTTAAGCTGATTTGAAAATCATTGTCAAAGATATGAGACCATATGTGGGTGGAAATTTTAAGGGGGAAATAATATATATTAACACATGTGTGTATTTATAAAAAGAACCAAAAAGCAATTCAGATTCCACAGTGCGTAGACGGCACCCTTTTCCCCAGGGCCAGGACCCTCGGGGGCGGGCTCTCTGGGTGACCCTCCGTGGCCCCGCCCCTCGGGGGCGGGCTCTCTGGGTGACCCTCCGTGGCCCCGCCCCTCGGGGGCCGGGCTCTCTGGGTGACCCTCCGTGGCCCCGCCCCTCGGGGGCCGGGCTCTCTGGGTGACCCTCCGTGGCCCCGCCCCCGGGAGCTGGCCGTGGTCCCGCTTCCGCTCTCGTGGCCTGAGAGCCCTCTCTCCAGGCTCCGGTCCAATGTCGCTTTTCCCTGCAAAGCCTTCCCAGTTCTGTCAGACTGGGTGAACTCTAAGCCGCTCCTTCTAGAATTTCTGGAGGCAGCTCTTACGTCTATCTCCCCTTACGTCGCTGGGGGCGAGGCTTGTTCATCCAGCTGTCCCGGAACCCATGACGAGCTGTGATGCCCCAGGCATTGATAGAGACGTTTCCAGTGCATATTAGGAATGTCTATCTCTTGTGCCTCCTTTTTATGCTCATATTTCATATGGAATAGCATCTATGTATGAACACTTTCAAGAAGCACAAAGTGGGTGCAGGTGGCTCTCTGTGGGGAGCACTGTTGAGATGGCATGAAGCTTTCAGGCGGCCCACACACTCTGTGTCATGGGCTGCGTAAGGCGATGAGCTGTCCATCCCTGTGCCCCCCGTACCCAGGGGTGACTGTTAAGTGAATTTTCTGTCACAGAACTCGAAAAGAATATTGACTTTCTTCCCCCAAAGATGCTGCTGCCCGCGTGCGTGCGTGCGTGTGTGTATGTCCTTGATGTCATCTGGCTTCCAAAAAAGCTGGACTTTCCTGCGTTATCCAGGGCTGCCTTCATGTCAGCAAGGGCCCCAGGTGCTGGGGATTCAAAGATGAGGAGGCGCAGTGGACATGCCCCACCCACAAGGGGCCCAGCCTGAGTAAATGCCCCCGAGCTGTGGCGACAGCAGCGGCCTCCCTGAGGGGACCTGCACCAGTGCTGCCGAGCTCTTGCTTGGTTCACGTGTGAAATGTTTCCTGAAGGATGTCATTTTGGAAATTGGTTTTGTATTTTTAAGGAAAATAATAACCAATCTAAGTGTGTTTTTGAGGCCTGGCTTGGTTTTTTTCTTTAAAATTACTATATCCTAAAGAGATTTTTTTTTTTGTCTCCAGCACTAAATCTAGTTTGCTTTTTTTCCTTTTCTTTTAAATAATAAGTTTTGTTGGAATTATTAATGATTTTTATGGCTCCTTCTGTAATATGTGATTCTTGTGCTTGGCTGTCTTGACAGAGAACCCCCTGAAATGTGCAGACCCGTGTGTTTAGATGAGGTCTGGCTGCGTTCAGATGCAGCACCAGGTGTCGATGAGACGTGTCCTCTGCACTGGGTTTTTTTTTTCGTGCTTTTGCAACAGTTTCTGAGATCAGAGCAGATAGAGAGTCTTAAAGAAAATGTATTTTCTGAGCTGGAGTTGCAGAGAGTGCTGGGCGGGCTG
Source organism: Aselliscus stoliczkanus (assembly GCA_033961575.1). NCBI lineage: Eukaryota > Metazoa > Chordata > Mammalia > Chiroptera > Hipposideridae > Aselliscus > Aselliscus stoliczkanus. Next base: position 52,777,114 of record CM066739.1, read on the forward strand.
CAGGAAATGCCTCCCCGCACGGGTCTGGCCTGCGCCCGCTGTGCAGCCCGAGCAGCGGAGAGATGTGTGCTGCACTGCGTCCTGAGGCATCCTGGGCCAGGGGCTCGATTCTTGGCCGCGGTGTAGTCGTTGATAATCCCCAGAGACATTCACGTGTGTCGTCACCTTTGTCAACATGACTTTGAAAGAAACTGAAACGCTGTTATTTGTTATGTCATGTTTATAATCCTTTCCGGCTTTGACTATGTCCTGTGGTAATTTCTCATTTAGAATTCCTTTGAATAATTGGGTCGTGGGGGGAGCTCTGACATTATTTTATTAGATGAGGTTTGCTAGGCCTTTGGTCTTTGCAGGTGGCAGAGAAAGCCACTGACAGCCTGCAGCGGCACCTGTGCCCCGGTCCCTCCCCAGGCCCTGGGCCTCCTGTTGGCGGCCAGTGACGTTATCTGGCCCCTCTGTGGGAGCCTCCTGAACTCCCCATCTCTGGATCTGCTGCCCAGAAGTAAGGGATTGTCAGCACCAGTTTCAGATCCAAATTACTGTGAGGTCGAGGTGCTGCCCTTGGCACCTCTGGACTGGGTGTGCTCAGGGCCTGGGAGACTCGATAGTGTGGCGCTGTCAGTGATGGTTTAGCGTGCCGCTTCCGGTCCCCTCGTCCCCCCATTCCACATGGTCAGCCAGTCTGCATGAGACGACGTGAAAGCCCCACTGTGGGGGTAACAGCACCCTGGCAAACCTGTGTGTCCCTGGGGTGGTGCTTCCTGGGCTGGTGCCCACATAGTCACAGCACAGGATGACTTGGGCTTCTGAACGTTTTCTCCCCTGAGGAGCCTCAGTTCCAGGCGTCAGGATGCATGCTGGCAAGCTTAAGCAGAGAAGGAATTTGTCACAGGGTCACTGGGAGGACCCGGAGCCGAAGCCCTGGGAAGGGAGGGCCCTACGTAGGAAGTGACCCAGATGTACATGAAGCTTACCTGCAGATGGCAGGTCTCCTGCACCTCCTGTGGGCCATTTTCATGGGCGGCTTATTGTGGATCTCGGCCGTGCAGGACCTTTGAATGACCTGTGTCTTTCATCTCCGATGCCACTCAGCAGCACGTGCTGTTACCTGTTCTCTTTGAAATAGAGGTTCCTTTCTTTTTCTCTTTTCTTGTCCCTTCCCCGCCTTGCCACACCGATTATAGGCCTTCTTATTTCAGTATCAGCTTCCTAGCTCACTTCCCTTCCTCCGTTTCTTCCTTCGCTAGTGGGTGTTAGCCATTGTCACCAGTCAGTCCCCTGAAAACATGTGCCTAGGCACGTGTCCGCCTTGACGGCTTCAGCAGGGCCTACTCACCATCTCCTTGTGGCGACCTGTTGTCGGAACCCACCTTACCCTCCAGCTGGTCCGAGGATGCTGCTGCTGCGTGTAACTTACCTTGGGAGTAAGCAGCGGCCCAGCCTGCTGTCAAACGAAAGAACTCTCTGAACAGCCTTGAAACCAGCCCACTCATGGGCTTGGCAAGCCTCGTCGTTCCTGAAAAGGGCATTTTAGCAGCGGGCTTATTCTGGGGTGGAGGGAACAGGCTACATGCAGCCCTTTGCTGTCCCTGCTTGGCCAAAACCAAGTGCGTGTCGCTTACGAGGCCACGTTCTTAGGAGGGTTCTCAGGAGGAGGGGACACGCGTCCTGCCTCTGTGTGAGCATACGTGGACCCCCCCCCCGAGCATGCGTGGACTCACCTGCACTACGTGCCTTGCACGCTCCCGTCCTCTCGGTGCCTTGGACACCACTCTCAGCTTCAGCCAGCTGAACCTGTTATTTTCTGTGTCTTCCGAATGTAGTAGAAATTACATACACATACCTGCACGCACATAAAAGTCCTTGGCCATTGTGATCATCATTTTTACAGTAAGCCTTTCCCCTGCTTACGGAACCACTTGTTTATGGTAGGAAAATTGAAAATGCACAGAAGGGTCAGGTGCCAAGAGGAAAAGAGGGAGCACCCACATTCCCACCCCTCAGCCGTCGGCACCACTGGGCCACTGCGTGTTCATCCTGTGTGCTTTGCATGTGTGTGTCACACATCTGGAGTAATAATTGTGGATACGGTTTTGTGTGGATACGGTTTTGTACCCTCTTTTCGTTATGTTTGGGTATGTCCCACGCCATTTAATACGCTCAGCAAACGTGTCTTTTAAACAGCTCTGTTTAGATGTAATTCAGTACTACACAACTGCCCCACTCACGCAGAGCTCTGCACCTGGAGGCGTGGTGCTGAGGCGGCGTAATGTCCGTCCCAGACATGCAGCATCACTGGACACCTGCCATTCACTTCCGCTTCAGTAGAATCAAGTTACCATACTTAGACTTTATCTTGTTGAATTGCTTAATTTGTACATATGTATATGTCTGAGACAAATAAGTATTTTTATGTTTTTATATATCCCTCTGAAACAACTATTTTTTGTCACTTTCTAGGTAAGGAGACTGAATAGTTAATTGGGGATGTATATATTTCACCCCGTAAGGCGCTATAAGAAAAGTCAAGGAAGCCATCTTCCCATCACTCAGCCCCTTGGTGGCCTGGCTTCTCCAGGGAATGTGGGCGTGGCCTCCACAGACCCCCCCCCACCCCGCCCCCCCACTCAGGCCAGGGTTGCAAAGATGGCTCCTGGGGAGGAATCTCAGAAAGATTCCACACAGGGGCCCTTTGAGAAGGGCTTTCTCTGGCTTGTTTAAAGTAGCTCTGTGCCTGCACTAATCCTGTGCAGCTCTCTCATTTGCTTCTTAGAAACCAGGATTTCTCCAGGGCCTGTGAGGTTGGGAGTAGACTCGCTCCTTGTGTCCTGAGCAGCTGGGGTGGGGGAGGGCGGAGGGGTGAGAGGGGAGAGCCCTGCACACACGCACGCTGGAGAAGGCAGGCGAGGCCGGACCTTCCAGCCCCGTGTTGGAAAGTTACCTGCAGTCGTGTCCCTTTTTACTAGGCTGTTTCACAGGACTGGATTTTAAAAGGAGGAAAGTACAGACAGAGTGTTGCCTCAGAAAAAGTTCTTCAACCCGAGCTGGGTGACCACCTGAGCTCACGAATTCCAGAACTGTGCCCCTCGCCTCTAATTCCCGCTGACGTGCAAAGGCACAGACAGGGACACGCCCAAGTTCGCGCGTTGCTGCCGCCGTTGGTGTCACAGGTTGGGCTGCAGACAGGCCCTTTGATGTGCTTCTAGGCTCCCTGCGCTCTTCTCTCCAGCAGCCTTCGGAAGGGGAGTCTGGAGGCGAAGCGGCTTTTCCTTTTATTCAGCAGCGTGGTCCAGCCCCTCCACGGGGTGTATCTACTCTGCTGGATGTCCCAGTTTCTGACTTTCTGTATAAATGATGCATTGGGGAGCTTCAGCTCTGCTCCGGGTATTTGCGTGGTGCTCTGAGTCTTAATGAGCACGGCTGGGAATGGTGTGGCTCTGCCTCTGACGAACAGGGACAGCGGGTGTTGTGTGATGGCAAACCCCAGGCCTGCTTCCCGTGTACATCCCATTACGCTCCGGAGTGAGCCAAGCGGTCAGTCTGGGAGAGAGCGTCTTCCTCCTGCCCGGCAGCGGCACGTCAGCACGGGTCAGCCTGTGGCATCTGTTTAGGTCGCTCCAGACCGCCTGTGTGTGCTGTATGAGGTATGGGGTGTGTACCACATCACCCTTTCATCAATCTGAAAAATTCTGCATTTCAAAACATGCCTGGCACCAGAGGATAGTACGGGAAACTGCCCACACACTTCAGCTGTCAGGCCCCACCGCTGGACTGCCCCGGCCCCTCCCACCCCGTGTCCACGGTGATGGTGAGGCTTTGGGTTGGGCCGGAATCCTGGCCTTTAGGGGAGCTTCTGCTCTGGCTGGACGGATGGGTCCTGGGGCCAGAACGTAGGACCGGAGACACCCTCAGCGTCCCCGTCTGGAGATGCCCTCACTGTCCCCCCCGAAGACGCCCTCACTGTCCCCCCTGGAGACCCCCATAGTGTCCCCCCCTCTCTCTTCGAGGGGGAGGATGTTGTTCAGGAGAGAGTGCAATTCACTGACATGTCCAAGGTCACACATTTTTGGTGATCGCTTAATGTTTTATAGTTTCTCAAAATGATTCTATTCAAGTTCAAAATTAACCTCTGAGGATTTAACTCTGTCATCTTCAATTATATTGTATCGAAGAAGAAATGTGTTAAAGTTCAAAATGGTTATTTTATGTATTATGCAGTTTGGGGCATATTCAATTGATAGCCCTTACATTTTCCTAATGCTGTAACTGTGTTATTAAAAAACATTAATCTAGAATTTTTGGAAAGAGCTTACCATAGCAGTGAAAGTAAAATAGCAAAAAGACACGTTAGGGTATAGCTGAGAATTTCAAACTCCCTACGTCTGAAATCAGGCCTACACCATCTGAGTTTGCAGGGGACATGAGACATATCTGATTGTCTAACGGATACTTACTGGTAATGTCTTTGTCCAATTGTGGAATGAAACTGGAAGCCAGGTGCTAGGACAAATGCATTTTACTAGTTCAGGTGTTAGTTGATTCTTGACATTCGTTTCTTGTTTTCTTACAAGCTGTGAGGCAGGCTGTAGGGTGAGGCATGCGTTACACAAGCCGGGTGGATCAAATGGCCTCCTTCCAGGCCTTCGTTTGCCGAGTGTGGCCCTGCCCTCCGCTGCTCAGCGCTCAGCAGCCGTGAGGCATCGCTGCTCAGGGGCCTGTGGCTGGCAATGGACGCCGCACGTCATTGGCCCGGACGGGCCCGGATGGTGGGCCCGTTAGCCGCCTCACAGGACTGGAGTGGTTATTGTACTTCCGTTAGTATTTCCGTCCAAGGGACTTAAGGCGCTTCGGAGAACACAAGTTTAATAATTAGATCAGAAATTATTTATTTTCCTGAGAGTTTTTTAAAATTGTATTCACTGCAGTGGTGGAGGCGGAGGGAATGTCGTTTGTCCAGTGTCAGCGGCGTAGAGGAAATAGGATGATGACCGGAGAGGGCCCCGCCTCACTGACCCCACCGATTAGGAGGAAATAGCAGATAGGTCAGCGGCAGAGCGTGGCAGCTCTGACCTGGTTTGGTGGCACCTTCGCCTCTATAAGGTGGCGAAGCCACCACCTGGCTCATGGCCGTTGAGGTGGAGAGCTCAAACAGCCTGGCCCAGGGCCCGTGAGGGGCCAGCCCTTAGCAGGTGGAGGCCATTCTGGACCAGCAGTGATCAGGACTGCCGCGCGTGTAAACTCCCGGTGGTCGGGGGGAGACTGCCGAGTTCTTCTTCATTCGCCCAGGAGAAGGGCTCCCCTGGCGGCCGGGCGCGGTGACGCAGCCAGGCCCAGAGGGGACTGAGGAGCCTGGCCAGGCTGCCCCGAGGCAGACCAGCCGGTTTCCTTGGCTGGACTTGGCGAAGGGAACGTGGCAGTTAAGAGTGTGCTCCCCTTGCAGACTGAGAACAAAGCGAGACGCCCGGGGAAGGAGGTAAGCTGTGCTGGCGGTGAGCGCGCCGCCTGTGGTTTTCTCCGGGAGGCCCTGGTGTCCCCTTTGCCCCGAGGGGCCTGGGGCGACCGAGCAGGGCGAGTCTTCCTTAGGAAGCCAGGGCAGGCGTGGCCCTTGCTCCAGCGTGTGAGCAGGTCCCTCACGGAGACCTTCAAGTCCTCTGTCGCAGGTCACAGCACAGAAGGCTGCCCTGGCTTCCGAAGCGCTGCCCCAGGGCGGTGTGCAGAGCCACTGACCCGGCACAGGCGGCCGCGTTCACACAGAGCCCGGCGCAGGCAGCGCATCCGCGGAGGCCCGGCCTGCTGCACACCGCTGACCGGTTGAGCAGGATCGCCCTGATCACTGTGGCCGGAGGTGGCGTCACTGCCACTGACACTGGGAAGCGACTGACGAGCACACTGGCTTTGGTGGCTTCCTGACTGACTTTCGCCCTTTCTCCTGACAGCAGGTAAAGGGCCCACGGGTCCCTGTGGTTCTCACAAGAATACTGGCCGAGTCCGCGGGAGGACACTGTTCCCCTCTTCAGGATGTCACTGGAGGCAGGGCGCCGTTCCTTTAAAAAGTGACATTATCATTCGTAAATATTTTTTTAAGTGTGTGTGTGGGGGGAAACTAAAACACTTCCTTCCCCCCCCCCACACACAATTCTAAGTTTTGTTTTGAACAGAGGAATCTTTTCTTGATGTGATAAAGATTTTATTTCAAATCAGTGGTCCTCGTCGTTCTCAATGATGAAAAATCTCATTAAAGGACAATCTCATTAAAACCAAGTGCAGAGATCTCCCCTCTTACCATTTTCTAGTTATTGGTCACATGGTTTTGCAGGTTCTGGGCAGTGCAATCAGCCTGAAACAGAAAAAGCGGTGGTCTGTTGGAAAGAGTGAGGCAGACGCGTCCTTATTCGTAGGTGGTGTGTTTGTATCCTGACTCCACCCAGAGAGGATCGCTAAGAGGCAACAGCGCTTAATTAAGAATTCAGGGCCGGCCGAGTGGCGTGTTGGTTAAGAGCTGGTTTGGGATGCCAGCGGCCCCGGTTCGGGTCCCACATATGAGGGCCAGTGACATTGCCCTCTACAGCTAAGATGGTGAACAACAGCTCCACCTGGAGCTGGGCTGCTGTGAGTCCCCGGGACGGCATAGCTGCAGCCCCTGCTGCAGTGGGCTGCCATAGGCTACAGCGAGTGGCCAGCAGTCAGCATGAGTTGCCAATAGCCGCGGTGAGCGACATCCAGAGGTCGGTGACCGATCTGCCTCAGCCGGGAAGAGCGCAATGACGATACCAACATGGGCCAGTGAAGCAACATCCTCCGCAACTGGACTGAAGAACAAAAAGACAGCAACTTGTCTGTTCCCCTTCCCTGATTCCCCAATAAAATCTTAAAAAAAGAATTCAGTAAAGTGACGAAATGAAGATGTCAGCAATTATCAATAAGAAACTGTTATGGGGAAAATACATGTGTAGTAGCATATTTCCCCCAAATAGTCATGAAGCAGCTAGAAATAATCTTAAATGTACAGGACTTGTTGGTGAAGAAAGAAAAGACTGAGAAAAAAGATTTGACTAAACGCATTCTGTGCTCCTATATAGAAAATTAGAATATTATGAGGATATCACTTCTTGCCAAATTTAATTTATATGTTTAATGCAATTTTTTATTTCAAATCCACTTTTATTCATTTAACATTATAAGAATTTAATATGTAATGGTGTGCTTAAACATTCCCATATTTGCTTAAAATTTAGTTCGTTTCCACTTGTTTACTCTGATGAGAAATGCTGTGAAGAAAATCTTTACACAAACAGGCTCCCTCCTCCTTAATATTTCTTCTTATTTTTTTGGTGCATTTCTTCTGACACATTCTTATATGTGGAATTACTAGATCAAAGAAGACCATTTTATTTTTTATTTTTATTTTATTTTATTTTTCTTAAGATTTTATTGGGGAATTGGGGGAGGGGAACAGCACTGGGGAACCGGGGAAGGGGAACAGACAACTTGCTGTCTTTTTGTTCTTCAGTCTAGTTGTGGAGGACGTTGCTTCACTGGCCCATGTTGGTATCGTCATTGCGCTCTTCTTGGGTGAGGCTGATCAGTCGCCGGCCTCTGGATGGTCACTCACCACAGCTCTTGGCAGCTCACACCGGCTGCCAGCCGCTCACGCTGGCTGCCGGCCACTCACTGTAGCCTATGGCAGCCCACTGCAGCAGGGGCTGCAGCCTACACCGTCGCTGGGGCTCACACAGCCCAGCTCCAAGTGGAGCTGTTGTTTACCATCTTTTTTTTTTAAAAGATTTTATTGGGGAATTGGGGAAAGGGAACACTGTTGGGGAAATGGGGAAAGGGAACAGCCAAGTTTGTTGTCCCTCAGTCTTAGTTGTGGAGGGTGCAGCTAGCTCAGCTCCAGGTCCAGTTGCCATCTGGCTGCCCGTCAGCAGCTTACCACTGCTCAGCTCAAGGTGCCATGTTCAGTCTTAGTTGCAGGTGGGCATAGCCCACCATCCCATGTGAGAGTCGAACCAGCAACCTTGTTAGGAGCACGTGCTCTCACCAGCTGAGCCATCCTGCTATCTGTTGGCAGCTCAACTCAGGCGCAGCTCACAGGCCCATGTGGAATCGAACCAGCGCCCCTGTTGCTCATGCTCTTAACCAACTGAGCCACTCAGCTGGCCCCCATAAAATCATTCTTGACAACACTGAGCAATATCAATCAGTTTGAAGGGAGACTAAAAGTTCATCCGGATGGAGTTGCCAGAACACCGGTCCCTGGTGGCGGGAGTGGCTGTGTGAGCCGGGCCCAGGAGCCTGTGGGATGGACTGAACTGCGCGCTTTTGGTGCAGAAGCTGGAGGTTTGGGGACCATTGTTCCCCTGATGTGTTGTTGTTCACCATCTTAGCTGTAGAGGGCAGTGTTACTGGCCCTTATATGTGGGATCCGAACCGGGACCCTGCTGCTCAGAGCCGGCATCCCAAGCCAGCTCTTAACCAACAGTCCACTCAGCCGGCCCAAAGAAGGCAATTTTAAATACTCAGTGTTATCACTATGCAGTTTAATGCAACTTTAATCAAAATGTCTATGGGATTACAAATTGAATAACTGATTAATTTGGAAAAAAATAGATGAAAATAAATATAGCTAAGTAGTTTTAAAAAAATTATGAGGAATAGAGCTGGCCGAGTGGCATGGTGGTTATGCGCTGGCTTGGGAAGCCAGCGGCCCCGGTTTGGTCCCACATATGAGGGCCAGTGACACTGCCCTCAAAAAAAAAAATTATGAGGAAGAAAAACTGGCCCTCTAAATATTGTGACATGTTGTACAGATAAATTCTTCAACTCAGTGTGGTATGAGTATTGGTTGATAGGTAAATGGGATTAATTTGATTACCCAGAAACAGAATTTGATCTGTATGAGAATGAATGTATGCTAACCGTGACAAACCTGCAAGTTTGGGGAGATAGTTAACGGGGAATGGCACAGTTGTCTAGTTTTTGAGAAAAAGTTAATCCTCATCATGTATCAATGCCAAAGTAACATGAGAGAGATTGCAGTGTTAAATGTAAGATGAGTGAGATTGCAGAGGAAAGCCTGGTTTCCACCGAGCCGGAGCTGTGCCCAAGTCAGCCCTCAGCCCCAGGAGCCTCGGGTTCACCCACAAACGGGGCGGCCCAAGCTCTGCCTGAGGACAGCGCGGGTGACCAGATGGCTCAGCCCTGCGGGGATGGGGGTGGGGCGGGCGCCCCGAGCAGTGGCTCAGAACCGAGGCCCCAGGAGAGTCCACGGTGGTGAGACTGGAGGGGCTCCCAGGCCCAGGGGACCATGTCAAAGGATCATACAGAGGTCATGGGAGACGGGGCGCCACTGAGGGCCCGGTCCAGGCGGGGGCGGGGAGCCCCAGGTGGAGCGCTTGGCAGGAGCTGGGTGTCCCAAGGCTTTCACAGTGTGTTGAGCGGTTTAGACGTCCGCCTGGAAGGTTTGGGGACTGACTAACACAGGGCTGCTGTGGGTAAACGCTGGCTATGCTGCTGTGTGGGGCGGGGCCTGGGGAGGCAGAGGACGCGGGCCGGGAAAGCCACAGCAGCACCGGTGACACGTCGTGCAGGTTCAGACCGGGGGGCCGTGTCAAGGCCAGACGAGGAGACGTGGGGGGGAGGATGGGAAGGACGGAGCTGGGCAGGGTGGGTGGGGAGGAAAGCCCGTGATGGCACCACCCGCCCTCCCAGCGGCCACAGGGTTTTGTTTCTCGCGTTTACTGGCATCCTAAAAATAGCACCTACAAATAGCGATTGGCGCCTCGTAGGTGCTCAGTCCACTTGGTGAAGAAGTGAACAAATGCGGGATGATGTTCAGGTTCCTGGCCCGACAGCGGGGCAGGTGGCCTGACATTTCCTAATGCAGGGACACTGGCGAGGGGGGCCCAGGTGTGCGGAAGGTACGTCAGGTGATGGACCGAGGCTTTGGGGTCGACACATGAGTCAGATGGCGAATACCAGATGAGGGAAATACTTGCAACCAATAATGTGGATGCAGTCTTTAATAGGTAAAGAGTACATGGTTAGGGCCGGCCGAGTGGCGCAGTGGTTAAGTGCTGGCTTGGGAAGCCAGAGGCCCCGGTTCAGGTCCCACATATGAGGTATAGTGACACTGCCCTTAAAAATAAAAGAGTACATGGTTACAAAAAACCACCAGTAAATAAATGGTAATATAAACATGACTAGAATCTCCACAAAAAATAAAAGATACAAATAGTGAATAATACTTGAAAAAAATTGTCAGCCTTATTAATAGTCAGGAATCCCAACAAAATCAGTATGACAACTTTTCTCTCATTCAGTGAATAATGATTTTATATAACGAGAATATATAACTGGTCAGAGTCTCATAAATTTGTGCAAACTTTTTGCAAGGGAATTTGGCAAAGAGTGTATCAAGTGTCTTAAAATGTTTATACTTTTGATCGAATAACCCTGTTTATGATAATGTATGATCAGGAACCTGAGGAAAGCATCCCTGCCACGCACGCCCCCTGTCTGCCCACTTGAAAAACCTCTCAAAGAAGAGACAGGTGTGACATAGCACTGGGCATCCTGGTGCAGGCGAGAGAAAGCGTGAGAGAGGCAGGGTCCGGGGAGAGCCGGTGTGTCCAGGGAACATTGCTTCACTGGAAACTGCATCCGCAAGTTTTGTATTGAAATGTTTTCTCTTGTTTCCAGATGAAGACCGTCAGTGTGGCCTTGGTTTTGTGCCTGAATGTCGGTGTGGACCCTCCGGATGTGGTGAAGACCACTCCCTGTGCGCGCTTGGAGTGCTGGATCGGTAAGCTCGGCTCTCTTGGCTCCCTTCCCACGACCGGTCCCCGAGGGCACTGTAGGGGCCCTGGGCCCGCAGGGCCTGCCCTCTGCTGTCCTGTCCGGTGGAGGCCTGGCACTGGCTTGTGGAAACCTGAGGATTTCTTCTCTTTTTGGAGTTCTGTAACCTTTAAGCTATTTCAGATGCATTCACCTAGGATTTGTGGTAGAGACAGTGTTTCAAGGAAAATTAATAAAATGATGACTGTTGGGTTACATAATTTCTCCTTTACATTTGCCAAAATGAAAATGACCAGAAAGGGAAACGTTTTGAATCGATTCAGGACATCGAGGCAGCCACGACAGCACAACTAAAGACACTCATGAAAGAGGCCTTCCAGAGCTGCTTCAGAAAGTGGGAAGAACGATGGGACAAGTGTGTTCAAAGTGAGGGGCAGTGTTTTGAGGGAGATTAATGGCAATGTTTCTTTTACTGTATTAAGTTTTTTAAATTTGAACTTCCACCGTATTCTTTGATCACACCTCGTACTTGTTTGGTTTTGGTACCATGGTAACATTGGCCTCATTAACTGTGTTGAGAAATAGTCCCATCTTTTCTGTTTTGTGGGAGAGCTGGTTTGCAGTTGGGTATTCCTTCTTCTCTAAAGTTGGGGCTGTCTTTTCACTGAAGCCGTCTCCGAGTGGGGTTCCCTTTGTTCCCACTGGGATCACTCAGCTTTCCCTTGCTGATGGGGTTGGGGCCACGTCTCCCCCCAGCTTTCTCCATCCTAAGCAAAAGCAGAAATTTCCTTTATCTACTTTAAATAACAAAAATTACAAATTATTCTGATCTGAGTTGGAAAACAATAGTGGTTTTCCCCATTTGTCTTGCCTGTCTCACTATTTGAGTGTCTTAGGATGACAGTCCTTGTCTCATAGCCTCCCTGTCTGCAGGGCGGGCCCCGGGTCCCCACACCCAGCGACAGTGGCCGTTTTCTGTGTCCGCTTTTCTTAGACATCTTCTTGGCTCTCTGCCATCTCCTGGTGACTGTGCTGGTTGAAATCGACTTCTTATTAGCCACCACTGACCGTTTCCACTTCGTTTGTCTCTTGTCAAAGCTGAATTTGATCAATTGCTTTCTATTTTCTCTGTCTTTAACTACTCTCGTGTTAGGTTTTTTCAGCAAGCCTTCTCAGTCTGGACCCTGGCTTGTGGTCCTGGGGCCGTGTGAGCTGTGTGGGCTTGTGGGTGCTGGTGTCTGAGTGTCGTGGGTGCTGGTGTCTGAGTGTAGTGTGGGTGCTGGTGTCTGAGTGTAGTGTGGGTGCTGGTGTCTGAGTGTAGACGTATACCTTCCACTCTAAGGAAGCCTGGTTGTTACTAGATTCTCTAGGGGTCTTTCCCCAACCCACTGCCCCCCACCTCAAAATCCAAAGAACCCTCCCTTGTACCTCAGAGTCTCTGATCAGTATTTATGGGACAATGCCAATGAAAATGAAAAGAATTCCTTACTTCCTTCTTGGTGTGAAAGATCCAACAAGTGATTTTTTTATTGTGTTTTAAAAACTTTCTGTAATCCACTTTGTAATAATTTCTGAATTTTGAGTTCTAAAGGACATAACGCTTTTTTCTAAGTTGAAAAGTTTTCGTTTGATTTTTATTAGGGTAGGGCTGGTCCTCATGGTGGTGATTTTAACCATAATGGTACAAGAAAAAAAAGAATCCTAGAGATTTGACTCAGCAAATTAGCAGTGGGATCTAAATTTTTATTTTGGAATGAAGTTCCAGAGTTGTGTGTACAGGACTAAGCAGCTCCCCCTGATTAATTTGAGTGTAAGCTGCCGAAATGAGGCCGCATCACCTTCGGTTCCTTTAGTGTGTGATTCGTATAGATGAGAGTTTCTCTCACAAAGTCACACTTGGTCCTCAGCACGGAATTCACGCGGATGCCGAGGTGCCATGTGAGCCTCGGATGGCGTGCAGGCTGGCCACCTGTCCCCATGGTGTCCTCTACGGCCAAGAGCCTGGCCCATGCCGCATGCGTGTTGCCCTTAATTCCGTCTTGTTCTTCCTGGAATGGGGCCTCAGCCCCATCCTTGACCTTCACGACCTTGACTCTCAGATCACAGACTCGTTGTTTGGCAGAGCGTCCCTGATGCGTCCTCAGGATTAAATTTCGGCTGTGCCTCTTTGGTGTGCACGTCACTGGAAAGGCTTGCTGTCCCCCCTCCCGTGGCGAGCTGTCAGGTGGCACATGGTTTGGGTCTGTACCATTTCTGGTCAGCATCTCTCATCGCCGATTAAGCTGGTGTCTGCGGGAATCCGGCACTGTGAGAACTCCGTTCCCCTGAAGTGTTTGGGGAGGAGGTGCTTTGAGACTTGTAAATACTTGTGTCTTCATCATACTTCCAGCTTCTTCAATTTGAACTCATGGTTTCCTCTTCTATTCACTGGACTATAATCTGATATTATCATTATTTATTGATTTATTTATTTATTTTTAAAGATTTTATTGGGAATTTGGGGAGGGGAACAGTGTTTGGGAATTGGGGAAGTGGAACAGTGTGTTTTTCCAGGACCATCAGCTCCAAATCGTTGTCCTTCAATCTTAGTTGTGGAGAGCACAAGCCTCGCTCCAAGACCAGTCGCCGCTTTCAATCTTAGTTGTGGGGGGTGTAGCCCACCATCCCATAGGGGAGTCAAGCCAGTAACCTTGCTGCACACTGAGCCATCCGGCCACCGGTCGGCAGCTCGTGGCTGCTCAACTCAAGTTGCCGTGTTCAAGCTTAGTTGTGGGTGGGCGGAGGAGGGTGGGGATGCGAAGTCCACCATCCCATGCAGGAGTTGAACTGGCAACCTTGCTGCTAAGAGCACGTGCTCTCACCATCTCAGCAGCAGCTCAGCGCAGGCGCAGCTCACTGGCACATGTGGGAATCGAACTGGCAACCCTGTTGCTCAGAGCTCGCACTCTTTACCAGCTGAGCCTCTTGGCCAGCCCATCATTTATCTTGATGTTCATCGTGTTACCCACTCAGTCGGTTGGAACCCATTCCCACGGGCTCCTGTGGCCTTTTGTCTTGCTTCTCTCATTCTCTGAGCTTCCTACTTCCCTGCCCATCTTGTTCTTTTTTTTTTTTTGAGGGCAGTGTCACTGGCCCTCATGTGGATCCGAACCGGGGCCGCTGGTGTCCCAAGCCAGCTCTTAACCACTGCGCCACTCGGCCGGCCCCCATCTTGTTCTTGCCACATTCTGGGATCAGCCTTTTTTCCAAGGAGCCCGGTGCCCTTAGGTGGCACACGGAACTCAGGGACTGTGAGGAGCTCTCGTTGGGTCCAGTGTGTCGTCACAACTCTGTCATTGGACAGTGTGAGGGAGCGTACGCCTGTGTAACGTGTGTGTCTGTGCACACACGGTCGGGTCTGTATTTCTAGTGTCTGTGTACATTAACACCCACGCATTTACACTTGTGCCCCATTCCAACCCGATGGTTTTCCCATGTTTGTAACTCCCTTCTCTGACGGTGAGCCTTGGTACCCTTTGTCCCTCGTGTATTCACTGATGTGATGTCTCTCCTTTGTGATCCAGCTTCCCAGCCCTGCATCAGCAGCCTTCTCAGACCCCTCATTGCACACCGACAGGCGCCTGCCCTCCTCCCTGCGCAGTCACCCCTGCAGGGACGCGCCTGCCCCCCTCCCTTTGTGTGGCTCCGAGCCCCAAGCAGACCTGGCGGTTCATGTCCCCTGGAGCAGACGCCGGCCTCCCAGCCCCACCTAATGGCGTTGGGATTGCTCCGGGAAGGATTTCAGCGTTTCCAGGAAGTGCTTGAGGTTTGGGCTCGGCCAGCCCCAGGGATGATGACGCACCTGTATGATGACGGCACTGAGACCTGGGCCCAGCGGGGAGGTGGTGGGGTTCCTTTCTGTGTAAGGTAAAGCGCTTCCGGGATGCTCGGGGCAGAGCCAGCTCCTGGCAGACACCTGGAGAGGCTCGTCTGGTCGGAGAAGGGGACGTGGTGGGGAGTCACCTGCGGAGCACGATCAGTGACCCGAGAGAGGGGAGCCCGAGCCAGGGCCCTGGGTGCGTGGGGAGGGGTGCCGCCCGTGACAGGGCCTGCTGGGTGGGCAGAGGTAGGAGGAGGGCGGGTGGCACTGGGTGAGGAGCTTCAGGTGGCATTGTCACAAGCTGCTGCTACTGTTGACTTAGAGTTGGGGACCAGGCAGTTGTAGGAGCCTGGAGGGTGAGGGGAGACAGGTGAAGGCTGTGAAGGGGCTTGGCTGGCGAGGCAAGGAGGCCCAGGCTCCAGGGCCGACCTGACGGGGCGCTTCCGCTGCCGTCTGACTCGTGCCTGGGGCCTGTCGTGGCCGGGATGAGCCCTGAGGAAGACCCTGCAGGGGCGTGCCGCCTGTGGCCTAAGAAGGCGCTCCCATCGGAAGGCACCAGGCGGTTTATATCAGGGCTTAGCATTTTGTGCTGCCACCAGAGATGTACAGCCAGCTGTGCCTCTTCAGCGTCGCCTCACTGTCTGTGCCTTAGCCTCCTCCACGCCATGGAACCAGTGATGGCCCCTTCCCCCTGGCTCTGCGGGCGTGGTACCTGGGAGCGCAGCCTGGCGCCTGCCCCACCACCGAGGTGCCCCCAGCCTCTGCTCGGGTCTGTGCTCACGCATCGCGGGTACCTGGCTGGCCCAGTGGGCAGAGGCCCGTCCTGGCTGGAGGCCTCCGGCAGACATCTCTCATTTCATTTTACAAAGTAGACATTAAATATGTCCGGCAACAACCTTAGGCTGTGAACACGGGGTCTCTGCTCCGGGCCGGCCTGGGGGCCGTGGGGGTTGCGAGGTGATGCTTTTCCGCTGCAGACCCGCTTCACACGTATGGAGACACCTGAGCTGCCCTGCACTCAGGGTGCGGGGCGTGGGTTGCTGGCGAAGGGATGGATTCTTCCTTCCTGTCTGCTCTGTGTCCCGTGCGTGCGTTGCCTGCACACCCGTGGGAGAGAGCTGCTTCCAGAGGCCTGGAGAGTAAGTGTGTAAAGCGGCACTTCAGGCTTTCTGGTGGTGACGACGGCCGCTGTTGCCAGGATAAGCAGGCAGGAGCTGCGCCTGTGACTCTGAATGACCCCAGGGCCTCTGGACAGCCTGCCCCTCCTCCTGTGGCCCCCGGGTCCGCGGAGGCTTGGACTGGGAATTCCGGCCGGCCAGGAGTCAGAGCTCAGGCCCTGGGGGCCGCTGGGGGTGTTGCGAGCTCGCGGGCACTCCGGGCTCTAACACGGTCCCTGCCCTGCTGGTTTGTTTCATGGAGGTGACACCCATGCTGCCCAGACAAGCTGGGGAGAGGCTGTTGACTTTTACGGCCGACAGGAACACTGGGCCCAGTGCCGGGAGGCCCGGTGCGAGCCCGCCTGCTGGAGAAGCCCCGCATTGGGCAGGCATAGCCGGGGGGCGGGAGGACGGGCAGGGGAGCTGAGATGCTGGGCGAGCGGCACCGGGGCTGCTGTCCGAGCCCCGAGGAGGCGGAAGGCTGGCCGCGGCTCAGGAACACCGTCTTCCTGAGGAATGCTGGGGTCCCCTGACTCCTGAGCGCAGCCTTTTCTTCCTCCTGCCACACTCACGGGCACCGGGACCCTGGGCAGATGAGTGAAGGCCAGCGCTGGCTGAGCCGACCCAGCCGGACCTTACCGAGCGCTGCCACTGACTTGCTTCTCCGACTCACACACAGGCGCTGGTTGGCTGACAGGCCAGCCATGTTGGGCGGTGATGTTTAAGTGGGAAGTCGTGCGCCTCGTGAGAGGTGCCTGAGCTGCGGCTGGGAGGTGGGACGCACCAGCCACACGCAGGTCCCGCCCCAGTGGCCTTGGAGGAGTCAGGGCAGGCCACGTGGAGGGGGGGCCCCGGGGGGAGGAGCTGGCAGGGGCCTGAGCCCTTGCAGCCATTGCTGGGCTCGCCCTGCTGTGGGGCGTCCCGGGCACCTGCTGCCACGTGCTCAGGGACACCTCTGCGCCGGCAGCCCGGACCTGGGCTCTTCAGGCTCTGTGTTTAATTAAACCCCTGTTTTCTCTGCCCTGGCCTCGCATAGAAGCTCCCGTTTTCCCTGAAGGAGCGCAGTGACTGTTGGGCCTCCCACCTTCCACTGTGAGAGTGACAAGGACTGTTAGCACGGGGCATCCCCCTCGCCCCCTCAGCGGCTGAGAATCTGCCCAGCTCCCGGGGTGCGTAACACCGGACTTGTCCATGCCGCAGACATGTGGGTCTGAGGCTGCTGGGGGATGAGGGCGGGGCTGGGTTGCAGAGGGGCCCCGATGGGATTGCCGCTCTCACCCCCCAGGACCCACAGATGCGGGCGGCGCCCCAGCTCTGCCCGGAAGCCAGGAAGATGATGCGCCTCTCTGTGCACCGCTGACGGTCCAGTGTGGGAGGGGACGCTATGGCTGGCGTGGTGCAGAGCCATCGCGAGCCACTCTGGCTTCGGAGTGACCCTTCACCAGAATGCATTTTCTCAGTAAAAAATGAGTCGCCCAAGGTCACACAGCCAGTTAGTGGCCGAGTCTTTGCAAGCCATACAGAGACATTTGCACTTGATCTAGTAGGCCGCACTCAGTAAGTCAATTAACAGATTCTTATGAAACGGCAGCTAAACACAGGCTACACAGTGAGCTCTGCATGTTTTTAAATTTTAAATGTGTGGTGACATGTGGAGCGCTGGCAGAGGTGCGCTGAGCCAAGGTGCAGTTTGGTAGCTCTCGATCCTGAACCCGATCCTGAACCGATACCACCAGCGACAACGAGGCCCAGGCCTGTCCTTTGTCACCTTCCAGCACCCCTTCCCCCTCCCCCTCACCCCCCAAGTCTCTGCTCTCCTGACAGCTTAGGTTTGGCTCATTTTGCTCATCATCTAAGTGGAGCAGGCAGGAGGCACTGTAGGCTTTGAAGGGGACGAGTGGTGTCACGGGGGCCCTGTGAGGGGACGAGTGGTGTCACGGGGGCCCTGTGTGCCCGTGAGGGGACGAGTGGTGTCACGGGGGCCCTGTGTGCCCGTGAGGGGACGAGTGGTGTCACGGGGGCCCTGTGTGCCCGTGAGGGGACGAGTGGTGTCACGGGGGCCCTGTGAGGGGACGAGTGGTGTCACGGGGGCCCTGCGAGGGGACGAGTGGTGTCACGGGGGCCCTGTGTGCCCGTGAGGGGACGAGTGGTGTCACGGGGGCCCTGTGTGCCCGTGAGGGGACGAGTGGTGTCACAGGGGCCCTGTGTGCCCGTGTGCAGGGTGTGGTGGGAGCATTCGTGGTCCTCGCCCTGGGTGCTGCCCTTGTCAGGGTTTCTGGGCACCCAGCCAGGAGGAAGGAGTGTCTCTGACGCCAGCCCAGGAGCTGTGGTTTGGTCATTAGTAGTCGGTGAGGGAGCACAGGCTCTTTGGAAGGAAAAGTGGATTGAACAGTAGGGTGTGTGAAGACGTTGGGAAGTAAAACAAAAAATGCTCCACCCTGAGGTTGGCTGAATGGCGGCATCATCGGGAATGTTTGTAACCTTGGACCAACACTTGACCAGTTTCTCTCTGTGTCATGTGGTCGGTTGGACGGGGTTTCTGTCCATATAAGGTCTAAGCCTCATGAAATCAGAGGGCTCACGCCGAAAAGCTGCAGATGGGAAGATTTCTGAAAAGCTAAAACTTTTACACAAATGCCAATTACCATCTACTTTCCTTCCTTCCATCCACCCGGCCGCCCACTTCATTCATTAAATACAAAGCCAGGAAGGCATTAGAAGCATTGTTTGAGACAGACCCACATTTCAAATTTATGTTCTGACTACTTCACCCCCCATCAGATTGATAATATTGTCAGCAGTATCCGTCCAGGAATTTAATTTTAGTTCGTTTCAATGATTTAGTTTAAGTTAATGTATTAAATGCACCATTTTAGTTGTCTCGTTCCACTCCCTTCCATTCTCCCTCCCGTTTCTTCTCTTCTCCCACTCACTGTCACATTCTTGGGAGGAAACCATGAAATTAATGGGCCACAGGGATTCCGGGCAGCTGGGCGGTGACAGCCCACTGGATCGCGCCTGAGGGTGGCCTGTCGCCGCACCTGCGCCTCCCGCAGTGGCAGGTGTTTTGATCAGGACAGGGAAGGCAGAGCGGTGCTGCGGTCAGGTGCCAGCATGCGTGCGGGGTCCGGGGTCTGAGTGCACAGACCAGGGCGGCAGCGGCTCTCTCCAGCTCAGGCACCCGTTCAACGTGGCCTCTTGTGGACACAGAGAGGACGGTGCGGCAGTGGGGGCCGGGAGTCCCCAGGGGCGCAGCTCAAGGCGGAGGAGCAGCCACAGTCCTCCTCCCACCTGTGTGTGGGCCTCGTGCTCGCCCTCCCTCCCCGTCATGTCATGGTTCTTTGGAGGGCATGTGTCAGAGCTTTCCGATCAGTGTGGTTCCTGGACGGGCCTTGTATCTTTTTACAGAGGAAACCATTTCCGCTCTCGTAACCATAGATTTCAGCCAGCGCTGGCCGCTGGGCGCTTTGAGACCAGCTCTTGCCTTCACTCCGCTGGTCGTTGTGCACAGGCGTGGCTGGCCACGCGCATTGTCCTCTCGGCTGCAGCTCTCACTGCGTCCCTCGGCTTGCGTGTGCGCTGAGGTGACCCATAAACTGGACTCTTCAGACCCCAGCTCATCCCTGTCTCTTGCCAGTCTTGTGATTCAGACCCCAGCACAGCTGATTGGGGTCATTATAGTTCTTCTGAGACCCCGGAGCTGTGTTCCCACCAGGGAGATGAAGATTAACGTCTAATTTCTTGAGTTAACAAGTTCACCAAACTTCTTGCTGACAAGTTAGTTATAACCTGATTTTTACCAGGTTTCCCTCATTAGTGGACTGCCAGGTTCTTCTCAAGCTCTTGAACCTGACACTCTGGGGTAGGACCCGGCATCTCTGATTTGAAAAGCCCTTGATGACTCTGATATACTCAAGGTGAAGGCTTTCTAGGTCTGAAAATGCTGTTACTGAAATTTATAATTCATCCTTTCAATCAAAGTAACACATGCATATAGCTCAAAAAATGAAAGAGTACTGAAAGGTGTATTAAGAAAAAGCTGTCTCATCCATCCTTCCCAGAGGTACTACTCCGATTGAGTCTTTCCTTGTCTCTTTATAGTTTTTTTCCCTCCTATAGGTACCAATTTGCTAGCTACTTTTATATGCTACATTATCTGTGAGCTTAAAAAGCGTTTATTTTTCTTCCTATATCCAGTAGATGTGTCACATGCTGTTGAGGATTTTCCCAGCGCTCAGGGAACACGCTGGTGGGTTGTTTGGTCTCTGGATCTGGTACCAGCGTGTCCTGTGGTCACTCTGGCTCTCCTGCCCTCCTCAGCCTCCCTCTCTCCCTGTCTCTCGTTTCCAGGATCCTTTGTGGCTTTCTGTGTGTTTCGTTGTTGTTTTTTCCCAAAAAGAGGAGCACGAGCCCCTCAGACTGGACTGTCACGTTGGAACTTTCCGCAGAGGACGCGAAGGCCCCGCGGTATCCTGTCCAGCCTCCATTGTTGTCGCGAACCCCAGAGCTGTTCTCATCCCAGGCCTTCATGACCTGATATCTCTCCAAGAACTTCTGCGTCTCTCGTTGTCAGCAGTTTGATTCTGATGTGTCTAGATGTGCATTTCCCTGGGCTAACCCTGGTTGTGGTTCGCTGAGCTCCTCGCACCTACTGTATAACTTCATGTCTCCTGACGCATTTGGGAAGTTGCCAGGCACCTTGTCTTCCACGGTTCCCGAGCTCTGCACGCATTTCTTATTCTGAGACTTCCAGTGACACAAACGTTAGACCTTCTGTTATTGTCCCCATGTCCCTTGGGGCTCTTATCTCGGGAGCCATTCCATCTCTACAGAGGGTCTTACGTTCTCCACCGAGGTGGGATGGTACAGGGGGAGCCAGGGAGAGGGCGGGTAGCCGAGGTACTTAACTGGGGAGGGTATTACTTGAAAGCACTGCTTTGGGGGATTTGGGGCAGAATTAGTGTTTGTGCAGGGAAAACAGAGACTGGAATCGGCACAGGAAGGTGTTGTCTTAGCATCCCGATGGGCTCGGCTCTGAGTCGTATTTCCTCAGGCACACTAATGTGAAACACTTGAGTATTCAGTCAAAACGGACATGGCCGTGTGGGAGATTAGGGGCGGTGGTGGGAGAGGGAAACCTGCCCTCTGTCGGGCAGGGTGGGTGCTGATACCCACAGAGAACATGAGAAGCAGCCATGTCAGCTCTGCTCTAAGATGGCTGGTCGGTGTCAGAAGCGAGCGGGTGGGCGGGGAGGGCTCACTGCTGTTCCGTGTGAATCCTGGTGCTGCCAGCTGGCCTCTCAACCAAGTGTGTGTGGGAAGGCCCGGCTTGCAGGGCGAGGCGGAACGTCCATGAGCATGGTGACGAGGAGTTCGCCTTCTGAGACAGTGGCTCACGCTGGCTGCAGAGCACCCAGTGGAAGAACCCGTCTCTGCTCAGGGGAGAGCATGCAGGCTCCAGCAGGAGTGCCCTGCTAGCCCGCCGCCTCGCCCCTTTGGGTTGAAATCAGCACCTCTGTTGAGAAGAGCATCAGGCAGGTGTGCTCAAGGTGCGCTCCGTGGCTTCCTGGAGGGCTCTGGACCCAACTGCGATGCCATCATACTTTGAAGAGGCCATTAACCTCTCCCCATGTTGCCAGCTGCCCTGATGGTGTGGAAGAGACGCGGTGCAGCTGCTGGCCTCCCAGCGGGAGTGAAGGCCACGACCCCAGATGCCCGTCATCGCCTCACCCGCGCGTCCGCAGTGAAAGCAGCCAGCTCCCTCAGACTGCCCTTGGCAGAGCAGCACTCACTCACGCTGTTCCCTGTTAGACACCCAATGCCTGTCTTTCACAGTTTGTGCGATGAAAGGGGAAGTGGGTGGGAGAGCCGTGCATTGTGGGGTCGGGTGTGCCAGCTGCTTTTCGTGGTGCCACTTACCCGAAGGACCCACAGACGGACTTCGGGGACTTGGCATTTTCTGGAAGATGGACAAAGTGAGCTGTCACTTTAAAGAGAACAGCCGAGTGTTTGCAGCCAGCGATAAAAGTTAGGATGTTAGAGAACGAAATACAGAAGGTTTACTTAGCTCAGCCAGCCAGTGTTTCCCAGATGCCCAGTGGTGCTGGTACAGAGCCACCTGTGGGTAAAGAGCCACTCAAAAGAGCCAGCGAGACCAGTGGATTTTAACGTGATCGAGTACAAGTTCAGTGCTGTGGCTTCCAATTCCACATCACAAAGAATCTTAAACTATTGTTGAGTTTTGGTGTAGTATCAAAGAAGACAGCCATGCGCGTCTTAACAGGCTGTTTAAAATGCTAATGATGTATCTGTGTGAGGTGGGACTTTCCTCAGAAGGGCCACCAGAAACCACAGGGGTGACAGGTGGTGGCAGACGTGGGAGGCCAGCCTCACCTCTGAAACCAGATGTGAGAGAAACGGCCAAATGTAAAACGGTGCTACTCTTTCTCATTAATTTTGTGGAGGAATAATAGTCATTTTTCATAATAAATATTTTTGTTGAGAAGTAATGGGTTTGTTATGACTTTTAAATGAATGAATAAAAGAATGTGTGTATATTAGGACGCCAGCGGCCCCGGTTCGGTCCCACATATGAGGGCCAGGGACACTGCCCTCAAAAAAAAAAAAAAAAAAGGAATGTGTGTGTGTGTGTGTGTTTTTGGTTGAGCCATCCTGCCACCTGTTGGCAGCTCAGCGGCTGCTCAGCTCGGGCCGGGAATTGAACCGGCAGCCCTGTTGCTCAGAGCTCGCACTCTTGAGTGAGCTCTTAACCAATTGAGCCACTCGGCCGGCCTTTAAAGGAATATTTTTTAAATTTCTCATCTTAATTTTCAGTACAGTAAATGCTACTAGACAACCTTTTAGACAAAGCTCTCTGGGTGCCTCTGCCATTTGAAAGAGGGCCAGGGCCTCCGGGGGTCAGAATTGTTTAAGGAGTTGCTGGCTTAGAGCTCCTTGCTCTAGAAGCCACCCCTAAATAAGTCGAAACCGGGAGCATGTATATATGTGTGCTCCTGCAACTGACCTTCTGTGCAGGGACTGAAAACATGGATGCAAATTATTTAAATGCATCACCTTTGCCCTCCTGTGTGTTTCTGCTGCTCCTGTGCCCGTGAGAGCTGCCGTTGGGGCCTGAGGAGCGACTCCGGCTTGTTCTCGCTGCAGCTGCTTGCACTCTGAGAGAAGCACAGCCAAGCCTTTCCCCAAAGCCTGAACAGGAGCCCGCCATAGACAGCCCGCGCAGACGGCCACGGCGCTGAACTAAACAGTGACGGGGCCGGCTTCATAAAATGAGTTTTCTCCAGAAAGGCGAAACGCTGTGGCGCGAGAGCGAGCCTGTTTGCGCGCCTTAGCAGTTCCATGTATCTGGTTAAACACAGATAAACGGCAGGCCCTGTCAGTCAAAGGTGACTTTGAAGTGAATTAAGTGGGAGGAAACCTTGGAAGAGGAACAGCAGAGGAGGAAATGCGTATATAAAGGCCTTTCTCCTTCCATTGTTTCCTCAGATCCTCTGTCAATGGGCCCCCAGAAGGCTCTGGAAACCATCGGTGCAAATCTGCAGAAGCAGTATGAGAACTGGCAGCCACGGGTAAGCCTTCTTTGTTCCCCTTCTCTTGGTTTCTCAAAGGGAGACGACAGTTCCTTAGTTTCAGAGTGTGGATCCAGGGAGAACCTTTTTCAGACCCTCTGGTCCTGTAACTCTGCCCACCGCACGCGTTTCCCTGGTTCCCCTTCTTGTCCACGGAGTCTTGCATTGTGTGGTCTGTTATTTATTTTGCCGAAGTTCCCCCTCCCCCCCAGGATCTTTAGAAAAGAAAAAGTATTTTTCGTGTTACTCTTAAATCATGGTTTTTATTTTGCACAGGAAATGTATTTTTTGTAACTTTTCTGCAATTTCACTAGTGAAAGAGCTATTTCCCCACTTTCTTCAGTTTTCAAACAGTTGAGAAACAAAGCACTTAGCATTCAAAAGATGACACCTATTATGTGCTTCATCTTTGATTCAAAGGGAAGGCTCTTTTTAGGGAGCCAGTTACCAATTACTGTGGCTTTTGTGGCTACATCTTACAAGTTTTTTTAATGAGAAAAGTGGTATGGAATATGATAACTATGTCAGATTTCCTTCAAGATCTTGAGTTATTTGTAAACCACCCAAAGACCCGTTTCCTTTAGCCTTTCTCATTAACTGATTTGAAGATTTAATAATTTTATAGGAACTTAGAAATGTGGAGTGTGTCTGGAGGCGCCTTCCCACTCAGCTTTGTGGGGCAGGCTGCTTCTGGAACTGTCTAAGGGGCGGCGAGAAGGGCTGGCTGGCAGTGGCCGTGTGGTGCCTCCTGGGAGCCTCGGCCCCGGGATGCAAACGTCATGGGGACCCGGAAAGACTTGCCTGCGTGGGCCCCCATTTGTGAATCATTTCATCCACATGATCCGAATTTAGGGATTCTTGGTGCATTATTTATACTCTGAGAGAAGAGGACAGCCAGAAGTAAACGGTGCCCGGAGGTAGTTTCTGCTCACAGACCTGGGCAACTGATGTAAGAACGTCTGTCTTAAGGTGTCTTTGTGCTTTGCATTTCTAACTTGTCAAGCCAGCAATAGCGGACTCCTGTTCCTTCGAAGGTGGTTTCTTAGCCGGGATTTTGGTCTGCGCCTAAGGGCCTGACTTTTCCTCTGTCCCGCGTATTAACCTCTTGATGCTTTCTATCAGGATTCGGTCGCCTTTTTCTTGAGAGTGTAGTGTGTTTGGGGCTTGGATGAAGATGGGGAGAGGTTCTGAGGGTGGTGCATTCCTTTAAAAATAGCCACCATGCCTGGGGTGATTAGTACAAAATACATCTTAGAGGACCTCCGAGGACGCCGGGATCTCAACCAGGCCAGACGGGCCCTTCAGCGGGAGTGGGCGGCACAGAGGGATGTTTCAGTCCACTTGGGACAACAAGCACAGGTGACAGCTGCCGGCATGGCGTCATCAGCGTCTAGACGGTGGAGGGCCAGCACCATTTCAGTTGAAGAGGTCACCTACCTGCCTGAGCTGCGTCTGACCATTCTCCGGGTTTGACTTCATACATTTGTTTACAAGAGATGCAGCCAGATCAATTCCAATTCCAATCGCTCTTCACAGAGCGAGTCTCTGCTGTCTTAATTACTTTCTTCCTTCTAAGAATTATTACACAAGATGCAGCCTTTCAGAGTACATATTTAATATTTTAACACAGTGTACATTGACTCCGTTTGGTATGATTTACAGGTTTTTGGAGTGCTGAGGCTTGAGTCACTGCTGGCCTTATTATTAGTGTAGCTTGGTGGGCGTCAGCTCGTTCACGCTAGCTCACAGTAAACGCAGTCTTCTAAAGCAGGATCGATTATTTTTTTGTAACTAAATTTCTGCCTCAGAGCAGGTCTCTTCCATGGCATCTGGAAGAGGCATTACCCGGTGAGGCGGATGGCGCTGCCGTACAGGGACGTGATCACACTCCCACAGGGGCCGAGCAGAGTCCCATGCAAGATGGAGAAACCTGCTGCCCCGTGATGGTGCGTCAGCTAACTTCCGGGGCCAGTGGCTGTGTAAAGGGGTGCAGGCCTCCCGGGATGGTTGTTAGTCTGAGAAAAGCCATAGCAGTCCGTGGGATTTCGAGGATGATGCAAAATAATTTCTGGAGGGGAGACAGTTGGGAGAGCTGGTGCGGAGAACGTTTGCAGTTTTTAGGCTGCTTGCGGGGGGAGGGGGCCCTGCACAGCAGAGCCGGGGTCCTTGTCTGGGTCGGAGTGGACGGTGGGGCCAGAGGAAGGCTTCCACTGCGGCCCAGGGAGAGGCCGCCCATGCAGACGGGCGGGGCCTTCTGCCGCATTCAGGCCACAGGGACACAGCGGCAAATACTGACGGTTTTCATTTTTGATGCCAAGACCACCGCATTCATTTTTAAGGATGATAAAAATGTTGAACATTTTGCTGCTGTGGACTGTTGGTCGGACGCATCTGTTTCAGAAGAGCCCACGGTGACTGGCTCGGCGCTGGTGTCGCGGGGCCGCGCCACCGGCCCTGGACTTCCCAGGGGTTACGGGCGGGTGGGGGGGAGGCCTGACACCCCACCGAGTGGGGCTCAGTGTATGGCCCGCCTCATGCTGCCTCAGAGAGTTGGCACAAAACATGAGGCAGCCAGGAGCTTGGATGTCTGTGTGCAAGGTGCCCGGTTCCTCGCTGTAAATCAGGGTCCTTTGCAACACTGCAGAGCTGAGCACACCCCTGATTGCCCTCCACAGGGCTCGCAAGGGTTCCGCAGTAATAAAGAGAGGCTGATGTGCCATCTGCAGGAAAACAATGGGGGCATTATCCAATTCCTGGACCTTCGTTGGAGCTACCCACCATCCATGTGGCTTCCCTTTCTCTGTCCTTTATTGCACAATTCACAAAGGTTGGGAACCTGACACGAGGTCATTTTCATTAATGTTTGTGGAAATCCTCGGAAGTCTTTGCAGGCCTCCATGTCACTGTGGTTGGGGACAGGCTGGGGGTTCCTGTCTCAGCCCCAGCCGGGAAGCGGGGAAAATCAGCTGCTGAAAACCTGCCTGTGTTGTGAGAGGGGCGCTTTCCCTCCTCTTTCCCGGCTTCGGCTGTTCACCACTAAACATTTTGATAAAGGCGGTGTGGAGTCCACAGGAATCGAGAGACCACGGTGTTTTTCTGAAGGGGCCGGGCTGTTGGCCCCAGATTCCCTTACTTACCAGGCGGTTGAGCCCTTCTCTAAATAATTGATCCGTTTGCCACTGCTGAAGTATTTCTTCTGATTACATTTAAGACTTTGCCTTATTACCTTGTAGGTGTATAAATTTGGGTTCTGCAGGAGGTTGAAGGAAACATGCCAGCTGTTGTTGCAGCTGAAAATTCCACAGTTAAATAAATGCCACTCATTTCATCGTAAGTCTCAACTGAAAGTTTTCCTGGGAGGTGTGGGAGGAGGTTTTATAAAGCTGAAAACTCAGAGCGCGGACTCCATCTAACTAAGGCCTTTCCTAACAAACGGGGGGTCCTGGCCGTTTGGTCCGGGTGTAACTGAGGAGCTGGAGCCCATGGGAGACGGCGGGCAGGGGGTCTCGTCTCTGCTCTGTCCCCAGAAGTGGGGCCCCCAGCACCTTCCTGGGGTTCGAATGCCACTCTTCTGGGTGGCGTGAAAACCAGCTCATACGGGAATATTTGTAACTTCCTACGGAGGTGAGGACACTGGGTGGCGCGGCCCCTGTTGTCAGGTATCTGAAGTCCCCTGACTGAGTCGCCTTGGCCAGCTTGCGCATCTGCACGGCGGACAGACAGTGCCCTGAGGGCATCGCAGCACCTTCCTGTGGGTGCGTGTCCGCCTCTGAGCATGTCTGTGAGGGATGAAGGCGTGTGTTCTGCGCAGTAGCTGTGGGGCCCGCAGGGAGCTGCGCGCCGACTGTCCCTTCCCATGGGATGCTTCCCAGCCGCATCTTGTGGGCTCCATGTAGCGGGTTTTGAACCTCAGCCTCTCCTTCAGTCCGTCGTGTCTCTGAGGGTCGCCACGGTTGTGTGCAGTCGGGGGTGGACCCCAGCTTGCTGTGGGCAGATGTGGCTCCTGGAGAGACGCCTGTTGGCGACCCCACAGGGCCTCCCCCCGGGTCATCAGCTGGGAGACAGGCCGTAGCGCCTCCGTCTGAGAGATGCGCCTGCCCTTTGGTCCTGATGTAGAGTGTTGTGCGCCTGCCTTGGGAGTGTGCGATGGGCCGAAGCTGGTGACGGTCCCTCGTGGTGGGAGCAGCGTCTGGGGGGACAGCACTGCCCAGGCGGAGGACAGTGCCTCTCGTATGGGCGCTCACAGGCTCGTCTTGGGTCTTGGGCCTGGGTGTTGCTTGCAGACCCCGACTGGGTGCAGCAGTGTTTGTACTTGGGTGCCGGAGTCAGGCCCCTGGGCTCCTCCCTGAAATGGGGCTGCTGGCTTGACCCGTCCACCTCGGGGAGGAAGACTCGAGCGGCCCGTTTACCAAGCTGCCAAACATTCGGGCTGGCCATCGAACTGGTGGGTGTTGGGAAGCGCCCTGTTAGCCAGGCCGCGTGGCGGGCTTTGGAGCCCTCTGCCCTGCTGGGCGACTTGCCCCCATTGGCCTGCGATTTTCTTCCTGGGGCTGGTCACTCGTGCGGTGGCACCTGCCTTTCTGGGGCGGGAGTGGGGTCAGAGCAGCCCGTGCCGCTCAGCTGCCCCAGCGTTTGGGGATGAATTACGTGCGGGTGCGGTCAAGTCCCTTGAGTGAGTGGGCGCTGCCTGTCCCTGCCATTGTCCTGTCGGAGGTCTGTACCCAGGAGGTGCTGGAGAGAGGTGTGGGAGGGGCTCGTTTGGACTGTCCTTCCATGACTCCTGCTCGGGGCACCACGTTCTGACCTCGGTAATGGACATCGCGATGCGTGGTCATCTGAGTGCCACCCTCAGGCTACCGCCTCTCACCACCTGTGCCCTGTGGCCCCCAGGCCAGGCAGCTGCCCCTCTTGTCGTGGCCTCCCCCGTGTCCCCTCCTATGGGTGCTGGGAGGTTGGGCCTCCTCCACCTGGTTTGTGTTTCTGTGACCAACCGCAAAGGTGGCCTCAGTGTCCATGTTCAGGAAGGCAGGTGGGTCTCATTGGCCTCCTGGCCCCCCAGGGCTTAACTGCCCTCTGCCCGGAGGGTCACGTTTGCCCACAGCATCCTGTGTGTGTTTTCGCTCTGCCTTAACCATGTCCCAGCACTTCATCTTGCACCTCTGCCCACCCATCAGGGACGATTCTGGTTTATGCTTGGCAGCTGAAAGGGCTCTTCTGCAGCCCTGCCCGCCGCAGCCCTGCCCACCCCCCCACCCCCCCCCGCAGCCCTGCCCCTCAGCCCTCCCCCCCCTGCAGCCCTGCTCCCCGCAGCCCCCCCCTGCAGCCCTGCTCCCCGCAGCCCTCCCCACCCCCCCGCAGCCCTGCCCCTCAGCTCCCCCCTCCCCTGCAGCCCTGCTCCCCGCAGCCCTGCCCCTCAGCCCTCCCCCCTGCAGCCCTGCCCCCGCAGCCCTGCCCACCCCCCACCCCCCGCCGCCCTGCCCCTCCGCCCGCCCCCCCCCGCAGCCCTGCTCCCCGCAGCCCTGCCCCTCAGCCCTCCCCCTGCAGCCCTGCCCCCGCAGCCCTGCCCACCCCCCACCCCCCGCAGCCCTGCCCCTCAGCTCCCCCCTCCCCCCTGCAGCCCTGCTCCCCGCAGCCTTGCCCTACACCTTCTGTCTCCAGGGCCCGGGGCTTGGAAATGATTCTTCACACTAATGCTGCCTCCCAACACATTTCCAGGGGAGCAGAAAGCATGGCACCCTCTGCTATCATCACTCAGAGTAGCTGGGATACGTGACCTATAAATTCTTTTAAAAACAGAACCAGCACATTATAAGAAAAGAAGAGGAAGAAGAAGGAAAGCAGTCATTTTGTGACCCATTTGGAGGAGGACTCTGGGGCCTGGCAGTCTGAGCAGTGGCCGGGAGGGGACACCGATGTGCGGTCCCTGGGGACTCTTGCTCTGTGGGGCAGGTGGGCAGGATTCACGAGAGAGTCCACGTGGGGTTAGGCCCACCCCAGCCCTCTGAGCGGAGCTTCCATTGGCTTGGCCTTTCAAGCGCTGGTCCCCGGGCGGGGGGTGGCCTGGCTTCCGCAGGCTCTCGGCCCTCGTGTACGGAAGCCGTGGTGGCGGTAGGTCCTAGCATGGAGCCTCCCTGTGCTGGGGCCGCTTCCCAGGAGCGGCGTCTCCTGCCGTCATTGCACTGGTAGCAGGGAGGGGGCCAGGTCAGGGCCTGGGAGCCTCAGGAAGGACCGGGCTTGCAGGCCTGGGCTTGGCGGCTTCCTGGAGATGTGGTTTGAGGTTGCTGGTCAGCCCTTCAGGTTTGTAAATGTCATGGGGGGCTTTGTGGGGAGAATAAACCAGGTAGAGTGTCTGCACAGGACAGGCAAAGCGGCCTGTGGCCCATGCCCACTTCCCATCCGTCCCTCACAGGCGAGGTGGGGAAGGCCTGTCCCCAGCGTGGGCACCCACGCCCGCAGCCCCCTCAGCGCCCTCCTCCTGCCTGGCTGACTGTTTCCTGCTCTGCTCATGGCTGACCTACTTGAAGGCTCGTATTTTTAGAGAGAAATAAGGGCTTCGCTCCGTCCCTAACCAGTCTCTGAAGGATAGCACCTCTGCTCTTCACGTTCAACAGCAGAGCTCTCTGTGCATGTGACAAACTGCAAATGAGGGCCAGACGCTGTCCGTGTGGGGACCGAGTCTGCCGCTGCCGCGCCTGGCAGTCCCAGACGTCCTGTGCAGTGCCAGTCCCTGAGCTCACCTGCGGGCCGTGATGCGGAGCGGAGCTGGGCCGGGCCGGGGTGGAGACAAAGGGCGAGGCCTGCTGCTTCTGAGTCAGAAGGAGCAGAAAGGACAGACTGCGGCGCGGAGGAGCCCACCGTCTGCTCGTCGTGTGGAACTGAGAAGCGCTGTCAAATGATGGCCCAGCCAAACGAGGAGGTGCCGTTCAGGGGGACACCGTGACGGATCAAGGGACGGCCGCTTTGGTTCCACTGGATTTCCTGTTACACGGAAACTGTCACACTGGTGGTCATGATAAACATCTTGAAAAAATATAAGTGGACCACACAAAAGCAAGCCCCGTACGGGGCTGATGTGGGGATGGAAGATGCCGGGACCTTCCTAACGGGCTTCACAAACCAAATAACGGAACTGACCTATTGGAATTAAGTGGCATTTGTCCTTTCCGAGTGGCCTGGACACTTTGCTGGTGTGCGAGAGCCATGTAGACGCCAGCTGGCGAGGGTCACAGGTGTGTAAGGGCCCCTGTGGGATTGACACGGGCCTGAGGTGGCACTGGTTCAGTGACTGGACTCTGGGTGTAGCCCAGATGAAAGGAAATAGTGGTTTTACTTACATTTTTAACATCTTCACCAGTGCGGAAGGTCGTTAGTTTTTAATTTATTTTTAAAGATTTTATTGGGGAATTGGGGGAGGGGAACAACGTTGGGGAATTGGGGAAGGGGAACAGACAAGTTGCTGTCCTTTTGTTCTTCAGTCTAGTTGTGGAGGACGTTGCTTCACTGGCCCATGTTGGTATCATCATTGCGCTCTTCCCGGGTGAGGCAGACTGGTGGCCGGCCTCTGGACAGCCTTGCACGGCAGCTCACGGCAGCCCACTGCAGCTCCACTGCAGCCCCACTGCAGCCTACGCTGTCACTGGCGACTCTCAGCAGCCCAGCTCCAGGTGGAGCTGTTGTTCACCATCTTAGCTGTAGAGGGCAGTGTCACTGGCCCATGTGGGATCCGAACCAGGACACTGCTGCTCAGAGCTTGTGCTCTCAAGCCAACTCTTAACCAGTGAGCCACTCTTCTGGCCCAAAAGGTAGTTATTTTTTTTTTTTTTTTGAGGGCAGTGTCACTGGCCCTCCTATGTGGGACCCGAACCAGGGCCACTGGCTTCCCAAGCCAGCGCTTAACCACTGTGCCACTCGGCCGGCCCAGTAGTTATTTTTAATACATAAAAATAGGTAAATGGGTACCTTAACCAGTGGTGAGACAAGGTGTAGGTAACCGAAGTGATAATTATTTTAGTGTCCTCTTTTCAGGAAGATGTCCATCTAAATAGGGGCATCTAGCCAGGTTCCCTCTTTCCCTAGAGATGTAAGTGTCTAAAGCAAGAACACAGGACGAGAAGGAGGCAGTTAGGGTCGTTTAGTATGGGGAAGGGTGGTCCATGCCTGAGAGCCCTACAGAAACTGTACCAGTGATGACACTGAACTTAACGGCAGCATTTGCGTGAGAGTCAGACCCCTTTTAATCTCCTCGAATGAATACTTGTGACCTCGAATAAATCCCCACAATTCATTTTTGGTTCTGAAAGGGGTTTATTCTCATCTGTTTAATAAGACAGAAAAGTTTGTATTAGTGGTCAAAGGCAGACTGTGTTTTGGGCGCTGGGCACTTTGGACTATGCTGGGTCTTCTCTCTCTGGGGGGGGATACAGGATTTAGGAAATGAGGATTATACAGTTTCACTCAGTGTTTTTCTCATTTTAAGAATTCAGAGCTCCTTTATTTTCACAGCTTTGCTGTTTCTTGTATTAATTTGCATATGTTTCTACTTGTTTAGCTGATATGAACTCTTCGCTTTTTAAACAGAGAGAAAAGGGGGCATTGACTGGGGCCCTGGCTTCCAGCTGGCCCTTGGGCCCTTGTAAGGGACAGCTTCGGGCTGCTGGGCCCACTTGGGACCTGCAGACTGTTGGTGACAGAAGTGGCCTGTAGGGAAGAGCAGCCTTTGAGAGGGGACGTGGGACCACAGTGAAGGCGGATGTCTGCCTGGGAGGGGGGAGGGAAGCCAGGCTTTGAAGATGGTGGCGTCTGACCTTATTATTCCTTTGGCTCTCGTCTTGATCTGTTAAGTCCTTGATTTTGATAGCCAGAAGGATGGCCCGCCTGCCCCCACATCCCCAGAGCAGCCAGAGCACGCCCTCAGGAGGGCTCAGGTGCACGCGCCCCAGTGAGCAGGGGCCCTTCGCGCCTGGGGTGGCCCGGGCTGCCGCTGTGGTGCTGCCTTCTGCTCCACTGGCCCCGACTGGAGATGCAGCCGCCGAAGATGCAGGGAAGGAGCCGGTGGCGGGGATGCTGGGGCCTGGAAACTGCTGTCGCCTCCTGGTCAGAGGCTTCCTGCTCTTTGAATTCCAGTATTTAGTCCCTTTTCATGTAATGCCATTGTTAACATACTTTTTTTTTTTTTTTTTTTTGAGGGCAGTGTCACAGGCCCTCATACGTGGGACCCGAACCCCAAACCGGGGCCGCTGGCTTCCTAAGCCAGCACTTAACCGCTGCGCCACTCGGCCGGCCCCTATCATCCTACTCTTTATTTTTGTCTCACCTGTTCTTTATTTTGTCTTTCCCTTTTCTTGACTTCTTTTGTATGATCAAGTTAAAAAACTTATGCCACCTTCCCCTCCGTTAGTGATACTTAAAGAATATGTAAGTGATGTTTTTAGGTCACTGTACACACGTGTTAGAAGTTTTAGTCTTCTACCAACCACTTCAAACCGTGCAGGAGCCTCAAAACGCGTTGCTCCCCCTGCTTTGCCCGCTGTCCTTGCCTGTGGTGTCACTGCGTGTACTGTAGTTCTGGGTGTACTTGAAGCCCCGCAGACAGTGTTACTGCTTCGTACAGCCAGCAGTATTGGGACTCATCGGCTCACTCGCGTGTCCTCCCTGCATCTCCCCTTGTGTCTGGGCTCATTGCCTTCAGCCTGGGAAACCTCTAACGTTTCTTTTGGCCTGAGTCTGCTGGCAACAAATTTGTTTTGTTTTTGTTAGTCTGTAAATGGTTTAATTTTACCCCTGTTTCATTTTTGAAGGATATTTTTGCTGGTTGTAGAATTCTATAGCAATTTTTTCTGAAGACTTTTTTTTTCAGTACACATGAAACTAATATATTGTATGTCAACTGAAAAAAGATTTGTTTTTTTCAGTTTATAGGAGCTTAGAAGAGTTTTCCCTCATCTTGAGGCTTCTGTCCTTTCTGTTAAAAAGTTGGCCGAGAGAGTGGCTTAGTTGGTTAACAGTTGGCTTAGAGCGTGTGCTCTGAGCAACAGGGCTGCTGGTTCGATTCCCACATGGGCCAGTGAACACTGCACCTGAGCTGAGCTGTTGCTGAGCTGCCAACGGGTGGCAGGATGGCTCAGCTGGTGTAACAACAAGATTGCCTGTTCAATGGTGGGCTACGCCAATCCGTAACTAAGACTAAACTCAGCACCTTGAGCTGAGCTGCCGCCCGGATGGCTCAGTGGATAGGGCGTGCGCTCTTAACAAGGCAGCTGGTTCGACTCCCATGTGGGATGGTGGCTACACCCACCCAGAACTAAGACTGAACACAGCACCTTGAGTTTAGAGGCCACGAGCTGCCAACAGGAAGCCAGATGGCGACTGGCGCCCTCCACAATGAAGATTGAAGAACAACTTGGCTGGTCCCCTCCCCCAATTCCACAATAAAATCTTTTTTAAAAAAAGTTGGCTGAGCGGTAATATTGGTTCTTTGAAAGTACTGTGCCCTCCTCCTTGCTGATTTAAAAGCTTTTTTCTTGGTTTTCATCATTTCACTGAAGTGCTCTTAGGTGTGGTTTACTTTGTATTGGTCCTGTTTGGTGCTTCTTGTCCCTGTGGCTTGTTGTTTTTCATCAGTGTCACTTCAAATAGCACTTTGGTCCCATTCTGTCTCTTCTCTCCTGGATCTCTCATTAGAATATGTTGCATCTTTTCACCGTGTTCCATATGTTTATTCTGTTTAGTGCTGTTTTTTTCCTTCCTTTCTGTGCTTCTCTCTGGGTATTTTCTAGTAAAACCTATTTTACAGCTTTCAAATTCTCCTTTGATATGATGCCAGTCTGCCATTGAGCCAATCCACCAAATTCTTGATTCCATTATATGTTTTTTTATCCCATGATTTCCATATCATTCTTGATTGAGTCTTTGTCTCTGGTGAAAATGTCTACCTTGTTATCTATTTACTTGAACATATCAGCTATCAGTTCTAAGGTGCCCATTCTTTTCACATGAACCTCTCTGATGTCACGATGTGTGTGACAGTCAGTGCTGATGTAGTGCTGACATAGTCATCATTGCTTGTGCAAGTGTGGACTCTATGATATGGCTGGACAGCGGCCAGTGTGTCCGTCTACTGGCTGTAAGGCTCACTGTGGAGGGAATTGGCGTCCTGGTTGTAGAATGACAATGGCTATAGACCTGGAGGAACCCCAGAAACCGTCATGGAGATGTCATGCCACTGACACTTGTCGCCCCCAGGGTGACACTGAGTGAAACAGAATTGATGGCTCTGAGAGAAGCCGACTCCGAGAGTGGCTTCTGAACGTGAAGAGAGGTATCAGGAATACCTTATCGGCTTACAATAGCTTTTACTAAATGTCAGATAAAAATTCCACTCGATGAGAAAGCATTGTGTCAGAATTCAGTCGGCAGCATTGTTTTCCTTAGTGATACAGGAAGCGGGGATGCATCTTGTAATCCTTGGCTTCTTGGATTCTCTGAAAAAATAGCACCTATGTTATAAAAACTAGAGCCACGCTTTTGAAGGAGCCAAGTTGGCGACTGTGTGGAGCTCCATGAGGAGTTTAATAACTGGAAGGTCCCTGCAGACCCCCCAAAAGGCCGCTGCGTGCCGCCTCTCTGTGCTCTGACGCCCCCTGCAGGGGCCTTCTCAGGACCGGCCGGTGGCGCCCGGCAGTGCGGCCCCCCCCAGGCGCTGCTTCCTCTGCCCGGCTCACCTGGCTGGGGAGACGCGGGCAGGCCCTGCCGTCCTAAACCCGGGCCAGTCCGGGCCCCCCAGCGCTGTCTCAGACCAGCCCCACTCCTTACTTGTTTCCACTCCACGTCATGTTTTTGAGATTTACCCACATGGAGTAGTGGTCCGCCGTCTTTTTGACCGAGTCATGGTCATTGTGTGGCTGTGCCAACGTTTGCTTTTCCGTCTCCTGCCTCCTGCCGGAGCGGGGTGCTCATTTCCAGGTCTGGCTGTTCTGAATGGCGCCGGGAGTGTCTGGAAGGCCTTGGCGTGGGCGTGTGTTGCCATCTCTCTTAGAAGCGGACTTGCAGGTCGTGGGCCACTTGGACGTTTTCTGGAATAATTTGTGAGCAGCTCTAAACTAACAAAAATCATGTGTTTTCTCTTTGCAGAGCCAGGCAGTCTGCAGAGAAATCTTATTTACAGCTTTCTCCACATCCTCTGGAGACATGACACATGAACAGAAATGAGCTAGGAGACGCTGGTTGTCTTAGAATGAATTCTTAGGTTGAATATTAGCATATTTTCCTCTCAGAGCGCAACATGCCCTAGCATTGGGGGGTGAGTGAGGCTGCTTGTGTTTATCGTGGAAGCATGCATGTAAATATATGCACAGCTCGGAAAATAATCCATCTAATCACTTTTATCCAGGATCGGCCCTAAGAAGGCGACTTTGGACTGGCGGCTTTATTTTTTATTTTTTTATTTTTTTAAAGATTTTATTGGGGAATTCGCGGAGGGGAACAGCGTTGGGGAATCGGGGAAGGGGAACAGACAAGTTGCTGTCTTTTTGTTCTTCAGTTTTTTTTTAGTTGCGGAGGATGTTGCTTCACTGTTGGTATCGTCATTGCGCTCTTCCCGGCTGAGGCAGATCGGTCGCCGGCCTCTGGATGTCGCTCACTGCGGCTATTGGCAGCTCACGCTTGGCTGCCAGCCGCTCACGCTGGCTGCGGGCCACTCATTGTAGCCTATGGCAGCCCACTGCAGCAGGGGCTGCAGCCCACGCCATCACCGGGGCTCGCACAGCCCAGCTCCAGGTGGAGCTGTTGTTAGCTGTAGAGGGCAGTGTCACTGGCCCTCATGTGGGATCCGAACCGGGGCCGCTGGCGTCCCAAAACCAGCGCTTAACCAATGCGCCACTCGGCCGGCCCTGGACTGGCGGCTTTAAAACTCCCTCCGAGGCCCCCCTGACGGCAGCCCCCCCAGCCCCCCCGACGGCGGCCCCCCAACCCTCTCAGCCCCCCCTGACGGCGGCCCCCCCAGCCCCCCTGACGGCGGCCCCCCCAGCACCCCCTGACGGCAGCCCTCGTCCTGTTTTGCAGAGGTAGCCCTGTCCTGACTGGGCCGTGTGCCACCTGGTGTTCTGAGTGGTTAGCGTGTATGCGTGCCTGAGCGTGTGCACACGCGTGTGTGCCCAAGCCCCTCAGCGGCCTGGTCGGCTTGCCCTTGTTGTTTGCGACACTGTACCCTCCTGGGCTCAGCTCTGGTTTTGGTTGTCTTGGCCCACTCGGCATCTCGGTCCTGCTGCTCCTGTGTTTTCAGAGTGGGGAATGGAGCCGGGGCTGTGTGGTGCTGCACTGTCAGGACGGACGCCGCGGGGACTGGGCCACGTCCTGGGCCACGTCCTTGGTGCCAGACGCAGGGCTGCTCCGGGGCCCTCCCTGGGGAGGGCCTGCTGCTGGCAGGGCGGCCGCCGCTCCCTGACCAGCATCTGTGAGCCCAGCATCAGCCTTCTGTGCAGGTCCTGGAGGGAGGGCCCCACTCCCCACCCCAGTGCAGCCTCTGCCTCCCTGTTCCCCTCCCCTCCCCTCCACTCCCTCCTCCTCCCTCCCCCTCCCTCCCCTCCCCTCCCTCCCTCCCTCCCCTCCTCCCTCCCTCCTCCCCTCCCTCCCCTCTGCCCTCCCCTCCCCCTCTCCCCTCCTCCTCCCTCTCCCCTCCCCCTCCCCTCCCCTCCCTCCTCTCCCCCCCCCCCCAGCCTCTTAAGAAGCACTTAGTGCTCAGAGCCCTTGACCTTGGCAGGTTTGGAAAGTGCTGGTTAATGAAGAAGATGAGAAAGAGACAGGGGCCCGAGTCTCTAAAGCAATCATGCCTGTTCGAAGCTGGCTTGATTGGAAGATGGAACATTTATAAAATAACGTGGGTTGTTAACTGTAAAGTGCCTGAGATGAATTTATAGTGTTCATTTGCTCCAGAAAGGCCTGGAATTTTTGTTACAAGGGGAAATATGCTTCTACAAATGTTAGGTCCCAAACATTGATATAGTTTTAATCTGTATTCTCAAAAGGAACAAAAAAAGTTGTTTGTTTGTTTTTCTTGAGCTATGGAGACTGCCTAGGTTTTTTTCCCCATCTATGCCTCTATTATTTTTCCTCATTTCTCCCCCTTTTCTACCCTCTTTTTCTCTGTCAATTAAAATATTTGAAAGGAAATTTCTGAAATTGTCTTGCTGTTGTTGACAGGGGTGCACAAGCTCTGACTGGGGCTGCCGTTTCCCTGGCACCCCCCTCCCCTCTATCCCCTCCCCTCCCCTCCCCTGCCCTCCTCCTAATTAAGTATTTTTCTGGCTGCTCCACTTCAAAGGCTCCCGGTTCCCCAGGAGAGCCAGTCAGGCCCAGAAGCTAATTGAAGACGCTGCCTAATTACCTGGGTGCATCCTAGCCACTGTTCTCAGTGCTTCTTTTTTTTTTTTTTTTTTTAAGATTTTATTGGGGAATTGGCGGTGGTGAACAGCGTTGGGGGATCGGGGAAGGGGAACAGACAGACAAGTTGCTGTCTTTTTGTTCTTCAGTTTAGTTGCGGAGAATGTTGCTTCACTGTTGGTATTGTCATCAGTGCTTCTTGAGAAGCGTATCCTCTAAGTGATATAAAATGCTGAGAACTCCAGGAAAGTTTTTGTAGGAAGCATGGAGGAAGCATTGCTTGTCTTAGAACCCTCCAAACCACCTGTTACCTTTCTTCCCAGGCTGTTGCCATGAATTCTGTGCCTGTTGTAATGTCGTTACCACCCAGTCGTGGGACTTGCACTAGAGGGAGGCACGAGGACTGCTTGGTGTCTCAGTGGCTCTCTCCAGGGCAGAGCTGCGTTTTCTCTCTTTCAATATGAAATATTAGAAATATTGCCATTTGGTATTACCTAAAAACTTACCTTTCTCTGAGTTTGGCTTGTGAAAATCTGTACTCATCCACTGCGCCTCCGTGGTGTGACTTCGAGAAGACCCTTCCCGCCCCCCGCCCCCCATCTAGCCTGCTGGGGACACAGAGGGTGGGGTTAGGAGGCCCTGGGATGTTTGCACGATCAGTAAGGTTGCGCTAAAGCAGGTCAGCACGCTGGCTGAAATGCCTATGCAGGAAAGGCGGAAGCATGAGCTGAGTCAGATGGAGTGCTTGCCCCAGACAAGGCGCCTTGTGGCTGCTGTGGATGTAAGGACATGGTGCTCCCCACTGCAGAGAGCTCCCGTCCTGCAGGGAGAGTGGGCTCCATCGACCGACCTGCTGGCCGGCCCGTGTGCTCTGGACTCTGAGCAAAACCAAATGCGTGGGGTCCCGTGGGGAGGGATGGGAGGGAGGACAGCAGGCCGAGAGCAGGGCTCCCCTGACCAGAAGTCCTGTGGAATTCCTGTCGTGTTCCTGAGCAAATGCCCCACAGGTTAACGTGCTCCCCGCCATGCCCCAGTGAGAGCTGGGAGCCTGCCAGCAGCTCCACATCCTCCAGGCCGAGAAGTGGGAGGGGCGTGCGGGGTCATTTGTCCTTCCCTGTGGGCAGGGCACTGTGTCACTGCGGCCAGGATTTGCACCGTAGTAACCTGGGCAGGCGGGAGTGATGATCTCCATTTACCTTTCCCAGGGTGCCAGCCCTGAGCAGCGGTCTGCTCATTGCCTCCCCAGGACACCCCCTTGTCTCCCGAGCGTGTGCAGGGGTGTGAGGCACCCCGAGTTCCCTGGCCGACGTGGTCGTGGTTAACAGTAAGCTCTTCTTTGGAGGCGTCCTTCGCCATAACCTGTGTGCTTCACACCAGTTGCAGTTTGGGCACAAGATCAGGGAGGGGATGGGAAAGGCCTTACTGAGTGGGCAGCATGACTGACTGACAGCGCATGTGAAACCGTCAGCGGCAGCTTTTTGTTCATCTGATTCCTCCCAGTGCCCGCTGTCCTGGAGCAAGCTCGCCTTTGCGTGGCACCGTTTTCCCAGTGCCCGCTGCCCTGGAGCAAGCTCGCCTTTGCGTGGCACCGTTCTCCCAGTGCCCGCTGTCCTGGAGCAAGCTCGCCTTTGCGTGGCACCGTTCTCCCAGTGCCCGGTGTCCTGGAA